>CM027122.1:59030655-60230655 GCA_015476505.1 Urochloa ruziziensis | reverse complement strand
TTTCTGAAACACTTAACAGAGTAGCACAGTAAATAAACTCGATCTCTCAGCTGCCCCTGCCTGATCTCTCCAAGTGTCCAGCCCTCCATGGCGTCGCAGAGCCCGAGAGAGCTTGGCTATTGACTGCCGCTACTGCTAGTGAGAGCTCGCTCCCTCTGGCGAATCACTCACTCCGTTGTCGTTGTTGATGATGGGTACACGTACGTCCAAAGCAAAACGCTCCGCCAGAAATGGCTCGGCAAGTCTGTGCCCGATATAGCTACTGTTTGCCGGCCAGGCTCGCAGCCGCCCGCCCCGCCGGTACAGTGCCACACGGCCGCCTCAGTTGAGCTGCCCAATTTTTGTTGGTATCCACTGTGCCAATGCGCTCGCCACCCGCTGCTGCTGCGACGCTGCGCGGTGTCCATAGCCACAGCACAAGCTAGCGCGAGCGCGCGCACACGCACTGGGCAGTGCCACCCAGGGCAGTAGTGCAGCAGCGCACGTACGTGCATGGCAGATCGACGCAGGGGCTCTGCGTGTGCTTCCCCTGGCGCGGCCTCCTCGCTCGCTGCTGCTGCTCGCAATTGTGACGAGGGGGCCAGGGTCAGGGCCACGCCAGTAGCAGCCGGGCCCATGGCTACCCACTTCAGTTGTGTCATCGACCTCGCCTAGTCTTCTCAACCTGTCTGCGGGCGCAAAAGCAACCGCTCCTGGCCAAAAGATAACATAATCAATTAATGGTTCTGAACGGCCCAAATGATTACGCATAATTCGGCTGCATGCTTTGGTTTGAGAATTAGCGACAATCCATGGTCAGATAGCAGGTTCTTTCATCCGGGCGAAAATCAATGTTCAGACTTCAGACAGTGAAAGAAAAAAGAGGCCTTGTGTTGACATTTTATGTGATGTTACAGTACTGCAACACAAGATATGCTGTAATACACCTAGAGTTACCATGACCTGTGTATAATGCACGGTGTGGATTGGACAGTTGGTTTGTACGTGAACATGTCTCGCTGAACTCCAGCATTGACTGACCATTAGGTAGCTGCAGACTGGGAGGTCCGGTACTGCCTTTGTGGAGCACAAAGCATAGAAAGGCCAGACCAGCTATGCTTGATTAGCAAAACTGGCTAAAATCGATCTGCTAGTTTTTAGAATTGCTTGAAACGAAAAAAGAATGCATAAACTGGGAAGGAAGGAACAGCATAAATTATTATCAGATGTTATTCCAATACTATCTGTGATTTTGTAATCTGGGGCGTATGATGAGATACTCACACCTACGAACTCAAGGACTAACATCAGATATTATTCCAATACTAACTGTAACTGGGAAGGAAGGAACTTGTGATCAACGAACTCAAGGACTATGAGATACTCACACAAGGTATGTATGTTTCATGCGGAGATATTTGTCTCTACAGTGAAAAAGAAGAAGAGCAAGAATTTTCTAGATTAAAAATAAAATAGAGGGGGAGTGTTAATATACCTATATATATTAGCACAATAATACACGGTTTGCACGGAGAGTTTGGTATGCACTTGATACGTTGCCTTTAGCTATATATGCCCACATATGCAATCCAGGGATTCTCGATGCAATCCAGTAATAGAGTACTCTATGTGAAAAACGCCCATTCTGATAGAGTAGCTATATATGCTCCTCGACGCAATTAATTCAGGGCTTCTCCAAGGTGCAGGCAAAGCATGCAGTGTATCGCTGAAGTCGCCCGTGTGCTTCTGAGTTCTGAGTAAGCAAAGGAAACAGCACAAGCCTAACACCAATGAGAACACAAAATCTAACCACTGTGCCACGCACACGACCATGTTCCAGTGAATTAAAATGAACTGAAGCACAGGACTTTGGGTGGCATATGCTCTCTTGAGTCAGGAAGAGTTTGTCGGTTTACATTGCATGCAAATATGCAATCAGTATAGGTAGGGTACTACAATCCTAGTTTATTCGTAAGAGCGCAGCTGAAAGCCTGAAACTTAACTGGTTTTGCCCTTTGCAGCCAGTAAATGAGGCGCACCTACACCCTAATACGGTCAATGAAACCGGGACCCAGCGGCCTGGTGCCCTGAGCAAAGGTAGTGGGAGCATGGGGCCACGCCTCAGTCCCAGACAGGTGAGCGTCCAGTGAAGCACCCTCCTCCGGCCTCTTTCCAAGCGGCCATCACCGAGAGGGCCTCCTGCAGGTCGTGGACGTACGGAGCCGGTCAACGGCGCGGACCGCCATGTCATTGGAGGCCGCTGTCCTACGTGGCGAGTACTGCCGCTGCCACCTCCCCTCTTCTTCTCCCCCATCCACCATGCTCTCCGCTTTCTCCCTCACCACAACTTCGTAATTCGCGCGCTCAAGCATCTCTCTCTCCTCTTTTATTGACCTCTTGAAGAGTTTTTTATTATTCTCTGCATGCTCCTCACAGTCGCCTCGTCCAGCACACGCATCACCCTTTTGCATGGCCGGAGCACCCTTGTAACCGGGTAATAGCCTGCACCCTATCTCTCTCTCCTCCCTGCGTCGTCGTCTCTCTCTCTACAGGCACGGCCTTTGCGTCGTTGGAACACACGTCGTCGGGAGGTAGACGACAGTGCCGTGCGTCCCTCCTGGGGAGTGGGCCCGGCATCACGTGGCTCCCGCCTGTCAGCGTCCACGTGGTGCGTGATCGCATGCATGCAAGCGCATGCTTCTCTCTCACAGCTGGGCGATCGAGAGGAGAGAAGGGAGCCACGAGAAGCAAGAAGGTGACACGGACGGGATCGTCGGGTGGCTGCATGTGGGGCAGACGGAGGCGTTGACTTTATGTTTGACTGTCGTGTTTAGCTTGGCCCATTTCGGTGAAGCCTTTCTGCTATCCCACACCCTTTTCTCACGATCGGTCGCCATTTCTTTGCGGCTGCTCTCTCTCTCCCTCTCTGTGTCTCTCTCTGAACATTGGCAAGGGAATGACGACTGGACTTTGCATAGCTCTGGTAGGTATAGGCAGCTAGGCTTCGCCACGCATGCGTAACACCAAGCTGGCACAGACGCAGGCGGGGTGCAAATGCGGTGATACGACGCTTACTTGAATGAGACTGTGCCAGGTTTGATATGACGGCGTTTTTATATAGGGTGTACGAGTAGTTCTGTAGATCTGGAATTGCTAAAACAGTACTCCGTACTCCGTTAGAATATCAAACCTTAGTTCTGTAAACATATATGTGTGCGTATCAAGATAATTTTACAGGATGTGTTAGGATCTGTGTTATCTAATCTACCTTGAACATATGGTAGCCAATTTTGTTTATCTACGGCGAGCTTGTTTCGACTTATTCTATCTTTATTTTCCTCGTACTAGCAGAAGGGCACGTGCATATATATAAAAAAAAACTAATTTAATTAGATGTGTAATCTATGTGGACTATTTAGATTAATCTAGAGCGTTCGATCATCATAAAATCCGATGGTGTAGGCTCAAAGTTGAGATGTAGTCAACATGGACTCATTAGATTAATCTAGAGCGTTGGATCATCGTAAAATCTGACGGTGTGGGATATAGATGACGACGGACGAAACAGAAGACGATGGACGAAACGAAAATTTCGTCGTGCTTTATAGTATAGATAAAATACTATTAAAATAGTTAAAATCAATCACAGCTGGCGAACTTATCTACCAACGGAATAGACCATCGATCGATCTTAGTAGTCTCTGTAAACATATGTGTTGGCTTCTACGGTTCTGTCGATCTACTTTGATCTTAAACCTAAGGCGTAGTGACATTACAAAAGCTGGCTTTACTCAACTTCCAGTTTATTCTTTACTCAATTTTTGGAAGCTTCATGCTATATTGTCTCGATCATAATAAAAAACCTATCCCGGCCGGAGTCTGACATAGGCCCTTCAACGGGTGCTTGCTGTAGGTTCTACTGCATCGGTTTGAAATATAATTTGGAATGGAGGAAGTAGATTTCGTTGGATTTTTTTTCTCATTTAAAAGAAAAACCAGCCTTGCCAATATTATTACTAAAATCTTTTAGAAGAACCCCTCCAACAATTGTATAGGGTGTGGATCTGGTGGGAGTTTTAAATGTTTTCCTTCGTTCGTAGGCTTTGCTTAGCACACTCATTAATTGTACTAAGATAAGCAAATGGCGTTGCCTACACATACTAATTTGTGATCTGGTCTATTAGTACTCGTAATTTGTGAAAAGAAAACGCTTTTAATACAAAGATTACAATTTTTTAGGAGTGAAATTGCGACTAGAAAATCTATATGAATCACGCCACCTACATCATCATTGTGCTACTAAAAAGGTTCTGAACTTAGAAGGGGAAGTATAAGACCTGACCGTTTGTGTTGACAAAGTGACAACTAAAGCTAGAAGACTCCAGTCGTCGCCCAGATGCGCATCAAACGGCAAAAGTGTTTACAATTTGTACCTGCCGTACAAATTAAACAGGGTGGCCGAGCACTACAAGTGCTTTTCCAGGAGACAGAAGGTCCACTCCATCACAATAAAACCACACATGACCGGTAGAAAATCCCAAAAAGGCTTCTTCGGTTGGTCGGTGGGGCTTGGTACCACTACTCTCCTACGGCTCTCACACCACACATAGATTGTGCACGCAATATACAAGTCGATCCCTTTGTTAACTACGACCGAAATAAACAGACGATTAAGCTAATTGTACAAACAAAATGCCATTGTTTTATGCAACCAACGGAGGAGAGCAAGAGAGTTTCACTGCGATGTTGTGCGAGCGAGGTCTGTCTCCTTGGTTGCATGCGACTGTCTGCCCCCACTGTTTCGAGTCACAACACAGGTGCCTCGGAATTCGGGGACCAACACCACCGTGCTTGCCTCGGTGACCTCGAAAGCGCCCGCAAATCGCAGGTTTTGGCTCACCTCCACTACTTAAGCTTCTTGCTCCCTCCTTCCCCCGGGACCTGCACCGTGCAACTTGCCACCAATTTTTTTTTTTTGGCCTTGTCACGGCGCACACAGCACAAAATCCTACCTGAAAACGCTCTGCCTCGATACCCACCCATAAACTAAAGTTAACTAATTAAACCTCTCGATCGAGAGTGTCAGCGTGCAACAAAAGTATAATAGCCTACGGTGTTGAACTCTTCTGTGCGTGCCGACCCGCACGCGTGTACGTGCGCACGCACGGGTGGTCTTGCAGTGTGGCAGCTTCCCTGATGCGGCAGTGGCACGGATCATCGAAGCCACACACATCTGATGTGATCTGGGCCATTACCGTACTAAACTAATCCGCATGGCCCACCGAGCTAGCTAATGCCGTACAAAACACACGCCGTGTTCTATGCTAAGCTTGTTGTACTTGTGCAGCACTAACAGTAACTTAAGGATTATTAGCACGAATGTTTAGTACAACCTGTCAATCTAGTGAGAGAGCCAGCCGGTCAAAATGGAGCACTACGACCGACACGCACCCACACGGCTCGGTATCCGTTTTCTCCTTGTGACCCATATGCAATGCGGTGCGCTTACCGTACCACTACCCTGGCCGTTAAAGCGGCCAATGCTGTCACAATGTGGCGTGGGGCCGTGGCCACGACAGAGGGATGGCCCACAAGGCAGCGTCCGGCAGCAGGGAGACGAAGTCCAACACACATGAAATATAGACAAGTACACCACCCGCAGATTGCTAGTGGTACGTGCATCTACCAAATAAATGGGGCACAAACAGGACATGGAAAGGTAAAATCTTATCATGCTTTAAAAAAATCATATATTTTTCCCCTCCCAACGATCAAACGCGCTCCCAAAGCGTATATACTCTGCAAAATTATTTTTGGAAATAATAATTCAGGTGTTTTCATATTTGCTTCTGATTTCCAATTTCCAAACCGCAGAGAACCATTTGGAGGTAGTTTGCTGAAGAAAAATGTATCCTACAATGAAAGTTGTGAAACAGTTCACCAGCTTTAATTCTTGAAGATGAAAATACCAACTAATTAAATTAGCACTGAATTTTTAGATTACACAAACTTTAACCGGTGTAGGCAAGGTCTCGAATGGTATATGTATATAGGCGTAACATGCATCAGCTGAATCAGTACATATCTCTATAATTACCGCAAGAATCAAATTTCCGAGCTAGCCGGGGCAAAGTGGACGCGTAGCCATGCATACCTTCGTTATCATTTTTTTGAGGCCTCACCTTCGTTATCATCAAAAGGTTTCTACTCAAACTCTGAGGAAGAAATCCAGTCATCATATCAAGCCAAGTTACAATCAGTCAATGAGTCAATCCTACACGACGCACCACAAATAATCTGCTGGTTTCTAAACCATACGCAGCTTGGCCTTATTGGACCAACATGCAATTGCTAATCGATCACATGGCAAAATATGAGTAGCCATATACAGCTAGTTGTGCTTAGCTGTTTTCCAACCACAGCAAGCTTGTTCTGACTTATTTTATCTTTTTTTCTTACAGAATACTATTAAAACAGCTAAAGTCAGTCACACCTTGCGAACTTATCTACCAACGGTTAGTACTGATATTTACGTCTTTTTATAGAACCACGCGTGAAGAAAATGAATTGAACAACATAGTCGATTCAGGCCTTTGTTTGAATTCACTTAGCTAGAACTAGAACGCTCTAGCTAGGATCAAAGAAATGTATTGGATAGTATTTCAATACTAGTAGCATCTAACTTCCATGAATTTTGAGGTCCGGAATTTTGTTACACACGTCGCCAAACTATGCGTTAGATCATCTCGCTAAAGAAAAACTATCTAATTAAAAAATGGTTTCATAGATGTTATGTCCACATTAGGTGGTGGCATATGGAGCTAAAAGAAATTACATTTATGTACATCCAGAATTAATGCGACGGTGGAGATAATTTATGTAAAAGAAATTATAGCGCATGTCACCTCCGAACTAAGTAGTTTGTTCTAAATAAACGGTGAAAATAATACTAAAACGAAGAAATTTGAGATGGGGGCAGCATTGCAGCAAGCTGTGGACACCAGCTAGTAAATGAACCCGTGTATCTCGGTTCCTTTTTCCAGCACTGAGATGGAAGAACCAGTTCTCCAGCCACTCGTTGAACCGGACAACAATAAATTCTCACATTAATAAAGAAACAAAAGCTAAATATGACTCCATTATCTTCATATGAGGCAGTAAATCGTTTTAAAATTACAAAAAAAAATCATGTAGTATGTTTCATAGTGCGGTTAAAACAGATTGTATTAATTAAAAATGCAACCCTCGCAAAAAGAATTACAAATGGAAATAACATAAGAGAGATCGACGAAACTAATCTTTCAAAAAAAAAAGAGATCGACGAAACACAACAAAATGGGAAGGCAAGGTGGTGAAGAGGACAAGGGACTGCATGAGCCGAAGATAGGTGCCTCTAGCTAGTGGGTGTATAGGGGGATGAGAAAGATCTCTGTGTGAGAGAATCCAATCGAAGAGATCCGATGAAATCTACAGTATCTAGCACCCTCATCATGATATCAGATCTGGAAACCTCTCTCGGAATATGGAGTATATATAAACTGTATATAGTAATTAATGTAAGGAACGAACGCATGACGAACAAAAGAATTGATAGTCCTAGCTAAAGCTACTACGCTAGCTAGCTAGCTCCAAGTTTCGACGACGGAAACTTCAAACCGAAACCCCAAAGAACACTACTCCCACCTGCTCCAGCTTCTACCTCTACGAGCCATCAACGAACACGGAACAACCACTCACCTCTCCCTTCTCTTTCCACCCCGGACCTTCTATGTCCTTCATGTGCCATAAATGAATTGCCACTCCCACTTCACTTCCCCCGCTGCGCGTGCAGGAGGCTACGGATCAACGAGAGAGGCCGGCTCGGCCGCCATCATTGCCGCCGCTTCTCGAAGCGACGCAGCCAGCGCACGCGCGCCTGCCGATCGCCGCTAAGCTACGCCGCGCCTAGCAAGGCTAGTCGGAGTAGCCTAGGCGCCGCAGCTCGCCGGTGAGCCTGTCTTCCTCGTTGTCGTCGTCGTCATCGGACGGCACGTGGGTGGACGACGCTGAGGAGGCGCCGTCGCCGTCGCCGGACGACGAGGGCGGCGCCGGCATCAGCGCCTGCGTGAGCGGGTCGACGCTGTCCGCCCGGCTCTTGGGAGGCGACGACGAGGAGGCGGCGGGCGAGCGGCCGACGATGGGCGCCGGCTCCGTGAGCACGTTGCCATCGCGCGGCGGCGAGAACGCCACGGGGAGGTACTCGTCGCTGTCGCACGGGAACTTGGAGTTCTTGAAGTGATCCTTGAGCGCCTCCAGGCCCTGCGCAGCCAAATTGTTACATGTGAGCGTGCCACAGTAACGACGACACAGTTGTAACACGTGAGCAAATATGTAAAATATTTTTAGCAGGATCAGTACTTGTACGCGCGCGTATGTGACTTGGCAGATCTTGCGCGAGTTGTAGACCTCCCATGGCTGCTTGTGGAACGCCTTGTACAGCCGCACGGCGGCCTCAGGCGACGTCAGGTTGACGAAGCCGTAGCCCACGTTGCACTTGTTGCTGCAATTATATTTTTTTATTTTGTGTTTATTTTTGCATGAAAAATTAGTGTCATAGAACAAGAAAAACAGAAATGGTATGGTGATGAGGAAACAAGTAGGAATTGAGACGGAACAGAGTAAAAAAGCTTTGTGGCATGATGCTGCTTTATGTGTATGTCAAGCCGCATGCCTTTTGACAGCCACTAATGTCCTCTCGACTCTCGTCATTGGGCATTGATAGGTCTTTTCTCAACTTGCTTTGTGCAAGAGAAAAGCTGCTCTGGCGCAATGTTTATTTAGTGCTTAAGCACGCTACCAAATTTTGTTTGCATAAACTTTATTTGATCAAAATTTCCAAATTTTTTTACATCGCCAAAACTACAAAGTTTTTTTTCCCGTCCCTGTTTGCACTGATGCAACTGATCCTGTCTGTCACTACTCTCAAGTCTCTACATTCTCCCCGGTGCATCTCCCTTTGTGTTGGCCTTGTTATGGAAGTGCAGGACTGTGCAAAGCAAGAAAGGCAGGCAGGGAGGCGATCCCAGAGGCAGGTGAGGTGAACAGGCAGCAGATCGATGCTGAATCCGCATGCAACCAAAGAATCCATGGCATCAAAACGAGCAGGATCCGTGATCCCCCTTGGGCCGCTGCCAAATTTATTTCCATTTGGGCTAGTAACGCCATAGCCGTCTATGCCTGCAACGCTGCACTGTGTACTCTACCCACCCAAAGATAAGATGCCTCGATCCACAATACTCTCAAGCTGTCAGCTGAACCCCTCGCCTTCCACTCCCCCCACATTTCCCATTCCAACAAGAACCAGCATTTTTTCAATTAATTTTCATGGCACCAAATTCCCAGAAAAAACAACCGAATTCAAGCGGCCAAAGCGTGCGTTCTTGCATTGGGCACCATAAAATATAAGTAAATGCGGCCAAATTAAATGCGTACTCACTTGAAATCTATGGGGAGGTAGACGAAATCGTAGGATGAGAATGGCTGGCCCTCGCCTTCCTCCCCGCTCGCCGCGATCCGCTCATTGGACTGGATGCAGTGGTTGTCCAGCATGTTGAGGAGCAGCTTCTGGCTGCGACCCAGAGGCCTCGAGCATCAGGAGAATTGGCGATTCTAAGCGTGCGCCGCCCATGAAATATAGCATTATATATTGTCGCGGCAACAATGTGGAGAGATTGGCGGGGATACCTGTACTTGTTGGGTATGTTCCTGATCATCACGGTCGTCCTCGTGTCCTTCTCCACCGCCGGCGCTGCCGCCGCCAGCGCGTCTGCGTCGCCGGCGGCGGCCTCCGGCTCCTTGAACAAGAACCGTGACTCCCTCTCGCTCTTCCGCCCTTTAAAATTCCCGGCACCTTTCTGTGGTTGCTTCCCGGCTGCTGTCACGGTCGCCGAAGAGGGCGACGCCGCCGACGACACGACCTTGTTGCCACTCTTGCTCTTCCGTTCATGGCTCGTGCCGGCCTTGGACTGATCGCCTGCGCTGGCCTTTGAGGACGAGCTCCTCCTCAGAAGCACCACGCCTCCTTCCCTCGCCCTGACCGAGCCGGACGACGAGGCCGACGGCGCCTGAGACGGCGGCAGCTGAGACGGCCGCCACGCCGCCTGGTGCCTCGGCGGAGTCGGCGCGCTGGGCCGGTGGTGCGGCACGTACCCGCGCCTACGACCGCCGACAAAAATTCAGCAGCCTCGTCACTGGATGACGAGAAGGCAAAGCAAATGCTGAACAGGTGCTAGCTAGAGGTGGGTGGAAATTACCTGCGGGGCCCGGGGCCGGACGGGCGGGTGAACTCGATGACGAGGCGGCGGCCGAAGAGCTCCTGCCCGTTGAGCTCGGCGAGCGCGCGCGCGGCGTCGCGGGTGTCGAAGAAGTCGACGAACTTGTGGCTGGGCCGGTGCGCCGACTCCCTCACATCCTTGAGGTCCCCTGCGAACACACACACGGGCCAATACACAATTGGGTTCTCGCTTTGGTTGCTGCGGGAAACACAAGAAAACGAGCGTGGGAAAACGAGATGGCTGGTTGGTCGGCTCGGTCGGTGGTGGTGGGGGGCGAGCCGGAGCGGAGCGGAGCGTACCGAAGGCCTGGAAGACGTGGCGGAGCTCCGCAACCGAGACGCCGGGGAGGGGGCTGAGCACGACCAGGGAGCCCCGGTTGTCGCCGTCGGCGTCGGCGCCGGCGGAGGCGAAGTGGGCCCACACGGCGTGACCGAGGACGAGCCCGCGGCCGTCGTCGTGGGGCCAGTCCCAGGGCTGCGGGGGCGGGGGCCAGGCGGCCGCCGCGGCCGCGTAGAGCTGGCCTAGGCGGCTCTGCTGGCGCATGTGCTGCTCGCGGACGCAGGCGACGGCGAGCTCGGCGGCGCGGATGTCGAAGAAGTGGACGGTGGCCGCGCCCTCCGACGCCACCGCCGACGCGTCCACGGACCGGATCGCGCCGAACGCCGCCATCGCCTGCGCCACGTCCGCCTCCTGCGCGTGCGGCGGCACTAGGCCCAGCACCACCACGCGGCTCGACGGGCCGTCCACCGCCGGCAAGGTGTACCCCGGCTGCGGCGGCGGCATGACCATCGCCATGGGAGGTACCACCGGCACCGGCATGGGTGCTGGATACGGCTGGGGGCAGTATATCTGCTGGGGCGGGAGAGGCTGTAGAGGGTAGGGAGCACCGACAGGAGCAGGGTAGAACGCCTGAGCTGCGGCATCGAGAAGGTTGCCCGAGGCTCCGGGGAACCCGCCGATTCCACTCCCTCCCCCACCCTCCATGGCTAGAGCTCGGAAAGGAACCGAGACGTCCGAGGGAGACGACGCCCCGTGCGGAGATCTAGAAGTTTCTAGCAATTCTTGATCATGCCTTCGATCAAGAACCAGGCGAGAATTGTACTTGGGGACCCCGACTCTCTCACTGCCTCGCTCCCTTTCTCTCTCCTGCTTAGCTGTATGCTCGGTGTGTGTGTGGAGTGAGAGTGGTGGTGTGGTACTACTGCCAGAAACGAGGGAGAGAGAAGGGGCCGGAGAGAGGAGAGAGATTGGGAGCTCTTTTTATGGTAATTGTCGCGGGAAAAGAAATCCGGTGGGCTGTAATTACAAAACTAATTACAGATTCTGTCAGTAAATCGCAAGACGAACCTAATGTGTCTAATTAATCCGTCTTTAGCACATGTTTACTGTAGCAATTTATTGTCTAATCACGACCTAACTAGACTCATTAGATTCGTCTCGCGAAGTACACTCTATCCATATAATGGGTTATTTTTTCCGACTACATTTAATATGCCATGCATGTGAGGGAACATACTCGAAAAAAAATTCGCGAAACGTCTAAACATGGCCATTGACAACGTGCAGGCTCATTCATTATTTTTTCCTGACAAATTATTGCATATCTAAAATTGTGTAGGGTTTGTATTAAACAAATCGATATATGGAAGGTAAAAAAATAATAGTTTTGCAGTAATTTATGTCCTATTTTATCTTTGAACTAAATACGGGGTGGTTAAATTCGTGAAAAGTGTGAAAAATTTATGCATTGCGCCGCGTGCACTGAGAGAAGAAATGAACTGGTATGGTTCTCTAGGCAAAAACTTTTTTGCACTTTTAGAGAATTCAAAGAGGGCCTAGTTTCTTATGAAAATACACCTTTTTGTGATACTCGTGAAAGAATTATTTTTATATGAAGTAGACATGTATTATCCACAAAGGTTGTAAGGACAACCATAATGAAAAATACATCAGAACTTAGTTAAAACTTAAAAGTGCAAAAAGGCCGTGCCATTAATGTTCAGCCCGCGTTCAAGATGATGGAAGAGCATCATCGTTTGCTACGATAACTTGGTGGTCTGTGGAAAGAAGGTTGTGGAGCATACTCTTTACAGCCCAGAAATGAAAGCAAAATGCTAAAACAACCACCGATCATATGTTTGTCTGTTTTGAATAATCAGCGTGAGAGCAACAATATCTTAAAGAGGTTCTTTTGGATCAAACCCATTCTCCTTGAGTAGAAAACCTCTCACCCGACTCGTCCCTCACATGGATCCATCACTAGATATCCATATAAAGATATCCATATAAAGAGAAGAAAACCGCAATTTGAGGATGAAAGATAAGACCACTATCGAGAGGCCGAATCTAAACTCTAGCCCAATAACAGCAACTATTTGATCACCACAGTCAATTGCTAGTCAGACCTGACACTAGTGGCATAGAACATGGGTATGAATTCAAATGTAGCTTTCTCGAGTCATTATAAAAAAAAAGCGTACCTTCCAACCTCTTTTCCTCAGTTACTATTTGTATGTACCTCTAAAACAAGCAAATTAATCACAATATTTTGCTTGATCGGATACAATATATATATAATTTTCACGAGATTATTCCCATTCATGACACGCCTATTTTTCCCTTTTAATTATGTGATATACTTGTTGTGGTTGCGGCACATGCTAGAGCATTAGCTGTAAACTGTTGAGCTAATGCTAACCATAGCGGTAAAACATTAAAAAAAATAGGAAAGGTAACCCGTAACCTCAACAACTCTGACTCAATTCTCTGGATCGTTCGAAGCAGAAATGGGGCAGACAAGATGCGCACACTCCGATTTTGTGGGAAGCACGTACAGTAATCGCAGAAGATCCTGCACTCCGGCGTCGCCCTGGGAGTGGGGAGGCTGGGACAAAACGCGCAATAGCGGAGAGGAGAGGCGGAAAGGCGGCATCCTGCTTATCCTGCAGGCGGTGCGCCGGCGGCGCGCGCGCAGGCAGCTCTCTTTACTCTTCACATGACGGTTCGGTGAGCGATCGGCGAGAGACAGTGGCCATGGGTGTTTAGGCTCGGGCCCCACCGTAAGAGGGCGTCCAGTCTTGTCGTGGTGTATATCCTGTGTATTTAGCCACAGTAGGTATCCTTATCGCCGCAGCCTGTCAGCTGTATTGTCATTCCTCACGAGGCCTTTCACTTCCTGCTGCCTCTCGCTTTGCTCGCGTCCTCTGATCCACCACATCCACTGATCAGTGATCAATCTCCATCCTCACATGGATCATGGCAACTACCGGTGGCGTTCAGCGTGGCAGTATTGTTGTGCTGCCGCTGTTGGCCGTAGCAGCAGCAGCCGAGCAGCTGCAGGCTGGGCTTTGCAGTTCGCAGCAAAGGCTCCGGAGTCCGGACAGGTCGAGGTGGCGCGGATCGCAGGGATGAGGGGTTCCACGTGAATTTACGGGGTGTTTTGCGTGAGCGAGACGATCCTGCGCTCCTGCGTTCCACTTCTCCCTGCCCGCCGGCGGCGAGCGGGAATAATCGCCGTGGCCGTTGCCGAGGGGCGGGCGGTGCTGATGCTGCTGCTGGTTGGAGACGTCACTGAAGAACCTGAGAATTCCACGAGACGATGGCTGGGGCAGATCGAGTTGGCACGTGGTCTCCGCTCGTAGGAGCGGTCAACGCGCCCGCGCAGCCACGCCGCCGTGCCGGGCTCGGCGGCGCTCGCTGGTTCGTTGCCGCAGGGTGCAACGCAACGTGCCCGCGCTGGCGACAACTGCCTCTCACGTCTTCTCACAATCGATCTCGCTTTGCGGCTAGGCTTGTCCATGTTTTCACTTTCCTTTGCATTGCACATGAGGCATTCAGACTTTCAGAGAGGAGTATGGAGATGATCGACGGGCAGCTCGAAGTGTCTTGGTACTCTTTGGATGTCTGTATGTGCTGGCGTGGCGTGCCCCTAAACCCTAAAGACTTGGAGTGGACTAATATGCTGCCTGTCAGATTCATGGGAACAATCCTAGAGAGATTCATGATGGGCAGAATTGAAGGAAAAGCCTCTCCATAGATTACCTGGGCTTAGCCCAAATGTACAGTACGCCCTCCGATTTTGTTGATCATCTGACAAAAGCGATGTTATTTGTTGGGTCCGCAGGAACCCGACGTCGCGTCACGTGCGCATATCCTATCCGTATACCAGGATGCAAAACAACCTTTTTATTTTTTGCGAAATTATGCAAAACAACCTGACGATGGGCTGACACGTCCAGCTCCTACACTACATACGTACTGTATGGCTAAGGAGAAATCCTGGTGGCACCTACCTGGCGGGATCTGTCGTACAGTATTTGTATGTACTCCCTGCTGGCAGCGCGTGGCCCAGGCGCTCAGCTATACACGTACTAGTACGCTAGTTGTCGCATCCTGATCGGCGGATGAGTACGTAGTTGACGTTACTGTGCCGGCGGCCGGCGTACAGTAACACAAGGTATTACTACGATGAGCGCCGCCGCTACAGCAAGTACAGCTGCGCCTGCATGCAGCAGCAGCCGGCTACACCACGTCGCTCGCGACTGCTTCCGCAGCGCGTAGCATGTATCAGAGGTGTAGAGAGATAAGAACGCGCGGGTCCGGGCCGATCGGGCCGCCGCAGCTAGCGGTGCAGGAGGGGGCACCGGTGCCTCGTCTCGCACGGCCACCGCGGGGATCGATCGCGGCACGGCACCTCGCGCGCGCGATCGCGTATCATGCCGGCGGCCGGTGCATGGTCATCGGTAACAACGTACGGGTCGACGCACGCCCGTCCCTCCCCATCAATCCGGCCGGCCGCGGGCGGCGCGCCTGGCCACGATCGCGCCGCAAAAGGGCCCGGCACGACGCAGCCAGCGCCTGCACCACGCGGCCGTTGCGCCGGAACGGAGCCGGCTGGCCCCGCCGGCCCGAGGATACGCGCTCTCCTCCAGGCACCAGCGCCGAACCAGCGGGGCTCTGGATCGGATCGTGCTGCAGAGCCACGTCCAGGTCTATTTATGTGCACGGGGACAAACGGTGCCTGCCCGCTGCGCGTACAGCACCAGAGCACCCTAGCCCCTGCTGTGCACGTACCTATACGTAGCCAGCGTACGCGATGCTGTCCTCCCATACACGAGTACACACTGCTAGCGTACTGGTACTAGTACAGCAGTACCACTAGCTATAGCTAGGGCGAAGGCCGGCAGGGAGAGCGACGAGCCTGCAGCTAGCCGAGCCGAGGAGGTGATCGATCTCGCTCGTACGTAGGCTGACCTTTTGGCTTGCACTGTGTCTGGTGTGCTGCAGCGCAGGAGTGCCGTGCGGCCCGGTGCAGGCGTGCAGCGGAGCGGCCTACCGAGAACATATCACGCCTCAAACTAGCCTTGAACACACGTGCTAATACTTCGTTTTCGTGAGGGTCTCTAATCGAGGCCGGTTACTCGTCGGAAGCGGCCAGGGTTGTTTAATTTTGACCGGGGGCAACCGAGCCCATGCATGTGCTGGGAATTGATCGAGATCGTTCTCGTTTTGGCACCGCACGCCCCCGTGTGTTTGACCGGTGGGCAACTCGAAGCTCGCAGGCGTTGTATGCATGCATCATATCCGTGGTCCTACTCCTACTCCCACCCAGAGGCACTCCTGGTTCTACCTGCTTACGGGCTTTGAGCTCGCTTGCTCTCACTTGCTCCTGCCACTAGACGTTGTCAGCGGCCGTGTCTTTTGCACCAAAAATTGTCAGTGAACACTGGGTAGTCACAGAAAAAGAGCGCTCAGACTGAAGGAGTGTTTATAGTTCCTAATGAAACATTTTTATGGAAATATCACGTCAATCGAAATTGATTATTTTAGAGTAGTAAACGTAGACTGCTAATAAAACTAATTACAGATTTGGAATGCTCGTCGCCAGAAGAATCTAATGACAGATAATTAGAGGTCATTAATCAAAACAATGGTTATTGTATCAATTACTTTTACAAGACATGGATTAAGTAGGCTCATCAGATGCATCGCACGAAATCTAGTCCATCCATATAATGGATTATATTTTTCGTCTACATTTAGTGCCCCATGCATATAAGATTTCTTTTTTATGTGATGGATGAAAAACTTTTTATGGTAGAACAGGCAAAGCACGGGCAAATTGGAAAGGCAAAATTCCATTTGCCTCATGTCTATAGCACCCCATCTCCAACGAGAACAGGCAAAGTGAAGAGGCAAGCACGGGCAAGGCCATGGTCAACAGGATGGCGCGCCTGGTGTCGCTCGTCCATTTGTGCGCCCGAATGTATTTGACGAGAGAGACAATCCATTTTTAGCTCGCCTCTCTTCTCCCTCATGCAAAATGCCTCACTGTATGCCTGTTCTGTTAGAGCTCCATTCAGCGATGCACAGTGCCGCGGCAGAGGCATATATATGTTTGTATATCGTTGTTGGAGTCAGCCTTAGGCCATGGCCTGGAGGCAGCAGGCCGGATCTGATGCCTTGGGCGGTGGCTTGGCGTGTGGCTAACAAAGCGCGCATTGTTCGTGTTGCCGGAAAGATGCAGAGGCTCCATAGGTGCTAGAGGGCTTGAGCTGTGGCGCAAAGTGCAGTGGTGAACTCGGTAATGGCTGGGCAGAAGTGATGCTCTCATAGCGGCCTCAGATGTCTGAATCCTTGACAGAGAAATGTGAGGCGGTGGGTGAGGCGAGGTCTCCACAGAGTGACTAGGATCATTGGTGCTGAGATGAGAGTATTATGCTGAAGCATCGCTGGAGCAGAGGGATCGACGATCGTGTGTGTGTGCGACTTGAGTGTGATAGTCTCATGGTGAAGGAGCTCAGGGGACCGCTCGGGCTTGCAGCGGGGCGCAGCTTTGACGTGGCACAACGCCGGTGACGACGACGTAGGTGTAGACGGCTTGATTCGAACTCCTCTCCCAAGTGGTCAGGAGTGGTGGTGTGTTGTGTCGGGTGCGTTTCTTTATACCTGGGTTTGTTCGTGTGATGGTTTCCGCTTCGACGCGTTATATATAAATGCTCCTGCTTTTACTTTAAAAAAACACTGGCTGTTTTTTAGGGGCCTTAAAAAGGTTTTGACGATTAAGCCGTCGGATTCGTTTAGGTCCAGCCCTGAATCCAGCCTTGTTAAAGGTGGAGCAGGCCGGTAGTTCATTGGGCCAGCAGTCTTTTTTTTTTTGTCTTTTTTGAAAGAGTCGGAACCACCCCGTGTTGTCACGTCTCTGTATGGTGTGTACACTGCACTGTGGGATCGTCCTGCACCCAGTGATGACGTACGTACACGGGCAAGATCGAAAGAGCACAACCACGAGTTGGCACAGTGGCCACTGCACTACTGTACCAATGGTGGCTCGAGATTGATGGCAAGAATACCCTTATCTTTCTTTCGAACAGGAGATTGCGTACTGTGCGTGGGCCGTGCGGCGCACCGGAACACCAAATCTTGGACGGAACACGTACGGCCGGCCTTTGCTTTGACTCGGGACTAGTATCTGCTCGTCTTGTTCGTGGGATCGTGGCTTCCTGCTGCTCTGTTCCCGTTCCCATGCCGCCATGCCCAGCAGCTAGCAGCTCTAGTTGCCGCCGTCATTCATGTGCAGTCTGCAGTGTGCTCCCTCAGTCCCTCGGTCCTCCCCGTTACCATCGTTGGGCTGTGTGACACTTTGGAAGAAGATGCCGGTGACATTAATAAATCTGGACGAAATTCAGCCCAGTCCATGAAAACAGAAAATGAGTGCAGCCCAACTAGACGGCGCTACCTACCAGTTCCGGCCCGATCGCAGCACCGATTACAGAGGAATCGCAGAGGCAACTGCCACTGCAAAGCATGTAGTAACTGTAAAACTGCTAGCTTACGCTTAGCTCCTTCGATATATTACTATATCCCGGTGCATTAGCCACACCGTTTTTACATTACAAAAGTACAATTTAGACATCAACACTCCTAATCTTTTACTTGCTGCGCACACGCGCTACTACTTTATTCTAGTTTCCGTCTCTTACCGAGACCGTCCGGCACAATCAAACCATTTCAGTACAACCCAATTGACAAATACAAGCAAACAGTAGTAGTAGTGGTAATAGCAAATCGTGGGTACGTTCTTACGTGCCAGCTGACGCGTCGTGGACTCGCGGCACGTTCGGATGCATAGGTGCAGCCATGGATGGATCACTGGGAGGAGGTGGTGGAGGCGGCAGCGTCCCTGGAGAGGAGCGCGCGGCGGGGCCTTGGCGCCGGGTTGGGCGAGGTCTTGATGGGGAAAGACGCCTCCATGGCGATGCCGCAGAGCCCGCCATCTCCCGCGCCGCGCTGCATCCTGATGTACCCGCCCTCTCCCCACCCGGGCCCCCACGAGTTCTTCACGACCCAGTACGGCGTGCCGTCGTCGGCGACGCCGTAGCCGACGGCCGCCACGCCGTGGTCGAGGTCCGTGCCGCAGTCACCCGTGAACACCCCCTCCGAGTAGAACTGGAACGCCTGGCCGCCCGCGTCGATGGCCACGGACACCGGCTGGTACGCCACGGCCTTGGCCAGCGCGTCCTCGTTCCCGGACGGGACCATCTGGTGCCCGTCGATGGACACCAGCTGCCCGCGCCGTGACCGGTAGCTGTCGCAGGTGCCGTTCCTGGCACGGTACGGGTACGCGGCCTCGGTGGTGATCCCGCCGTGGGCCTTGATGAAGTCGAAGGCGTTTTCCATGAGCCCGCCCTGGCACCCGTTCTCCTCCGTGTCGCAGTCGATCAGCTCCTGCTCCGAGAGAGAAACCAGCCTCCCCGTCTTGATCGCGTTGATGCCCTCCACGGCCACCACCGTCGAGAAGGCCCAGCAGCTGCCGCACTTGCCCTGGTTCTTCACGGCCGTGACGGCGCCCTGCTGGCGCCAGTCCACGGCCTGAGGCAGGTCGGCGACGTTCTCGTAGATGAACCCCGGCAGGGCATGGGCCGCGGCGTGGGGACCGCGGCGGCGGAGGTCGTTGATGCGGGAGTCGGCGAACGTGGACCGGAACTCCTCCCGGCCCATGTCGCCGAACCGGTTCAGGCGGAGGCGGTAGGGCCGGTCGCCGCGCTTGTTGTGGGCGTGGATGAAGTGCACGTTCTCCTTGAAGGTGCCGAAGCGGCGGCCCTTCTCGCCGTGGTGCCGGCGCACGTGGTGGTGCGCCTGCCACCGCTCGTAGAGATCCCACAGCGCCTCGTCGGAGGCCAGGTCCTTCTCGTCGAACGGGATGGCAAGGCACAGCGCCGCCGCCGACGCCACCACCAGGGCCACCAGGAGGAGACGCCTAGCCAGCTGCGCCGCCATCGTGGTGTGTTAGTGTTACTAGTAGTACAAGCTTTGGTGACAGCTGTGGTAGTGTGAGGAGCTCGATCACTCTGCTTGGGGTGTGAGCTGATGAGTTGGGGAGGAGGAGGGAGGGGGGCGTTTTATAGCGCGGGAGCGGGGAGGGGAGCGTCGCCTTTGCGGCGGGAACGATTTGAATTGAATTGATGGCGGTAACAGAAAGCGTGGGGGAGATGGTGTCAGATTCTGCTCGGGAGTTGGGAGGGATCGATGGCTGCGGCAGCCGCAGCAAAGTTGGCTGCCCGGGCTGGGCTCTGGCCAACCATTGGGGGCGTCGAAGATTCAGGCCAGATTCAATCGCGTCGGCATCGAAGGGTAGATCGTTCGCGTTCGTGCCTTCGCGGGGGTGGTGGCCTCCCCGTGTTGATCTGTGTGCAGCCAGTTTAATGGATGCTACTCCCGTAGCCATGGCGTGAGGGCCGTCGAGGAGATCAGAGGCGGTGTTAATGGCGGTCGCGGAGGCCGAGAGGAGCTACGGTGTACTATGAATCTCTACGGTAGGAGCAAGTCGGTTGCGATAAGGATTCCGGGGGCCGTTACGGCGGTGGAGCAACAAGAGCGCGGGATCGCGTTCCCATGGCAGATACAGATTCTTCGGTATTTTTCGCGAGTCGAAAACTGAATAGAAGTTGCGTGCAGAGCTTACTAGATGCAGACACATCAGTGTATACAGGACGCAGATTCATTTGCTGGAGAAGAACGAATCACAAAGCAGCCGGAAGTGGAGGCTGTTCCTGCTAATTGCTCAACAAGTTGTTGCGAATTGCTGATTGATGCAGAAACCTTGGAGGTTAAGTCGTCGAGCTTGATCAGAAATAACAGAAAAGGGCAACCAACTTGTCAGAAGTGCGTGTGCTGCTTCACCGGTCTACGTACCAGTTTTCAGGATTGGTCAGCAGTGAGGTTCTCCTGTGGGATCTCCAGCATGACACTGACGCACCAGGCGGGCCTGATAGCACCAAAGCAATCACAACATCCTCAAGCCGGCAGCCCAACAGCAGAAACAGATCTACGACAGCAAACGAACCCTCGCCATGTTCACGTGGCAACACAAGATCTCAGAATGAACATAGCAAATGTTCTGGACCAAGCACAACAGTAGTAGCACCAAAGGGAGACAGACTAATTGTAAGCTTACCATCATTCAGCGCAGCAAGGTCAATCAAGTGATGAACGACAGGCAGAGATAGGATGGGAATGCTAGTTAACCTTAACCATTGATCTCAAGCGCGCCCAAGTGCGGACACAACAAACATCAAAAGGGGCCAAGGCAGACTACGAGAATTTGTCAATGATAACCAAATTCCTGACATGGGACCACGCTAATTGTGGGTCCATTAGAATCCCTTTAATTAGCAACTAATTGAAATGTGAGCAGAGACCACCATGGGACTGGGTGCTAATGGAATGTACAATTTTCTCCTATTCCTTCCATGACTACGGTAAGCTACTGCTGCTTTGCCTCAGCCTCACTTCTTTGTTTTCGCCTTCTTCGCTGCATGGCCAGTCCTGCGCTTATGGCGGCTGAAATCAGAAACGAACCTGAATGTCTGTCCACACCCTGGCTGGGGGCAAACATAGGGCCTGTCGCCTGTATGCACCCTCATGTGCTCTGTCCTAGCCCATGGCCACTTGAACGCCATGTCGCAGCCCTTCCACTCGCATTTCAGTGGACGGTCATCGGTGTGAACCTTGCGATGCTGCAGCAGATACTTGTGTGAGAAGAACTTCCTGTGACAGCCCTTCACTGGGCAGATGTCACGCTTATGCAGAGACAGCTCCTGTTTTGTGCCAAAACTCATGGAACAGCCTTCGATGTCACAGTCATACTCTTCTCCATGCTTTTGAGAACTTGGATGAGCGCCTTTCCTTTCTATAGTTTTCTTCATTTCCTGCAGTTCTTCTACTTTAGTCTTCTGCTTACGTGAAGACAGCTGCTGTTTTGTGACAGGAATCCCCTTGACATCCGATGTTCGCTTTTCATCCTTCGGAGCAGCTGGGCTTGGAGCCTTTTGCTTTTCTGTTGTAGCTTTCTTCGTTTGTTTCTTCACATCTATGCTTGTTTTCTGCCTTAGCGATCTAGCTCTTGAACGGCAGGCAAGATCGTCACTATCCTCTTCAACCTTTGCCTTTGGACGGCTAGCTGGACCAGTATCCTCTTCATCCATCTTTGATTTCAGCATGTTTTTCCTATTGGCAATCCTGGAGCTGCTACGTATTACAATCCCAGATGGTGAGGGGGAAGAGGCTTCTGAAGCACCTGCCAATGCCTTTGATTTGTCCTCTCCAGTATGTTTTGGCTTCTTAGTGTTTGCTTTCTCCACAAATTCTTTCTTCCTCTTGCTTGTCTTTTCTACAATTATTGTGGTGTTACTCTTTCTTGCAGGGGGTTCTGCAGCACCTTCTAATGCTTTGGAATCGTGCTCTTCGGCAAGTTTAATCTTCTTGGTGTTTGCTTATCTAATGGTTCTTTCTCCATCTTGCTTGTTTTTCCTTGAATCTCTCTGCTGCTATTCTTTCCAGTGGAGGTTGCCTCTCTACTTGAATTTTCAACATGTTCGGCGTTGGATTTCTGAATTTCATCTATTTCTTCCGGCTCATGACTTTTGATTCGTTGAGCCAAGAATGGATGGACCTGGTTTGACATCCATACTTTCCCGCACCACCTGCCAACCAACACAATTTTCTTCGCCCTGCTTTGCCTTCTGGCATAAGTCTTCAGCTTTACGGGCGAGTTATTGGGAGAACTGCAGCCAAATGCCTGATAGATAATCCTATTGTATGGCAACTGCTTGTTGTATAAAGGAGATTTAGCAAGATTAGCACTATAGTAAAGATTAATGCCCAGTTTTACAGCCCAATCACCATTTGTCGGTATTGTTTCCTCATCCTGCACAACTTCCTCCATCTTCTTCCTATCCTCAATACTGGCCTCTTTGAAAAGAATTTCCTTCCAATCATACTCAATTTGGATTTCTTCAGCCAGAAATTTTGCTTCTACTTCTATTTTGGGATATTCTGTACAAATGATAACAAAATGTGTCATTTAAGGTTCTCAGAACAAAGGGGGCAGTGGTGGATATTTATAGTATTATAAGATAAGATCTGAAGCAATGAAAATCTAAACCTACTTATTCTCACTTCACTAATACCAATTGAAGTAAAAGATGTTTTTGAATAAAAAAAGGATAACAATTTAGGAGAATATGTTTGATGGCACATGCATTGATGTACTCAAAGTGTAGTTGGTTGGTCCTGATGAGCTCATGCAGTCCTGAATATCATGAAGCTAGTGCACAAAACCGTAGATAAAATAGGAGCATATCACATCGCATTCAGAAACAGTAACTGCTGAGGCAAGCTTAGAGACTGACCTGGACGACATAAAAGAAAAATGTGAGCACCACCAATAGTTTGAAGTTGCTTCTCAACCTCAATAGCATGTTCAAGACAAAATACATGCATTCTTGATGAATCCTTATCAGGTTTCACAATCGATGTATCTAAGTTGTCCACCATAGTCGTATTGCTTCTGTTACCATCCATACAGATTGTAGCACTGTTATGGCTAGCTTGACAATCTGTGCCACAAAATGGCTCTGTTGAAGTCTTGTTTGACCTTGATGGTTCACACTGAACCTTCTTTTGCATTTCTGAATACATATTTTTTGGTTGAAACCCTTCAGAAAGCACCATCTTAAGTTGATATTTGTTTCTTGTACGAACACCTCTCGGTCCATTGTTTGTGTTACCAATGCACTGTGAGCTCCTGGAAGATGATCCTTGTTGGTGTTCTTTACTACTTGACGACATTTTTGTTCCATCATAACACCCATTACTTGAAGTATTGGGTTGTGATTCAATTGTGTGACTTATTAATTCATTGGAGGCATTAGATGCCGGAACTTTTTTGTTCAGAACATCTTCATCAGAATCTGATGGATCTCCATAAGCAGATGCCAAAAGATCAAGAGCAGAATTCCTACCAAGGGATGCAGCATCAGATATTATTCTATTGCCATTCATTTCAAAATCAGATCCTGCATGTTGATTACAAGTACATACATACATCAGATGAAAAACAAATTATTTGTGTCACGAACCCAAAGAAACTAAGATGAAATTGTGATTTGAAATACGAAATAAACTATGGAGTTCAATCAGTGATACACAAGGAACAATGCACACAGGCTCCTGCATCTCTTGGTGTGTTTGGGTTTGTCTACGATGGCCAGAGGCAAATATACAGAAATAGGAATTACATAACATTTGCATCATAAACTATTCATTTTCATGACAAAAAAAGTGCAAGGAAATAACTCAAAATTAAAACACCAGAGGTTGAACTAAAGCTCATTTAGAATTCACCAATGGAACTAGCAGAGATATAACATGTACTCAATGTGCATTAAAGACGTTTGACTTACGTAAATTTGACTATTTGTCGTTGCACTTCGTAATGCATCTATCAGATGACTTTCTCCAGAACCAGCAAGATGTTTATTGATCAAACTAGAATCAGCAGACATCAACCATTTTGCTGCATGCTCCCTTGGTTTGATCACAGCCACACATGAAAAACTCAAAATCCCGCAGGTTACACAGGATAAGAAACCTTGATCTAAAAGGCCAGCTGCACTGTTTATACCCCCCTTATCACTTTCTGTATTGTTACATGTTGTAGGTGGGAACTCCTTTCCTGAGCAGAGTGACGGTGAAATTTCTTTGGATGATGATAATTCCCCATCGTTACCAAGTGCCCCATTCATTGTTAGGTGTCCCGAGTCTTTAGGAGCTTCTGTGTTACTGCACCGCCCATCCGATACCCTGGATTTAGATGATTGTGATTTTGACAGTAAAGTTGATAGTGCAGAACCACCATTGGGACTAGTTGGAAGAATAATGCAAGAAGACCCATCTCTCAGAAAATGATTAAGCAGTTTATTGTCTTCAATAACATTTTGGACAAATATCTTTTTGACTAATTGTTCCCCTTCACTTTTCTTCTTCTCCTTCAATCTAGAGCTTCGTGGTTCCGTAGCCCCACTGGATGGATCCCTGGAAATGTGGAAGTTTAAACCAAATCAAATAAAAGATCCAGATACACATGCAATGAGAGACTTCTTGAAGCATAGAAGAACCTAGAAAAGAATGCAGTTCCAATAACAGATACACGGTTACCATATTTAAGAGTTATGTAACAGTGACATGGATAATGTGATTTATGAAAGCATAATATACGAAAGTAGAAAATCTATTGCAAAATATTGTACCATATTGCAGAAATGAATGCAGATCACAAATATAGATGCCACTGAGAATAGAGCCTTAGATAAGTAAGCAGATGGAAATTCTTGATTGGACACCTAATACTGTTGTTGATAAAAAAAATGGGAGTTGAAACTATGAGAAGACAAGGAATATGAACAAATGCGGCAGGGAAATCACTTTTCCTTTTCTTGAATGGGATGCGGTGGGTATCTCTTAAGAAAAGTTCTGAGACATGCAACATATTCGAGGAAAAAATGAAGCATGCAACATATGATGAATACCTCAAGCACATTGACAGTGCAAGTTCATAGAGCAATTGATAGTGCGAAAGCATGGGAGGACGATTGATTGACGCTCTCCGGACTGCTGCCTCTTTTGCAGCTCTCAACCATTCAGGAGTAGCTATATTTGATGCTTCGCCATAGTTGAATCCTGGCACATGCAAAATTTCGACACAAGCTGATTGGAAGGATCAACCAAAATACAGCAAAGAAATGACCTAGTAACAGCCTAGGCTTACTTTTCTAATAGCATGTGATACGAAGAACACATGCACTATTCTATTCACAGCAAACATGTACCCTTCATTTGCATAGTACACACTGGTGTAGCTGGCATGGATTTATGAAGACTTAACGCCGAGGTACAGAACCAAGCTTACTAGGCAAGGGGAAAAATGCAAAACTGAAGATCTTTACCAGAAAGGTAATAGTTCAGTTTCTGAAGAACAAATAACTTCCTTTTATTGGCAAATGTTAATCCCGACCTTAAATGTCCTACAGTTGTCTTGTGCGGTCTACAACTCAATCAATCAAGAGATACCACCGTTTTTTCCGTTACATGTTGTATCCGTTACGCCTTGTATCAACTAACTTTTAATGTTGAAGCCAGAAAAGGAATTCTGCTTCCCGCCATGCCGTTCCTAAAAAAACGATCCACGTCACATAGACACAGCCTTTGCAAAACTATCTTACAGTTTAGGGCATATCTAGTTCCACAAATCTAGTGACAAAAATGGTTGGCGTTAAGACATTATTCGGACAGGCATAATCACGTAAGCAAGGAGTCTATTCGAGAAGGAGAAAAAAAAAGTAAGCAAGGAGTCAGACAAATATAGCATACAAATACGGGCTTTTCTACTTGACAAAATATAAAATGTAGGATTTTCACTTGAGTACAAGCCTTGAGATTGCTCACCGTGACTGAAACCGCTGTGATACTGATCCAGGGAAAGTGACCACGAACTCCCCTGCATTCTGCACTAATCTGTTTGGACGCACAGGACAACCAAACGTTCATCAACCGACCAAACACATCAGAGGAAGTCATTCAGTGATGGAAGGAAAGTTGTAGCACCACCTGCAGCAGGGAATTCCTGAACGCACGAGCACTTCAGGGGACATCACCGTAGTCTTGTTACCCAGCATTGCAAACGTTTCTGCACTCAAGATCACAATTCCGAACAAGGGTTAGAACAGAACAGGGGACAGTTAGAATGGCACAGGAACAGGGGTTCCAAATCCATGGAAAATGATGAAATGCCGCCGCCTCACCTAAGGGATTCACCTCGCCTCCATACCCGTGGACGCGCACGACGTCCTCGAACGCGAGCGCAGCGTCGCGCGGAACAGCCGTACCACGTCTTGGGAGCCCCGGAATGCAGGTAGTTGAGGCTGTGCAGGTCGTGATCCTCGACGTGCCACGCGAACCAACTGAACATCATGGCGACGTAGAGCATCGGCGTGGTGACCCCGGGCACCTCCTCCCGCAGGAACCGCAGCAGCGAGGCGGGGCTCCTGGCGACACCGCGCATGTTCCACGCCGTCTCGCCGACGTTCGCGGCGGGAAGGTGCGTGGGGCGGGCGCCGCAGGGGGCGAACCCAGAGCCGGGCATGTCGCTAGCGTACTCGACGGCGACGGGGCGGTCGGCCGCGGAGCGCCAGAAGAGCGCCTCGACGTCGAGCGGCGAGAGCTGCTTGGAGACGGGGACATTGAGGCGGGCGAGCAGGGCCTTCCGGGATGCCCGGCCTCGGCCTCGAACTGCGGGAGCGTGTAGCGGCGGGAGGAGTGCCAGACGGGCTTGAGCGCCGGGCGCGGGCGGCGCGGGCAGAGGCCGAGCTCCTGGTGGCGGGTGGGGAACGTCGGCGAGGGGTCCCCCGGGTGGAGCGCGGCGAAGGAGCGGGAGATATTGCCGAGCGTGGTCCGCTTGGGCGGCGGAGGGAGTGGCGGGACGACCTTGCAGATGCCGAAGGGGGCCGCGGCGGGCTCGATCTTGAGGAGGTAAGCGATGGGGTCGGCGAACTCGGCCTCCGTGGGGCGGAACTCGGGCGCCAGCGGGAGGGACCTGAGCCACGGGGGAACCAGCTCCCCCTGCGCCGACGACATGGCGGCGGCGGCGGGCCCCTCCGTCGCGAGAGGCGGCGTCGATCTCGCGGCCCGGCGGCGCTAATCGCGCATTTGGTCGGAGCAGAGGAGGGGGTTTGCGAGGCTTTTTGGAGAAGGGAACGGGGACGAGACGGGGGGGAGTGAAGTGGAGAGAGAGAGGCGAGGGGAGCGTGCCTGCGGCCCTGCTTTGCTGCAGTTTCGTCGTGGCGCTGGTGGAAGGGCTGCAGGGGCTGCGGTTTGCTTGCGGTTTTTGGATCGCAGTTCGCGATTTGCACGCGGTTTTTTTTTTTTTTTGGTGGTTTTGGTTTCGTGCGCGTTGGTCAATGACGTGCTTACTTAGCCTGGTTTAACATATGTCTCTGTCAACAATGGTAGCTTATGATTGATTTGATGGTGACTTCTGGTGCTGTAATGGAGAGTGTAAAAACACGGCTTTATTGGGCAAGCTCTTCCTGCTTGAAAATTGGAATTTTTGATTGTTGCTTTTCTTATTGGTTTAGTATAAATGGTATTAAGATCTAAGTTCGTGAGATATTTTATCATGATGCAGCTGGAATGTTTACGATGAAGCTGTTTTTGTCGTGATGTGGTCAGAGCGGTTAGAATAAAACTATTTCACGAAACGTTTTGGATGAAATTGTTTTGTCGCGGTGTTGTCGGAACCGTTACAATAGAACTATTTACGAAATGTTTATGATGAAGTTGTTTTGTCTCAGTGTTGTCGGAACCGTTACAATAAAACTATTTTACGAAACGTTTAGGATGAAGTTGTTTTGTTGCAGTGTTGTTGTAACTGTTACGATAAAACTATTTTATGAAACATTTAGCATAAAGTTGTATTGTCGCAGTGTTGTCAGAACCGTTACAATAAAATTATTTTGTCATGATATCTTTTCTGAATTCATAGATTTGGTTATAGTGAGAGACAACAAATTTGCTAAGTATAGATAGAGAGACTAGGATGATGTATGAAGTGCTAGTACTGGCAACTAAGAGGAGGAGAGGAGAGCTAGCACAGCTTTAACCACTCATCTAATGAATTGCAACATATATCCATACAGATTCATATTGTAAAAGAGAGCCTGAATTAGGATTGGCATGTCTTTGATGAAGGTAAAATCATTTCAACGAATTTGATACAACAAATGCCGATACGTGCCTTCTTCGTTGACATGTCGTAAATTTTTTTGAAGGAACTACAGCCGACAAGATGCTGGCCTGAACAATATATTGACATGTCGTAAATTTTCTCAACAACTTTGCAAACTAAGCACATCCCTTATCTATCATAACTCATCAAACTATTTCCTAAGTATTGCAAATGTATAACTGCGACATTCATATTCCACAGAGTCGCGATTATACGGAGTACAATGCTGAAATTGAACAATTTGTTCTGATCAAGATGCGAGACAAGAAAAAGAAAACGTGCAATTCCATACAAAAGTAAGTTGGGGACTCTCAGGCCCCGTCTGGAACATAGGAAAAACGAAGGAAAACTGGAGGATTCGAGTTCCAGAGGAATGGGATAACACATGAGCGTCTGGAATGCAGGAACTGGAGTAAAACTTTCCGGAGGAAAGGGAAGAGTTCCTGTACTTTCGGAGGAATCAGAAAATGCGCCCGGAGCTCATGGAAAATTTTCCTACCATGCTAGCGCACATACTTGCTCGCTAACCAAGCTTAGGGGACGTTCTTATGACATACTAGATAAATACAAATGAAGCGATAGAAAGAAGCCCAAATCTACTCAGGTCGAAGTCTAACCCCAAATCCTCCGAGATAAACCAAAATATCACCACCAAATAAAAAGAAACAGCCAACAATCCATCAACTTTTCTATTGCATCAGTGATTCAATGCTCACGATTCTGTCCCCATCCTCACCATTGACGCATTCTGGGTTGACAAGGGAAGACGAGCAGCTCCGAGTGCGGACTCGTAGGTGCGAGCGCCCGCTCCTCCGGCCCGCGACCAACTTCAATTTGTCGAGTGAGGAATTGAGGATGAGCAGTGGAGCATGGCTCTATGTGGAGATGGAGACCGAAGCGATAATGGCGTGGATAAATCGATAAAGACGATGCAACTGTAAAAGAGGGTGAGGACGACAAGAAAAGGAGTAGCTCTAGGACCCACGTGTAAGAGGTATATAGAGATAAATACCATATGTAATATATATGTGGCTGTTAATTACTCTATAATTATGTTCTAACACTTTCACGTTAGGAGATTATTTTTCTGATTCCTGTATCACCATTCCTGCGTTCCAAACATGTCTCTCTATCTATTTCCTGTGTTCCAATCCTCTGTTTTCCAGATTCATTCCTTTCCTATTCCTGCATTTCCTATCATTCCTTCGTTTTGCATTCCTTTGTTCCAAACAGGCCCTCAAAGTCTCAAGCGCCCATATCTCAAAAAAAAATATATATGTCACAAGCGCCCATTATATTCGCAGGTCAGGGAAGGCGTTCAGCCGTGGCATCGTACTGGCAGGAGGGATGATTAGCACCAGCTAGGTCCGCAGAATTGGTCGGATAAGTCGATCGAGCCATCCTGCGTCGTAGACTATGTCCTCACTGTCGATTTGATCCAAGGAGAGCAAGTCCTCTGCTTCCGACGATGCAAACAACTGTCCGTCCCGCAGTGCCACCTCATTCAGCATCACACCGCCGCATTGGCTGTAGACCACACAGTCATCTTCAGCTGGATCCAGGGGAATGAAGTCTTCATTATTTTCTGATGCAGACTGCCTGCTGTCCTCGGTTGGATCCAGAGGAATGAAGTCTTCCGCCTCCAACGCCAGTTGCTCCCCTCTCTCGCCTAGCGCCATCTCATCCTGCACCACGTCGCCGCGTTGGTCGTTGACCAGGTTGCCGTCCTCGGTCGGATCCACAGGAAGCAAGTCCTGTCGGTCCTCATCTAGCATCATGCCGTATAGGTCGTCGCAGTCATCCTTGTCCTCAGCCGGATCCAAGGGAATGAAATCGTCTACGTCCGACGACGCGAGGTTGCCGTCGTCCTGCTTCTCATCCAGCGCCGCCGCCTCATCCGGCTCCGGCGGCACCACGTAATCGTCCATGGGGAGGAACGCGAACTGCTCATCCTCCTCGTCATCGGCCGGACCCACGGGGATGAAGCCATCCGACTCGTCATCGTCTGCAAACTGCCAGCCGTCCTCGAGCTCCTCCTCATCCGCGTCCAGAGCCTCAACGACGGGCGTGGTGACGACGACGCGCCGGGGCGCGCCTCGGGCCGCTCCGTCCTCGTCGCCGTCCGTAGTAGTAGCATTATCCCGGCCGCGCTTGTGGCCGCGTGGCGGCGTCTCCGGCGTACGGGCTGCCAGGGTGAGCTCGAAGTGGCGCTCGGCCTCAGCGGCGGCGAGACGGAGGAGGCGCTCGGCGTCGTCCGTGCCGTCGTCTTGGAAGATGACGGGGTCCGTGTCGCCGGGGCCGAGGAGAGGGCCTCGGATGACGTAGCTGATGACGGTGTCGCCGTCGCGGTCGTAGTGATCAAGAGGGCGCGCGGCGTCTCTGGCGTCGGCGGCCGGGCTGGCCATGATGGTGGTGCGGGCCTGGATCCTCGTCGCAAGTCGCAAGGGAAGGGATATGCAAAACGATCGACGATCGGGGGGATTCGGGGTGATGCTGTGGACTAGGGAAGAAGGTCGGGTCCATATTTATGGATGCGTTGTACGCAGGACACGCTTCCGTGGAACCGACTCGGACTCGCGTGCAAACGCGTCACACGTTGAGTCGGTATAGGAGAAAATAAAAAAGGAAACTGTCGGGCGCGCACCGCCATGCTAAACCGCCATGCTCCGCCTTTTTGCTAGAAGAAGATGTGGTCGCGTGAGGCCCACTAAAATTGGCTGCTGCGCAGTCCTTTGGGCTGACAAAGTAGTCATTGCCGGCCCAGCCCACGAGCCATACCACGTCCGTCTATAATCCCGCTGGAAGTCCTATATATATGTGTGTGCCCGAAATCTAGGGTTTTCTACTCCGGTAGTCTTTTTGACGCCGCGCCGCTAGCACCTATTCCATCTCGATCTAACCAGGAGAGGAAGAGAGGAGAGGAGAGCCTCGCCGTTTGGATCCCTTGCTGTCGCTACCTCGCCGGCACCTGAATCAGCGCTGAGCAGCTCGATCCAGCCGGATACGGCGGCGGGGCACTCAAGCCAGGGGCGAAGGAGCGCGATTCGGCTGCAGCGGGCCTCGATTCGGCGGCGGTGTGCTTCGATTCGACGACGGCGAACTCGATTTGACGTCGACGGACCTCGATTCGGTGGTGTGGAGCTCATATCCGTGGCGCCTCTAGCTCACCTCGCGTTCGTCTGGGCGAGCTAATCTTGCCCACTCAGGAGAGCGGAATCGGCTCTCCTTTGGCAAGAAAATCCTTGCCCAGCCGGGCGATAGAAAAAGGAAGGAGAATCAGCTGGCGGGTGCCCCCGTGGCCGATTGTGTTACTACATCCGCCACCGGGAACATCCGCTGCCGCCAAGAGATCATGGCGATTGTTGACGACACTGCCAGCACCCTCGTCGATCTCCAGCGCGACGCTGCAGCGCCGAATATGTAGGTCTACTATAGTAAAATTAATGTTAATTTGTTCGATTTCGGTCTATTGTTGTATAATTGATGGCTTGATGTAGCTGTCAGCCAGGGCCTATAAGATTGTGCATCTTCAATGTAATATTTTTTTAATTCAACCGAATTGTTCCTGCTGCTCTAATGAACTATTTTTAATTGGATCTGGTTTTAATATAGCTTTCTTGCTAGTATTATAAGAACTTCTGACTATTTTATGTTATTGTAATTGCATTTTCACTTTCATTCTATCATGCAGTTGTCCTTCATATTGTCAGCAATGTATTCTTTTTGTTACATTGTTTTCTAGGGTAGAATGGTTAGCTTTTTCAAGCTAACAGTTTAAAATAACTTATTGGTTGTGTTTGGCATACTTGTATGTTTCCAGTGTAAAGTTTCAACTGAATGCTGCACAAGTGTTTATCGTCAATCAGAATTGGGATGGGCTGGAGGCTTATCTTGCTGAGTTCTTCGCTGAGATTCAAGGCAAAAAGTTCTTTTTCCACCCGGGACTTTTTTGCTCCCTTTACCAAGCACAGATCTCAGATCTCATTGGAAAAAAGTTATTTGTGGAGGCAAGAGCTGTTTTCGACGAGAAGGTTGAACCTCTTCTTGATCAAGTCAAAGATGACCTGTATAAGCCATTTGACTTGGAAGATCGTGTGGGAATGTTGCGTCACTACGTGAACATTTGGTATGATGTATTCCCTTATTATAAATAGTTTTATTTTAGGCCAATACATTATAGAAGCTAACTGTTTATACTTGTGAAGCCATCATTTTTATTATTTTTTTTCTAAAGCAATTATTAAAAAGTTTTGGAGTGTGGTTAGGGATGTCTTTTTATGCATGTTCTCAAGCTCTTTGTTTTTTTATGTAGCTTGCCACCACCCGCAGATGAAGTTGAAGATATGCATGTAGTTCTTTCTGACTACATGATGCTTTATTTTCCAACTAGGTAAGTATTTTCAATCAACTGATAAATTATGCCGACCATAGTCACAAAGGGCGTGATTGGTTTGCTCAGCCCACATTGATGAGATAAAATATTAAAAATAAGTATATTTGTGATGTTATTTTACTAAAATTTATTTTAATAGCTTTGGTTTAACTTTATTAGGCCTTAATCATCTTAGAAACATTAATATCACTTTATAAATTAATCACATGAGTGGGGTCGCCCGCACCCATCGAGCTAGGCTCGCGGGAACTACATCATAGCAACATGGCCTAGCCTTGGCGCAGGCAGCCAATCAGCCCTAAAGATCCTAGATTAATGGGGTCGAGGAATGTGGTATGCAACTTGTGAGAGGTTTGTGTAAGGCGGTGACAAGAACGAATTGTTCCTTTGACGGGTCAAGACTTGTTGCCTTTCTCCCTTGTTTCTTATGCGATTATGATGTTGAGAGTCACAAGATGCAATGCCATGTGTTATGCAATATAAATTATGGCTAATATGTCTTGATCTATGCAAATTGGTTATTTTTTCTAATCATAAATTGAAGGTCCAAATTACTAACCTTAAGATAGCCAAGTCTTGATAAGCCCTTAATTATTTTTGGTTCAATTTACCCCAACAACTATGTCAATTGGTTCAATTTATCTCTTAACAAGATTTTTCATTCTTTTGTTTCTCCACATGCACAAGTGGGGTTTTAAGCTAAATTTTGTAGGGTAATATGAGTATCATAACGTAAGTTAAACATATAATATGGTTTGTCTTTTTTATCGTTATTTTATACAGGAACTCAAGGTTTAATTTATTATTAGGGCCTATCAAAATAATGATGAAACAAATTAGGATAAAGTCCATGTTACTTATCTCAAGAATTGACGTTGTCTTTTTAACCACAGGAACAAAATTTAGGCTCGATGTACTCCCTCGGACTATTTAGTTTTTTAAGTTCAATTGTAGTGAGTGGATAGAGAACATTTTGCCCTTTGATATGATTTTTTTCATGGTTATTTTTCATATATTCGGAACACTTGATTCGATACTAATCCTAGTGTTACAAAAAGGCATGGAATGGAAATTTTGTAGTGAAAAGTTCCTATTGTATTTTTCTAATGTAGGACATCATTCTATAAGTCACTTTGAAAAAATTGAATATGAAACTCAACTTGTAATGGAGAAAAAGAATGAGATGTCAAAGATCTCACTCTGATGTAGGTTACAAGAAATCAATAATATATATCGGAATGGTATTATATGCACACTAAGTCACTTTTGCTCCCCTAAATGGTTTTCATAGATTTATATTAAGTAATTACTAATTTGTTTGCCATCCTGCAATTGTTTATATTTAGAATGATATTATCTGGTGTATGCAGCTTGCTGGGTGAAGTGAACAGGACAAATTCGATTTCAGATTTTGTAATGACTTTCAATGATGAAAAAGGAAAACACCATCGATGTTTGGCATGTCAATGGGTCATGCCAGTTTCAGCCACTTCCATGTCAATAGTCCATCACATCAAGCATTCCAAGCAAGTTAACCAATGTCGTAGAGTAACAAAATGGATGCTTGGATATCTTGCTTATGTCAACGGTGAAAAAGAAGTTGATATCCAGGGTATGACAGCTTCATCGATGACCCAGTCAAGAAAGAGGAAGGCGTTGTCACCTCCATTAACTCCGCCAATTCTTGATCAGCAGTCCGTTGTTATTCCTGTGGAACTTGCTTTACAAATCTATAGTGATCTCTGCACAAATAACCTGTTAGCTTTGTCGGCTCTTAAGAATGACAATACCCTGTGGGCTGCTGAAGCAAAAGAAATATTGCTTCGCCAAGAGAAGGTGATATCTGAGCTGAAGGGTTTGTTCGTGAGTTCTATGCAGAAACATGCTCCACTGGGTTCCACCTTGGCATTCATGAAGATCAGGACTCTCTGTGGTTTGTCAGATGATCTTTTCACATTGCTCAAGAACCTGCCAAATGTTTCAGAGTTATTGTTGAAACAAGACAATAAAGTTAATGAACTGAGGCGCTGCTTTATGGTTGCTGCCGCTGAGCGCCTCCCTCCAACAGCACCAGCTGATAAAGGGAGAGCCGGCGCTGGGAGCACGAGTCCAAGCACAAGTTCCGAGAGTATCTCCAGCAAACTACGTCCTCTTGGCCCTGTTTAGTTCATGGAGAATCGAGAAAGTGAGCATTGGAAGGCGTGCATTGTGAGATGGGGCACAAGAATCAATAGAGAAACTTTATGCATTTTGCAATGTTCAGTTGTGAACTAGTTAGTCCCTATAAGTTGTTCAGTTTTTAAACTAGTCCCAATAACTGTTTTGGGAGAAGCACAAAAAAAACTTTGTGGTCACTACTGTTGCCCTGCTATGATTTATTTTCTTCAACCAGTTTCTCTCCTTTCACATCACAAGAAATTGAATTTTATGTTTCTATACCACATGATTCGACGATATGTTTGAAAATTAAGTTTTGAACATTTTTTTCTATTTGTAACCTAAAAACAAGTTACAGGTTCTGCACCCATCAATGTTACAGACCCATCAAAACTGGTGTTTCTACCGAGAAATTTGTTTTTTTTTTCTCATCACCGTGCGACATCTCTACCCGCTTGCTATGCCCACCACGTATTCGCCGCGTCCAAATCGTCAGACAGCTTGCAAGATATTTAATTCATTATTGGACACGTAAATTATAGTGATATGGTATAATTTGATCTTTATAGCTATTTTGATGCTTACACCAAGCAGCACATAACGTGCCTTATATAATCAAGTTACTAGCAATTCTTCACCAGGCATCACATGATCATCAGCAGGTAGACATGTTCATCATCGCCTAGACCAAAATCATCACCAGGGCGACATGTTCATCACCAAGCAGCCAACACAACACTTCAATTCACCATCCATCAAAATAGATAATGGATCTGAATGCAAAGATAACAATATGTCATTAGTTCACACAACCATCAGTTCAACTCAAAACATAACAATATGGCATCAATTAGAATTAAAAAAACTAATATTTTCTTAAACAGCCTCCCACACATATTTTCTTAGTTGCAACACCACGGGAGTATTGTAGACAATATGCGGTCAGCACATAATACAGGGCATTTAGTATAAATAAATATAGTTCAAGTCTGCATTCAATATATAACCCAAAATAAGTACTGTTTGAAAGTAAATATTATGATTCAAGGCTTTGTTAGCTGCTTATATTAGTATAAATAAGTAAATATCTGCATTTAGTATAAAAAGTACTATTTATATTTCTAATAGGTAGGAAGATGTCCTGTCTACATTTTTTTCTTTTTAAAACTCAAGTAATGATGATAAGGGAGTCCATTGTAGTATTTCCTCAAATCTGTACTATAATTCAGTTTGAGTAATTTGACACTACTGTGTATGATTCTTTTGTGAGATCAGATGCTACTACTACCTAAACTACGAAAGGGCTGAGGGCTTTAATTTCTACTACTTAAATTCCAACCTGCAAGGCTGCAACTACGAAAGGTTGTAAACTTTTCCTTTCCTCTACAGCGTGAATTCCAGAGTTCTAGTTCACTGAATTTACTAAGTATCTACATTAACCCAGTGCTCCTCTTGTGTGATTCCAGAGTTGCAATTCATGAAGCCATGGAGCAGCAGACAATATCTATTGCCAAAGGTGGCATTAGAACAATACTCAATTCAAGGACTACAGTTCTTGCAGCTAACCTGTTCTAGTCGAATGTGTAAGACAATTTATTTGACATTTTTTCTTTTGCTGTTAACCAGCTGCACAAGATAATATTGATCTGCAACGACAACCATTCTTTCTAGATTCATTCTATCAGCTTGTATTGCAAAGGGCGAGCTATGCATATACCACTACCAGGTTTACTCTTGTAGCTGTAGAATGTAGTTTCAGTTCCACTGGATCAGATCGATTTTTTTCCTGAACTCTTGTAGGATGTCTCAGTTCCTTGTTCATTTATTTATACAGTCATGCCTTCTGTTCAGAGATAGGCCAGAGAAACTAGTGATTGGAGAGTGACCAGAGAAATGTCTACGTCGATGGTCATGCATATAGAAATTGGAGAGTCATGTGTTGCCTTGGATGGCAGTAGCTTCTCGCTGAAAAGAGTTATGTGCATGTACAAACTTAATGTTTACTTTGTCTCAGATTTTCAATTGCAACTTGTTTTGTAACTAGGCCAAGAACCAGCACAGTCAAATATTTTTTTACAAGGAACTGGTTGACACAGGCCCTTCATAGTCTTTCTTTGCGTATGTTAAATGCTATTTATATCTCATAATAGATGTACTAAATGAGGTTATAATTATTCAGGATCTAATATCCACTATTTCTGCAATTCTACCATACTTCAGTGAGGCAATAAGCAACAACAGTGGAAAGGTTCTGCTACTGAACCCCATCTAGGTTTAGATCTAATATCCACTATTTCTGCAATACTTCTTGCTGCTTAGCTCCTGGTGCAAATCAGTAAGATGTTGACTGCATTTTTCTTTGGAACAATGTAGGATGGATGATTCCTTTTTCGATCTCAACGATGCGCCAGAGGGTGCTGGTGGCGGCAGAGTTCATGAATCTTCCATGAGCGGTTCTGCTTCAAAGCTGGGGGCAACAAAGAACAAGCAGGCCAACTTCTCAGCGTATGAAGACAACGTTCTCTGCAAATCGTGGCTGCAAATTAGCTGCACAATAAGAAAACAATAGAGTTCCAGCACTCTTTGTCATTTTTGCCACACATTTTTGCTTTGTAATCTTTGCTCACTGGATGGAGAACCAACAGCTGTTAGTTGTTGCTGTCTGTCATTTTTGGATCAGGCCCATTCAGGTTTGAAGGTAAAAGTTGCTCATTTCTGTACATTCTGTTAATTCCAGTAAGCATGGGGAAGCAGAAGATAAGCTATCTGATACATCTGATGGAAATGGGTGTTTGCTCATTTATGTACTTCAGGCTCTTGAACAGGAACTTTCACCTGCCTGTGCTCCTTCTGTTAATTTGCGCAGTAGCTTCTGTTGTTGTGAGCTGTTAGCTCTCTTAAGTAGTTTATTACATTGTGAAACTGTGAGGTATCTCTAGGATTGACAATGTGATCTGTACTTGCCGAGAAATGAATGTCATATGAATATGTGAAAATCTGCTCATGTACTGAATGTTTCAGAATTATATGTGAAAATTTGCTCATCTGCTCATGTGTAACCTTTCCCATCCTTGCTGCAAAAAACCTGGAACACATAATGATGCTCCCAGAATCACCATGTTTATTCTCAGATTTAAGCTTCTATAATCTCTGTTTATTTCTATGGTATGTACAAATTCAGACCTATTAACTATTGACGACAGTCGACAGCGTGTCCGTGACACGAGAACGTGAAACACTTGCTCACGATTAGCCAAAACTATGTTCTCACCTGAAATGTACGTCTGGCGAACAGGACACCAATTCACTTCAGCCAACCAAGATATGAGCGAGACAATGCGAACAGGCCAAAAAAAAAAAAAAAAAAAGCAACAAGGATCCACCGAAGGGTCATGAAGAGCCGGAGCCTGGGCATATTTAGATACCGGTAACATCTCAACACAGCAACTGAAAAATCTGTTCACGATGAACAATCGCAAGGATGATTCCAATATCTCAACACAGCATATGAAAAATCTGTTCATGATGAACCATCATTACAGCAAGGATCTCCATGCCATACATTACGATCTCAAATGAATGATATGAACCATCATTACAGCAAGGACCATACCATACATTATGATCTCAAATGAATGATAAGTTCAGGCATGATAAAACTAACGAGTTCTCAACCAAAGATCATACTTGCATCCTACGCTACTGAGTGCAGACCACCTATTCTCCACTGGTAGAAAGTTTCAGGCCTTCTCTTCTCCATTGGTCGCAGATACAGAAACACCAAGCGGGTTACTTGACTCTGATACTTGGACTCTCCTTGAAGATGCAGTGAAATGACTCTTCAATTTGGCAACCAGTTCTTCTTGAATCACCAGATGCTCATTCGGGGATAAGTACTTCAGAAGTGGGATAATACCCTCAGTCAGATCAGACAGTTTCTTTACCTTTGAAAATGCCTCGTTGTCAAGAGGACAATCCTTGCAGATGCAATTAACAAAAGTTTTCTTTATCTCGTCTACTAGTGCTCCTATCTTCAACACAAACCCTTGGGCTTTGGCAGCAGCTTTGCTTCTATCTTTGACAAGCGATGATAAAGCATGTAAATTGGCAGAAAATAGAGAAGCCAGTATACCAACAGCAGGGTCAACTGGAGCAGCAAACGTATCATCAAGATCAGAATCTTCAATCTGCCTGTGCTTCCTTTTCCTTGTATTTATCTTCACAGGCACACTGCCAACACCACCTTCGATTTTTTCAAGATAATCGGCCAGCCATTTGGTAACTCTAGGACACACTCTTGTCTTTTTTGGTATACACCTGATGTGGTCCTTGATCTGGCTTGGTTTCTTTTTCGTGGGCAGTATCCACTGACAGGCCAGACAAGCATCGCGCCCAAGCTCATCTCTAGAACGCGCTATCAGATCATATATTGTCCCAGTATATTCCAGCCCCACACTGTATAAAACATCACTTAATTAAATAAATGTTTCACAAAAAAATCATTATATAAAAATGCAATTGTGGGAAAAATTAAGTACCTTTCAGGATAGTGAAGTGTAATATAGTCTTCCATGACCACCATAAGATCTTCTGGCTTTTCATTGTTCTTCTCCAAAGGAACCCTGCATAAGAACAAGTGTCAGGACATGCATTTGGAAAAAAAAACAAGAGAATAAAGGTTGCAAACAAGAAAATACACGCACCCATTCTCTATGTGGTTTTTTAAGGCTTTGACACGGGCTTCCAGGTCAGCAGGTTTGAAGAGAATATCATCAGGATTGGATAAGTCATTAACAAGCGGTTCAATTTTATCCTTGAAAATGCCACGCGCAGTAGCATTATGTCCTGCTTTGACAAGAGAAGCAACTCTTGCCTGGTATAGTGAGCATAAGAGACCAGGGTGCATGTGGACTTTTTCTCCCTGAACATCCTTCAAAAACTTCTGAATATATGCTTCCAGTGCTTCCCAATTTCCATTTTCAAGATATCCTTGGGCCAATGCCAAATCAAACTTCACTCTGAAAAATAAAATATATACAAACAAATTATTTTAAAATTGTTGTAGGTTGAAAATGAGAAAAGGGTAATTATCTAATCCAATAAATAACTAATCAAAAAAGAACACGGAGTGGTATGGCGACAATGATGAACGTGATATCACAATTAATAGAATAGCCAGAAGTCCTTACTAAAGAGAAAACAAAAAAATCCTGCCTAGATAACAGAAACATGCTCAGACAGGTTAGTTCAAGGCACAAGACATAAGGAAAACAAACAAGCTTCTCAAAGCAGACTAGGAATTTGAGAAATTCGTTATCAATGTCAGGGAGATCAAGATTCATGGCCAACCAGTACATAAGCCACGTCTGGCTAAGGCGAGCAGCAAACGGGTGTGAGTCTTTTCAAGTACAAGAAAGTCGTGGTGGGATGCTAGTACTTAAACTAGGGTTGCTTCTTAGTGCTAATCTTGTATTTTCAGCAGTTAGCTGTAGCGCGACTTCCCTCCTCTTATTTCAGAAAGATTTGGCAGTAACACACTACTCATCTATCCAGATAACAAAGACTAACAGCTACTAAGACAGCCCTAGATAATAGGAACATGCTAAACTCATCTACTCCAGATCACAAACACCTTAGCTTACAGCTACATCTAGCCAAGCCAGCCTTAGATAACAAGAACATGATCAACTAACCTATCCAAATCACAAAGACTTTAGCTAACAGCTGCTTCTAACCAAGCACAATTTGCAGTTCCTCAACAGATTCTCAAGTTCCAACAACTAGTTGGTGACAAAACTATTTTACTACATGTTGGGTAAACAAAGAGGGCCTTACATAGCTTTGATGGCACCCGGGACAGTGACCTCAAGGCTGGAGCTCTCATCGATGGAAGCGATCATCCTCCCGTCGGTCAGAGATTCGACGGGGAGGTGCTCCGGGGCGCCGTCGGCGGGGAGGGGCTTCGGGGCGCCGTCGGCGGGGAGGTGCTCCGGGGCGCCGTCGGCGGTGAGGGGCTTCGGGGCGCCGTCGGCGGCGAGCCTCCCGACGTCGGCGGCGGGGAGAGCCGTGGGCTCAACCGCAGCGGAGGCGACGCTGTCGAGGGCGAAGGAGGTGACAGTTGAGGATGCGGCAGGGGTATAGGCGACGGGAGGGGATTCCTCCGTGGCGGTGGCGGCGGCGGCGCCCTCCTTGGCGTCCTTCGAGGCGGCGGGCGGGGCTTGGGTGGACTCCTCCGTCTCCGTCCCCATCGCGAACTAATTCCTCTTGCCCTAGATCGAGATGGGAAACTAGTGAACGGCAGACGGGCAGAAGAGTATAAACGTAGGGTTCGGAAATGTGTATATATATCTGTGACCGTCGAGGGGATTGGACGGCCGTGATGGTAGCCCTACATCAAACGGCTCAGCCGGGACCATGCTATATCTCGTGGGCTGGGCCGTTTATTACTAGGCCTACAGCTAAATTTGACCGCTGTCACGAGGCGGATAAAGCCCAGCTGCTGGTGGATTCATCTCCGCAGCCATCGTTTCATTGTTGATTGCAGGACGCTCTCCCCCTAGTTCGACTCGAACCCGGGTCACAGCGTGCAATCGAACGCGTTTCTTTGTGGCGATCGGATTGCGCCCCCGACCAGCCCCACTTTTCGCGTCATCGTTGTGTACTGAACAATTTTTCAGAATTTGAATTCATTGTGTTCATTACATTAGGTAATAGGCCGTGCGTTGCTACGGGCTAATGTTATGATCAAATAAACATTAAATTATTGTGGGTAAATTATTTTGGTACTCAACATTAAACAGTTTCGTCATAGCTTATTATAAATATAATGTATTTAAAACAAATAGAGTAGCTTATCAGGACGGCGCTCTTCCCCTAGTTCGACTCGAACGCGTTTCTTGTGGCGATCGGATTGCGCACCGGGCCACGGTGAACAATTTTCCAGAATCTGAATTCCTTGTGCTCGGCACGCACCCTTTCACTAACAACTATTTAAACCATTGCCAAACACTGGTATAACTGCATTGATACTTTAGCCATTACAACATCTTTGGTCAGAAACCTGAACGTCGATTCTTTCTAAACCTGACAACAAAATATGGGTTACAAGTTACAGCTAGCTTTACAAGCACCCCAGTGTGTCTAATTCTCAGCCTAACATTAGCTGGACGTTCCAGCCATTTCCGTGTGCACCAGAACGAGTTGAGAACAAGGAGTGACGCTGTCCTAAATGACCACCACATCAGGAGATGACCTCTTGTCATCTGTCAAACTTGCGTGAAGAACTAGGCCGCGATGCTGTCCTAAATGACCATATCAGGTGGATGTCGCCCGGGAAGCAAGAAATGCAGAATATTTTGCTCGCTCTGCCTTGTAACGTTTTAGCTCTTTGATTGCTGCCAGCAGCACATGCAAGGAAACCGGTGCGAAAAATGGCTGCACAAAGTATATAAAGTGCTTAATTTAGTACCGACTGAACATGCACATGAATTTTAATGTACAATGTATAGTTGTCATCTCATCATTCTGCAGTTTGATAAGGTTGCAGACTGGTACGCTCTAAAAATGAGATTTTAAATTAATGTTTAATTCATTTTCAGGATCAGAGAAATTCATGAGTGTAATCCTAAAAGTTTCAACTGACAGAATTCTGCAATAATGCACTCACCATGTAAATGGCAAAATAATGCTCTATTGAAGCATAACTGATTGACATAATGGATGGGTGGAAAAATGCATCTTCAGCCAATGCCCTCGCTCTTGTTGCCGAGGCTGTATATCAGCACACTTCTTAGCAAATGTTCATAAAGTGCAAGGACATTATGCAAAATGAATTATTGTAAACTTACCTGCTGAAGAGTCACTTATTCCTAGAGTTGCATTTCTTTGAGCTAAATTTGCAGCTTCAAGAGAAAGCTCGACCTGGAAAAGAAAATCTAAATGGTTAGAACAAGCTTAAGCTCTCTATTAACTGATCTTATGTGGCAATCAAGATCGCAAACTATCAGCACCCTGTACAAGTGCTTTAAGCACAAGGTAGTAAAATACAGTTACATATAAGCCACGTATACCATGCAGGATCAGGGAAATAATCAAATGAACATATTATCTGAAATGTAACATGTTTCAGTTGCTTCAAGCATGTATAACCAAAAGGGTAGAAAGATAAAAACTAGTTCATTTAGCAAGAGTCGTAGATGGACAAACCTGTCTTCCAATTTCATCCATGACAATCATTCTTGGGAGAGAATGGACCTGGCAACAGAAATGACATTAGTATGCGCCCATGTGCAGAACAGCCTTTTGTATATCATTAAGCACTTCTTTAAAATGGGGCCATACCAGACTGGATAGAGACTCCAAAGTGGTGAGACATGACAACAGATTGGAACATGCATGATGTCGATATAGTAAATCTAACTCCCTGCAAGGGAAAAAAGTTGTGTTGAATGCATGTCGTCAAACATATAATTTTTGACTGTCAACAAGTGTGCTCATAACCAAATAATAGAACATCTAGATATTGGAGCATCTACCCTTGCTGAAGGCCCAGTTCACCCTGATTGATCTTACACACAGAGGTCAAAAGATGAGACAGGCATATTTTATAGTATACTGTATACAAGCAATGTGATGCACTATAGGTTTCAGAATATGCAGAATGCAGTCAGAACCAAAATAATTATTGGTGGCCAAGGTTGTCCAGTGGGGCAATGAATATGGAAAAAAATTACAGATCATGCAATATTGTGTTCAACCATACTACCATAGCAAATTGCACTGTGGTAAATATAGTAAGGCAGTTGAGAAAAGAAATTACCATTCTGTGAACCCCTTTTCACTAACTACAAATTTAGTTGGCATGCCCATATCTTGTGAGAGATAAGATGGTTTTAGACCAAACAACTGCCTTAGTTGTCCAATGAAGATTTCAAGAGTCTCCATAAGTTCCTGTTTCACAGACATTTTTTCAACAAGTAATGCTATTGCAAAGAAGGTATTCCAGGACTCAAAAGGGTGACTTTTGCATATGAAAATGCCAGGATATAAGAGGAAAGAAAATGATCAATTCCACACACCTGAGATGACATTTTCTTCCGGGTACCATGAGTGTTCTCAGAACCATGTAAACAGTCCGGTGGGTTCCAGATAAGAACACCTCCCCACATCTATGAAACAGGGTAATGCTGTTAAGTAAATAGCAAGATGGTAGTATTACTCCCTCTTCACACCTTGGTATAGTAGCACTTACAGGGGATATAAATGCATTAGTTTTTGAAAGCCCACCATCAGGAAGTTGCAAATACAATGGGCATTCCTTTGCAGATGGAACGTATCTGGTGATTATTGAATAAACAGTTCAGATAAGCATCCAGAAATATTTGTGCAACTAACAGCAAACTTGATCAATGAAAAATCAAGCTGATATCTTTTATCTGTGCACACTTAACACATGAAAATCAGAAATCAAGGTGAAAACATGACATTTTCTATAATGGGTTGGGTTCTTAGGCTTTCATCAAATTTAAAAGAAAAAACAAACAGCATCACCACACTATCTAAAAGAAGTTTGACAAAAGAAAAAGGAAGTGTAATAATTTAAAACGGAAGTGAAATTTGAAGCAGCAGGATAGTAGTAGAAACCATTCTGATAATACTTTTAATAATGTGTTGGAGAGAACAAATTGAATGGCATCATGGCGCTGAGACTGAGTAAAGTTTAGTATTATACAACAAAAATAAAAACAGGGATTTGCAAGCCTAATACTTTTAATAATTTGTTGGAGAGAACAGATTAAATTACATCATGGCTCTGAGACTCTGAGTAAAGTTGAATACTATGCAACAAAAACAACAAGAATTAAAACAGAGGTTAATAACCAAGTTTGATCCAAGGAACATACACCACAAATTGAAGAACTTTTGATCGTCCTGTAGCTGAAATTGATGTATCCAGGTGCCACTCATTTGAATTTACCTGCCAACGTCACATTTTAACAGCATGATTAAATTGCAGATCTCGTTGTTAACCGCTACATATGGGTAGTTATCCATAGAATGCAGTAATCAATAGCAAATAGTTTCTACAAGACAAGTCAGAAACGTACAAAGAAAGGAATGTCACCCATACTAAGGACATTGCCACCCAGTTTATCATCAGAATGAGAATAGGACGACTTAGGAGTGTGGTACAAGACCTGAAAAGAAGCAATGGAATTATGGCTTATTAAAATCGATGATCCTAAAACAAAAGGAACGTCAGCATTTTCACAAGAAATGGAAGGAGATAGCTTAGTTTGAGTAAGGAAATTAGCACCTGACTCTCTATATTAATTTCCGCAATCGGTCGCAGTGCCTCAATCACAGGATTCAACATCCTCTCACCAACCTTTTCAAACTCCCTGCGTGCAGAATAAGTGTAAGAATTCCAACGGAGCCAGAAGCAACAGAAAATAAGTTTCTTCTTTGCAAGAAGCTAAGCACATCCAACAGAAGTACAGAACATCCAAATGATGTGAATAAGAAATAGTAATCCTCAAAGTCTATATACTACAATGTATTGCAGAAGTACCTAATCTATGTCGTCAAATATGTTGTACTTTACTTAAACATCTAACATAGAGCACAAAGGAGTTTCAATTTTTCTAGCAATTTGATATGGAAGGGAATATTGGCACAGCAATAAAGCAAAGTATATGTAACTCGTGAATTTTGTTCTTACCAATCATACACCCAATCACTTGGATCAGCATTCAACAAGCTAAAGGACAGAACAACATTTCCATCCGATCCAACTGGCATGAACTCGCTTTTCCCAATGCCTGCCTCACCCTCCTCAATACCACCGTTCATGAAATACTTCACAAATACCTTCCCGATAAATGACACAGCATTAGCCTCGTCGACCTTTCCAACTAACCAAGCATGCCGATGCTTCCCAATGACAAGCCTCATTCTCTCTGCATCATCAGTTTCCACAACCACAACAGTGTAAACCCTAGACCCATCCCCGCCGCCGCTGCCCAATGCCGAATGCAGCAATTCATCAAACACCTCGTCACCAAGCACCAGGTCCGCAGTTGTCACAACGCCACATTCCCAGCGCGAGCCAATGCTGCTGCTGCTGGAGCAGCCACCAGCCGACTCGACGGTGACCGATACCGAGACATTACCGGCAGTGGAAGCGGCCGGGAGGAGCTGGAACTGAGCCGAGATCGCTTGCTCAAGGCGAGTGGCGACGGAGGCATCGGAGGGGCCGGAACCGGACCGGAGGAAGACCGCGTGGAGGCCGCATGGGAAGGACGGCGGATTGGAGTTGAGGCGGTGTGCGAGGGCGGTGATTGCGTCGGAAGGAAGCGGCGAGCGGTGGATCTCGGTGGATTTCAGCAGGAAGGGCAGTCCTACAGAGAGGCATACAGAGATACGGGCGAGTTATACAGAGATGGGTCAAAAACAGTAGCCATGGGAGCTAGGGGAGCTGGCGGGTAGTACCGAGGAGGAAGGAGAGGAGGACGGAGGCGGTGAGGACGAGGCGCTTCACGCCGGGCTTCGTCGTGCGCAAAGGTGGCTTGCTGCTGCCGGCGGAGGTAGGAGCAGATGTAGACGGGCTACTATAGGCTTCGCCGGCGGAGGGAGGGAGAGGTGGCGGGAGGGCCTCGTCGCCGGCGATCTCCTCCGCCATGGCTAAAGTGAACGGAGGTCAGCAGCTCCGGCCCTGTATCGTGTTTCTGCGAAGGAAGCAGCGTTGTGGGCCTTATCGGCTGTCTGACAGGTGGAACATGCGCCGAAAATTCTTGCTTTAAGGCCCAATCGAAGAGGCCGCATGTTTCCCACCTGGAAGGCCTCTATGCAACAGCAGGGCCCAGGAATCAGCCCACCCGTCTCGGGATGTAGCAAAATGCCAAAATGGCCTCCCCCGCTCTTTCCCCACTCGTACCCCTTCGTTTCCTCGCGAGAAAAAGAAACCGCCGCCGCTCACGAGAGAGGGAGGCGACGGGAGAGACAGAGGGCGACGCCGGGAGGGAAGCTCGCCGACCGACGCCGCCGCCGCAGGTTCTATCTTCCCCTCCTCCTTCCCTCCGTTCCCCCTCCTCCCTGGCGGTCTTTCTCCACCACGGTGGCCCTCCTCCCCGCCGTTCCCCTTCGTCTCCCTCCATGCCATTCCCCCTCCTCACAGTCGGCCCACATCCTCCATGGTGTTAGTTCAAACTAACAATACTTAGAATAAAACTTTAAACTCAGGATCACTAGTCAAAATAGATCACACCTAGAACATAAGCTAATGCAAAATAGATGAGCAGTTCGGCTTATACCAGTCGCAGTGGTGTCCATGGCACCAGTTGAGGTAGATGTAGTAGAGACGGCGAGAGCACGATCAGGGACGTAGCGGAGTCGTTCCTTGAGCGTCTTCGGCGGGTAGCGGTGACCTTCAGGGCGCCAGCGGCACTGCCCTGCTTGGCGACGGGCTCGAACTTCCGAGTCTTCCAGCGCCCTTAGCGATCGGTGATGGTGGAAAGTAGTTTAGGCTAAAACCCTAAATTGATCAAGGAGCCACGGGGGTCTCCCTTTCTTATATAGATGGCGTTGTAGACACGGGGCCGAGTCCGTTTACGGGCTTATTGTTACCTCCCGATCAAGGCAACGAACTTTATCTGTTGGGAACGAGATCCCGAGATCCACGGGAACAGAATGCCCCGTTTCTCTCTATCTCGTTGGTTGACCGAGGTCAAAACAAATATCCAACATTCTCCCCCTTGACCAAAGGTCAAACAACTTATTCTTAACTTAACTAAACTTAATTTAAACTAAAGTGCATCCTTAGTAAATCAGCAAGTACCAGACCAATGTGTCGTCAGCAGCACAGCGGCATACTGGGACTATATACCCATAGCCTCACTGAAAAATTTTGTCAGAACTCTTACTCTTATTTGGGGAAAAATTTTAATGGCCTTGAACCAGGACCTTATCAAGGCTATCAACCAATCCCATACCTAGGACATGTTGCTGAAAGAGGGATGGTGGTAGACCTTTTGTAAGTGGATCCGCAATTTTGGCCTTAGTACTGATGTGCTCAATATTGAGTGTGCGGTCCCGGTTTCTTTCCTTCACGACACGATATTTAACATCAATATGCTTAGAAGCACCAGATAGTTTATCGTTAGCGCAAAAGAACACTGCGGCCTGATTATCGCAGTGCATTGTGATAGGTCTCGAGATACTATCAACAAGTCTTAAACCCGGAATAAAACCTTTAAGCCACGCTGCCTGTCCTGTTGCGTCATAGCATGACACAAACTCAGCTTGCATTGTAGATGCAGCAGTCACACCTTGCTTACCACTTCTCCATGAAATTGCTCCCCCTGCTAGTGTGTAGACATATCCAGAAGTGGATTTTCTATCGTCTTCATCACCAGCAAAGTCAGCATCGGTGTAACATACAACCTGAAGGTTGTTTGATCTCTTATATGTGAGCATGTAATCTTTAGTGCCTTGGCAATATCTTAATGCCTTCTTGACACCAACCCAGTGAGCCCATCCGGGATTTGACTGATATCGACTGAAAACTCCGGTTGCAAATGCCAAATCTGGACGCGTACAGACTTGCGCATACATCAGACTTCCTACAGCTGAAGCATAAGGAATATTCTGCATTCTTTCTCTTCCTAAATTATTCTTAGGGCATTGCTCTTCATTAAACTTATCGCCCTTCTGAAGTGGAACAGGCGACGTGTTGCTCTTATCCATATTATATCTCTTAAGCATTTTCTCAATATAATCTTTCTGAGATAGTCCCAGTACTCTTTGGGCTCTGTCTCGGTGTATCTCAATGCCCAACACATAGGAGGCATCACCAAGATCCTTCATATCGAAGTGGGATGATAGAAAGTTCTTAGTCTCATACAACATGTTCTTATCGTTGCAAGCTAATAGTATATCATCCACATATAGTACTAGTATTATAAGTTTTCCACCCTTTACTTTGACATAGATACAACTATCCATATCATTTTCCCTAAACCCGAATCTCTTAATAACCTCATCGAATTTAAGATTCCACTGTCTGGACGCTTGCTTAAGTCCATAAATGGATTTCTTTAATCTGCATCCCATATGTTCTTTGCCCTGTACAGCAAAACCTTCCGGTTGTGCCATATAAATTGTCTCATCTAAATTTCCATTTAGGAACGCAGTTTTAACATCCATCTGATGCAGCTCCAAATCAAAATGAGCTACTAATGCCATAACAATTCTGAAAGAATCTTTGGTAGACACAGGGGAAAAAGTCTCATTATAATCAACTCCTTCTTTCTGTGTAAACCCTTTTGCTACAAGTCTAGCTTTGAATCGTTCGATGTTCCCTCTAGAGTCACGTTTGGTTTTGTAGACCCACTTACAGCCTACTGTTTTGACTCCATTAGGAATTTCTACTAAATCCCAAACCTTATTAGAACTCATAGATCTTAATTCATCTTGCATGGCTTCAATCCATTTAGTGAAATTCTCACCCTCAACTGCCTGTTTGAACGTGGCAGGATCATTAATTTTCCCGACATCATATAAATCCTCACTTAAATGTGTCTCATAAACTCTAGGGTCAATGGCGGGTTTCCTTGTCCGTTGCGACCTTCTTAATGGTTCGTTCGCAACTGGTTGAGGAATTTGCTGAGGTATTACTTCTGGAATTTCTTCCACCTGAATATCAGCATCTGGCGCCTGAGGCTGGGGAGCTGGCTCCACATGCTCCTGCTGAATGGCATTAATTGGCGCAGTGCTGCTTGTCTGAGTAAGAGGAATTACCGGTGGTACAAACTGATACACCTCCGTAGGCTCTTGAAACTCCGGATCAGGAAGCTGAACCCGTAGTTCTTCGAGACTCACATCCCTCTTAGGAAAGCTCCCACTGACTCCTGAGTCCTCTAGGAACACAGCCTGTCTGGTCTCAACGAACTTAGTGAATCGACCAGGACAGTAAAATCGGTACCCCTTAGACTTTTCTGGGTATCCAATGAAGTGACAGCTCACCGTCTTAGGGTCTAATTTCTTTTGCTGTGGATCAAATAATTTAGCCTCAGCGGGACAACCCCAAACTTTAAGATAGCTGAGTGTCGGTTTCCTCCCAGTCCACAGCTCAAAAGGTGTCTTGGGAACTGACTTGCTTGGAACCCGATTAAGTATATAAGCAGTTGTCTTTAATGCTTCCATCCACAGCTCCACAGGCAGGCTAGAATAGCTAAGCATGCTTCGTACCATATCCATTAGCGTACGATTGCGTCGCTCAGCAACTCCATTTTGCTGTGGTTCGCCTGCATAGAATACTGAGCTCTTATGCCATTTTCTTCTAGGAAACTTAGCGAATGGTCCCTTAATTTGACCGTATTTATCATGTTTCCCATAATATTCACCTCATCTATCTCATCTTAGTATTTTAATAGAGGTGTTGTGCTGTTTCTCAACTTCTTCTTTATAAACCTTAAATATTTCTAAAGCATCTGAACGCCTACGAATAGGATAAATATGTCCATAGCGGGAATAGTCGTCAGTAAATGTTATAAATGAATCATAACCGTCTACTGATGTCACTGAGAGAGGGCCACAGATGTCTGTGTGAATTATTTCTAAAACGCCCGTACTCCTAGTAGCACCTTTCTTAATTGTCTTAGCGTATTTTCACTTTATGCAGTCGATGCACTGCTCTGAATCTGAAAAATCTAATTCATGAAGAATCTCATCTTTAATGAGACGCTCCATTCTCCCCCTCGAAATGTGACCAAGGCGACAATGCCCCAATTTCGAAGAAGTCTCATCGTCACGCTTGCGCTTATGCGATACATCATTAATATTCATCACAGAATCACCAAAGGACAGCATGTAAAGTTTGCCTTGCCTGATAGCAAGACCGACATTTATTGCATTAAACTTTATTACACACTGATTGTTTCCAAACTCACAAAAATGTCCTGAATCATCTAAAGCTGATACTGAAATCAAGTTTCTCTTTAAACTAGGAACATAAAGAACTTCTTCTAATCTAAGGTGAAAGCCACCCGGTAGCTCTAAGTAGAAGCTTCCAACGCCTTCGACTTCAACGGTGTTCCCATCAGCCACTCTTAGGCTTCGCTCCCCCTTCTTATAGTTCAGATCGTATGGAATACCTGTAATGAATTAGAAATGTGCACAGTGGCACCTGAGTCAATCCACCAAGTATTAGGGGAAAAATCCGCTAAGAATAATTCATCGATAAATGAAACAATATCATACTTATACTTACCATTTTCCTTTAGCCATTCCTTGAAGCCTGGACAAGCCTTCTGGAGATGCTTAGGAGAATCACAGAAAGAGCACAACATCTTCCCATTGTTAGACTTGTTGTTCTTCTTAAACTTGTTGTTGTTGTTGGGACCAACCTTCTTGTTCCAACTCTTCTTGTTCTTCTTCTGGTCTTGCTTATTACTTCCTGACTCACTCGGATTCTTAGGAGGATTATTGATGTTTAGGTTCCCAATCATGTTCACCACATCCTTCATCTTCTCAGTCTTAAGTCTTTTTTCCTACTCAACACAGTAGCTGATTAACTCACTGATAGACCAAGTGGTCTTGTTTGTATTGTAGTTGATCTTAAATGCAGCGTAGTGTTGAGGCAGTGAGGTCATAATGAAGTGGACAAGAAACCCGTCAGAAATCTCCATCTTCATTTCCTTAAGCCTGTTAGCCATGTCACACATACTGAGGGTGTGCTCTCTTATGCCATTCTGACCAGTGTACTGAGAAGCTACTAGCTTCATGATGAGAGTGCTTGCATAAGTCTTAGAGGAGCTCTTAAAATTCTCCTCAATTTTGGCCAACAAGGCCTTAGCACTCAAATCTGCACCCTGTGCATCTTTAGTAGGGATAGCGCCCTTAATGCCAACGCTAATGGTCTGAAGCATGACCATGGTCGCCATACGGTCAGACCTTTCCCACTTTTCATAGGCAACTGAAACCTGTCCCGCAGCTGGAGCTGCAGGCTTATCCTCCCTTAATGCAATGTCGAGGTCATTCCAAGCCAAGCAAGTCATGACCTTCCCCTTCCAATTCGGGTAGTTCGCTCCATTGAGCGGCTCGATGTGGTTCAGGAACGAGGCCACAGCGTTGACGTTGCTCACTGAAAATCAACAACAAAAAGACTTAGCTTAGTAAACATATATAATGAAATACAACATTAAAGCAAGATAATAACCCTACGTTGGTCTGATTAAAATCATGCAAAAATAACAACTTGCATCACCGTTGGGGAAAACAGGCGAAATTTTATCTTAAGACTCATGATTAAAACAACGTTGGTCAGTATTAATCACAAGTTTACTCTAAATAAATTTCCCGTTGGTTCCATTTATCTAGAGGCATCTCAAAATATAGTGGTGGATCAAACTTAAATAATAATTCAGTGACATAAAATAAACATCAACCACTAAACTTAAAATAGACTTATGCAACAAATAGCTCATCTTAATACTGAAATAATGTGTGCTGAAATTGAAAAAGAGAAACTTAAATTCGTAAAAAAGAAAAACTCAAATCAGCCCACTCATCAAAACAGCCCAGCAGCGGCCCGCGAGCGCACAGCAAAGCCGCACGCGCGACGGCCCGCAGCGCAGCCCAGCTCACAGCTCGCGCGGCCCAGCTAGACGCGGCCCAGTCTTAAAACGCGTGCGGCCCAGCTAACGGCCCAGCGACGCAGCAGCCCGACCCGCGAACACGCGACGCACGAGCGCGGCCCGGCCCAGCGCGCTATCCCTAACGCGCAGCTGATCTCGGCCGTCCGTTCGATCGAACGGCTGACGGCGGCCCGAGCGCCCTTAAAACGCCGAAATCGGCGGGGGGGGGGGGGGGGTAGCGAAACCCTAACTCATTCGCTCCCTCCCCCGAGCCGCTCCTCAGCGCCTCCGCCGCCGGCGAGCACGCACCGTCGCTCGCCGCCTCGATTTCTTACTTCCTCCCCCATTTCCGGCGATAGAGGGCCAAGACCCGAAGGTCCCAAGCCTGGCGCATCCGAGCGCCACCGAGCCGGAGCTCCGCGGGCCTCCTCCGCGGCGCCGCGTGCGTATCGCGCGCGGCCCGTCGAGGGGCTCCGCCGGAGTTCCACGGCCGGCGGCGGTGCGGATATGAAGCGCCGCCACTTAGCGCAGCGCGGGCGCTCAGGGAGCACAACGCGCGCACACCGAGGCAGCGAGCCGCGCTGCATCTTACTGATTGTGCAGACGCGAGCATGCGCCTCGGCCTCGCCGGATCTGAAGGCGGCGGTCGCGTGCGCAGCAACTGAAGCCGCGCGCGGCCGCCATGGCCGGTAAGCCTCTTACTGCTTGAACTTAGGGTTAGGGATCTTAGATCTAGGGTTTGGGTGGGGTTTGCGGGGTTTCTTGGGTGTTTGATCTGAAAATTTGCAATCCCCTCCTTCTAATCTCTCTGAGTTGGCTCTAAACAACATGATTTCGATCGAAAACAGTAGAGTCTAGGTAGTAGCCGAAACCCTAACCTTAATTTCTTAAGCTAAAACATGAAATCCATCTAAAACTTCGAACTTTAACATGAAAAACACATAGAAAACGTCACTGACTTAACAATCTAGGCATGATTCATCTCTGACTTAAAGGAAAAACAACTAAAACTTGATCTAAAACATGGCAATTAGGCATAAAACTCACTGACTAACTTAAACATGAACTAAAAGTTGAAGTAGATCACCATCTACACCTTCCTCAGGATCAAACCGAACCTAAAAGCTTATGATCTATGGCTAGGAGGATCTAAAACGACTAGGCTTAGGTCATCTGATACCAATTGTGTTCAATCTCAACTCCCTAATCCTTTCCTTCATCTATTCTGTTCAATCTCAACTCGAATCGAAACCCTAACCCTCTCAGTACGTATTTTTCAGGTTGCACCTCCTCCCAACCGGTCCACCTCCTCCATGGCACCTCCCTAAACGCTCTCATTCATTTGTTCTGTTCAATCTCAACTCAAATCGAAACCCTAATCCTCTCGGTATGTATTTTTCAGGTTGCTTCTTCAGTGCTGGTTGCCGTTCAGACCTATTGAAGGTATGCTGTGTTTAACAGGGGTGTTCTTGCATGCTATAAAGTGCTAAGTGAAATTTGTAGCAGAATGTGACTTGGTTTCCGGTATGCTAGCATGGTATTTCTTTCTTTCTTTTTTGACATTGGCGTTGACTTGCAAAATTGATTAATTATCACATTATTCCCCAAACCAAACAGTGTACCGGTCCACCCTACTCCAACATTATATAACCACAAACACAAACAAAGGATCGTCCTGTGAGGGCTCTCCTGGTCTTGCGTACTTGGCAATTATATTATATTATACTCCGTATATTTGTTTGGAAAGTCTTGAAAATCTATAGAATTTATTACTATTTATTTGTTATTAGTAGTTTGGAAGTTCTGATTTTAGCATGCAAAACTAATCACGACATAATAACGTGACCCGCACCTCCAGGGCCATGTCAACCTTGTCGGATGGACCGATAGGCGGGACGTTGATTAGTGTCCTACTAGTACTAGGTTGCTGCAGTTATATCAAAGGATTTAACTCCGCCCTGTTATATTTGTCAAAACATCACAAAGTTATTGAATTTGGTACAAAAATGGTCTTAATTAATTGGTAGAAAATGATTATTTGTGCATGTCAGATTAGATAATTTTCTGCATTGCTCGCTCGCTGGCTCATCATCTTGCCTAAAGGGCGAGGCAGCACCACCTCGGCAGCAGACTAGCTCTCATCATTTTCATGTTGCCTGCATCGCAGCCATGGCGAGCCACCAATTGCTAGCGGCACGTAGCATTGCGTTGCTGCTGCTCTTTGCGGTGGTCCCGTTCACCATCGCCGAGCTGGAAGAAAGGAAGCCGCACGTTGAGCCAGCCGATGAAGGCGGCTATAAGACGTACATCGTCCAGCTCGAGCGACCAACTGGAGGACTAGGAGAAGGCCAAGACACAACGGGTGGCGATGCCGATGCTCACAGAGCATGGCACCAGTCCTTCCTGCCTTCGATGACGACGGCCCTCGGAAAGCCAAGGCTGTTGCGGTCGTACCGGACCGTCTTCACCGGTTTCGCGGCGCGGCTGACAGAGGAGGAGCTGAAGGAGGTCTCCGCCAAGCCAGGCTTCGTCCGCTCCTTACCCAATGTCATCGTCTACGTGCAGACGACACGGACGCCGACGTTCCTAGGCCTGCCAAACTGCATGGGGGAGTCCCCCAACAACTGGCCTGTCGCCGGCGGCCGGCGGGTGATCAGCGGTGTCAGCTCGTGCCATCAGGACATGAAGTGCAACGGCAAGTTGATCGGGACCAAAAATATGTATTCCTACGACCGTGGATACTTGCCTCTGGACATGGACAACGGGCACGCCTGTTAATTGTATTTATAAATATAGAAATGTGGCCCATAAATTTTGAAGTTATTTTTTACTAATAAAGTGCACGTGCGTGTTTTTAAAAAATGTTTTTTTATCTCTTGGTGTTTGTTCTTATTCATTGTAGTATCCATGTATTTATGTGACATTGCATACATTTATAACTTGATATCTAATTATATTTTGGTGTACAATTCTGAGCCATCCATTTCTCCCAAGATAGCTTGCAAAATCTTAGTGGACCGAATGCATCCACCTGCATATCGTAACAAACAAACAAAAAAATAAACTCATGCATAGGTTACTTCTTTTTTTTTATCATGAATGTGCTATGTGCTTAGTTTGAACAGTTTCTTGGCCGTGATGCTCCATATCAACAGCAAGTGTGTTTCCTGGGATCAGAAAACGAAAAATAAATTGATCAGACATCCTGATATCCCTCTGTTTTTGCGTTTTCAGGAATCCATACATTTTAGTATCCTATCTTTAAACAATAGACTTGGAAAACACAATATATAAATTCATATATGAAATCATACCGAACAAAAGCAACTGTCAAATAAATTACTATAGTCCAATAGAGTGATTCTGTAGTAGGAAAAGATCGACATTCCCACCAATGCGCTACTATAGAAGTTCGCTCCTCCGCTGGCTGCGCCTGCCACCCCGCCGTCCGTCGCAGCTTCTGCCTCCTCGGCCTCGGTGGGGCTATCAGTGGCGTCGAACTTGACAAACTTGGCCCAACAAATTGTGTGTGTTCCTCTGCCGCTCTTCGTGTGCAGGGCTCAACAACGTCGGGTATGTCTACGCCTAGCGCGTGGCGGAGAATTCCAGCATTGAAAATACTGACACTCATGGATGTTTCTGCAGATAAGAAATACCCGAGTAATGTCATAAACTCATTGATTCCAAGGTTAGCCATTGCAGCAAGTGCCCGTGGAGGTGGTAGCCAGTTGTTACTATTATTTTCCTCCTGACTAAGGTATCAGTAAAATATATAGCTATTATACCCTCTCATGCAGCATACTTAAATGGGCAAATCCCCACTTCCAAGTATTAAGGACCAGATGAAAACCACAAAAGGGTTTTTTAGCACATATCACTTGTGGAATGGGTCGAGTGGAGTTACCTGAGCAGCTATGGCTTGAGTGATTATATATTCAGTTTCAGCCTTGAATTGCCTCCACAAATTTTTGCACTATGCAGCGGTGATTATGGTTCTCCTTTGGAACCTGCTCATGAATGACATCTCAGCAAAACATATGGTTTGTGCTTAAAGAAATTGCTAGGTAAGAAAGGACCGAGTGTTGCTTCACCAGAGACCTAAATTTGACATGTAAAACACAGCTTCCTTTTCCTTTCCAATGAGCTGGAGGCAAGTGGATCAGAAGATTGGATACTCCAATCTGTAGTCCCAGGTCTTGCAGCATCAACAAGAGCAAGGGTGAGGGTGTTTACAATGTTGTCACCATCCTCGTCCAACCGAATTGCAGCCATTGTAGAAAGCAACTTCATGGACTGCAGCAAATTGGTAGCATGGACACGCTTCAGCTCCTAAGACAATTCTTCAATGTTTCAATTATACAATTAAAATAAGCATTTGAAATACAACTGAAGGAGCAGTTTTCGGTGGATTTCAGCAGGAAGGGCAGTCCTACAGAGAAGAGTCAAAAAAAAAAACAGTAGCCATGGGAGCTAGGGGAAGTGGCGGGGGTAGTACCGAGGAGGAAGGAGAGGAGGACGGAGGCGGTGAGGACGAGGCGCTTCACGCCGGGCTTCGTCGTGCGCAAAGGCGGCTTGCTGTTGGTGGTGGAGGTGGGAGCAGATGTAGACGGGTTACTGGAGGCTTCGCCGGCGGCGGGAGGGCCTCGTCGCCGGCGATCTCCTCCGCCATGGCTGAAGTGAACGCGGAGGTCCGCAGCTCGGGCCCCGTGTCGTGTTTCTGCGAAGGGAGCAGCGTTGTGGGCCTTATCGGCTGTCTGACAGGTGGAATACGGGCCGCAAATGCTTGCTTTAAGGCCCAATCGAAGAGGCCGCAAGCAACCAGCAGTGTCCAGGAATCAGCCCACTGACACTGCTAATTAAAAAAGAAGAACCGACCAAGGACAGACATCTCTAGAATTTTTATTAGGTGGTGCCGAAGCTCAAACCCGGGTGGGTGAGACCACCCCGCCTTGGGCTAGCCACCCCACCCGCGAGAGCTTGGCACTGACACTGCTAATTACTGTACAGTATCAAGGAAACACACATTTTGTACCAAAGCGTGCATTTCCATTTTCCACCTCGAACTACAAACAACAAAAGAAAAAAAACAAATGCACGTGCTTCTGAGTTTGTGAAAAAAAAACGAAACACGATTTATTTATTTTTTGGTGTGGGTAGGAAGCCGTGCACCCGGAGGTGGTTCGATGATCGGGAGAGGCTGCAGCTGGGACGTGGTGGCAGCAGATGCTGCATCAGCAATATGTTCCGCTTCTGATCACGCTTTGCCTTCGTGCTTAAGTCTGCCGGATCCAGGAGACACCCACGCACGTTTTCCGCGAACGGCACGATGATCCAGCCGCGCCGGAGGACACAGGATATACGGAGTAGGAGGATAGATACGCGCAATCCAATTGGCTCCGTGGGAAAACCGGCCTACCCCCACGGCCGGCACATGCGCGCTGCAGTGCCGTGCCGACCTGCCGTGGCATGGGCGCCGCCGCCGCGCATGCCTCCACCTGATGAACCCGCCGCCGTTCGGATAAGCCGCGCGGCGTGGCGACTGGCGAGTAGCGATCGCCGACTAGCGAGACCGCGACACGCCGGCCGCCGGGCGCGCGCGAGGAAACCCCCACCACCACCAAAAAAAAAAAAATCGTGATTAAACAGAAGTAACATGGCAAGTTGATCGTGCCGGCCGGCGGCGTACGTGTACGTCACCGTCCGCGCTGATTCTGCTGGGTGTGCACATGCGCCGCGGATCGGCACGAGCCGGAGGGGCCCCGGCGGTGGAGCCTGGAGGGCGTCAGCATTCAATCCGCTCCTCCCTTTCCGGCACGAGCCCAGGGGACGATTGGATAATCACGAGTTAGATTTCGTGTCCCTGTCTCTGGCCCGGCACCTTGTCGCCTGGACTGGACCTCATCATCAGACATTCAGACACGGCCTCAGGGCGTGTTAGCTCACAGTATCTGATGGAGTAGCTGCTTGCTTCGGCTCTACGATGATCGCTTGGACAGTCGATAAGATAAGCTCCACTGCCGTTGACTTGTTTACCGCCGTGTCTCACCATATTATTATTGATGCGAGTTGTGAGCGCGTGAATGATAACGGTTAACGGCACTGCAAAAGGAGCAAGGGATTGCTGTACAAACAGGAGGGCCTCTAAACTGTACTCCACTGAACTTTCTGTACCCAACGTCATCAGAGTGAGACCACATTGTCCTGACTCCCTAGGACCCCGACCACTTTTTAAAAAGTTCAGGTATACGGTTGACACTTGACAACTTGCTAAAAAAAGGCAAAGCTTTTGCTCAAACTTTGCAGTTCAGTGCAAGCTGGCCATTACATTTCTGGTAACCGTAGGCCCTTTTGCTTCTTGGCACATGTCAATTGCGTCTTGCAGGGCAGATACATTTACATCAGTACATACCAAGTGAAATTGGCTCCTATGGTTAAAACTAATAGTAGTATACCATGCTCTGTCCAGTTTATCTTAGCCCTGCATAACGCACGGGTTTGTTATCAGGTGTTAATTGCGCCCTTAAACCCTGAACCAATCTCATCCCCGTGCAAAATCCACATGAACCAAACCCAGCATAATGCAAAAGGTCACAAGAATCAAACACAAACTTAATGGGCGTATCGAACAACGACTTGAAAGCGATGGACTTTTTCCTCCGTGCGATCATCTGTCCTATCACATAATTGTGCTTTTTTTGCAATGCTCATCCTCAAAGTGCTGACTTTTTCTCCATGCAAAAACCCTACAGTACAGACCATGTCCTTTTTTTTCCAGATAATAGTACCAACTATTTCTATGATTCTGCGACTGATTTTGTGAGTAGAGTGGTTAATGGTGGGTAGGGCAGCTTGCTCAAAGCAGGTTTCTGTCCCCCTTTGCAGTTCAGCGCAAGCTGGCAGTTTTCTACATGTTTGGTAGCCGTAAACCTGCTGCCGATTGGTTTGTCAACTGCATATTGGAACACAGCAGGTGTACGCAAGCATACATGTGGAGTTGTGGACTGAAAACAGAGCAGCGCAAATTGCTCTAGCGTGTCCGGAGTTCAGTACACGCCGACCTGATGAACAAAATGGGGCATGTACTTGTTTGATTCTGAAAACAAGGAAATGATTCACAAAGGATAATGTGAAGCCATGAACTGTATGTATTGCTGTTCTCAAAATCTCAACAATAGAATACATATATACAGACTCTATAGAGAGAGTAAGAAGCAAAGAATTAGCAGACAGTGGCGGTGGGATAACCCCGTTCACAGTAATTTACATGAAGTGTTTATCGTCTTACAGTGTATCCTATGTTGACAACGGCTTGATTCAATTGGCAGAATTCAAGCCCTCAAACTCAGCAGGCTCTGAACGTTGCAGTTAGACCGAGCTGAAACCTTTGCCCAGTCGCTCACGCAAAACAAACTGAAAGAGAAAACAAAAAGGAAGAAAGCTGGCAAGAAGTTCAGGGGAGGATCCTCTCTACACTTGGATGAAGGAGTGGCAGGGCACCCCCATGAGCTGCGCCAAGGTGGTTGACCTGAGCTTCCTCTCCTTCACGGCCGGGTCTTCCAGGAGCAGCACCTTGTCCTTGTCCTGGACGCCCACCATGTGCAGGTGCTCGCAGTCGTCCCTCTCTTTCCCTCTGTACAGCAGCCTCTGCTCTCTCGGCCACAGGCCGGTCACCAGCGACAGCATCACCTTCAGGTCGCCTGCATTGGATTGGAGGGAGCAATTGCAGGTTAGCAACCCAGCAAGGAACTTTCCATTTCGATCGCCCGAAGTGAAGGCTTAGAGAGAATTGGCAAGCAGAGCCATGAAATGCATTGCAGTCACGTACCGAAGGTTGCGGTGGCATCTATGGAGATGTCGTGCCACTGCCAGCCGGTGGAGACCCTGACGAGGATGTACTCGACGGCCGCGGCGTCCTCCTCGGGCGTCCGCCGCTTCTGCACCAGCATCCCGCCGGGGCGCACCTCCCACTCGATCTTCTCGTGCTCGGCGACCATGGCGCAGATGTCCGCGCTGCCGGTGCTGCTGGCCGTGCTCCTCGACCGGCTCCTGAACAGCCTCCTGGGGCTCGGAATCTTCACCATCTCTGCCGCTAGCTGCTGCCTGCTGCTGCTCTCTAGCTAGACTCTAGCTGCTGCGCTCCCTGCTCTAGTGCTCCTGCTCTGTGTCTGTCTCGGTCGATCGCTGGCTGGTTGCTGCCGGTGCCGGGGACTGGCAGCAAGGGCTGGGATTTTAAAGAGGGAGAAGAGAAGCGGGGCGATGAGGACAGAAGGGGAGGAGGTTAAGTCGCGACAGGGCCGAGACGTCCACCGTGCGGGCGGAAATGATCAAATGATTGGCGATTAGTTTAACGCCCCCCGAGACCCTCCTCCCTCACGCTAATTAAAACGGATTAGCTAGGGGAGGTGGCCGTGATGGGGACGAGACGACACCTGTTGCTGAGGCGGCGAGAGCGCTGAAAAGGGCTTGGAAGCTGGTGGTCTTTTCTGAGACCTTTTGGAGAGAGGAGAGTTGAATGCGCGGGCGAAGCGGCGGTTGGAGGCGGCAGCACATGGGAGGTGGCGAACACGGTTTTGCCTGCATGGATGGCGGGGCCGACGGAATCAATCGCCCCCGGCAGTTGGCTGCTTACGGATCACTGTTTCTGTGGAACACGACGGGCCATTCGTCTAGCGTTCTGTTCTGGCTGTACCACAGTACCAGTATCCGACGACTATCGGTTTCCTGGTGGCAGCGGTTTCCTACCGGCGGCAGCCAGAGTACTGTTCATTCCAAATTGCACTGTCAGTTTACTGTTTGATAGGCCTGAAATAAAATGGTGCATTTATCTGTTCTTCAGTTCAAAATGAAAAATACACCTTCTACTTTCTAGATGCATGCAATCTAGAAGGTTTTTGGGTGATGCTGTACTGCCACCACTACGCCATGATGTTTGGGAGGTAAGTTTAGAAGCAGGGCTAGGGATATGACAAGGTTAGCGGAAGAGGTGGGCAGCAAAGCAGGGCAAACCGCCGGTCGCTGGGTGGTGAAAAAACGACAATTGTGTAATTGTGATGGGAGAATAAAAAATGACCTATTAGACTCGCGATAGATGGTAACATATACGTCGGCGAAAAAAATGACACGAGGTCAAAAAATGGAGAGTACTCTGCTAGCTGAAAGGAAGAGCGATGATGGTCCAATGGAGATCTTACAGACTAACTGTGCTCTCTCAGATGACAAATCCGTAATTTTCGATCACCTGACGTTTAGCATCTCCTGATGGAAAAAAGTGGTCCACCCGGCACATGGTGAAGATTAGCAAAACGAACCCTTTATATGATCGATCGAGATCTCCACAGAAAGGAGCTCATGAATCCCTGACATCGACGACTAGCATCGGATGGGAAAACATAAATAATAAAACTACTGAACATCGTAGACGGCCGAAATACGTCTAGGACCCATGCATGCATTCGTGTAGAACATCGGCATGTGAGCATGTCGTGAACGCGGGGAGACCGTTTCACATCAGCTGCCCCCTGGCCCAAATAGCCTTGTGCTCTAGCTAGCCGAAATGGAATGCACCTGGCTAGGATAACACAGCACGACGACGACGATGACTAGATACACAATTCGGATTCGAGCCTCGTCGCGTCATCGAAACAAAAAGAAGAAGGAAAAAAAAAACAATCGGGTCGCGACGCCACCTCCACCGGCGGCGACGATGATTGCCGCGTCGGACAGCACATGCGCCGTGCCGTATTTTAAGCGCGTCGCTCCGGCGCCCCCTGACACAGGCGAACAATAATTAACCAATCGATCCGCGAGCGATCTACGATGACACGATGCGTGCGCAGATTCCGGCCGCGGAGGAGCCGCCACGTCGGTCGACGACGCCGATTCGGAGAGGTTTTTCTAAAAGCCCGGGCAGCAACAGGCTTCTGCTTCTCCCTGCCACCGATCGATCGATCGATCAGATTCTCATGGCCGTGTCGGGTGCGGCGTGCGGACAAGGAAGGGGAGCCAGCTGCCGATGGATCGGAGCTCTCAAGTCTCAACTTTGGCCGCCGTGCGTGCGTGCGCGCCGGTTGTTCGTTCAGATGGCTCGGCGGTCGGTGCCGACGGGGGCTTCACATAAGTAACGGCGCTTGCTTTGGAGTGTCGAGTAGGTTGGTTGGGGTAGTTCGAGGGCTTCAGACAGTTGGCGTCGAGAAGGCCTTTTCTGGCTTGGTTGGTTGGTTGGGCCGTTGGGGTTTGTACTTTGCAGCGTCCTGGCGATCGACCTGGCTCGTGTACTGTGCACAGTACTGTACGCGCAAATGTATCGCTGTCCGAAGGTTCACGTCGACGCTAAGGACAACCTGAAAAGCGCATATTCCACAAGGCTTGCTGTTCGTTTCCTGGCTTCCATGGAAGATTGGAGGCTGTAGGCTTCTAAACACCGTGAAGGAACCTCATCGTCGAGGGAGAACGATATCCTGGAACCAGAATGGCAAAATGTTCTCCTTCTCTCCGCGTTGATGAATGAATGAATGAATAGATTAAGGTACTTAACTAACTATACTAACAGTGCGTTGCATATTCGATACCATCAACATCATTGCATTTTGCAGCATCCATGGGTAGAGGGTAGCTACCGGTTTGTCTTCACTTCGCAACAGAAAAAAGGACTATGCACACGCATGCACCTAGCTGGGAATGCATGCATATACGCTACCTAATACGAGGCGATTAGCGAGAATCGAAGCGCAATCGGGCGTACTGCTCAGTCACAGGCCACGAGTCACAAAAAAAAAAAAAACAATTCATGATGCCGCTGAGAAGCTAGCTCACAGCACGAATTGTCCCGCCTGCCTTTTTCGTTCTGACCACTGGCCCCGCAGCGCGAATTCCTTAGATTATCATGGGCCTAATCCGCCATCGCCCCCCTGGTGTGATCTGCGGCCCAACTCGCAGCAAAGCTCTGTGCTCCTTGCTCTCTCTCATTCATTTTTGCTCGGCAAGTAGTCAAGGACTAGTCCAGTGACCTGAACTCCCCTGCATCCGGAGCTCACAGAGAACCCCCAGGCCCCAGCCACCGGAGACCGGAGACGGAGACGATGCCGGAGACCCACCCTCCGCCGCCGAGGCCGGTGATGCTCGCCGACCTCAACTTCGAGCCGGCGGAGAGCGATGGCGAGGACCGCCCGCCGACCCCCAGGGCCAACCCCCGCCGTCGCCGTGCCCGTTGCCTCGGCTCCGGCGGTCGCTGCCGATTCCTCCACGAGGTAAGGTTACCAAGCTACTACTTCGATCTCAGCATGCGAAATTTCTGGTACCTGCGCACTTGACCAATTGCGCGCACTGCGATGACTTGGAATTGGGCGCATGTCCTCGCGGGCTCATGCTCATGGGAGCCGTAACCCTAGGACTTGATGGGGTTAATTTTTCTCTTTCGTGGTAGGAAAATTCATGTAACAACTGAAAATTTTCGGGGCCAGTTATTAAGAATTCAACAATATGGTATCCTCATGGTTCTGGAATTTCGTGCATAGGTTTATCTGATAATATTTTAGCCTTGGTTTTTAGTCTTATATTTGACACTTGTTTGTACGGCAGATAGCATGTAGTCTGTTTGGACAAGAGGGATCAGTATCCAAATCGTTTTATATCTACGAATTTACAAGCCAGCAGTTCTCGGTTGAGTCTTAGACAATGACAGCTGGTGATCGTACTTGCAGGAGTGGCAATGAAGAGGGTGGCTTGGCAAAAAATGTGGCTGCAACGAAGGACTCTGACACTGTGGAATGTGAAGGTGACATGATTGATTGATTGTTGACATCCAATGCAGTGGAAGGATAATTCCGTTGTGAATTAATTACTTACAGTTGTTCATGAACAGATGCTGATCAACATTGCCATGGGGCTTCTGCTCCACGTGAAGAGAAAGTTAGCAACCTGAAAGCTGTGAGTTCTTAGTTTTGATGCGTTCTGGATAATGAATTTGCATGCTCTAGCTAAAAGGCGTTGTAATCGAATACCATTTCATGCCTTATGAATTGTGAAGGTTTGTCATGTTGTCTTGATTTTATGGTACTGGTATGGTCAACAGAAATGTGGCTAAGATCCTAGGCTTCCTTTGTCCAGGCTTTGGTTCATGTGGCCCGAAAAATGCCTAAGAATGCTCATGCCCATTTTATGTTGGGTTTGATGTATCAAAGGCTTGGTCAGGCACAGAAGGTAAATCTTCTCTTCAAAAATTGAAGTTCTTTAGGATTTGCACAGAGCTCAAGCAGCTGCAAAAACCTTTCAGGCAATAGCATCATACGAAAAGTCGACTGAAATATTGTTACAAGATGAAGAAGAAGTGCGGAGGCCTGATTTACTCTCATCAGTGAGGATACACCATGCACAGGTTCATCATTTAAATCAACAAAAATTACCTTGTCTCTAGTTTTGCGTTCTTTAATGCAGTCACCAGCTCTTCCTTTTGGGTGCTCATCTAATAAAGCGGTTCTACTCCCTCTTGATTTGGTTTTGTACCTCATGCAGTGCATTTTGCAAGCAAGCATGGGTGATAGTTTTGATGAAGAGCTCGAAACTGGTGAGGTAGATGAGATCCTTGTTAAGTTGAAAAGTTCAGTAGAGTCAGATCACAGGCAAGCAGCTGTTTGGAATATACTAGGCTTAGTTCTTCTTCGAGGTGGTCAAATACAGGTATGATGTGCTGAACCTGTTACATTTCTCTATATTGATCATGCAGTAGTGTCTGCGACTGCAACGGCTGTTGCTAATGTTTTGCACCCTGTCCAGAGTGCTATCTCAGTTCTATCTTCCCTCACGGCTGTTGCTCCAGACTACTTGGACTCCCTTGCGAATCTTGGTGTTGCATACATTCAAAGGTTTGAAATACCATTTCAGTTGTCATGCCCTTCCTTCAGACTATAATGTTTATCAAATTCCAGTGGGGATCTACAGCTTTCTGCAAAGTGCTTTCAAGAGCTTCTTCTAAAAGATCAAAACCACCCAGCTGCTCTGGTGAACTATGCAGCTCTTCTTCTATGTAAATATGGATCTTTATCTGCAGGTGCATAAACACTTACCGCCATACTCTTTTATCCTTGTCATTCCCTGCCATATTATAAAGGCACGGTTAGCCCCATGTCATGTCCCTCCTCAAATTGATGAAACCAGACAATTAGATAACATATGACTTGTGGTTGGACGCATTATATCAATCAATTTGTTGTTTTTATTTCCACTAAAACAATTCAAGAAAGCTGTTTACAGATCACAGGCATTTTATGAGTAGTACTGTAGTAGTTGCTTTTGGCTTCTGTCTCATACACTGTTACAACTTACAATTCAGGGGCAAGATGTAATGTCAGCGCAGGTCCTTACCTGCATCAGAAAGAAGCCTTAGCTGTTGCGAAAGAGTGCTTACTTGCAGCAGTGAAGGCTGATCCTAAAGCTGCATCAGTTTGGGTTAATCTTGCAAATGCATATTATATGGCTGGTGAGCATAGGAATTCAAAGAGGTGTCTGGAGCAGGTAATAACTGTTGCAGTGTTGTTATATTTCAATTTCCTTTTATTGACATAGTTGTCCAGACATGTTACTTGTATTGCTAAATTAGCTGTTACAAAAATTGATTATTTTTTTTTTGCGAGGAATGTTACAAAAAAATTGATAATATTGCTTTGTTGACGCTGGAGAAATTTCTCAGATGAGAACACAATAAGTTATCTAGCTTTCTGGCCTGTCACAATATATTTTCATTTTTTTCTAAAGCTATATAGATTGTATATATGTTGCAGTATAGGGTTTTATGTCTGTGTGTGCCCACTATCCATATAATACTATAGAGCTATTTAATAAACTCTGCACAGCAAAAACTATTTAACAAATCGATGTAGTTCACTCGAGATCTGTTCGGTAATGTGGCTATAGGAACTGTGACCTATATTGGGGAGCTTATCTGCATGTGCTACCAAGGGAAGCTAGATCGTCTAGGCTTCTTGTAGTAAAATTAGTTGCTATATATGTGGATTGAACCAGTCTTGGTGTCTTCATGGCACCACAACTATATGGTTATAACTAAAGTGAAAATTATGGCCAGTTAACTTGAAAACTGCTGTCTAGCGCTCAATTTGTTGCAGCCTTACCATTCCTTTTGCTCTGATAGATATGCTCAACAATTTTGCATTCACTGTAAAGCAGGTGATGAAGGCCTGGGAAAAATGAATATGTAAATCCTTTTCTTATTTGTTTTTGTATGCACTATGCTTTGCAGGCAGCAAAATTGGAACCCAATCATATGCCTGCTCGATATGCTATTGCCGTTCACCGTATCAGGGATGCTGTAAGGTCACAGTGTACGGATGATCAACTTCTCTGGGCTGCAAATGAAATGGCAACAGTTCTGAAAGAAGGTGATCCTTCAGCAGTTGATGCCCCAATTGCATGGGCTGGGCTGGCAATGGCTCACAGGGCACAACATGAAATTGCAGCTGCCTATGATACCGAACAAACAAATCTTAATGATGCAGAAGAACGGGCTCTTTATACACTCAAACAGGTGATGTTTTTGCAAACTACTGTCAGAACTGAAGCCATTATCCTCAATTTGAATGGCAGGTGCAAAACTTGGGAAACAATGAAGAACATTCTTATTTTGAAAATGTCTTGCAGGCAATCCAAGAGGACCCAGATGATGCTGTTCAGTGGCATCAGCTTGGCTTGTACAATATTTGCATGACCCGGTTTAGCAGATCTGTAAATTTTCTTAAAGCTGCTTTAGCTCGCTCCCCGGATTGCAGCTATGCTTGGTCTAATCTTGGTGAGTTATGGGCTCAGTGTAGTCCTTTTTCTTGATTAAATAATTAGTAAAACTGAACATGCCAAGGTCCTTGTGCTAATGTGCTCACATAAAACTTATGTGATTATAATCTCAAGTTCTCAACTATTGCTGCAATGTAAATATTGTTCCCTTTTGTTTTCTAGGAGAGCAATGATATATGTTTTGTTTTGCCAATGGAGAATGTCTAGAACGACCTTTTAATATATTGAACTTTAAGTCCAGCAATCTTCTAGTTTAGCAATTCATCTAATTAGTTACAGAAAAAATTACCAAGCCTTTTATTATCTGAATAAAGAAACTACTATGTAATCATACAATTAATTTAGTGGAATATCTTGTTTCATACTGGTGTACTTGACTCCATTACTAATAAGCGTGCACTGTATGATCAGTATCTTAGAATAACTTCCTGTTTGCACAGGTATTGCATTGCAGCTATCAGATGATCCATCCTCTGAAACTGTATATAAGAGGGCACTGGTACTATCATCAACTCAGCAGCTGCATGCAATCTTTTCTAATCTTGGAATTCTTTATCGGCAGCATAGGAACTATGAATTTGCAAGAAAGATGCTATTAAGGTCATTAGAACTGTGTCCTGGATATGCACCGGCCAACAACAACCTGGGGCTTGTATTTGTTGCAGAGGGCCGTTGGGAGGATGCTAGAAGCTGTTTTGAGAAAGCTCTGCAATCTGATCCCCTGCTTGATGCAGCCAAATCGAACCTGCTAAAAGTCCTAGTGTTGGCTAAGAAACAGTAGAACAAAAGAAGACAAAAATTGATCTTCCACTGAAGCTTCAGAGTTCAGAAACATGGAAACGCGGCCATCAGATATCTGACCTGAAGCGTCTCAAGGGCCAACTCAGATATGACGCTTGCTGGCTCTGGATCGCTCACAAGACTAGGGAAGTTTCATTAGTGTAACCTCCATGACTGACGTTGACCGAGGTGCTTCCCTTCATGTGCCAATGAGGTGCATAGGGCCACAGGTTCAGTTGATGTGTTGTTAGAATCGGATCAGCCCAGAAAGGGCCATGTTGAAGTTTGTGTGTAGTAAAATTCGCTGTAACAAGCATGTATGTGAACGGTTTCCCACTGCCGCTGTATATATGTCCGAGTAAGTCGAGCATGAATGCTAAGATCCATTGTTCCAGATAGCTACTTTTGGTTCTGCGCGTGGAGTAAACTCCAAATAGTTGGGATTGAACGGATATCCTAATGCACCAATATCGTAGGATTCCATCAGAAAGTTCTAGTTGCTTGTATTCAATCAAATAGAATAAAATGTGTAAGTTTGCTCGTGTGCTTAAGGTGTGTTAACACGGTACTAATTAAATTTATATTAGCAATCATGATTAAACACCTGCACATGCCCTAAGCATTTCCAATTTTATGATGCTTCGTAAGACTCCAGTTTTGTGATGAGTTTCACATTTAAAAAAGTGAGAGATAAAACCATTCTGACTTTCAAACAGCGTTGTACTTTCCAATTGCAAGACAGCATTGGAAACTTGAAAAATCTGAAATGTCAACAAAGAAATTTGAGTCCTCGACTTAGAAGCTCTAACTTGGTACGACAGCATGAGTTTTGAAAAGAATTAGACAGTGTCCAATGGTGGCTAACCAACGAATACTGCTTCAACTTTACATCTAGCAAGCGGGCTAATGGACTCCGCGGGCAGCAACAACCGACTCATAAACCATCAACTGGGTCTGGGCGCCACCCGTTGAACGGCCGAGCTGCCGACGACGGCGAGCACCCGCCGGTGATTCCACCTCTCCCGCCACCTCACCCCCTCGCGCGCGCGAGGGGCAGCCTGCCCCCCGTGTGCCCCGCCAGATCGGCTCCTCCTCACTGCCCTCCCCTTCCAGATCCTCCTAGTCCTAGGCCTCTCCAGATCCTCCGAGCGCGAGCGCGCGGGCCAGAGATCTCGCCGGATAAATGGACAAGTCCAGCGCCCTCGAGTACATCAATCAGATGTTCCCTACTGGTAAGCTCTCCGCCGCTCGAATCGAATCGATGATTCCTAGCTCGCACGCTCGTGCTGCTGCTGCTGCGCCGGCGGCAATGCGCTCGTTTGAGCTGTGCAGGTCGGGACTGCTAACCTCCTACGGTAACAGCTTGCGTTTGATTTTGTTGTGGCCTGCAGAGGCGTCATTGTCGGGCGTCGAGCCGCTGATGCAGAAGATACAGGGCGAGATTCGCCGAGTGGATGCCAGCATCCTCGCTGCGGTCCGACAGCAGGTTCAGACTTGTGGTCTCACATCCTAGTTATGCAGTGCTGCTGTTTGTATCATTGACACTATTTGTAATGGAGCGGTTAAACTGAGTTCACCAAACTTAGGTGTCTGATAATTTGATCAGTGCAATGCTGATGCAATTGTAGTCAATTTCCTATGGTGTAATTGTAATAAATTTGCTTAGGATTTGCTCTTAGCGAAATCGTGCTGCTAAAATCACAAGACTAAATGCTTTGTACACGCTGACTTTAGCTCGTGGTTATATTATACCATATTGGTTAATGGAAAGCTTGTTTTACTCCACAGAGCAACTCGGGAACCAAGGCCAAGGAAGAACTTGCGGCAGCAACAAATGCTGTTCAGGTCACTATTTCACTTTTACACTCTACTAAATTCTCCCTCTATGAAGCTGCTGGGTCAATTGATGAAGCAGCTTGCCTGGTCAGATAACTGGAGTGAACAGTTAATGGCTTGCTTGGAGTTTAACTCTGTTCCCACTAACAGGAATTAATGCACAAGATACATGAGATAAAAACAAAGGCTGAACAAAGTGAGACAATGGTTCAAGAAATATGTCGCGACATCAAAAAGTTGGATTGCGCCAAGAGGCACATAACAACTACAATAACTGCTCTTCACCGTCTTACTATGCTTGGTCAGTTTCTCTCCCTCCCTCCCTCCCTCTCTCTAGCATAGGACATCGACCCCAGCTAAATCATGTTGCTCCGTTCTTATGTACAGTTTCCGCTGTCGAGCAACTTCAGGTTATGGCGTCAAAACGTCAGTATAAAGAAGCAGCTGCACAGCTGGAGGTAATAATTATTTAGTTAGCTGTTACACCTGTAAACAAGCTTGAAGCAGCTGCACAGTGATTTTTTGCTTATGGTTATGTGCATGAGATTTCCAACAAGATCTCTAATTCTGTGTCCAGGCAGTAAATCAGTTATGCAGTCATTTTGAAGCCTATAGAGATGTGCCCAAGATAACAGAGCTAAGAGAGAAATTCAAGAACATCAGGAAAATCCTCAAGTCTCATGTGTTTTCAGATTTTTCAAGGTACATATTACACACTTACAGCGATCATTTTCCATGATTGGAAAAGAAAATCCTCAAATCTCCTGTACCAGTTAGTGGCAAAAACAGTTTCTGGCTAATTCCTTTGCAGTAAACCAGGAAAAAGATGATGTAAGTCCACATGTCAGCTTGAAACAGGGACCTAACTTGCAAAATGGCAACCTTTGTGTGTGTGTGTGTGTTTTACATATTTTTAACTAATATCACTCAGTATTCTGGAATTTGTCCAGATAATTTAAATCAAACATAATATAGGATAGCTTGCAAGGAAGTAAGTTGATATTCCAAAATCTATAGCATCAATCTGTTTGGTCACACACGTAGGATAGCTTTTTTTTGTGTTGTTTTGTCCTTGGTATTTTAATACAATCAAGCGGTTCAATGTTTTATTCAGTTGGCAGTTGTTCTGCTCATGGTTTAAAAGGCGTCGCCTAGGCGACGCCTAGGTGTCCAGGCGGTCCTAGCTCGCCTTGAAATCAGCCCGCCTTGGGCGCCTAGGCGTCGCCTAGGCGATAAGGCGCTCCAAGATTTTGGAGGACGCCTTAGCGCCTTTAAAACCATGGTTCTGCTTCCTTTATGGCTGTTACTTCCTATGGTGAAATAGAGCCGCTAATTGATACCTTTTCAGCTTAGGAACTGGGAAGGAAACAGAAGATCCCATGCTGTTGCAGCAGCTATCTGATGCTTGCTTGGTGGTTGATGCATTGGAACCATCTGTAAGGGAAGAACTAGTGAAGAACTTTTGCAGCAAGGAACTAACCTCATATAGGCAGATCTTTGAAGGGGCAGGTGAAAACCTTGCATATGTTGCATATATCAGTCTGGTTTGTAAACTTGCTATAAATTTATTTACCCCTTTAGCTCAATGTTATTTTGCTACTTGTTGCAAAAATCAGAACTTGCCAAGTTAGACAAGACTGAAAGGAGATATGCATGGATTAAACGCCGACTACGTTCAAATGAAGACACCTGGAAAATATTTCCACCTTCGTGGCATGTCGACTATCTTCTGTGTATCCAGTTCTGTAAGATTACAAGGTCTGATTTTACTCTATCTAGTTTTACAGTTAATGATCTTGCCCCAAATTAAGATTGCATAGAGCTGAAACAATATGTTCACTTGATTTTATTTCGTGTTTGCTGCATTATATTAGTACTTATGTTTGTATGAAGTTGTCTTCTTTAATATGTTCAGTCTCCTCAGCTGCAAATTTATGCTATAACGTTATGATCAATCCTTCTCTTCCATCTCACAAATCAATTCACCGATGAAAATTCTTCTTTTCAGGGCCCAGCTTGTTGATATCCTTAATAATCTCAAAGAAAAGCCAGATGTTGCAACTTTGTTATTGGTAATCCCCCTTGTGATTTCTTTGGAGTCATGTTTTTTTTGTCCCGAGCGCACAGGAAAGCTGTGTATCATTGCATTAAAGGAAATCTTGGAATCATGGATAACAAATGGAGATGACTATGTTGCATTTACCTTGCAAGGCTGTGCGAATGATTGATACCCTGCTTTCTATTATGTGTTAGGTCTTTATATGATTTATATAGTGTTCTTAATTTGGTTCATAGCCTTTTCTTATCAGATCTTCCACTTCCTGCAATGTAACAAATGACCAAGTTTATGTGCTTCATAATGTTGTTGCATTACAAGTCATTAAGTGTTTGGGTTGAGCATGTGAATGATCTTTTTGCCATATGGAACATCTGTACTGAACCTTTTGAGATTCTTGCAATGCAGGCTTTCCAGAGAACCCTTGAATTTGAAGAAGAATTGGCAGAGAAATTCAGTGGTGGAACTGTGACTGCTAAAAATAGAGAGTCAAAAAGTGATGATGAAGATGAGGGTGGGGAGCATAATAAAATTGTTTCAGACATACGGAAGAAATATGAGAAGAAACTGGCAGCACCCAGTGATGCAGTTGAACAAGTATCTGCTGTTTACTCTTAATCTTTTCTCTTCTTTCCCCTTTTATTATTTTTTCCAACTTTTCTAGGATCTCTTTACTTGCAGGACAAAGACAAGCAGAAAGATTTGTCAGTTCCTGGTGCTGGGGTCAGTATTCTATAAGCTATTGTGCAGTGCATAGTACTGTTTCCACAAGTTTTATATGATGATTAATTCTGTATATTTGCATCTCATACTTCGTCTCATTGTTCCTGCAGTTTAACTTCCATGGGATCATATCTTCTTGTTTTGAACCATATATGACTGTGTACATAGAACTTGAGGAGAAATCTTTAGTGGATCAATTAGAAAAACTTGTCCAGGTATGCACAGCATGGATATAATTGGAACCATGGCATTTGAGGTCTTTGTACTATGGGCTCACTCTTGTATTCTGGCAGGAAGAAAGATGGGAAATAGAGGAAGGAAGTCAGACAAACATTCTATCAAGCAGCATGCAGGTAGATGATACAGTGCTTCACAAAATTCTTTCTAGAAGGTTTGCCCCTGCTGGCTGATAGCAGTTTCCAGGCTGGGTCAAACTTTGCTAAAATCCCATTTTGTTATGTCCTGTGGGATTGTTCAAAAAAGTGGCTAGTTCCTGCTATCTCTTCTTTATTTTGCCTCTTTGGTCTTTATTGGAGAATTTATCTTCCTTTTGTATGATGAATGGTAGAAATTGCCAAGTTAGATCTAGACGTCCAAAGCTTGCCTTCTTGCAGATTTTGCATGGCATTTGCCATTTTGTGCTTGGCAATTTTTCAACAAATTACTATCTTAATCTGGTTTACAATTTCACCTTTGCAGGTTTTCTTGGTGATTAGAAAAAGCTTAAAGAGGTGCAGCGCATTAACAAAGAACCAAACATTGTTCAACTTGTTTCAGGTAGGCAATCCTTTTCAGTTTCATTTGACTGTTTTCCCTTTCTTTTTATGTACAGTTCCTTCCATTCATGCTACAATGGTTGCTTTCAGATTTCCCAAATATATTGGAAACATATAGGAACACCTTAACTATTTGAGCACATATTGATTATGATTGTTGATGTTTCTAATACTAAATAAAGTTTGACCTTCAGCATGCTAATCACTAATGTTTTTTTACTCTTAGCTATTTTTATCAGTGCCAACAAAATTTCGTGTTTGAATGGGCTCATAACTGTTCCGCCACTCTATTTTTGCTAGGTATTTCAAAGAATACTCAAGGCCTATGCCTCTAAGTTATATGCCAGGTTACCGAAAGGTGGAACTGGTATCGTTGCAGCTGCCACTGGTACCGATGGGCAGATCAGGGTATGATAGTCACAAGTGATTTGCTTCCCTCACCCCTTTTTTTCCTCATGTGTTAGCAGCAATTTATGTCTTGTTGCCATCACTGCAGACCTCGGACAGGGATGAGAGAATGATATGCTACATCGTCAACACTGCAGAATATTGTCACCAGACAGTAAGTCAACTTTTCCTCCAAGTATTATGGTAGCCTTGTGTAGAAACATGATGAAATTACGGTATTGTTATTTGTTAATAACTTCCACATGCAAGACAGAAATAAAATAGCCATAAATTCATTCTTGTCCAATGGATACTTGCAGACTTAGGGCCACAACTCCTGTGTCATCTCATTGGTACTCCAACTCCACTAGCAAAGTGCTGCTAGAAGCAAGGAACATTGATTAGTTCACAATATCCACTTGTCTTCAAAATAGTAATAGGAATTCAATAATATAAAATCACCCCTTGCATATGTTCAAAACTCTTGCATCCTGGCGTGCCCTTTTATAATAAAGTAGATTTATGTTACTAGTCACAGTTTTCCATGGGTGCCACTAGCTAAGTTCTCAATTTAAGATCTTCTTAGTGCCGTTTCATTAGAAGCTGGGGTTGGGAATGGGTGGCACTGGAGACGGGCAGCAGAATAGTTCGTGGTATCTAGTGCTTAAGTTCATTGGCTGCAGTGTGTAGCTATTTTTCCTTGTGTGTGACATGCATGAGGGCATGACTGAGTGTCTCTCAAACTTACTATTTAACTTCTTAAAAAATTTACAGTCTGGTGAGCTAGCTGAGAATGTTGCTAAGATGATTAACTCTCAGTTTGCTGACAAGGTGGACATGTCTGAAGTCCAGGTGATTGATCATTATCTTTTGTTGTTTTTGTCCCTACATTACGTGAATATGTTATTGTTAGAGAGAAGGCCTCAATGCTTCAATGCTTGCAGGATGAATTCTCGGCAGTGATCACAAAAGCATTAATGACTCTTGTTCATGGGCTTGAAACCAAATTTGATGCTGAAATGGTTGCGATGACTCGTGTTCCATGGGCTACCCTTGAAAGCGTTGGTGATCAATCAGAGTAGGTTTTCGCTGGATCCTCGTATGCTATTTTATGTTATGTTATGTTATGTTACATCCGTCGCTGATGTTCATTCTGTGTGCTTTGAAGCTCAAAAGGAATACTAAAGTCCAAATCCTTGCTTAGAACTTTGGAAATATGGGAGTCTGTCATAGGTTGTTTGACTGGAAAGAACTTAGGATTCAATTGACTCAGAACTGCTAGCTGGGATTGCTGGTCTGAAGTTTTAGGTGGACTTTAGCTGGAGTTGTGGGGTTAATAGTCCATAGGAATGTCATTTATTAGCATGTGAACACCCAAAATGGTTTTGCAAGTTCAACAGATCTTTGAGTTTTTTTTAGTTGTATATTTGAGATTTTGTGGCACTGTCATCATGCTTTTAATTTGTAAAAAGTAATGACTGGTTTGATTTATAAGCATTATTTGTCTTGCAAAATTTTCATACCAGCTAAAGGAATATGTTAGCATTTTCAAGTATATAAGTATCCACTAATAGGATTTTCTCTTCCGTGCCAGATATGTCAATGGTATCAGCTCTATTCTGTCCAGCAGTATTCCTGTGCTTGGTAGCTTGCTTTCACCTACCTACTTCCAGTATTTTCTGGACAAAGTAAGTTCAGTATTCATCTTTGTAATAGCTAAAACCTTCCAGGTCTTTCATCTTTTGTTCTAAACTACATATTGGCTCTCTCTCTCTCTCTCTCTCTCTCTCTCTCTCTCTCCATGGTCTATTATATTTAATTATTTGCTCCAATGCAGCTTGCAGCCTCTCTTGGTCCTCGGTTTTATCTCAACATATACAAGTGCAAGCATATATCAGAAACTGGTGCACAGCAGGTATATTAATACCATATGAAAGCCTTTTTTATTGATCATTTAGGACATTTCTCATTGCTTTGATTTTTTTCCCCCAAGATGCTTTTGGACACTCAAGCGGTTAAGACTATTCTTCTAGACATCCCAGCTCTTGGAAAACAGGTAAATCAGCACAAAATCTTCAACATAATATGTGGTGTGTATGTTTTATACTATCTACTGGTGGGGATTCGGAACCTGACTAAATGGAGTAAATTCTTCTGTTCATGTATTCTTGAATATTTGGGATGAATCCGGGCACTGGATGTACAAGTGTCAGCTAAAATGATCTGATTCTTTGTATACAATTATACATAGCTGCAAATGTAGCAGATTTAGTGTTTATAATATAATGGATTACAGTCATAACTCATGATGAGAAGATTGATTTCTTAGTTATATTTCAAATTTAAATTTGGCTGCCTTGTGTTGTATGCAACAGAGTACAGGTGCAGCTAGCTACTCAAAGTTTGTAAGCCGAGAAATGAGTAAGGCTGAAGCACTGCTTAAGGTAAATTGTGGACAATGATGTCTGAGTGTTGGTTGTGTACATCAGTATTTCTGAAGCGGCACTTTGCTGAATGATTAGCACCATGTAGTATCAAGCTGATGACATGACTTTATGCAGGTTATTTTGTCACCAATTGATTCTGTTGCAAACACATACCGTGCTCTCCTTCCGGAAGGCACACCCCTTGAGTTTCAGCGGATACTTGACCTCAAGGTTTCTATAATTGAAAATCTGCCTTTTTTATTGCTAACCTTCATCACTCAGGATAATCTGACAGTTGATTGGCCCTGCTGTTATTCCTCTTCTGTCACAGGGCTTGAAGAAATCAGATCAACAAGCCATCCTGGAGGACTTCAACAAGCACGCCCCTGCGCCCGCCCCTGCCATCAAACACCCTGCCGTGGCTCCGACGGTTGCGCCCCCGGTTGCCACGGCATCCGTCCAGATGGTGCCGTCAGTGGCAACTCCAGTCGTTTCAATTACGCCGAGCATGGCCACCACCTTGACGGGAGCTCTGGCGAACAGAGAGGACGTGCTCGCCCGAGCCGCGGCACTTGGGCGAGGAGCCGCGACCACTGGGTTCAAGAGGTTCCTTGCATTGACGGAGGCGGCCAAAGATCGGAAGGACGGGCCGTTCCGCAAACTCTTCAACGCGTAAAATTTTGCTCGTGGTTGTGTTCATAGTTTGCGCTCCTCTTGCCGTGCACATAGATATAGGAAATTCTTTCCACACTGTGTACACCTCTACTGTTAACCTTCAGTGTATAACAACCATTTTGACAAGGCTGTCCCATTCTGCGGAGAACGAGTAGCTCAGTTGTATCAAAGAGATTTTGAGATAGTTTAAGCTATGAGAATGAGATAAGATTTTCTTTTTCTGCTTTTTGTGGATGAGAGCTCAAGATCCTAAACTCGTGAACATATAATCGTTTCTCTTTATTTTTCATCTTGTTTTCTTTCTTTCTTGTCTTTTGGGCGTGTACAACTTGGACCCTGATGATGACCTCCGCTGAAATTCACTAAAAACTGTTTGGATAAACATTTTGCAACAAAAAAAAGCGGTGGTAACTGCCAAACCTTGTTGATTCGCTATTCAGTGCCCACCTGACACGGCCATAGTAGCATCTAAGAACAGCATATGCACCCTGCTAAAAGAATATTCTCTACACAATCAATCAATGGGGACGTTTTCCTGCTTCACTATGCTAATTTCATGTAAGCATCAGTCGGACACTCGGACATCACACACATTTGCAGATCAGCTTATCCCCCCCCTTCTCTATCCCATTTTCCCAGCCCATACATTCAGCGTAACGTGTCTCTCTGACCTGTGCTGCATGGCGCCCAGATCTTTTCCTCCGGATTTCCACCTACCAAGCAATCAAAACCACTTGCTTGTGCCAGTGCCAGTGGTGATGTTCTGCAACACCTGCAGCTGCAAGAAACGGGGCTTGGAGCCTTGGCTCATCTTCACAGTCGCGAGTCATGGAAAGGATCTTGCAGAACTTGGATGGATGGATGCAGGCATGCAGCCTGCTAAAAAGCTTCTTCTTCTTCCTTTCCGAACAACTGCTAAAAAGCTTCTTTCCTGCCGTAGCTGGCCATACGTACGTGTGGACTGTGGAGTATAAAAATGCTTCTTCTTTTGTCAGCAAAGCAAAACTGCCGATGGGCGAATAACGAGTGTGACCGGCGATGAGGGTTGTGTGGTTCGTTTTCGGCAAGATGGCTGATGGCCGCTACTTGCGTTGCGCGGTGCCAACGCAGGCCTCACATGCGCATGTGTGCGCGGAGGAAAATGAATGGCCGAGCTCCTCCTCGGGTTCATGTTCATGAACCGGGGCAGCAGACAGGATGGTTTACTGCTCCTCGGCGCATGGGTCCATGCGGTCTCGCCAAATGCAGAACGTGACAGCGATACGGATCTGACCCCAAGACAGTAAGCTCGCACGACATATATACAGGTTTGAAAAGCGTCTCTGGCAGTGATGTTGCCTCTTCAGTTCTCTTTTGCACCGAGAAGTTTAAGATCAAATGTTCAAATACAAAGCCGCTTACCATCAGTTTTTCTTTCAAAATCGTGTTAGTTATGAAGTCTGGGACTCGAGACAACTGCAAATGGGCTGAATTGTTAACTTTTGGGGATACGTGGAGTCTCATTTTAAGTCTGGCACTCCCGATCAAGCAAACTAGGGCCATGTTTAGTTCCCACCCGAAACATTTTCATCCATCACATCAAAGGAGAATATTTGATGCATGAAGTATTAAATGTAAACGAAGAAGGTGAAAAGTTATATGGATAGACTATAAATCGCGAGACGAATCTAATGAGTCTACTTAATCCATGATTTGCAACGTGGAGAAAGAATTCAGACCAAGCTGCAGAACGATTCCACATTGCCGATCTCATCTGGTCGTAGTTTTCCAGCGGTCAATAATCATGGCAGCGTAATTCAAGGCATTGCTGCCATGGACGTACAGGCTGCCCCCTCCCTATGAATCTATGATACCTTAACCTGCTGCCGCCATTTTTCAATGGACACGTCGCACGTGATGTGTGCCCGCCCTGCTGTGCTGCACGTCCATATCCCCCCCTGTTAATCATTTTGGTTCATAGACCCCCTGGTTTGCTACTCTGATCTGAGAATAATTTATTGGCTTTGCCCGGCTTTGCTGAAATCCTTTGATCCTTAAAGAAAGGGTTGGGCTCGCTTGTCCTTTTCCCGGGAAAGTTTACTGCTCGTGTTTGGCTTTTTGGCGTAGCAATGTAGTGGTAGCATTGTATCAGCTAGTTTCTGAAAGTTATCCGGGGTTTCTGAGTTGTTTATTCAGAGTTTCGTCCACACTCTGCTCGATAATTTCAGGCTTCGTATCAGTAACCACGAAAGAAAAGAGCAAAATTTATTGGCTTTGCCCGACTTTGCTGAAATCCTTTGATCCTTAAAGAAAGGGTTGGGCTCACTTGTCCTTTTTCCGGGAAAGTTTACTGCTCGTGTTTAGTTTTTTGGCGTAGCAGCAATGTAGTATCAGCTAGTTTCTGAAAGTTCTTTGCTCTGATTGCCATCCAGAGCTCATTTCGCCTGGTTTTCTGAGTTGTTTTTTCAGACTTTTGTCCACATTCTTCTCGATAATTTCAGGCTTCGTCAGTAACCACGAAAGAAAAGAGCAAAATTTGATGAACCAGTGTGCAGTGCCGATATGCCGTATCATTCGGATGGGACAAAGAAAAAACACCTGACAGGCTCCACTGTCCACGATGGAGAATCCTCCCGTTTGTCAGTTGGTGGGTCCCGTTTATGTGCTGGAGTTGCATGTTTTATGAGACAAATTTCAAGCCTTAGAATTACATGTTTTTGGACGGACGGAGTATATTTTGTTCGAAGCACTTTATCTCTTTCACGATGCTCGTTCGATCACTTCAATCAAAAATTTATGTACAATCTCTTAGAATGAAAATTTTCTCTTTATTTTCCTTCAAAAAAAATTTTCTCTTTAAAAATATTCGGATTCCAAGCAAAGCCTTCGGAGCCTGAATTTCAACAAAGTGGCCTCCGGGCTGTCATTTCAGGTGAGGTGAGCGAGCGATATGACGAGGACGCGAGCCTTTCTTTTCGAGAGGAGGAGCTGGGTCCGGCTGGGAGGCGGGCCGCCGTAACAGGCAAATGCAGCGTCAGAACAGGCTGTAGTGACAATGAAATCAAAGATTTAAACGATTTCCCGACGGGGTTTGGCCGTCTCGGGAGGAAAGGGATGGGATTGGCTGGCCAACGCGAAATGTTGGAACAGATGCGCATCCATACACTGGCATCTCCCTGTCCCAGAGCAGAGTAGATTGTTTTCTTCGCTCAAACAGCTGTTTCCGCTACGCGCACACCAGAGCACACCCCACGCAAAACTCGTTTTTTTTTTGAAAGTAAGCAAAACTCGTTTTGTTGTGGCTGTTTTGCAGCGATACATCAATGCACTAATTGTTGGCACATCATGCATTAAGGAATGCAAACTTATATGTTACCGAGCTAACACATTCTCATATGTTTTCCATAGCCAAACTACGTAGCAAACTAAAATAATCAAGGGCCATTTTTTGTCACGTTATGGGTTTAATAAAATTGAACAGTATTTTATATTTTAAGAAGATTTTCTTGTTTTTTTCATTCTGCTAGATTTATACGGCATCAACTAATTTTATGCTAAACAAATAGAACTGTGGTGAATATTTCACACTAGGCCAACATCTTAGCTTTGATGCACCACGTAGATGTGTTCTAGTAATTTTTTGTACAAAGTCATGCTTTTCGCTATTATGATGCGGCTACATATGCCTTTTTTTTAGAACTGCGGCTACATATGTCTTTTTTTAGAATTGCGGCTACATATGTCCTTAGCTTTACCTTCGACCTTTTTAAATCTCGTCGAACTTTCTGCTAATATTTCTTTCATTGTGACTTTTTATATCCCGCCATACTCACCATATGTTAGGTCTTTATTCATTTGCCTTGCCAAGGCTAGAATATATGGTGCCGCTTGATAAAAAATTAACTGATAATATCATATAGTTAAGAGCAAACTATTACACATTACATAGCAAAAAACATAAAAAATGATCCATCATGAAACATGTGAAAAAAAATTCCGCCGCAACATGAACCTTATGTTTCATGCAACATCCATCGTGAAACATGTGAAAAATAATGGTTGCAACATGAACTCGTATCTCTTGCACATGTCTTCACCGTACGATTTTTTCTCTCACTTATACGTCTTGTCCATAGCATTTCCTTATAAGATCTATTGTCAAGACTACCTTCATTTTTCTTTTCCTATGCCGGAAATACTCACTCAATTCAACATTTACAGTTTGGTACCCGTAGCAGCTCCAATTCAAAAATGTGGAGCAGGGGTGGCGAAGCATTTTGGGAATCAGGGCCGTGGCCCTAATCACAAAGGCCACCCAGCCAGCCCAAATCAACCCTCCACACACATCATCATCGATACAGCACATACAAATTTCCGACGAGACCCTAGCTTTGATTTCTTCTTCCTCCTCTCGCTCTCTCTCACCGCTCAGACAGGTCAGGTCAGGCCAGGCCCCGGCGGGGAGAGAGATCCAGCGAGAGGCCGCTGGTCTCTCGCTCCTCCACCCCTCTCCGGAAGCGTCTAGAAGCTTCTGGAAGGGACCCCGCCGCGGCTAGGAGTAGAGGGAGGGGACGCCGCGGGCAATGGCGGCGATGGAGGCCGCCGCCGATGCTATGCTCGCCGCCGCGAGCCGCGCCTTCTCCAGCACCTTTGCCATCGCCATCCAGATCCAGGTGAGCCCCCGCCCCCTACGCTCCGCATTGTTGGCGGCGGCTCGGAATTGTCTTGTTCTCTATGTGTACCTTTGGAGGGACAATTTTGGCTGCAGGGGAATTTTTTTCTTTCAGTTTTGTTCTCCCACCAATAGGAAAATTTCCAGTGAGTTTTGTAACGGCGCAACTGTATTCTGGATGTTGGAAGGCTTCACACTAGGGGAAACCAGTTAACTGTGCTTTTGGATTGTTGCAATTGAGAGATGGGGCGATGGACTAGTTTGATTACTATGCCTGAAAAGTCAGCAAATGTTTTTCGCACACGTTATACATTGGCCTATTGGTGCATATGCTTGGAGATTTGTCGGTTTCACTTCCGACAACCGTTGTCGATCTCAGCTTGTCTCACTCCTGTTATATGCGATATGTGGTTACTTATTTTAGGCAATTTGACATTTCCGCTCCATTTAGAATGTCATGAGTATATGGCATACAGTAGTCAGTGTAGACTCGTTTAAAGTTCGGAACCTTTTGAGTTTTGCTTTTGAGAACTTGACATCATATATCCTTTTGGTTATTTCCATTTACTGGCATTTTTCTTACCATAGCTTACTTCTTGTTTCTATGCTGGTTATCCTGTTTCTGTAGGGATGCATGATCTGTTTAATACTTGCTCTCGGATGGGCGGCTGCTTCAATTGTCAGGTAAAGAAAGGAATTTTTATGAGTTAAGGTTTCACTTGATGAGGCAGCAAACAATGTAGCAGCTAATTTTCTTTTGCAATCTATGCTCTCTTACCAGAAAAAGGACTATACTGAATATGAGGCGCAAACATGTAGATGGAAATAGTTTTTCATTTCTTTGTGATGACATAGATGAGCTGGAGCATTCCTTTCAGGAGAATTTACCTAGAGTCTCTGTAATTATGCCTTTAAAGGGCTTTGGCGAACATAATTTGCAAAATTGGCGGACTCAGGTACGATCAGACTGCAAAATATGTGTAATGATCCCTGTTTATATTTTAATTACACGTGTCCTTACAATCCATAAAACCACAGATTACATCACTTTATGGGGGGGCACTGGAATTCCTCTTTGTAGTAGAGAGCAAAGATGATCCGGCTTATCATGCCGTTTCCCGTTTGATCTCAGATTACAAGGTAGGTGAATTACCTCATAAGATTAATAGTCATGGTATTTTCCAAACTCTTTTCATCTATTGTAACCTTATTATATATAATTTTTAGGACAATCTGGAGGCGAAGGTGATTGTGGCTGGGCTCTCAACAACTTGTAGCCAGAAAATTCACAACCAATTGGTATGTAAAAGACTTTGTTTTCATCCACATTATTCATTCAATTGTCTTTTCACAATCGACAACATTGAATGTTCATTTTAGCTCATGCTTGTAGATGTGCCTAGTGTGTAGAATGGAACTTTTGAATGTGCATACATTTGAATAGCCCATTCTACTATGTTCCTCTTTTGTTCCAATATGCTTTTCTGCCTTTAGATATCATCCATCTTCACCTTTTAGATTATCAAAAGAATCTTGAAAGACGTAAGCTGTAAACGCTATAGCTGTAGTACCTTGCAAGCATGAGGATAATTGTAATGAAAAGGAATTTATATCCCCACAAATATTAACTGTTATTGAAGTTATGATATGGTCATCTCCTAGCCTTGCTTTCTTTTTACCCAAAAACCCACTAAGTATGTGACTGGGTAGTTTGGAATATTACTCATGTTTATTAAACTGAAACAGATAGGTGTTGAAAAGATGCATAAGGATACCAAGTACGTCTTGTTTCTTGACGATGATGTGAGGCTGCATCCTGGGACGATTGGAGCCCTCACAAAAGAAATGGAGAAGAATCCTGAGGTCTGCTTTTCCTTGAACCACTCCTCCCTTCTTCTATTGCCCCCTCTGTGCTGACATTGTATGCATTTTGTGGCTGACAGATATTTATACAAACTGGATATCCCCTTGACTTACCTTCTGGCAGTTTGGGCAGCTATTGCATATATGAGTATCACATGGTATGTTTGCTTCTCAAAACTGATTTCCTGCAAAATTATTCAATTAGCATCATACATTGTGCCCCTTGCCTCTATTTTCATTAAATACAGGAAAGTTAAACTAAAATTCACATCTTGCATAGTTATTCTTTAGATCAAAGTTGTTTATTCGATTTACTGAGGCACTGCCTCACACATAACTATTTTTTTATTAACCGTTTCTCATTAAATACAGGAAAGTTAAACTAAAATTCACATCTTGCATAGTTATTCTTTAGATCAAAGTTGTTTATTCGATTTACTAAGGCACTGCCTCACACATAACTATTTTTTTTATTAACCGTTTCTCCTTCCTGGAATTTTTTAACTGACATGTGACTCAAGGAATTCTTTATGATCTTTTTATTTTGTATTTTTTCATTTAAATAAATCTCACCTTTGATAAAAAGTCCCCTCGTGTTATTGGTCTAATCATGTTATCTGCTAAGCACAGTAATAATTCCACCAAAATGATTTCTTAACGTTAGCAGCATTAATGTTGGATAATGCGAATTTTTGAGAATTTTCATCATTGCTCTATAATGAAATATTATCTGACCCTTCTGTAGTGCTCTGCATCTCTTTGGTTTACCTTATGTGATTGTCTGTGAATTAAAGGTTGCATAATAACGGTGCTATTTATTTTGGCTGCACAGCATCTCCTCGTTAGCATGTGTTATCCTGTTACTCTTTTTTTTTTTTTTTTTTTTGCTAGACAGTTATGTAGTTCTTTGTCTATGTTCACTGCATCCCTTTTACCATTGACTATCCTTGCAATTTAGTGACAATAACCATACTGCAGCCTTGCTCAATGGGATTTGCAACTGGTGGGAAGACTTTCTTCTTGTGGGGTGGCTGTATGATGGTATACTCTATTTCCTAACAAGAAAATTCTCTCTAGATTTGCTCCGTATAAACTCTAGTCGTCTGTAGTGTTTCTAACACAACTTTATTTTAGATGCATGCTGATGATTTTAGGCAAGACCGATATGGTGTTGTTAGTGGATTAAGAGATGGTGGTTACTCAGATGATATGACACTGGCTGCAATAGCAGGTAATTCTTCTTTGCATGGAGTTCTGCTGCCTCTTTTGTTACAGAAATGCAATTTAGTATTAAGGATGAAATACAATCTGGTAGTTAGTTTTCCATGGTTAGAGCTGCTTATGATGTTTCAGTCAATTTTCAGTTTGGGACTTTTGACTTTGTTCATATCTTTTCTTTTTCTTTTGTGTTCTCAGTATATGCCTTCTGAGTTTTGACCACATAGCGTTTGCATGTATCTTTCACAGGACAGCACAAAAGGCTCATATCTTCACCTCCTGTTGCTGTGTTTCCCCACCCTCTGGCCAGTGATCTTAGCTTCTCCAGGTACTGCAAGTATTACATTGAAAAGTATTGCATCTTATCTGTGCTCGGTCAGTGAAGTGAATTACATAAGTCCCATACTTGTCACAACAACAAAGTTTTGTATGTTGGAATTGAGTTTGGATAAGCTAGATATGGGAGTCAAGAGAGCATATAATATTTTTTTTACACAAAACTGTTTAAAAGTCCCACACAGCATATTTTCTATAAAAAAACGAGATGTGAACATTTGGACTAAGGTCTTCTTTCACCCTAAGTGTAGTGATGACACATAATGGGCTTTGCTTCTGCCATGACACTTGGGGTTCTTTAATTTACTCCGCGAGTGTTTATGCTAAATCAACGTATGCGTCTTGGCTAATATTGCGTTCTGCAATACATGTCTGTTTTTCGTGCAGATACTGGAATTACCTCAGGAAACAAACTTTTGTCCTTGAGTCATACGTATCAAAGGTGAACTGGATGATGAACCGTGCACTATTTACAACACATTGCTATTTGTCATGGGGATTTGTTTGGCCCTATATTATGGCTTTGGTGCATGTTTTGACTGCTCTGCGAGCACCATACAGCAAAATTGTGAAGGAAGCGTTTGATTCATCTTGCGGTCAGTTCCTCACCCATCCCCCTCCCAATCCCAAAATTTGTTTTTGTCAAAATCTCTCGTCCCACTTTTGTCGTCTTGTGGCATGCTATTTCAGGTCTGTACCTAGTGGGCCTCTTGTTCATATGCACTCTCATAGAACTCGTTTCAATGTGGAATTTGACAAAGGTGGAAATCCAACTGTGCAATATGTTATCTCCTGAAGGACCAAAAGTATCTCTTGATTCGTATAACTGGGGCCTTGTGAGTATCACTAGACACAAAATTATTGTAGGACCCTGATTTTTGCCTCTGTGATAACATTTTTAGTAACCGTACTTTGGTTGGACTTCAATTTCAGGTGTTCATTGCTGTGTTGGTAGACAATTTCCTCTACCCGATATCTGCATTCCGATCACATTTCTCCCAGTCAATTAATTGGTCTGGTATCAGATACTACTTGAGAGATGGGAAAATAAGCAAGGTACATGCAATGCATTCTGGGAGTTTTTCCTTTTGTTATTTGCTTTTGCGATGCTGGGGGAAATTCACCTTGCAAAATGATTCTTGATGTTTCCCTTTCCCTGTACATCTCATTTTAATGGTTTTGCAGATCGAAAGAGAGAACGGTTCGAAGTATACTGACCTTGGGGGGAAGCATCTATATGGGAAGAGGACATATCCCCCTAATAAATCATTGCTTGGTTACCTATCAAGAACTATAGCGCAATGGCATCAGCCAAAGAAATATGATGTGTAGGAATGCCAACCAGGAAGTCTGCCCTCGATTTGATGGGGCCTCTGTTGTACACTTGTTTTGTTTCATCCTTTTCTCTCTCCCTCTCCCTCTCCCCCAGCTCCTCCTCTGATTGTTTATTGATTATTAGGTTCATTCATATTAAATTTTTGTGGTGTTCAAGCGACGCCACTTGAAAGGTTTGCGCCTCATAGTTCTTGTAACATTATAGATGTGTAACAGCCTGATTGAATCATTGAAGAAGTGAAATGTTCCAAATTGACCAGATGGTCTCTTGGTTTGTTCTTGGTTCCATTTTGTTAATAGATGACAGTGATGTATGAAGAATAAATCTACTTCTATTTTGCTACGTCAGCGCGACGAATTTGTCATGATAACTGTATTATTGCAATGTGGTAATCCTTTTGTGAAGTTAGACTTTTGAAGCCTGACAGCAGCATACAAGCATTATTGGTCAATACTCAATCATATAAAATCAAGACTCAAGATTTAAAACTGTTCTTGAAGCTCAGTTGACATCCAATTCGATTCCCATCTTAGACACCTTGGAGCATTTAATCTGAGAATGGTCACCGAACGACTGCTTGGGTTGATATCTACTCACTATTGTATCATTGGAATTCCATGCCTTGATGACTTGATGTTGCAAGATTCTACTTTTGCTGCTTCCATTAAAAATGATTAGGGACAAAGGCAAAGGAGCTTTGCTCATGCTGTTCAGGTCCCATCTCATTTTGGAAACATCTGCTGCGTTACTGCTTCATCATCGATGGCATTTTCAACTCGAAGTCTCTGTCGACCTGACCTGTCGAACTCGTCTCTGGAGAGACGAGAGACGAGTTATCGGCCTCCGTTTCAAGACCCTCCCGTGGCATCGATTGTGACTCGTGGAAGACCAAGAAATGTATAAACTGTACCGGTCGGGGGCCAGTCACCTACGGCGGCTCTCTCGGGAAATTCCGCTGCTCGTCGCCTTTCCGGGTCACGCATCGCGCAGCCATCGCACGCTCGAATTTGAATACAGGTCACAATTCTGGAAGTGGAAGCTGCCCTGGCTTTCTTTTTCCTGCCGATGGCTTTGTTTTCCCTTCGAGAAAGGCGGTCGTGATGGCGACCGGCGAGCTGAATGCCACCACTTGCGCTACCACCCAACGATGCCGCCAGAGATCTGACCGGGCCTCTCCAGGAACAGGAAGCTTTGTTGCGGCCGTAGACCCGCCGAGACGCGCGAGAGAGAACGGAGCCGGGCTCCCGAGGGAACGGGGGCAATGGGCACGTGAGCGCGCGGTGAAACGGGAGACAGCGACGCGGTGAGCAGGAGAGGGGAAAAAACAGAGGACGGGACGGGAGGCCGCCGGAGGCGGAAGGCAAGTTTGGGTTGGGGAGTTGGACGGAGCGGAGGGAACCGTGGGCGCGCGTGTCCATCCCATGTGTGAGGGATCGCGGGGGGACACCGGACCGGACGAGCGAAACCGAGGCCGCCGCAGCAGCCGAAACGGGGGGACGCGGTGGCCGCCACCAGGAATAGGCGAGGCCGCCCCGACGCCTCCGGAAACGACGACCTGCCACCGCCCTTTCTTGAAAGAAAAAAATAGATACCAGGGCCCAGGGGGCAGCACGCCAGCGCCGAACCGCGCGCGCAAGCACGTGGTTCGATCCGCCCTGGCGGCTGGCGCACCCAGATCATCCCCCGTCTCCGGTTTTCTTTCCCCTAGACCAAGCCTGGACCCCTTTTAAATACCCGGCCACCTTCTCGCCTCTTCGCCCCGACCCATCCGCCTGCTCCTGCCAAACCAATTCTTCCCAATCTCCCCTTCGTGATCCCCGAAGCCTCCCCCAAGCATCGACCATGTCGGCCTACTGCGGCAAGTACAAGGGTATGATCCGTCGTTTCCCCCCGCCCTCCCCTTGCTCCCTCGTTCGTTCTATGCTGATCATAGCGTAGATCCATTAGTTGTTCGATCGATGCTGTCGCCAGATCTGGCTTTGTTAGATGATTATGTGATTATGCTGATGATTTTTAGTTGTGTTAGACAATATTGGTGTAGGATTTCTAGAATTTTATTTAGATCCGTACATGGTATGCTCTGCTTCTAGCTTTTAGGGGGTTTGGTGGTGGTTGTCGAGAGGGTTTTTTGGGGGTCAAGCCACCGTGATCGGTAAAATCACGGTACGATCTGCTAGTTTTTTAGATCCACTGTATCTCATTCTTGTTGGCACCTAGTACTTTCTTAGTTTTGGGCTTATATTGATTCTACAACAATTCTGGTGCTGTATGATTATCTCGGTCTTATTGAATGGCAATTTCCTGGTTTATCTTGTTAGCTTTTACTGGAGCTATTGTGCGGTGGCTTCCAGTGCTAGTTTCAAATGCAATTATTATCAGGTTAAATCTAGATGCACTTATCTTGCTATCATGCACTGGTACACTCCTGGGATGAGTTTGTAGGCTTATCTAGCTTGCATGCGTTGGTAGCCTCCTGGGATGTGTTGTTGTGCTGTTTCTAGATAATGTTACTACATGCTATTGAATCTAGATACCTTTTCTGTTGTATCATGTCTCTCTTTTGAATTTGAGATACAGAGTTTCATGCCTTATCCAATCTCTTTATTCCCTGGTCATCATGGTTTTGTAATCTAGGTGTTTCATATGTAGTTTTCAATCGACTGAGATTGGTTCTTATTTGAGCATGTGTGGTCATTTTGATAGAGTTGTCAATATGTGCTGGACTACTTTTTAGCTAAACATCTATGCTTGTTGTTTTACAGATGAGCTCATCAAGAATGCTGCCTACATTGGCACCCCTGGCAAGGGTATCCTTGCAGCTGATGAGTCCACTGGCACAATTGGCAAGCGTCTCTCAAGCATCAATGTCGAGAACATCGAGGAGAACCGCCGTGCCCTCCGTGAGCTCCTCTTCTGCTGCCCTGGGGCCCTCCCGTGCCTGAGTGGTTGTATCCTCTTTGAGGAGACCCTGTACCAGAAGACTAAGGATGGCAAGCCCTTCGTCGATGTCCTCAATGAGGGAGGCGTTCTCCCCGGCATCAAGGTCGACAAGGGCACCATTGAGGTTGCTGGCACTGACAAGGAGACCACCACTCAGGGCCATGATGACCTTGGCAAGCGCTGCGCCAAGTACTATGAGGCTGGTGCCCGCTTTGCCAAGTGGCGTGCTGTCCTCAAGATTGGCCCCAACGAGCCGTCACAGCTTGCCATTGACCTGAACGCTCAGGGTCTTGCTCGCTATGCCATCATCTGCCAGGAGAACGGTCTGGTGCCAATTGTGGAGCCTGAGATCCTTGTTGATGGTCCTCATGACATTGAGCGTTGTGCCTATGTCACTGAGGTGGTCCTTGCTGCTTGCTACAAGGCTCTCAACGAGCACCATGTCCTCCTTGAGGGTACCCTTCTGAAGCCCAACATGGTGACCCCTGGATCTGACTCCAAGAAGGTTTCTCCCGAGGTCATTGCTGAGTACACTGTCCGCACCCTCCAGAGGACCGTCCCTGCTGCCGTGCCCGCCATTGTCTTCCTCTCCGGTGGACAGAGTGAGGAGGAGGCCACTCTGAACTTGAACGCCATGAACAAGCTCAACACCAAGAAGCCGTGGTCCCTGTCCTTCTCCTTCGGCCGTGCCCTCCAGGCTAGCACCCTCAAGGCCTGGGGTGGCAAGGTGGAGAACGTTGAGAAGGCTAGGGCGGCCTTCCTCGCCAGGTGCAAGGCCAACTCTGAGGCTACCCTGGGCACATACAAGGGTGACGCTGCCGCCGGTGAGGGTGTCTCTGAGAGCCTCCACGTGAAGGACTACAAGTACTGATCTGCTTCTCTTTGCGTACCCGTTTTGGACCTGTCTGCCTACGAGCATTTAGGTTGCTGAGTGTGGTTTGCTCCTTAGAGCCTATATCCGGATATCAAAAAAAAACTCTGAACTTCTTCCCTTCGTGGATGATGGTTCGTTACCATATTTCGTATATTAAGTAGTCTCTTTGTTAATGTCGTGTAATTTTGGTCCTGCCGATGGAGTATCGTGCAGCCACATTTTGTTTATCTTTGCTGTAATGCTGGTTACATATCGGCAACACCATTCTATATGCTGAGTTGGCCGGGGCGCAGGCGTTTTGCTCTTATATCTTTGTTGTGATGACATGCACCACCTATCTTTATTTTTTTGTTCTCAGATTTTCGGCGCCCTCCACTTTTTTCGTGAGCAAGTTTGGTATTTTCGTACTTTTTTTTTGCCAAATATTCTCTTGAACAAATTGATTAGAATGTGTCTTTGAGCACTTGTGGGAGGGATCTATATAGATCTGATATATATGCCCAAAGGTGCTGATTCCCTTTGGTGGATGCTTGGATCTGCTTTATAAAATGTGACATACCCCTTCCGTGTTGCCAAAGTTGGTGAGCAGGAAATGGCCGCCATTGTGTACGTTTCACCAAAGGCACATTCTTCCCGTTTTTTCTTATGGAATAATATGCAATTTGCTGGAATTAGTATGAAATTAGAGCTGTGTGGCCGCAATCAATTCCATTTCATTTCAGGAACTGGATGAAAGGCAATCAATGCAGGTTTTTTTTTGACCGGAATTAGTGTTTGGAAGCCAAGCGTGTGGCTGAAGGAGTTCCATTTCGTTTCAGGAACTGAACGAAAGGCAAGCATGGTCACAGTCAGGTACCACCGAGCCGTCCCGTTCCTCGCGGCTCTGCCGTTCAATACAAAATGAGCAGTCGCGGTCAGTTACATGTCAACCGACCAGAATTTCTGAAGTGTTCTATGCCCTTCGACGCCAAATCGACCCGGATCGCAGCTACGCCGCTCCGGTATGGACGTATGCTCCTTTATCATCTGCTGCTCTGCCGTTCGCTGTCGTTCAGACTGAACGGTGGGAGTTCTTTTGGTTATTTCTGTTTCAATATAGAGCTATCTTGCATGCCCATATCCCAACAGATTCATGGAGGCTAAAGAACACTTAATTATCTGAACACATAGACAATCGAAATGCTCATGAAAGCACCCAGGAACCTGTTTTCGTCATTCTGAATAACCCGGCAATTTGCCGGAGGAGAAATGTCTAGTAAAACTCGAGACATTTTCTTCTTTACAATTATTACAACGAGCAATGCCATCATGCAAAACCAGTGCAGTGGCATGGCATACCACAGAGAGAGTGTCAGCAACGGCTTCGCTTTGCCAACTCGATATAGAGCTTTTGGTTGTTTCTGTTCAATATAGAGCTATCTTGCATGTCCATATCCCAACAGATCCATGGAGGTTAACCAACACTTAATTATCTGAACACAGACATTTGAAATGCTCAGGAAAGCACCCACGCCCCTGTTCTCTTCATTCTGAATAGCCCGGCAATTTGCCGGAGGAGAAATGTCAAGCTAGTAAAACTCGAGACATTTTTCTTCTTTACAATTATTACAACGAACAATGCCATCATGCAAAGCCAGTGCAGTTGAATGGCAGGCCACAGAGAGTTTATCAGCAATGGCTTTGCTTTGCCAACTCGATCCGGAGAGGATGGTCGGCTGCCGGAACCCTTTGCCTTCTAGTACACCACTTCTTCCCAGACCTCCCTCCTCTTTCAGAGTTTCAGAGGTGATCTTTGTTAGACTAGGTAGTCGTAGTAGACCAGCAACATATTGTCGGGGACTATCAGAGGCAGGCTATCGATGAAGCTGATGAAGTGCTTGACGTTCTCCTTCTCCAAGGTCGCAGTGTCGATCACGTCGTCGTCGCCGGTGAGCACCCAGAGGTCTCTAGATCGGACTCTCTTCAGGCTTCCGCGGCAGAATGGGCATGACTGGGATCTTGTATACCTGCAGCCACGATAGGTTTCAGAGTTAAAACGGGATAACACGCATGGAAGAGGTGTCTGGCCGACTGATCCAGACAGAGTTCAGGACTATACTCTAATAGAATACAAATATAATGCCGATCCATCAAAATAGTTAACATTCAATGGTAGAGACAAAAAATAAATCCAAGCACCTAGGAAATCTCTTCATGTTCCAGGATGGTGCTTCTATTCTTTATCCTTTCATTCAGTAAGAGTTGCAGAAACCTGATGCACTACATGTGAATTGGGTAGAATCAACTCTTGGTTTGTGCCTTAAACTCGTGCTCTAAATGGGTGAAACGAGGCACCTCTTTAACATATCTTCTTTTTAGGATTTTGGACACTGGCAAAGCCCAAGCTAGCTTCACGCCTTCACTCGACGATTGCTAGAATTTTCAGTGACTGACACTAATAGATAGTCCAGTGGTTACAGTACAGAAGCATCTATTGCTAATCTGCTATAAACAATTCTATTGAGTATATCCATAATCCAATCTGAAGCAATGTAGCTATTGACTTTTGCCAAATTTCTAATGACAGCGTCTGGTTGATTGAGTATAATTATAACAACCTGACAAGTACTTCTTTCTGCACATAATGACTGGCAGATCACATCCTTGGTACACAAGCAATCAAGCATGATCTGCCAGCTAAGAGAACATCATTCTGGATTAGAATGCCACATATCAATCTCTCTAATTTTGTAAACTTAGCTGTTGGCTGGCATTAATGATATACTGATTTTATAGGCGACAACTCTCCTAGTTGGCTGCTTTCAATTCCATTAATTCACTGTTGCTAATTGTTTTAGTATGGTAGAAACGTGGGGCTCTTAACAATGGTGCAAGGTACCACAATCTGTCCACTATGTTCTGGCAAATGCAGCATATATCTAAAGGAATGAAGAGAATTAGAGAATGGATCTCCTAACGTGGCACACGATACCTTGGATCACATGAAATCCCTCCGAGTTGACACACAGAAGGCTGAAAAACTTAGAATAAGAAAAACAGAGAGCTCCGTGCCACCATTGTGGTACAAACAATTGAAAGCCAACTGAGCAGCACATGAAGTGATGAGGATAAGTAGCATTGCAGAATTACAGTGAAGAACAAGGGAGAATTTTTCAAACATTCTAGAGAATGTAGCATCTGAATTTGACTAAATGGAGGCTGAGCATGCCCAAAAAAGTACTGTGCATTAAGATTATGCTGGGTTGTTGAACCACCCCCTCCCCACCTCCCACCAACAATGAGAGAGGAGAATAGCCCACGGATTAGAGCACAAGTTTGAGAAAATTATTGAACCGCCCTTGCTAGGAAGACTGCGTCAAGGCTGGCTTACGCGATTCCTCAAACCTTATCTTTCAAATCCACATCACCTTCAAGCTATTCAAACCGCTGGCAATTTTTTATGGTAGCGTATGACATGGGGACCTAATTGATATTTGATAATGATCCCGGCTCAGATATCATGCTACTTAAATAATACACCTCAAACGGATAAGCAAAGAGCAACAGGGGGCCATACCAGTCCCGGTAACAGTTGATGCACATGGCATGGTTGCAATTCGGAAGGACCATCTTGGTGCAGGTCTCCAAGCAAATGCCGCACTCATCCTCCCTATCATCATCGACAACAAGCTTCCGGCCGCCACCGGCCTCCATACACCATCCTTTCTCCTTGCAGTCCTTGTCCATCAAGTTGCCCTCAAGCTGTTGCAAGAACGGGTATATGATAGCTGCATTCCATGGTCCCAGAATTAGATTAGACCAGCGCAACAAGAAAATCTTGAACTGAACAGCTTCTTCATTACTACTATGTAGCAAGCATACCATAGAATTCCTTCAGGCTTGCTCTCCTTTCTATGGTGGATATAGAAGCATCTTCATCGACATAAACCTGTATATATGTTCAATCGAGACCACGTCAAAACTCAAAATTCGTGGAAATGACCAATTCGTGAATTCAATAGCTCTTTTAGCACGGGCAATTCAGTACCTTGTAGACAAGAACCTCAAGCAGGCCAAGGTAACTAGGGAGGGTGTAAGACAAGGAGCAGCTGCAATCCATCCACTGGATAAGGTTGAGGATGATTGGAGCCATGGAGCTGTAGGACAGTCTCATCTGCACGCACGCACCCCCATACGCCCTGTGTATAGCGTGCGCCCTGAAAAAGGAAAGGGGAAGGATTCACCTATCCATCAGGAAATGCGTAGAACACGAACCGAATAAAATCAGCAGAAGAAAAAAAAAAGGCAAAATTTCTCTATTATACACATTTTCATTTAATAAAATCAAATAGCATATGAGAGCACCCCAGAATCAAGAAAGAAGATGAAGCGAATGAAAAAGGGCTAAAGGAGTAGAAGATTACAGGGTGTTGGCATGATGGATATCAGCTTCAAGGGCCTTGAGAGACCCTCTAAGGGACAACGGCCTGCCGCCATGAAACATGACTCCTCGAGAAGATGAACCAGCCTCCTCTTCCGTTTCCTCCGCCCCCTATCAGGCTATCACGAGCTCCCAAGCCTATAAAGCACACAGAGGCTTGGGCAAGGCGTAGAGGGGCTCAAGAAGCAACGAACGAGTAAGCAAGCAAGAAGAAGGCCAACAAGAAAAGAAATGGAAGACGCAAGCTGTTTTGGTTTGGGTTTGTGGGAAAGTAGCTTTGGGGATGGGAAGGGAGGGGAGGGAAACAGTGAAGGGGGCCTTTGTCCGTCCTGGCGCCCAGGGTCCCCTTGGTTTTATAAACAAGGGAGCAGGAGATGTCTCGGCAACTTGCAGTTGTTTGCTTGAGAAGAAGCGCAAGAGCTTTGGAATAAAGTGAGGGAAGGGAAGGAGACAAATGGAGAGGAAAAGCCTACAAAAAATAGGGCATTCATGGTGCTGAGATTAGGAGTCGTTATGGTGCATTAGTGCTATTCTAATATCTTTCAATTTCCACTCTTCTCCCAGTTTTCAATTAGTTTTTTAAAAAAATATTTTACAATGGGGAACAAAAGCTAGCGCTAGCTTTTTCTTGGATGTGATACAAGGTGAAGAATTCTTCGGTTCCTTTGTAGAATTTGAATGAACTCGTCAAAGGAGGAACCTAAATTAGTAAATTTTGTGGATAAAAATGTTCAAATTTCAGTGGAAAAGGCTCAAGAAGAAAATGTGATAAGGAGAGAGAGGTGGGAATAAATAAGAGACGGATTGACGATGGATGGTGATAACGAGCCTCTGCAGGTGGGGCGCAGATGACACACAGAAAAGAGGAGGTGGCTGCCTGGCCCTATCCACTACCAGCTGGTGGGACCCGGCGCCGGTTTTATGTGGGACCACCTGTCATTTTCCTTGTGATTTCAATGAGGCCATGGAAAGAGATGTCCATTATGTGACGTGGAAATTGTAATCTCTTTGAGGGTATTGTACAATCTGCATGTTGGAGTTTTCCTGTAAATGAAATTTTTTTCGTATTTTTGTAAGGGTTGTGCTGCTGTTGTACAAATTTTCAGAAAAGCGTATACGAGTATTTAGGAGACTGCCATATCTAGCATTTAGCTCCTTTAATCTCTTTTTTTGTGTGGTCTCAAACTTTTTTTTTGAAAGAAACTTATTTGGTCAGTAATTACTTCAGAAAAATGGTTAATTACCATTGGTGACTTATATATGACCCGATTCACTCATATGGTCGCACCACGTCTAACATAACATAATCCTGCTAGGAAACACAATCTCGCACCATGTCCATGTGACGTAGATGTGTTTGGCCACTGTTTGTCTGTTGCTACAGTTCACTTTGAGCAGCTCCGATAAAAATGATCATTTGCTTCCGCGTGCGTCTATGATGAAAGAAATGCAAATTCTGTTTGGTCCGTGGTCCTGTACAGTATACACCATCTTGCCATGGCACTATGGCAGCACCACTGGCGGGGGCCCCTGGATTCCCACTACAGAGAAAGTAACGATCCACTGTGTCTCTAATCTGTCCAGCGACCAGCATCAAATATCTAGTGGGCACTGCTTAGCCTACAGAAAAACAAGGGCAGGTCAGCAGGGCACTGCTTAGCCTCACCATTCTGACCCACTTCTATCATTGCAGGCACCCTCCTGAGCTTTACCCTAGATTTCCGGCTCCTGTCCTACCAAAATCGACAGTGCTACAACAGATATCCTGGATTTATGTACAGTTCAATGCTTCCACGGCAATACCTCTTTATACAGAAAAACAATCTTACTGGGCAAATTCTTTCAGCAAAAATAAATGGAGACGTCACATTCTGTCGCAACTTCAGTTTATTCCGGCGACTAATGATGGTCTGGCTCTCTGTCTTGAAATGGAAGAAAGAATACAGTACTTCGGATGAGGCAAGGTATGATCTCACTCGCCTGGAACAAGTCAGAAGAGACTAGTGGAGCTTTGAACGTGTGATCACAGGCAGATCGAGGAATAAAGACCCATCTTGCATTGCATCAGTCTTCAGTGGCGACTAACGGCCGGCAAACATGTTTTAATTGGAATCCTGAGCCCTTTTGAATGTGTGATTGTGTGAACGTGTAGAGACTGCTGATACCTAATCCTCTTTGACACCAGATCATTACTTAGCTGAACAAATTACACTAAGGACTGCCCATGATGGGAGGAGGGGTGGTTGCAATTGGAACGAAGAGTTGGGTTCTTCTACGACAAGGTTATCGGAACATGCGTGACGTACGTGTTCAGGAAACAACTCGTACTAGCTGTTTGCCTATTTTGCTTTGTTGGAGGATCTCTCGGGGTTTTTTTGTCCTAGGATGCAAGTATTCCATTCCTTGCCGACGATGGTTCCTAGGCTCTCAGGATCCAGACATGCTACGCCGAAAGGAGCTTTTTTAGGACAAGTATTCTAGCGCAAACTTTAATTCGTGCAGTGTTGAAAACAGCTGTTTTGACCTCTAGATTCATTTGTAAATTCTAAGGTCTACAGGTATATAAGTATATGTTAGCTGTCAAGTACTCAAGTTCATAGAGATTCCCGTCACTAAAATTGTCCGTTCCGGTGAAGATCTTTACACGTCCTGCGCTGCGCTAGGGGAAACATAACCCTCGTTTAAAATATCGTCCCTTTCGGCGAGCGAGAAATTACAAAATTCGAGCCTTAAACGCATGTGAAAGTGGACTAAATTATTTAAAATGGATTTCGTCGATTATTATGAATCAAAATTAACCGTTCTCGTGCATGGATCATCCAGGGGGTAAGAACGGCGAAGTCCCAAGTTCTGGAAGTTTCGGCTGGAGCGAGCAATCATCATTCATCAATCTACCAAATCCAGCGAGGACTCAAGGCGATAAGGATCGGAACACGACACGTCCCGGTTGGGGAAAGAAGGCCGCGTCAGGCTCGAGTCACGCAACCACAAGCCACCACTTCCTCGCCGCCTCACGCGGGGGCAGCCGCCGCTGCTGCATTGCTTGTGTGTGACGGGAATCTGAAGAAAGATTAGCGATTGGCCCCGGTCAAAGCTGGGGTACGATCAGCGTGATGCTAGCAGCCCGTGCTCCGGTAATCGGTCAACGCGCCTCTCGATTAGTCACCTCACAGCTCCTCGCCGATCACTGGCTCCATACCGCTCCACGCTTCTTCCTTCTTGGAGAAACTGGAGCTAGTGCTCTCCATGCTTCTAGTAGATCAGTAGCACGGCTAGTGCTGATTGAGTTTTAAGTACTGAACAAGATTGTCCAGATATTCTTCCTCTTCTTCTTCTTTCTGTGACCAGTATCTTCACAAGTGGAGGATGCGCTGGACAGGTACCCAGCCTTTCATTAGGGTTTCTCTAACACCGCATGATCACACTTTCTTTTTTGATTGATGGTCCATGATCGACTTTTCCCTTGCGCCTGCGCCTGATCAGAGGCCACGGTCGCTGTCGTAATGTTTCCGTTTGGACGGCTATGGTCATGATTCATGAGTGGAGTGCTAGGCGAGGCAACAGGGTCGGCGAGGCCCATCCCAATCCCATGGCTGCTTACTGAAACGTGACACTGACACGTGCTCTTCCCCTGCCTTGTGGATTAGGAGCGCCCATGCCTTGACATGGAAGCGTCAGCCTGTACTACTTCCCACCTGTTATCTGAGTTTTCGACATGCTCTGCTGATGAACACCCCACCCAACAGGATTAATTGTGCCCTCATCAGCCGACGTGGCAGCTCCTTGCCCGTCCGTTTGGTCGATCGACCGGGACGTGCGCCGCGTCGCGTCGCATCTCTGGCGCCCGCACAGTTCCAAAATCCAGAGGGTCCAAAACAAATGGAACGTGTGGCTCATGCTGTCAGCATGTGTGCCGCATGCACACTTGGCTAAAACAACTGAGCAAAAAAAAAACCAAAAAACAAATGCATGATGGAATTCTGACAGAGAAAATATTATTATGATGCGTGAGAGCCTGATGGTTTCTCGGATACTAGGCACATCCGCAGTTTTCTTTCTGAATCCCTGTATTGTTCGTTGCTTGCGGTTTTCAGTCGTAGTTGAGCGGCAACGGCTGCTGCCCGCCTGCGTTTTGTTTACTCCAAGCCGGGCACTAATCAATTCAGTTATCCACAAGCCAGCGGCTCTCCTAAACTTGGCACTTGGTCTCGCCGGGATCCGCAAGTCAATGGCCGAAGCAGACGTGCCAACTAAAAGGGCGTCCTCTCGGCCTTCACCTAATGCTCTCTGCACAGGCAACGCCGCTGATGATGATAAGCAAAAGAGAGCTTCGTTACTCTCGCGTAACCGTGAAGAGAATCAGAGAACTTTTTTTGGGGGGGGCAAAATCTGAGATCTTTTGTTGACGAGTTAGCCGTCCAACCTGTCGGAAAGAATCAGCGCGGACGAATAAACTTTCACTGAATGTAACGTGAGGCTCCATGGGTCATGGATTGGGTTAGGTGAAACGTTCATCAGCAGTTCAGCATCAGTAGTTCAGTACCGTACATATATATATGGGGGAAACCTGACTAGAACAACTGACCAGGTGCACCCCATCCGTCAGTTTAGCACGAAGGTTTTATTGAGTTCTCGCAAAATGAAATTTCAACAGACGCCACCTGTTGCAGTTGGACAAAATTATCTTTGTCCTGTGATGAAAAAAAACAAATCCCCACGGAAATTGCTGAGAACAATCATTGAGCATATGGGTCTCTGGGTAATTTAGTAAGTGGCGGTGGTAAAGCACGCTTGACAATTTGTAAAAAGAACAAGATGTGAAAGGGCGATCGATTGCGCTTGCGCGCTTTAGGAGATGTGTTGGTTGCGCGATTGACCGGACGCGCCCGCCTGCAAAAGGCGCGGCACCACCACCACCACTACCAGCAGTGCGCATGGTGGCCGGGCGCGTCGGCATGCATGCCGGCGTGCGGAGCCGAGGCCGGAGTGGCCGGGGCCCGACGCCGCAAGACAGACAATGCGGTGGTGGTCGGCCGGAGCAGGCGGCAGCAGGCACGCTGCAAGTTGTGTGGACGGAGCACAGAGGCCGGCCGGATGTGGTCACGTACTCACGTCGTCTCGCACGGGAGGGGGAAAAGGAGGTGTTAGCAGTAGTATTAAGCAGACGCGCGCGGTCCAAGTCCAACTAATCGCCAGCTTAGACCCTGATGAATGATGTGTACCTCGTTAACCTCTTTTCGTTTGGGGTCCAAAAGATGTTTGGAGAAAGAGGACGAGCGGGGCGGAGTTGTCGCTGTTCCTCCGGCGGCAACCTTCTACCAACGCCACCACTATGCTTTGGACTCGTCCGGAAGGCCGGCCACCGGCCGCAATTTTGGAACCATGTATTTTGCTCGTTTAATTTCGTCTCCTTTTGGTCCTAAAGTATTTCACAAAGGGGTAGTATAGCAGAGCAATATCCTTTCCTTTGTTTTTAGGAAAAAAATAATTTACCGTGAGTCTAGTGTTTTTTAAAGGGGATACCGTGCCACCATAATTTGGGGCGGCCCATAAGCCCATGTGCTGAAGTTAGCCTAGCCGGCCACCAGAAGAAAAGTCCAAAGCATCCCGTGTGGGCCGCCATGTAGCATCATCGATGGGCTTTTCAAAGTCTCAAACAGGGTAAAATGGGCCCCTACGACACGACCCGACGCTACACACCAACAAGGGGCGAGCAAATGCCAATCAGTCAGGCACTGATAGCGAGGCAGCCAAAGAGAACATCATCACTGCCACCTGGGCCCCACATCCGCACACGTCCGGCGCCGGTCCGCCGGTCACCGGAAAAGGAGGAACCGGTCATTTTTACATGCCCCAATGCAGGGTCCCACCGTCAGTCACTGCTGCAAAGTCTGAATAGGGAGCACCGGGAAGTCACAGGACTCACAGCAGTAGAAAGCAGCTCTAGTGAAACGAGGGAAAAAAGAAGGAGCGCACGCAGCAAGGGCGCAAGGCATCATTTGTTTCTTCCGAAACGGAACGGTGGAGAAGAAACGATGGTGGAGCTGATCGGAGGAGAAGCCTTGAAGAAAGAGCCGGAAGAGGCCGTGGTCGAAATAGACAGCGAAGAGGAGGAACAAGCCGAGAAGGTGGTGGTGAAGAGGCGGCGGCGGCGGAGGAGGAAGGCCTGCGATCCGCAGAAGCGGGCATGCGTGGACTGCACTAAGAGATGTGCCCGGATCCATGGCCGGGATTCTCCCTCCTCGCCATTGCCGTCCTCCTCCTCCAGCAAGGCGCGGCCGGTCACTACGGTGCCGTCCTTCTTCAAGGTCATGGTCGGATACTTCTCAGAGGAAATGGTATGATTTTTTCGCATGCTATTCGATCTCACTGCATGTCTGCATTTTTTTGGTCAGGCAACCTCACTGCATGCCTTCATAGAGTATGTCAGCAGGATTCCGACAGATCCCAACCATTCCAGCGATTGCAAAGAACTTGACTGAACCTTGTGTTTTGCTGTTTTACAAATGCAGGATATACCACCCCCATTTGCCAGGACAATCTTGGACCTGGCAGGCTCCAACATCTTTCTCGAAGACGCGTTCGGGTTCCGCTGGCGCGTGCGGCTGTGCTTGAGCAACGGCGTATTGTCGTTCGGGCATGGATGGAAGAACTTCGTGCTGGACCATACCGTCAGCTGCGGCGAGTTCTTAGTGTTCAGGCAGATTGCCAGGTCGGTCTTCAATGTGCAGATGTTCGCCCCATCGGCTGTTGAAAGGCTGTTCCTCTGCGAGAGGAACAAGAGGCAGAGCCGGAAGAGGAAGCCCAGGCAGAAAATAAGCTGTCCGAGTAATCATCCAACGGTGAAGATGAGCAAGAAAAGTGTGGAGAACCGCAAGAAGAAACAACGTACTGATCACTACAATGATCTGAGCCCAAAAGAGAGTCAGTTGCCAGATCATGTTTGCATTGACGACTCTGATGTTCCCAATTCTGCATCTGAACTGAAATGTTCAGAAACACCAGAGAGGGGATCGGAGCCTGGAGCCGCAAAATTACAAGAAATTTCTGAGGTCCCTACAAGACTTCAGTGTGAGGTGTTAGATACAGAGGCAGAAATAGCAGATGACTGCACAATCTCTGAAGAAAAACGAAGGCAATGCAACTCTAGGGTCAATGAGCACACTGCTTATGATGCTACTGAAATGGAGCATGACGAGAGCTTTAATTTGCCAACAAATGTTGATGCTAGTGGGACTCTTGCTCTGATGGATCTCAATGAAGTGAGTATTGATGATATATTCTTGTCAGCTGATATATATGAATTTGAAACTGATGTGTGTAATCCAGAAGCATTTCCTGCTGATATGAATATGGAAGGGCCTATTACTACTGGCCAAACTTCAAGTTTCAGTTGCCCTGAGGATCCCTCATCCTCAAAGAATCACCATTCTTCCAAGGGAGTTCGTCAGAGTTTTGTGGTGACAGCAGAAACATTACCATGTATCGAGAATAAAGAGACGACTGATGCACTAGGAACAGGAACAGGTTATGCTTGCGTTACAGTGCAGGACATAGACATCAACGCTTTGCCTGCAAATGAGTTGTTATCATTTGGAAAGGGCAACTCTTCTCCCCCAACTGATGCTGAAGTGCATTCTAGTGAATGTGTACTAAAAGATTCTGATAAGGATAAAGATAATAATTTGTTGCCTTGCAATGACAACCAGGCTGCACAAAAAGAAGGTTTGTAGATTGCAATCTATTCTTGTGAACAAAATATGTATTCAACGCCCCACTTTTTGTAGACTCATTATGTAACCACACAGCCTTAGCGTTCATTCGAGCAGATTCTTCCATGAAACAAGTTAACCCACAAGATGGCCAAGGCAACATGCAAGATGGTTCAGGACAACATTCTGGTGAAATCAAGTTGAGAAGCACAACGCTCCAAGAATCAGCTGGTCAGCACAATCCTATACAAACTGGTATCACATCTTTACTATGATTTATGACTGACATTATTCTCCCCGATTTTACAACCTTTGTCTTAATGCATGCTAAATTTCAGAAAAGAGCTATTCACAAAATTTAGTTCGTGCGTTTCAGCACAACTTGCAGAAAATAACTCCGAAAGCATCAAGAATGGAACCTCCGAATCCAGTGGTGTTCTTGCACTTGCAGCAAGCAACAGCAAGTTTTGCATCGCTGTGCCTGCACCTGGCCAAACATGGCTTGTGAGTAGCACTAACCATTTATTTGACTGATCTGAGCTTACACTCAGCACTACAATTCTGAAATATCTTCGACTCTTCGTTCAGGAGCTTCCCAATCGACTACCGGTTATACCAAGAGCGAAGAAACAGGGAAGGAAGGTTGTGTCACTCAAGGACCCATGCATGAGAGACTGGCCCGTGCTATACCAATGCACCCCAAGGTTCAGTGGCTTCATCACCGGCTGGGTTGACATCTGCAGGGAGAACAACCTGCAGGAAGGCGATACCTGCGAGTTCGAGCTCAATTGTAACTCTGAACTTTCATTCCAAGTGGTCGTGCCCAATACGCAGTAGCAATTTTTACCCAGCATGTCGATCATATCTGTCATATTTCAAGACCAGGAAGCATTCCAGTAGTTTTCTTGTAATCTTGACCTATCTGTGTCCTTACTTCTTTAAGAAGAAACCATGTAAAGCTTCTGCAACATGAAAATGCTGCTACTTTCTAGTTCATAATTTCCATGTTTTGATTATTCTTACATGACAAGGAACCAATGCTGCCACCACTGATTGTCTGACTGCTATAACTAAGGCCGTGTTTAGTTCGTGAAACGATTTCGTGAAAAGATTTCGGGTTTTGATTTTACCGATTTAAGAGTAGTAAATGTAGACGAAAAATGTGGAAAGTTATATGGATAGGTTGAAAATCTCGAGACGAATCTAACGATGGTAATTAGAGGGTAATTAATCCATAATTAGCGGATGGTTACTGTAGCTGTTACAAATCATGGATTAAGTAGGCTCATTAGATTCGTCTCGCGATTTACAGTCTATTTATGTGACTTTTCACCTTTTTCATCTACATTTAATACTCCATGCATAAAAGATTCTCTTTTGATGTGATGGTTGGAAAGATTTCGGGTGAGAACTAAACAAGGGCTAATTTGCAAAACTGGTACCAGGTCAGGCTTATTGACTGTTTGTTACAATCTCAACATCAATATGTCCTTGTATACATGCATAAACACTCTACAAGGATTTCCTGTTATCCACGGCTTTCTCCCTCAGTGACTCAGCCAAATCATCAGCCGTGTACCTGACGGATGTTCCATCCTAGGGTGCTTCTGCAGAAACGCGCAGTAAGCCGGAACCGCCATCTCCGACACGGCGCTCCGCAGCATCGCTCGCAGCACGGGGTCCGGGACCTCCCGACACGCTTCGCTGTCGCGGATTCTCGCAAACGCCGCGTTGAACTCCGCCAAAATCTACGCCGGCAATGGAGGCCGCGCCGCGCCACGCAGGAGCAGGTTGGCAGTCGAGGCGCCGCTGATCAAGTGGCCCAGGGGGCCCAGCGCGTGAGAAAGGCGGAAGGGCCACGCTGCCTTGCGGATCATCCAGACCGCCCAAGTCGAAACTGACGGTCAGGAGAGGCCCAGGGGTGGACGGTATTTCATTTACCGTCCACCCCGGACGGTATTTCATCTACCGTCCGGCCCCGGTCCCGCGCACCCATGGCGATCACGCCGTGCCGGCCTCCGCCGCGGGCGTTCACGGCTCCCGCGCAGGGGATGTAGGCCTCCGAGCACCCGTAGAGGTACTCCCCGGTCGAACGCACGCGACAAGACGCCGGCGAGCGGCACACCGGGCACGGCTTCGTGTGCAGCAGGATCCAGTCGGCGCCACCGCCGCGCAGCTCGCCGGCCGGTGCAGCGCCAGCAGAAGGAGTTGCCGCACCGGCACGCAGCCGGTCGCCGTGCACGGCTTCAACCACCGGCGCCGCGCCTCGACGTACGTGCGCGCCAGCGCCCGCGCGTACGCATCGGCGTCCCCGCCGACGAGCGTGGCGGCGAAGCGTTCCGCCATCCCGGCGCGTAGGGCCACCGCAGCGCGAGGCAGCGCGCGCCGCCGCGCGTCGTCCAGCGCGGCGGCGACGTAGCCGCCCCAGCAGTCGTGGCAGTAGTAGTGCGCGCACCCCGCCGAGGCCATCTGTCCTCCGCGTTGGATGATCTATGATTCGGTGAGGACGATGTTGGCGGCGACGGCTTCGTGCTCGTCGTTGCCATCGCGATCGCGGTCACCCTCCTCCTCGCTGCAGTCTGAGGCGGTCGCCGCCGCCGCCGCCGGCGTCGGAGAACTCGCCGTCCGTGTACGAGGTACGACTGTACGAGGCACGCAACGAGAAACTGAATTGGCTGGTTTGCTCCTTTATTCTCCCGTTCACCTACGTGTTGCTTCTGGAAGTTAGGACTAAATCCCATTGGAAAGCATGCTACTTGAATTAATAACTAAAGAGTTTTTTACTCTTATATTTCACTCTTGTGCAGTGCATATAGATGGACTCTTCAGATATTCAGAAAGAATCAACTAAGATCATCGAGGCCGTCCAAGTCGAAACTGACGGTCAGGAGAGGCCCAGGGGTGGACGGTATTTCATTTACCGTCCACCCTGGACGGTATTTCATCTACCGTCCGGCCCGGTGCGGCGCTACCTATGGCGACCATGCCGTGCCGGCCTCCGCCGCGGGCGTTCACGGCCTCCGAGCGCTCGTAGAGCTCCTCCCCGGTAGAAACACACGCGACTCGACGCCGGCGAGCGGCACACCGGGCACGGCTTCGTGTGCAGCAGGATCCAGTCGGCGCTCGCCGCGTCCGCGCCCATCGCGCCACCGCCGCGCAGCTCGTCGGCCGGTGCGGCGCTAGCAGAAAGCGTTGCCGCACCGGAACGCCAGGTCTCTGACGCCGTCCGGCCGGGAGACCTCGATGACGCAGCCGCAGCCGGCCGCCGTGCACGGCTTCAACCATGGCTTCCGTCCTCGCTGCCGGCGCTGGCGTCGGAGAACTCGCCGTCCGTGTCCATGGCATCCGGATCCATGGACGCCCATGGAGTAGTATCCATCGGCACTGCTCGATCACGGGCACAGATCGCGCGCCATTCGCCGACCGGAACCCGTTCCACCCACCGTCCGCTGTCGCGTGTTCCGCCGCACACCGGAGCTTGGTTCACTCGCTCCATCCCCTCCGCCCCGTGACCGTAACGTGGGACTCCGGGCTGCATTCCACCGGCCGCGCCCATGGCCACGGACAGCAAGCAACAGCATAGTTGAGGCCGGCGTACGTTCAGCAGCGCGCTGGCTCGGCTCGCCGGACGGATCGGAGGAGCTCGTGATGTGGCCGCGCCCCAACAGGCAACAGCACCTCGCACGGCCCTGGCCCGGCGGCGCCCTCGAGCGCAGGGATGACGGGCGACAGGCGAACACGGCGGCGCCCTCGAGCGCAGGAATGACGGGCGACAGGCGAACACGGCGGCGATACTACGACACGAGGCTTCCGAGCCTGGACGTGGCCGGCCACCAGCTTCCCCTCGTCGCGGGTCGCGATACGAGCAAACTCGCTTTCGGTCAGGCGGGCTATATCTCGTCCGCGATGTCTAGTCCCAGTCCGGATCCTCCGATTCATCTCGTGAAAAAGACCCAGGGGAGAAGGGGCCGAGGGAGGCCAGCGCGTGAGAAAGGCGGAATGCCCACGCTGCCTTGCGGTTCATCCAGGCCGCCCAAGTCGAAACTGACGGTCAGGAGAGGCCTAGGGGTGGACGGTATTTCATTTACCGTCCACCCCGGACGGTATTTCATCTACCGTCCGGCCCCGGTCCCGCGCTAGCCATGGCGATCACGCCGTGCCGGCCTCCGCCGCGGGCGTTCACGGATCCCGCGCAGGGGATGTAGGCCTCCGAGCACCCGTAGAGGTACTGCCCGGTCGAACGCACGCGACAAGACGCCGGCGAGCGGCACATCCGGGCACGGCTTCGTGTGCAGCAGGATCCAGTCGGCGCCACCGCCGCGCAGCTCGCCGGCCGGTGCAGCGCCAGCAGAAGGAGTTGCCGCACCGGCACGCAGCCGGTCGCCGTGCACGGCTTCAACCACCGGCGCCGCGCCTCGACGTACGTGCGCGCCAGCGCCCGCGCGTACGCATCGGCGTCCCCGCCGACGAGCGTGGCGGCGAAGCGTTCCGCCATCCCGGCGCGTAGGGCCACCGCAGCGCGAGGCAGCGCGCGCCGCCGGCGTCGTCCAGCGCGGCGGCGACGTAGCCGCCCCAGCAGTCGTGGCAGTAGTAGTGCGCGCACCCCGCCGAGGCCATCTGTCCTCCGCGTTGGATGATCTATGATTCGGTGAGGACGATGTTGGCGGCGACGGCTTCGTGCTCGTCGTTGCCATCGCGATCGCGGTCACCCTCCTCCTCGCTGCAGTCTGAGGCGGTCGCGCCGCCGCCGCCGGCGTCGGAGAACTCGCCGTCCGTGTACGAGGTACGACTGTACGAGGCACGCAACGAGAAACTGAATTGGCTGGTTTGCTCCTTTATTCTCCCGTTCACCTACGTGTTGCTTTTGGAAGTTAGGACTAAATCCCATTGGAAAGCATGCTACTTGAATTAATAACTAGAGAGTTTTTTACTCTTATATTTCACTCTTGTGCAGTGCATATAGATGGACTCTTCAGATATTCAGAAAGAATCAACTAAGATAAGCTTTGATGTACTCAATTGGATTGAAAAGAACACTCAATCGATACCAATTCATCCATACAGGTCACTAATGACCCACAACTAAAATCGAACCAAATAGTACTAAAACTGAGCTACTCCTGCTGTATACATGCTTGTGAATAGTGGCCCTGACCAAACATGGCTTGTGAGTTGTGAGTAGTGGCCCTGACCATTTCTTTGACTGATCTGACATTACCATTCAGCATTGCAATTCTGAAAGATCTTCATACAGGAGCTTCCCAGTGGACTACCGGCCGGTTATACCGAGAACGAAGAAACAGGGAAGGAAGGCTGTGATACTCAAGGACCCACGCACGAGAGACTGGCCCGTGCTGTACCAATGCACCCCCAAGGTTCAGTGGCTTGGTCGCCGGCTCCTGGCTGGGTTGACATCTGCAGGGAGAACAACCTGCAGGAAGGAGCCTGCGAGTTCGAGCTCAACGGCAACTCTACGCAGTAGCCACTGTTACCCGGTCGGCATGTTGACCATATCTATCGGATTAAGCGTTCCAGTGTAGTTTTCATTTGGTCTTGATCGATCTGTTCCGTCATCGTGTATGAAGAAGCCATGTAAACTTCAGTCAACATGAAAATGCCCTTCAAATTCATATCTCCTATGCTCACATGGATTCTCATGCAGAGGCCGGAATAGAAATTTTATTTTTTTATTTAAAAAAATGCTCCAATGGATCTTACATGATATGGAACCAATGGTGCCACCACTGACTGATATATAACTGCTAATGGGCAAAACTGGTACAGCAGGATCCTAGGCTTATTGACAGTCTATTACAATCTGAAGATGCCTTTTATATATGCATGCATAAACAATCTACAAGGATTTCCCGCTATCCGATTCCGATCCTTCAAACAGCTCCGACAGTGACTCGGCCACATCAGCAGCCGTGTACCTGACGGACGTTCCAAGCCTGGGGTGCTTCTGCAGGAACGCGCAGTAAGCCGGAACCACCATCTCCGACACGGCCTTCCGCAGCGCCACTCGCAGCGCGGGGTCCGGCACCTCCCGGCACGCCTCGCTGTCGCGCGCTCTGCTAAACGCCGCGTTGAACTCCGCCAGAATCTTCGCCGGCCTGGCGCCCCTGGCAGTCTCCAGGACGGCGACGACAGGGCCCCACGACGCCTCGGCGTAGCTCGCTACGTGCCGCGCGAGCCGGCCCCGGCGCCGCGCCGCCCACGCGTCCCCGAGCAGCGACGCCATGTCGCCGCCGCCGGCGTCCGCGGCACGGCTCAGTATGAAGCCGACGTTGTTGGCCAGGAACAGGTGCCGCGACCCTCCCGCTCCCGCGTCGGCGCAGGCTATCCCCTGGAGGTTGCGTTCCAGGGACGCGATCAGCTCTGTGACGAGGGCCGCGAGGGAGCCCGGAGTAGCGTCCGCGTTCGCCGGCGGCGTCGGAGAGGATCAGGTCCAGCGTGGCGCGGTGCCGCGCCAGCAGCTCGACGCAGGCCAAGGCGTCGCGCGCCAGCGGGTGGACGCCGCCGCTCGGCGCGCGCGGGCACTCGCCGCCGCCTTGGATCCTGGCTTTGACGCCGCCGACCATGACCCTGATCGCGCCGGCCAGTTTGTTCAGGATGCCCTGCGTCCGCTCGGAGACGAGCTCCTTGCGCGCGCCGGTGAACAGGAGAAGCATGCCGGGCGCGGTGTCGGTGAGCGCCTCGTACATGCCGAGCATGTACACGAGCTTCTCGTGCGACGTGACGGTGGTGAACCCGTCGGCGAAGTCGAGCAGGATCTGGACGCGGTTCTCCGTGATGGCCTGCAGGTATTCTTCCCTGAAACTGTCGAATGGACCTGGACTCTGCGCGTGCAGCTGCCTTCGCATGGCGACGATGGCCTTCCCGATGATCCTCGTCACCGTCGTCCACCGCTTGATTACGGACTCCGTCGTCCGCTGCGAGCACTCAACACGAAGAATCGACAGGAACCTGCCCGTCCATGTTCACGGTCATCAGTATTCAGTCAGACGACAAGCATGCATGTTGAATCGAACTGCAACTCCATTGGTAAGCAGAAGACAGAAACATTACCTGTCTAGCACATCGCAGGGAGCGTTCGCGAACGCCCGTGAAAGCTCCTTGGTGCAGCCTGCACGGACCATCCGGAGCGCGATCTCGTGCAGGACGAACACGCCCGCGGGGCGGACGAGATCGAGGTCATCCCAGACCTCGGATTCCAACAGCGCCGCGACCTCGTCTGGCACGCCCGAGCTCGCCCTCGACCGGCTCCCGCCGTCGCTCGCGTCGACCTCCCCGCCGGTGCCGGAGCTCGCCGCGCTGGTCCTGTCGCCGGCGCTGGGGAAGACGAGCAGCGACGCGCCGCTGGATGCCAGGGCGAGCCTGTCGGCGGCGGCGCGCAGCGGGGAGGCGTCCCAGACCCTGACGCGCAGGAACTCCTCCAACATCCGCGAGGCGGCGGCGGCGACGGCGTCCTCCAGGCGGCGGCGGGGCGAGGCGGCCCCGGGGAGGAGGAGGAGAGGGAAGGGGTCCTCCTCGGCCAGGAGCAGCACGTCGTCGACCGCGGCGAGGAGCGCCCTGTTGGTGCGGCTCGCGTCCGCGTCCCAGACACCGGCGTCGGCGCCCGGGGACCGGGCCCACTGGAGCAGCGCGTGCTCCGCGGCGGCGAGCCGCTCCTCCGCGTGCGCCGCCGTCCTCGGCGCCACCGCGAGGCCGAACGCTGGCTTACCGACGGCGGCGCCCATGGTGGACGCAGCTCGAGGGGCGCGAGCGAGCTAGCGTTGGATGATGCCCAGAGTTGCTTCGGGTGTATGGATTCTGGAGCTCCACGCGGACCCGTGCGCATTTGATATTGACTCCACGCGGAGTTGAAGTTTTTTGCTCCATCCATCGATCTTGAGTTCTTGACTCCCCGTTGACGCTGATTTGTGGCTTTCGTTTGTCAACTCTCAACTTGTTTCTGCACCACCAGGAGGTCTAGCTCCCAGCGGTGCTCACTGGCCATAATTTGACGCGGACTAGACGCAAAGACCCCGCGCCGGCAGGCCGTGTTGTCCCAGCTCACTCTCAAGAACTCACGGGGAAGAAGAGGCTCACAAGTGACAGGATCATCACTCACACGCGCACAAAAACACTCGGCTGACGAAGGTAAGAGGATCTCCAGAGAAAACCAATCACGTTTTCTTATATTTTTGGTGTTCGACAAAGAGGTTTGCGATATAGGGAGGGATCCCTCCCATATCACCCAAACCATGTGGGGATTAAACCCCCCTCCCCTGTAATACCTCTCTTCAAAGTCTGCATTCGGTTTAGGCATGGATCGATGGAGGACAATTCAACATATATTTACACACAACACATGCGGGTTATATAATCAGTACACGTAGACATTTGCAGTTACGGTAACAGAATCCTAGACTGAATCACCGTCTTGTACCATCCCTCGCCAACTCTAGGATAAAACATATAAAAGGAGGTTTGTCGAAGGCATCAACTTGATCAAGAGAAAACTCCAAAGGGGCCATCTATAAGAACAGGAAACTCCAAAGTGATTGCATATCTTTACATCTTCAACCATATCACTCCTGCAAGCATGATGACCATAAAAGATAAGAATCATATATCTCAAAAATCCTAGGCTACTTGATCTTGTGGACAGACCATCTCAGGGCAATTGCAAGACACTGCTGAGTGCTGACATGTAAGCATGTAGAACTATTTCTATAACTCAAGGCATTGCAAATTTGCAAGGCAAGTATAGCATGTCATCATGCTCTAATACAAGTATATTCAGGTCCAAAATTTTTTTAAAGTAAAATGCTAAGGGGTCCATCAACTCGTAAAGAGGTACCACTTAGGTGCATCAACTCAGAAAGTGCATTTTTGGATACATAAACTTTTTAATTGATTTATTGTAGGTCCATACCCCTTCGTTTATGTTTGTATTTCTTTTTCTTTCACATGGACACCCCTGCGCCACCGTTCAAGCAGACCAGCATCACCTCGCCGTCCTCGGACACCAGCGGCCGCCGTTCAAGCAGACCAACATCGACTCGCCTTCCCTCAACAAATCGGTGCTGGAAATTGCTAAGGTATTTGTCATTTTCTCATGAATTATTAGAATGCATTAAATAGAAAATATTTCAGCAACAATATATGAGGGAAGGACCGCGACTATATTTTGTAATCGTCAACACAATCAGGTGACTGAAAATACTTACCTAGTAGGGAAATAAAGCATCAGGTAATCAGAAAGAACTGCATTCATATCTTCTACTTCATCAGCAGGCAATGGCAAACTGCATAAGGAAAAAACAAAGAACTTGAGAAAATATTTTATCCTAAAAAGATTCCTAAACGTACTCCAAATCTTCATGAGTATAAAGGAATACAAAACTTTTTAGTAACAGCTTTAGAAGACCATTTTAAAAATGATGACTATAAACAGTTAAACTTTTATAATGTATTGGCCTCGAGTGAAACCACTATAAATTTCTGTTAGTGTTCAGCCTCATATAACAATTGACAAAGATGTGAATATAGCAATTGACTAGCATGCGATAGGAATAAACATTATTATAATAATTACAACATACCAATGGTTCAACCAGTTGTGCAACGTTACTACACGGGCTTCTAAGTCAGATGGCTTGTACATATCATCTTTGCCTTTATCAAGAAGAGGTTTCAACTTGCCATCGAAAACAGCCCGTGCCTCCGTAAACTGGTGTTTCCCAATGAGATATGAGATCTATGCTTGGTAAAGTGAGCAAAAAAGACCCGGGTGGGAATAAAACTTGCCGCCTTGAACCTTGATCAAGAACCTAGCAAGGTAAGTCTCCCTCATTCCAATTCTGTTTGGCAACAAATACTTCAGCAGCAGCCACACTGGAGACACACAAGTATGTCAGCCCCAAGTTATGATAAATAAACTATTTAACCCGTAGCTTCAAACAAGTTAATTATTCTTAAAAAAGAACACATTGCTGACAATATGGACTTATGGAGTACAACTGCATAGCAAAGATGAAGGTGAAAATGCAGTTGTCTTATCACAATATATACCCCTATACAGTTGACCAATGTTTTGTTTTCTACAGTCACACAAACATTGTCCCCTGTAGAGATCATCTTTTCTATGTCCACTGATTTGTGCACACAGAAATCCTGTTTACTCAAAGAGGGTCTTACTCCGTTGTTAGCCCCTCCTCATCAAATCTGATGGCTCCCAATGCTTCGATGATTAATCACAATAATTGGACAAAACACAAAAACCAAAAATTGGGCCACGTAACTCGCATGTATACTTTGGAAAGAACTGATAAAAGAATTGACAGTAACCTATTAGGACTCGCATACAATTGTAGTAAAGAGAACCAGCCAAGATCTACCAGGTACAAGGCACACAAAGAGAAGACTGAATTGACTGGTCTGCTCCTTTATTCTCCATTCAGCTTCGTTGCTTTTGGAAGTTAGGACTAAATCCCATTGGAAAGCATGCTACTTGAATTAATAACCTGTAGAGTTTTAATGCCCTGCGTAGAGTAGATCAATCTTTTATTTATTTCAGTCCGAGCAAATGATAAACTAGAAAGTTTGTCTATTCAAATCACGTTATGCAAAGCAATGGTCGAAAGTAAGAACAATAGATCCACGTATGCACTCTTATCACTGTACATGTTCTTACCTATAAATTTACTCTTAATCTCTTATATTGCACTCTTGTCCAGTGCATACAGATGTACTCTTGAGAGATTCAGAAAGAATCAACTAAGATAAGCTTTGATGTACTCAATTGGATTAAAAAGAACACTCAATTGACAATAATTCATCCATACAGATCACTAAAGACCCACGACTGCATCCAGGTATCAATGAATTGTACATCAAACGACTGAAATCGAACAAAATAGTATTAAAACTGAGCTACTCCTGCCGTATACATGCTCTAAGTAGACTTACATATTCAGCGCAGCAGCGGGACTCTGGAGATTAACGCCGGCGCTGGCTTTGGCTGCTTCACTATCAATCATGATGCCGGCTATGGCCTCGTCATGAATGGTAGTTAGTATTATGTAGATGGTAGTTAGTATTCTGTAGATAGCTAGTTAGCATGTGTACACGTAGAAACTAGGTATATATGTATATGGTAGTTAGTATTTTGTAGATACAAAACTAACTATTAATTAATAATTTGTAGTTTTGTTTTATAAAATTATTTAGATACCTATATACTGATGGTACGTTGTTTGGTGGTGCGCCGCTGTTTTCCACACAGGGCTCACAGGAGGACGTCCAGACACCGGTTGCAGATGAGGCGCGACGTCCCACACGCCAGGTTGCAGCACCAGACCCGCTCACGTATTCACAGCACCACACCCGAGCGGCGCAGGCGGCAGAGCGTCGTGCGAGGGGTGCACAGCGTCACAAGCGAGGGCGCATTTAGTACCTTCTTATCTATGTATGTGTTTTATGTTGTGCTCAGACTATGTGTTTTATGTCTTGCTCGTACTATGTGATGCATGTAGTAGACTATTAACTATGTGATTTATGACGCGACCAGACTATGTCATTTATGCCATGCTCACACTATGTCATGTAGTAGATGCTGAAATGATGGATCACTGAAAAGCATACGCATCCTATGATACAATGGCTCACTGAAAAGTATTGACATCATAGCCTTTGATATGACATTTTACTGAAAAGCGTACACACTTTCTGAAAAGGCTACACAATATCAATTATGACGTGCTCAGACAATCTATGACGTGCTCAGACTATGCCATTTATTTCTTGCTCAGACCGTGTCATGCATGTGCCGCAACAGGCATTTCACTTTTCTCAGTCCTAGGCTTTTCAGTGCTCTTCGTAATAGACTTTTCAGTCTATGGACGTAGGCTTTTCAGGTGCATTTGTGACACCACAGTATGGGCAACGACCAAGTTTCCTTCGCCAGCCTATATGTACACACATCCGTGGGTGCATTGCCGCCCAACAATTGCAAGAAACAAGATCATTTAGCTCAGCAACAATGTCTAGAGGGTCAGGTAGTGGCAATGGTTTGAGCTTTGGGAGTGCAAAGGGGGGAAGGAAGGGACCTCCCATTGTGTGGGACGATGTCGGGTCTTTTGGTCCTGATTACTTTGGGGAAGCAGTGTATGAGTTTCTAGAGCAAAGCAAGCATGATTTCACAAAGGATAAGCCTCTTAGAGGATACACTAAGAGTAAATAAGACTGGTCAAAATGCATGCATGGTGAAGATTGCTTAGTGCAGATGAATACCTCCGATCTGAATGGAGGTCGTCGTTTTCTTCAAATGCCCAAGAGCATGGGTAAACGTTACTAATAATCCTCAGTTAATTATGGTTGTCTTAGTTTCACCATCTTACTCGAGTTATTTCATGTAGGCTTCTGATGCCCCAGAAAACTGTGGGTTCGTTAGGTGGGTCGATCCTCCTCCTCCTCTTCCCCATCATGAGTTCATCGAATATCTGCAGAACCAAATCCAAGATCTAGAACCAAAGTTCAGCACTATGAAGAAAAGGATTACAACAAGAATGAAGCGGTGTCACAGGAGACGCCGTGCAATGACCCATATTGCAGCTGCCCCTGTCACCAAAAGAAGACTGTGTCGCCGCCACCGCCGCCTTCGCCCCCTCCTCCGCCGCCGATGGGAGGATATTATGGGGAAGGTGCAACACGGTATGCTATGTGGGGAGATTACTAGGACCATTCAATCGAGTTGTCGTAATTATTCCGTTTAATTACCTAAGGCATGTTAGGATTAGGTCGGCACATCATACATGTGTCGCGCGTGCCACTGCTACTTGTGTAGTTTGAAGGTGAATGGCGCAAGCACGTTGCATTAAAATGTATCATAGTCGTAGTGTATGCAACATTGCTACATGCACCATGACCTTCTTTGTCATGTATTTCAAATTCGTTTTAATTTAATGAAGTCATGTACCTTCGTATCCAAAGACTCGACTGAACTGTTTATCAGACTTCTTTTATTAACCCTACCATCCCAGGCCAGGGCATCCAATGTGGGGAATCCAATGCCGCTTTTCAGACTACTCTGATGAACCATAGCATCCAGTGCTGCTTTTCACACAACTCTGATGAACCATAGCATCCAAGGTTAGGGCATCCAATGCCGCTTTTTCTGTGATACAGTGTCTCGCGCAGACCATGCACTGAAGACGGCGTGGCGAACTTATCCGCTTGCATTGGATTCGATCTCTTTTTATGTACAACACATCCAAAACATCATGGACTCGGTCTATGGACCAACCCAATCATTCATTATATATGGCATGCCATTGCTATTAAACTTGTGCAGTGTCTCAGTTAGAAACCATAGCATGTTCAGATCCAGAGCTCCTCAAGTGGAGGAAGATGAGAGTTGTTGTTCCACAAGGGGTGCATGTGCCAATGTGCTTCTGTGGTGACCTTTGCAAACTTGTGCAGTCAAAAATCTTAGGTGACTACTATAGCATGAGATTTTTTGGCATGAGATTTTTCATGTGTGACAACTTCGAGTATGATCCACCCAAGGTGTCTGCCAGCATGAGAGCCAAGGTATTCACTAACCCTGCCATGTTTTTCTAACCATTTCATGTTTCGTATTCTTACTTTGGGGAGTTAAAGACTCCCCCACCTCTCTGTGATTTCTTGCAGTGGCTAGATACAGAGCAGTCCGATGAGGACAAGGCTCATGTTGAGCATGAAGCAGCCTCGGCAAGAGCAAGGTGGCAACGAATGATGCACGAGGAGGAGCAGGAAAAGAAGCGCAAGAAGGACCAAGAGGAGATCCGCAAGAGGTTCGAGGAGGTCGAGCGTCAAGCGGCACAGGAACGTGAAGCTGAAAGGGAGAGAAAGAAAGAGGGCACGTCGTGCAAAAGCAGCTGGCCCTGAAGCCATTAGGAAGGGAAAATATCCCCGTTGTACCCAGTAAAGCATAGGCTTCACACCCGGCGATTTAAATTACCCAAAGGCATGTTAGGACTAACAGTAGCACATGATACCGTTATCAATGTGGTACACATGCCATTGCACCTAGTAGTAGATTGTTTAGATCAGAGGAGGTGCTCGACACCTTTACCTCCTGATCATTTCATTTCGCTAAAATGCATCTATGCATTCAAGCCGGGTTATGCAATTCTAATGTTTCAAAAAATGTTCTTTGTTCTACTAGTTAAGTCGTTTTCTTTACATATAAAAAAATCTCATACATAAAACTCAAAATTTAACTATTGCATTTCGGTAAAAATGGTTAACCGCAAACGTAGAAAGTATCGTAAACAAATCTACGACATTAAACGGTACAAAATTTAAACGGTAGCAAATAAAACCGAAAAAAAATTAATGCGTCAAAAACTACGTCAATTCATATTATGGAACCAAATCGAGCGGAAAAAATATATCAACTATTAATCAACATAAATTAAATTATTCATCTTTTTTGACATAAAATAAAAACAATTAAACAAATATAGCCAGTTGAAACGGCTACGGCAAAAGCCGTTCCAACGGCGAAAACTGGTGGGGGGACCTTTCGCCGTTTCAACGAAAGGGCCCACCATCGTCAGGGGAGGACCTTTTCGCCAAATCAAACGGTGATAGCCGCTTCAGACGGCGACATAAGACCAGATCTGTTAAATTTTTGCCCAAGTATTTATTTTTGAAAAATCGTAAAAAAAAATATAAAAATAAAAAAATTCAGCTTTAGACCTTGAAAACTTACCAATGTCGGCCCAGCCCACGATTCAGCCTAGACGGTCTCGGCTTAACCACGAATCACGACCGTCTGTTATCGCCTCCACAAGAGAAACCTACTCCCTCTGTCCCTTTATAATTGTCGTTGAGACTACAGTAGTGTGTCCCTTTATAATTGTCGTCGAGCAACGCTGGCCGCCCGACGGCGCAAATCGAGGCCTGCAGCGGCCTCCTCATCTTCCTTCCTAGCCATGGATTGAGGCCGACGCAAGCGATGAGCCGCAGGATCCAATCGACGGCGTGCGAGGAGACCACACTGTGTGTGCCGGTCCGGCACAGGAGTGTGGCGGCAGTTGCGGTTGGTGGCACGGCGGGAGATGGAGGCCGCCGCCCAGGCCGCCGCCGGCTGCGCGGGTGAGCTCCGTGCCTCGGGGCGCCGCGAGGAGACCCGCCTGCACGCTGGAGTAGGAGCGGCCGCGGCAAGCCGGACGCGGGGAGCAGAGCTCAGGCGGAGCTCGCGCGCGGCCCTCCTCTCCGACGTCGGCGGCCCGACGGTGCAGATGAGGCCGGCGACGGCCTCCTCGTCTTCCTCGCCTTGGATCTACCGGCGCGCGAGGAGATGGCGTAGATCTACCTCGACGTGACCCCCGACGTCCGGTTGCAAGCACGACGCGAGGTGGCGGTGGTGCGGTTCTGCCGGCGCGCGGTTGGGCTCACTGGGCAGCGCGCAGCTGTGGCGGAGGTGCACGCGTGCTGAGCTCGAGCTCCAACGACCTCTGAGCACACGCTAGGGGTGTTTAGGTCTTTTTACATCTATCTTGGGTCCTGTGCTTTTTGTCTGGCGACAATTAAACGGGGACGGAGGGAGTACACGATTTCTATTCTGTGATTCTGTCCTCGTAGCGTAGCCCCGCCGTTGGCAGCTCGATTAAGAGGAGAGGGACGAAGGCACGGCGACAGCGACGAAGGATAAAGAGGCCGTTGGCGACAGCGGAGGAGGAGGAGCTCGATCGAGAACAGAGGATGGTTGAACTCGCGAAGAAGGCGTTGGCGGCAGCGGACGAGGCGGCGGCGGCGGCTGCGAGACTGTTGGAGGCGGAGTTGGCGTGGGCGATAGCGGAGGAGAAGGCGAAAGAGGCGCTAGCGACAGCGAGGGAGGAGGTGATCGTGGCGGCGCCAGCGACAGCGAAGAAGAAGGCGGCGTCGGAATCGGAGGAAGTCCAGGCGGGTTTCGCAACGCCATCCACGACCCACGCCTCCAGCGCCGGATCCTCAGTCTCAGGGTTGCAGATACCGCTGGATGTGTAAGTTGGCTCTGCTACTCTGTACTTTTGTAGCATGTATACGCATCGCTTAATCTGTTCGATTTCAGTATTCAATTGGCTTCATTCATTGATATTTGGAGTAGCTAGGAACTTAATCTGTTGCCTTTTCTTGGGCCCTGTTTGTAATGTTCGGTGTCAATTTTTGTCAGCCGTTTGGATCGGGTGGCGCTCATACGGAAAAGGAAAGCGGCAGATGTCGAAGAACTCAAGTTTGATGAATCTACCGACGACACTGTTGATTCCGCTTTGAAGATCTACTGTAAACTCTTTGCTGCCATTTGACAACATGCAAGCCATGTTTCATCTTAAAAAGGCCAGCAACATTGCTGCTGCTGAAGCAATGGAAGTTGTGGCAAAGCAGGGATCACTGATCATTGACTTGAAGGATTTGATTTTGAACTCAGATCTTAGTGGCAGCATGGCATTCTCCAAGGCTAAGGAGCTCGCAGATTTAGCAGACGATCTGCAGCCGGTTCTGAAGCATCTACCAGATGTGTCTGTGTATCTCGAGAAACAAGCAGCCCTGATATATGCATTGAAGCTTCATTTCTACATTTTAATTTTTTTTTTCCGTCCCACGCCCAACGCCTGGAAAAGTCAGGGAGTTCGGCTAGCACTACTTGACTACTGTACTTGCACTTGTTTTTCGTACAGGTCTGCCAAAAAAGCGTTACTCCCGCGTGTTGCTGACCAGATTTACATCACCATACACACTACGGCCGTGTTTAGTTCCGCGGTGAAAAGATTTTGAAAGGGAATCTTTTCATATTTGAAGTATTAAACATAGACTAATTAAAAAACTAATTGCAGATTACGTTTGGAATTCGCGAGACGAACCTAATGAACCTAATTAATTTGTCATTAGCACATGTTACTGTAGCATTACTGTAGCAATTTAGTATCTAATCACTTCCTAATTAGACTCATTGGATTCGTCTCGCAAATTCCAGTCCATCTATATAATACGATTTGTTTTTTACCTACATTTAGTACGCCATACATGTGTCTAAACATTCATTTTGAATTTTGGATTTTGTAACTAAACAAGGCCTACACTTCACTTCAGGCAGATCAGAAGAGGGACAAATTTATCTGACAGATTCATGAAGTACAGTGCAACACGATGGTAAAGCATGCCTTTAGGGACAAAACACTAGCGTTACGATTTTTTGACATCCGAAGCATCTCCTTCGAACAACTCCGACAGCGATTCGGCCAAATCATCAGCCGTGTACATGGCGGATTTTCCAAGCCTGGGGTGTTTCTGCAGGAACGCGCTGTAAGCCGGAACCACCATCTCCGACACGGCCTTCCGGAGGTCCGCCCGTAGCGCGGGATCCGGGACCTCGCGGCACACCTCGCTGCCGTGCTCCTTCTCAAACGCGGCGTTGAATTTTGCGAGCGCTCTCGCCGGCTTGCCGCCGCCCACGGCTGCCGTCTCCAGGCACGCGACGACCGGGCCCCAGGAGGCCCGGACGTAGCTCGCCGCGTGCTCCTCGACTCGTCTCCGACGCCGCGCAGCCCACTCGTCCCCGAGCAGAGACGCGACGCCGGCGTCCGCGGCGCGGTTCAGCACGAAGCCTGCGTTGTTGGCCAGCAACAGGTGGCTCCACGGCGAGCCGCCCGCGTATTTCTCCTCCAGGTTGCGTTCCAGGCCGGCGACCAGCTCCGACACGAGGCTCCCAAACGACGTCACGCCCTCGGCGCCGCCGCCGTTCGCGAGGATCAAATCCATGGTGCTCCGGTGTGGCGCCAGCAGCTCGACGCAGGTCATGGCGTGCCGCGCCAGCGCATGGACGCCGACGCCGAGCGCCTCGCTCGCCGCTTGTTGGGAGCAGCCTGTTCGGATCATGGCGACGAGGCCGCCGGCCGCGGCCCTCGACGCGCGGGCCAGCTTGGCGAGGACGAGGGGCACCTGCCGGGAGATGAGCTCCGCGTGGTGCCCCGTGAACAGGGGAAGGAGGCTTGGGGCAGAGTCGCTCAGAGTCTCGTACAGTTCCAGGACATAGATGAGCTTCTCCGGCGATCGGGTGCTGGTGAACCCGTCCGCGAACTTGAGCAAGACGAGGATGGCCTGCTTCGCGATGGCCATGAAGTAGTCGTCCTTGAACCTGTCGAAGGCTCCGAGTTTCTGCTCCCGCAGCTGCCTTTGCATCACGACGAGGGCCTTCCCGACGAGCTTGGTCGCCAGGATCCAACGCTTTACCATGTCCTCCGCTGTCCACCACTCGGCGTCCTCGAAGTTGACTCGGTTCGCCGCCAAGAAAGGCCGATCCAGCTGAAGGATTGATAAGAATCTGTCCCATAAAGTTCGGATCACATTGCAATTAAGGTGATTGATCTTAGTATCTAAAGAACATCCATGCGCACCTGTCTAGAACATGGCAGCAGGCCTTGGTGAATGTTTGGAGCAGCTCTTTCGTGTAGCCGGCGCGGATGACCCGCAGCGCGATCTCATGGAGGACAGGTAAGCTCGCCGGGCAGATCAGAGTCAGACGGAGGTCCTCCTCCGAGAACTCGCCATCCACGAAGACGGTATCAGGCCAGCTCGAGAGGCTCGTGCCGGACGCGCGGAGCTCGCCAGTTGTGGTCACGCTAAGCCCCCCGGTGCTTGTGCTTCCTCCAGTGGGGAAGGCGAGGCACACGCCGCTACCGCCGGGACCTACTGAGACCGAGAGCCTCTCGGCGGCGACGCGTAGGCCGTGTCTTCCCTCAAGCTGGGACGCGTCCCAGACCCTGAGGAGGAGGAGCTCGTCCATGAGGCGCGACATGGCGACGCCGAGCGCGCCGTCCATGCGGCGTCGAGCAGGGGAAGCCATGGGGAACGCGTGGGTCTCCTTGAGGTCAAGGATCTCGTCGACCGCCGAGAGGAGGCTTCGGTTGGCGCAGGCCGCGTCCGCGTCCCATACGCCGACGGCGTCGGCGGCGGGGGAGCTGTCCCACTGGAGCACGGCGTGCGCGGCAACGGCGAGCCGGGCCTCCGCTAGCGTCGCCGGAGCGTCGGCGATGCCGTCGAGCGCCTTCGCCACCGCGGCCCCCATGCGTCGCAGACGCAGAGCCAAGTGAGAACTCGATTGTTACTATCGGGAAAACGAATGAAACGATCGGTCTGAACTCTCAAGAGGAATGGCGATGTGTCCACGAACTATCCTGGAAGCACGAAACGGATTGATAATGCCTGGAGGAGTTGACGCGCGCATCAGCATCCTACTGTGGTCGTTCTTTAGAGAAAAGGCTTCAGGCGGAGGAGAGAAAATGACAAAAAAGTTTGTCTGTGGCCAGTGTTTTGTAGCTCCATCTTGACTCCCCCGTTGACGGCTATGAATCCACCGCTGCGTCTGTGAACACTGCACTTGCATTGCATTTGCAGCGCGGGCATCGGATAAGGTCCATCGACGATCCACGAAGACTTCGCCCCTCCGTCGTCCACCTCGGTGCTAATCGGGTGCGTCCACGCCCACGTCGTCCCGCCGCCGTGCCCCGAGAGCTCAGGCGACGAGCGAGAGTCAACTGCCGCGCTCGCAGCCTCGCTAGAGCGCAATGGGCTGTTGGGCCTTGGAGAAGTTGCAAACTTTTTGTGTGAACGGCCCAAGATTTTGTCTCGCTCAAGCTAACAGCATAGACGGCTCATACTAGCCTAAATTCTGGGCTCTAGCTAGGCAGGCCTTGACAATTTACCTCACCTGCTCATCCGAAAATTCTCATACGTACTTATTGCGCGGGCACGAAACGTCTCGTCAGTGCCACGTGCTCAGTCCTTCAATTGTGCTCATAGAGGATAGGTTTTTACGTACGTGTGTTCATAGAGGTGAGTGTGCGTGCGTGTTGTGAGCGTCTGCGTTGTACGTCGTTATAGAAAAACGAAAAAAACGTGCCTCTTGCATTTTTGACTTCCCTGAGAATTCATATATCACGCCCTCAAAAAGGAGGAGAAGAATTCAGATATCACAGCTTACAGCTACATTCGCCGCCGGTGTAGCTTCTCCACTCTCCAGGTCAAGTATGGTTTCTGAAACAGCATCTGAACCCTAGATTGCATCATAATGACCCGGATATCTCAGAATTAACTAAGCTTATCTCGCAAGAAAGTGGAGGTGTGGCAAGTAGCTTCTCCCGTCGGCCATTACAGCATAAAGGGCGCCGCCAAAGGGAGTCGCTCATTGGCACCGGCAGAGACATGAGAGAAAAACCGACGAGAGCAAGCAATCTTCGGTGAGATTTCATTCCCTCTCGAGTGCTAGCTGTAGAGAGAAAAGGAGGGATTTGATGCCCATTCGATGCGCTGCACGCTTCAAATTTCATGTAAAAGTTTAGCCGAGCGTGGGTTCTACAGGCACGCGAGGCGAGTAGTGCTTCGTCGGCCTTCCCGCACATTATAAAATTATTAGCAGGAGGATCCTGGAAGGTCACCGCGATCTGAAGATGATGCTTCAGGTGTGAATAGAAACCCGTCTTTCAGAAAGGACAAGCGTCGATAAGAACCTGAGACATCTGGGTTTTACGAGTTGAAGTGCTCTGTGCGTGATGTCCATATCCTGCGTATCATTGAGCTGCTGCTGCTGTGCCTTTGGCTTTGGAACTAACCAGGACTCCACGTGCTGAATCGGAGCTCGTTACAGCTGCGTTAGCTGTCCGCCATTGCCCATATAGAATTCCCTCACTCCGATCCGCCTGGTGGTCACTGATTCAGATCATCTTTGCAGCTAACTTGCTCCTTGTTTAAACGGTCGTGTAAAACACCACGTGTCTAGTTAACTTTGTCATTATCTCAGTTCATCATCATCATGACTAAAAGATACATACGTGCTGGGCTGCACACCGTTGCTGGTGCTCCCCATTTTCTGCCTGTGTTTGATACCTGTAACGAGCAGCAACTGGCATCTGCGAGAAGGAATTTCTACGCAACTGTGCACGGAGGCATCTAACAGCAGTTGAGAACTTGCATAAAAACATTCAGATTCCCGCTTAGCTCTCCCTTCTGCCTGACGCATCGTGCAGGCCGCAGGAAATTCTGGCCATGGGAATAATCTGCGATTGGAGAGTTGGGAATGATATGAAGAGTCTGCTACACTGATGGCTGCGAAGAAGCTAGGAGGTAGCTTCATGTTCTGTCACGAGTTTGTACTGCAGGATTGCATGGGCGATATATTCCTGGACACCCCGGTCAATTTAGCTGGTTCCGGGCACTGGATGGTGGGAGGACAATTTTCTTGGCCGCTGGATGATCAGCAAGAACAGCTGCGATCAACCTCCATGTTGGGTCGTTGACCAAGCAAATGCCCTGTTCAGTTCATGTTGCACAGGAGAATGAATAAAGGTACGGCATGTCCGAGCCTAGGTATATACAATTAATATTTGCTCCGGGAAAGAATAAAGGTACAACGCCCATGGAGGAATATTGGTCTGTCAGTGCTTGCTTGCCCCCATACAGCAACATCTGAGGAATGGCCGAATGGGTAATGCACCAAAGAAGGAATGGAAAGGAACACAAGACCGAAAAGCCCTTCCGCTGTAAAGAATTCAGCAAATGCATTGATGTGCTGCATCCATTTTCCTCTGTCCAACCCTGTCATGCCATATGCATCCAGCCACACACACTTCCGTACATGCATATGCATAATCGCCGGTTCAGACTTTAGTGCAGTGTGAAATACAGAGCTAGGAGTAGTTTCCTTTTGGAAACTTAAGCCTTAAGCATGTTCTCACACCTTTTAGTAGCAGTCAGTACTCAGTACCCTGTAGCCTGTAGGGTTGAGAACAGAGGGACTCGAGGCGATGAGCACATACGAGTCGGAAGACATCCCCACAGCCGCCTCGAGGCCGGCCGCCGGCCGGGGCAGTGCTTATCTAGTAATGCCCGCGTGATCTAGCTGCCCTACTAGCGGCCAGGCCAGGCCCTCCACCGATGGCGATGCTCGTGGCGACCACATGGTGATGACCTGACGAGTCGCTAGCCCCCGCGAGCGCGACTGTGCTGTCCCCTACCCACGACTGCTTCCGGATGGATGGATATCCTCGGCACCCGTAGGCTTTTGCAGCGGCCGCAAGGGTGTGGTCACGGCAGGATGATGGCCTCTGTTAGGTAGCACGAAAACCTCTCTTCAAATGGAAAGACCCGGCAGCACCTCATTCTTTGTTGACATGCCATTAATCTAGAAGTGTGACAGTGCAATAATGTAATGCCAGTCAAAGATAGCACTCGAGAGCCGCACGCACGACGAGCGACGGCACACGGCCATGGCCCATGGGTTCTCAAAGCTTTAGCTTCCCCGGCGGCCCGGCTTCCTGGAGACTATCTCTCGAGCTAGAAGAAGGCAAAGGCAGGCAGGCAGTGTCGTCCGTGTCAGGACGAGAGGAAGAGGCAAATGCAAGCTGCGATCCTTTCAGCATCAGTAGCATGGGGATGATGGGGCCTTGTCAGTCGTCACGGCGGGTGGCAAAGGCAGCAGCGAGGCACTCGCTGTCACTGGCTTTGCTTGCTTTCTCCGAGCATTATCACGTACACTTTGATCGAACGAAGGCACCAACGCTAACAACGGCGGGTCTTTTCCACGTAGAGTCCTGCACGACCTGTCGGACGTTCTTGTTGTGGAGACAGCAATTGTGCATGACAGTGAAGCCTATCCTTTTTTTTATTTGATTTTTTTTTTCACTAGCATCGTCCATCTGCTTAAAGAAATGCACGTTAGGTAGGGCTTTGCACCAACACCACCGGCATGGTGCTTGCTCGCTTAATCATCGTGACATTTGGATCGATCAGCAGCAAATATCAGGGAAGTGCTCATGTGCTTTTCTATGAGGGAATGCCTGCACCAATCGCAAAAGTGACAAATGGGTTGCTTTGTGCCTAACTGCTGGTAATAACTTGTTAAGTTCTAGAATCTAGTATATATGTGTCTTTCTCTAGTGCTGCATGGAAGCGTTTCTCTATAAAGAAATATAATACAACTTACTCTGCTGGGAAATTATTCTAATATATGCTTGGTTACTACAACTTGGGGTGATATGTTGGAGAAATCTTAGCAGGAGATGACATTCACTAGCCGCTGCAACCTGCAAGATTTTAGTGGAGTCGTCGTCCATTAAAAAAAATTAGAGGCCAGTCTGCTGCAAAAGGCAACCAAGCTGGAGAAAGGAACTATCTGAAACATTATCCTGCAGTTCAGTGCTTGCAGTTTGCAAAGGCAAGGATAGGAGCACTGACTCAATTTCTTCTTTTTCCAAAACAACATAAGTGTGGCAAGACAAGAACCATTGACTGCTCATTTTTGGGCATGCAGTCGGGAGTCCGGACTGCTTGCACCATTATTTGACCTTTAGATCGCAGAGAAGTAAGCCCTACAAGCACTAAGGAGTCAAATGGCTAGACCAATCTGGCAAATTCTGGACCAGGATATATTTCTTTAAATTTTCTTCCTTGAGGACTACTTACACCGGACTGCAAGACACACAGTTGCCTACCCTACTAGGACTACCCAAAAAAGGGCTCAAAGTGTTGCATAATTTAAACAATCATTTCAGCACCACTTCAAAAGGCAGAGAGAGAATGCAGCCCATGTGAAAGTGAAGGCACCAACAAGTATTCTTGTTCCTATTTTTTAAAAAACTAGATGCAGCTATTGATGGTGTGAAAAACTGAAAATGCCTTTTAGATAAGACTCACACACAAACACAAAACACAAATTTTCCATCTAGCTACCCTAGTAGAATTGCTTTACAGAATGCTAGTGAGGCCTAATGGCGTTTGTAAATGGGGGTGGTATTCGGCTGCTTTTCCCTAGTCCCACATTAAGAAAAAAAGGAGGAATATCAGATACTGTTCCCTTGTCACGAGAACTCTCATTTGGCATATCTGAACAGAAACCTCCAATGATTAAGCTCCTCATTGGCCTCACACCTTGTGGCCAGCTTCCTTCCTTTTGTTCCTGTCTCTACTACTGAGTACTGACAGGCAATCTAGCATGGCACCGAGTTCAAGTGGTAGTGTTCCAATCAGAGTCTTTTGAGTCACACTACTCTACCAGCATAAAGAAAAACAGTGAAACTTTGCCTTGCTGAGCGCCTGATCTGCTCCTGAGGCCAGCCAAAGCAAACGTACACTACTTGCTGCTACTTTCACTGGCTTTCAGTTACGGACACACTTTCACTGGCAGGGTCAACTCTGTCGGTAACTGCAGAATCTGCTGCTTTGAGCAGCAAAGGAATAATAACACGATTATTGTCGCCGAAGCAATCTTATGATTGGAGGCAGGTGCAAAGAGCACTCCTGGACCTCACTGTATGTAACAGCGCGGGTAAAGACAGGATGATGAATCTCTCTCATCAGTCATCACAAACTTACTACCAAGAAGCAGCAGCATCAACCAACCACTAGATAGCAGATAGATTTCCCCTTTGGAAAAAAGATGGCAGATAGATTTCAGCAGGGTTCATCGATCTACCTGCAAAGGCAGCCACCAATTGCACCGTTGTACCTCTCAAGGACATCCGTCTATCTCACCCAGATTAGTCCATATTTTATTTTATCATCACAAAAAAAGATTGTCATGTCTAATCAACCCACCATCTGAACCCACTAACCAAATTTCCATCAATTTTTTTTAAAACGGCGAACAAAACAGCAAAACTCAGGTGGATGGATGGATACGTCCCTGCAAGCAGACGCAGCAGCAGCAGCAGCGGGCGTAGGAGAGAAAAGGACCGCCGGGTGCAGAAACAAACCATTAGAATTGAGATAGAGAGGAATCCTGCGGAGCTGAGCCCATTGGCCACGAAGCAAAGCAGAAGCAGGCAAAGCGGGGGACGGGGGTTGGCTGTAGGGCCGCGCCGCTGCGTGGCCTCTCCGCTCCACTAATCCCGGCGGCCATAGGCGGCCCAGCCGGGACTCCCCACTAGCACTAATAAGCTTGTGCTGTGCCCGCCCGTGCGCTGCGTAACCCACAGGGAAAAGAAGATGGTGGTGGCGGCCTTAAAGCCCTCAAGCTTTCCGGCAACACTCATCAGGAGGAGACGATGCCCCGGCCAAGTACAACCATCTGGCCGCATTATTGCTCCCCCGGAATTATGAGGGAATCCACTACCCTCCGAGCTCCCCCCGCAGCGGGGCGATGTGATTCGTGCCCTCTCCCAATTACTCGTACGTCCTGCTGCTGGTAATAGTAATAGCACGGTGGGAATGGTATGCTCTGGCGAGTGGCGACTGGCGAGCCGAGTGAGGGAGGAGCGAGTGAGTGCTCGCGCGAACGAAGGAACATTCGCATGCCTCTCGGCCCTCGCTCGGCCCCCACTGGGCACCCGCGCACAGCACATATTTTAGGCGCCCGGTGCGGCCTTTCCACGTTGGGCGGGCGCACCGGCACCGCCCGCCCGCATAGCTTTTTTGGTTCGTGCTCGGCTGCATGCCAATGCTGGGGAGCCTTTTACCTGTATGCCATTAAAAAAGTTCGTCTAGACCTACATGCCACTAAAAAGTTCCTTCGCACCCTCATGCCATCCACCTAAATTTTTTTTGACCCTTGAGCCATTCCGTCCCCATTCCGTCTGGTTGTTACCGTTTGGGAGTTCTGACATGTGGGACCGGCCAGTAAATGACCATTTTACCCTTGCCAGCATGTGGGACCCACATGTCAGTTTTTTTTTCATTTTCCTCCAGTGGGCTCCACCTGTCAGTGGCATATCTCCCTCCTCTGTTTCTTCCATCTCAGGCAGAGAGCGGCGTGCGAGCAGGCAGGGGACGGCGGGCGACGCCCACCCACTGCTGCGGCAGCCGGCGACGGCAGCCCGAGGACAGAGCTCCCGTCGTGCCCGCGACGGCGCCATGGACAGGGCTGGCGTCGGCGCGCGAGCAGGCAGAGGGCGGCGCGGGAGTAGGCGGGGGACGGCGGGCTGACGGAGGCGGCCGGGCGCGCAGGCGGCATCTTCCCACGCTGTCTGCCTCGTCTTCCCCCTGCTGCCGCTCTACGCCTCCGCCGCCAGCTGCGTTGCGCCCTCCTCCCTTGCTTACCTCCCTCCAGGGTGTGACACGGCCGCCGGGATCAGGCCTGGCCCCGCCGCCCGCCCCTGCTCGATCCGGAAGGTGAGGAGGTTGGGAGAGGGAGGGGCGCTGGTGAGGCCGGAGGAGCGGCAGGCATGGGCCGACGGAGCGGCGGCCGACGCCGGGGAGGAGCAGCGCGGGGAAGAGGGCCGACGCCGGGGAGGAGAAGGAGCTAGCGCCGGGCAGGAGAAGGGGCCGACAGAGATTTTAGAATGAAAGGGAGAGGAAGAAAAAAAAACTGACATGTGGGCCCCACATGCTGGCAAGGGTAAAATGGTCATTTTACTGGCCGGTCCCACATGTCAGAACTCCCAAACGGTAACAACCAGACGGAATGGGGACGGAATGGCTCAAGGGTCAAAAAAAAAAGTTTAGGTGGATGGCATGAGGGTGCGAAGGAACTTTTTAGTGGCATGTAGGTCTAGACGAACTTTTTTAATGCATACAGGTAAAAGGCTCAATGCCGGGGGGGCCCGCTCCCACGCGAGCGAGCACGTTCCAATTCCTCCCCCGCTCCGCGCCCGGCACCTGCGCCGCGCGTCTGCGGCTGGGCATCGCCAAGCGCCCCTCTTCACCTGCCCGGCACGTGTGCGGCGGGTTCGCGCCCCGCGGACGGTGGTGGGTGTGGGGATCGGATCAGCGGCCTGTCTCTTGTGCATTGGCCCGTGCGTCGCAAGCGCGCCTTTTGGCTTGTGCGGCGCGGCGCCGGGGCATCTGGCGCAAAGCGTGCGGCCGCCACGGACGATCTATCCCGGCGAGGCTTTGTCGCGACATGTGTGGGTTGCGACGTGCAAGTGTGCACCGGCCGGCCGGTGGCGCCGTGTCGGCGCGGGAATGGCCCGTGCCTATGAAACCACGCAATTAAGTTCCGGATTCCTGTTGCTCCGGCGGGTACGGCTCCACGTAGGGCTTTGGAATGATCTCGCTTACTTGCCACCACCAACAGGGCGATGCACAGCGTGACGCGGCGGTTTTGCACCGCGCCGGAGCGAGGCCGCACGACGCGATCAGCGGACACCGGCCAGGTATATATGGAGTTCATCGGATGTGAGCGGCGCGGCCTTTCAAGGCTACCAAACGGAGGCGTGCATGATTCGCGGGGCGCGCGTGGTGGTGCCGGCCGGCTTGCCGCTGGTGGTATGGCCACGATCCGACCGACAGGTTTCTCCTTGTCGGGGAAAATTCTCGTCTCGGGCGCCCTGACAAGACTGCCAGGCAGGCAAAGAAGAGATGAAAACAGACGGAATGGCACCTGTGCTTTCCTCAAAGGCGCAAAGCGTTGACCTGAGATTTTTCGAGTTTCACGGCACTGTCCCGTCGGTGTTTGATACATGTACGAATCACGACTAGCCTTGGTACATGCATGTACTGCATTTTAGGAGCACAACTGGCCAACTAGGTGTAAAGTATCAGATGCAAACTAGGTAGCAGTATATATACGTACGTCTGACAACGCAAAGGCATCATGCATGTCGTTTCCAAACCAAAAAAGATTGTAAAATAAGAACGTAAAATAATTTGCAAATGCGAATATTTTTTTGTGTGGTAGTATCTACTGTATCTTCTAAAATGGAGGCCTGTATTATTGATTAGGAATAGTCCATTGTCTTTTAAAATTAGGAATTAGTTTGTTATAAATAAACAGCTTATATTTATAAATGGAGCGAGTAGATATAAGCAAAACCACAAAAGAGAAAAAAAAAGGTAATTGAATTGATGGAACTTGAATTAACGATATACAGATTATCCTAGTACGATGCCACCTGATCTACTCAGTCGTATAGACACAGCATAATAATGATTCACATATCGTGATCGCAACAATATCGGCATTGCTTGTCCAATTATGCGAAGGATGATTCCTCCAATTAACCATTGCAACATATTCCTCTTGAACTTTCTCCCTGCTTTATTGGGTGGAAAGAAAAAAATTACTTCAAAACAAGCAGTGGCTACATAATAACCATTTTTCCCTACCAGAAAGAAAGCGAAGCATGTCACTTGCTAGTTCATATTCCACTCGATTAAGACCGGTGGCGACTCACTTCCGCTTCACCGAGCCAAGTTGTTATTCCAAAGCAACACAACCATTTGGCTCTCGCACACCGCAAAGCCTAGCCCTGGCGACGAGACGACAGGGACGCGTACCGTCTCGGCAGGCACAGTGGAAGGGAATAAAGTTAGTTAACCAACGGGCGCTAATATTTATCGGCGGCCTCCTCCGCCTCCACTTCCCCGCTGCGCCCTTTTTAACCGCTTTTTAAAGCTCCCCCAGGCCTCCCCTGCCTTCTTGCTCCCCCACCCCCCACTTCACCCCCCCACTGCCGCGAGAGCAGGCGGCCGGAGGCGGAGGGGGGCTATCGGCGTAGGCGGCGCCATGGCCCTGGCCGACGCCACCGCGTTCCCCTACGGGCTGCGCGTCCTCGTCGTAGACGACGACCCGACATGGCTCAAGATCCTCGAGAAGATGCTCAGGAAGTGTTCCTATGAAGGTTGGAATCTCTTCTTTCCTCTGTGGTTTCTTCAGCTTGATTGATAAGTCCGGTTTGGGAACAGGAAAGATGGGAGATCACGTGCTCCGCTCACGCACACATGCTGCCTAGTGTTCGTTGAAATTACGCAGCAAATGATTTGTGACATCTCGCGCTTGTGTTATGATTTATGTAGTTATGTGTACGTTCTGATAAGTAGTTTCCTTTCGCCGAGTCCTTGTTGGTTTTAGGTGGGGATAAGGCTCTTTGATTAAGCTGATTGGTTGCTTAGGTTCTTCGGGGAGTTTTCTTATGTAGATATATGGCACATCAGTTTCCCACTTTTGGGCTTCTTGTATCTGTCTGTTTTTGCTTGCATGCTTAGTACAAGAGAAGCAATCGTGGTTGCTCAGAAAGGAGGTATTTCTGCCTTTGGTATAGTTTCAGAAATCATGTGGCACACTGGCACCAACTATATGAGTGAGAGCTATAGGTCTAATCCATTAGCTTCTTCCACTAAATTTTCTTACGGTGAAACATGGAACAACATAGGCATTTTAAACCTGCTTCACGGTGAAGTTATCCTTCTTTCGTCTCTGTTTTAGATTGATGGCTTGTGCATCTACAAAGCACTTTTTACTTCACCGCGTGTAATTTAGCACTATAGTTTAGAAATACATTCCGTGCCTTGTCTTCTTACTTTACAGTGCTATTTGCTTGCTTATTTTAATTTCACCATACCTGGCTTTGGCAGTAGTAAAATTTCAATGAATTACACAACAAGAATCATATTTGGTTTCATAGACAATTTTATTTCTCTCGGACAGAACTTTTAGTCCATTTGGCAGAACTTAGTTATCGATTATCACCATTGAGTGGTCTGTTTTTGTAACAAACTTTATTGCTAATAATCCAGTACTATCTCTCTCATTTTGAACCTAAATCTTATTGAATTCATGCATCCATATTTATGATTATAATCACGAATTATCCTGTACTGAGACTAAAGTATATGTCCTTGCAGTCACCACATGTGGTTTAGCCAGTGTTGCTCTTCAAATTCTCCGGGAGAGGAGAAACAAGTTTGACATCGTAATAAGTGATGTCAACATGCCTGACATGGATGGTTTCAAGCTTCTCGAGCACATTGGACTCGAGATGGATCTTCCTGTTATAAGTCAGTATTCAATACCAAAACCTGTCTTCCTGCAAGTTTCAGAGAACAATTAAATATCACAACATATATTCAGTTATTCGAATACCTATTCTCAAAATACCAAATTGCTCCAATTTGTTTTCACAGTGATGTCCATTGACGGAGAAACAAGTAGGGTGATGAAAGGTGTCCAGCATGGTGCCTGTGACTATCTCCTCAAGCCTGTTCGAATGAAGGAACTTCGGAACATCTGGCAGCACGTGTACAGGAAGAAAATGCATGAGGTGAAAGAGATCGAAGGTAATGACAGCTGTGACGATCTCCAGATATTTAGAAATGGTTGTGAAGGATTTGAAGAGAGGGGCCTATTTATGAGAGCTGACTCCGATTGCATGAGGAAAAGAAAAGATGTCGATAAGGACCATGCAGATCAGGACTCGAGCGATGGTGCTACTGTTAAGAAGGCTAGAGTTGTCTGGTCCGTTGACCTTCATCAAAAGTTTGTTAATGCGGTGAACCAAATTGGATTTGACAGTGAGTCCTCTAAAAAAATGATAAATTTGCACCTTCCTTCCTGAATTTATAAATTTTGCATGATGCCAATTTGGAATTGCAATTATTGTTGTCTTGCAGAAGTTGGGCCAAAGAAAATACTGGACCTAATGAATGTTCCTGGCCTGACAAGAGAGAATGTAGCCAGCCATCTTCAGGTACGGCAGATATCATATTCAAACAACAATGTTTTTTTTAAATGTTCTCTTCATAGAAAACTGATTCTTATGCTGATTGCTCATAAAGTCATGTGCATTGACATGGCATACACTTAGCCTAGACTCCTAGTCATCTTCATAGAAAAGATCCAGTTGGGTAATTCAATGGGTTAACTCCTGTAACTTAGCAATCTAGCAACTTCCTTCGAAAATGTCTTTGCAACATTACTTGCATCCTCAACATACGACACAATCAACGAAGCCTTTTGTTCCAAGCAATTTTCACGTTCATCCTTTTTTTATTTGGTGCAAAAAGCCTGAAATATTCATGCAATTCAATATTAGAATCCATATTTAAAATCCTTGTATACCTCAGAATTTATAAATGCTTTCAGTATTAATCTTTTGATGCTTGTGCTCTAGAATGTCCTAAGAATGTTTATTTTTCTATGCAGAAATACCGCCTCTACTTGAGTAGGTTGCAAAAACAGAATGAGGAAAGGATATTGGGCGCTGCTAGGCAAGATTTCAGTCACAAGGGACCACCGGATAACCTTAACCTCCGAAACTCCTTCCAAGAGCAACCTGGCAATGGTGTCAATGGATTTCAGCATAGTTCTCAGAAGATCCAAGCTCAAAGCAACATGCTCGATCCTCATTTGGAGGACACGAAAATTGTTGTACCCCTGAAGGTGCCAGATAAGAATGGAACCCCAGTAAGTGATGTTATCGACCCTCAGAATGTTACCAGTGCTTCACCTGCTGGGGTGCTCTCTTTTGAAAGAATGCCAGTGAATCAGGACAGGAAGCCATCAGAAACTATGATCTTGGAATGTCAGTCCTGGAGTGGAGGTGTGCCACCAAAGCAGTTCATGCAGTACCCAAAGCATAACCATGAGCGCTGCGACCTGCTAGGAGACTATTCTTGCCTGCCCAAACCAGACTTGGAACACCCAATCACCCCTGGTCATCTATATGCCCCACCACCATTAGTATCTATGAGTTGTAGTATGGAGGGGGATGTCAGAGGCTTCTCAGATGTAAAACCAGATCTTCTTGGCTGTATGAAGTCCTTATCACCGGCACTGACGTGTACAGTTGATTCAGTTTCTGCACAACTTAGTGACAGTGTTGTGACCTCAACTAACAGTGACCAGAAGTTTTCCAGTGTGGAGGGGTTGTCCAGCGGTAAAGATTGTCACTTTGATCAGGCAAGGAACCAAACCGCTTTGATTACTTCAGAAGAGGCGAGTATTATTTGCAGCACTGATTTGGCTTGTCTACCTGATGACCTGTCCGGCTATCAACTTCAAGGTATAGGATTGAATGGCATTGATTTATTTCAGTGCAATGATACAATGATGCTACATGGACTGCAGAATAACTGGTATGATGATCCAGAGCTTAGTAGTGAAATAATGGAGTTCCCGTTGCTAGACGGATGCCTATTTGCATAAATACCTCAGCCGCTCCCATCTTTCGACCATGTCCTTCTGCGAGGAAGGATGATGTTCTTTGGTATGTTCCCGTATAGCGCCTCCGGTAGGGCTATAGTGATCTAACTTGATCCTGTGGTGGAAGGATTTAATTTGTAGTCTCTCCACTTTTGATAATTCTCTGTATTATAGATTGTGTCATGGCACAGTGATTATAATATATACCCTTTACGATGATCTTCGAAACTATATATGAAGATTGTCAAATCTTTGCCTTGCACTGCTGACATCTGCAGTAAACTTTAACTCTGATGCCGCACTGCATAGGTGAAGAGAATTCCTGCAGAGGCTGCAGATTGTGGGGTTATTTGCTGATCTAACCTGAAAGAATCACATAGTGAATGTGACAGTGATACAGCTGTATGCAGGGTTCTACTGCAATTGTGGTGCTGAGCTAATGTATATGCGGACTAGTTTGCCTGGAGACTTGTTCTTCAACTTATAAATTGGGCCATCACTCGTACTCGGTTACCGCTGCATCAGCAGGCCCTGTTGCTTCCGATGGATGTTGAATGTCATGGAGACCATAAGTTGTAATGCAGGATATCGTCGCCACAACTACAGTGTTAAATGCTATGATTCTGAACATCTAGCTGCTCTCACAGTAGAAACGTGATATATCTGAATTACCTAAAGCGATAGTCATTTTGACTTCTACATAGTCCTCTATGAATTTCATTTTGACTTCTACGTAGTCCTCAATGAAACATTCATAGTCTATTATTTCCCTCTCTTTGTTTTCTAAAATTTAAAAGGACATCTACGATATTGAAGATTTAGCTCAATCTGAAGACAGGCTGCTTAGCTTGATTGTGTCGATACTGTTGAGGTTTAGCACAATCAGAAGACCGGTTGCTTAGCGTGATAGGTTGACGTCCTACGTTATAGGGCGTGATCTACTAATCTGATTGCCTTTTCCTTCTGTGGTTTATGATTCCAAGCGAACGTCGCCTCGCAAGTCGCAAGACGCTTAGACATGATAGCTATGAGCCTATGACGAGCTGCAGCTTCTGTAGTTGAATTCTCTGTCTCTTCAGTCCTTCCATTCTTGTCTCTCCTACCAACTGAACGTGAATTATATATAGAATCTGTATAGTTGACAGCAAATCTTGCAACTAGCACGTAGAATTTGAGATCATAATTACTTAAGTTCGGCTAGGTGCTAAGAAGGCAAACCGTCGTGCATCAAGCTGAAGCATATATAGTACGGCCAGTACTTTTACGCCAACCAACCATATTGGCGTACTTGCTAAAACCCGCGGCTTCATGAAGTACTCACTCTGACACGGGGGGCGCACAAACGGACAGACAACAAACCAAACTCGAAAAAACATCCAGGCAGACACCGGGGGTCAGCCCAAAGGCGGGATCCGTCCGGGCGCGAGATCCGCCGCGCCACCAGCAATGGCGGCGGCGATCGCCTGCGCGGTGGCGGCCGCGCTCCTGGTGCTGTGTCCGGCCTGGGCATCGGCGGCGGCGGCGGTGGGGGAGGGGCGGCGGCTGCACACGCTGTTCTCGGTGGAGTGCGGCGACTACTTCGACTGGCAGGCGGTGGGGCTCCTCCACAGCCTCCGCAAGGCGGGGCAGCCCGGCGGCGTCACCCGCCTCCTTAGCTGCGCGGAGGACCAGCTCCCCTCCTACCGCGGCCTCCGCATCGGCCACACCCTCCAGGTCCCCTCCTTCAGCCGCCACCCACGCACCGGCGACTGGTAACGCTCGCCGTCACATACACAACCACCACTCTTCTCCTTTTGCTCCACTTACTATTACATCGAATTTCTCCTTCGGCCAAACTTTAGGAGCTAAATAGTATTGGTTATTATGATTACCTCAATACCTCTTTCACTAGTTTGGGGAGGCATTTCTGTTTCTAAGTGCCTGCTGGGAAGCATTTCTGAGAACATATCCCTGAGTCTGCTTATTGCAAACTAAAAATTGAATGCTTGGACTCGTGATCAGATGGAATGCCAAATGAACTATCAAACTACAGAATTATGTAAAGTTTGGGGAGTTCATAGGTTTTGGCTGCCGTAAATATTTGTTAGGAATTTATTATAGACTGATATTCATAGAGTAAAATGCTGAGAATTCAACTGGAACGCGAGATCCCAAATATCCACCTATTGAAGAGGTCGGGGGCTTGCTATTTTTCAAGTTAAGATTCCCTGTTTGCCTGTTTGGAATGAATGTAAGCTCACTGTGCATCCTGCCATTTTTCATGTGAAGGTACCCGGCCATCAATAAGCCTGCAGGGGTGGTGCATTGGTTAAAGAATAGTCCAGAGGCAGACAATGTTGATTGGGTTGTAATCTTGGATGCTGACCAGATTGTTCGAGGACCCATTATTCCCTGGGAACTTGGGGCAGAGAAAGGCAAGCCGCTTGCTGCTTATTATGGGTACGATTTTTCCTCGTTTAGCTATTGATTCTGTCTTTCTCCCTTTTGTACCGATACCCAAAGATCAGCTGGGCGCTAGGCGGAATCTAGGCGCTGACCCACTGCCTAGCGCCTAGTCGGGAGTACTCGGTCCTAGGCGGTCCTAGGCGTTTTCCTAGGCGTTTTGGGTTTTGGCAAAATAGCCATAATATATATAGATATAACTATTATGTATATAAGTATATATATGTATATAACACTATAGAGTTACAGTAAATATAAAAAAAGGCCAGTAGACATACCTGATTCCTAGGTGGCTTATTCTTGCTTGTTCCTAGCTCCTGCAATTCATTTCGACAGCTGGTAATCAGCAAATAGTCAATAGACAGCAAGCTATTCATAAAAAAAATAGAAAACATAATGCTGTCACTTATCTGAATGATTTCAGCAGCCTCCCATCCATGAGCACACCATATCAGCAGCTGGTAATTTCAATACAAGTGGATAGGACAGCAATACAAGTGCACAACACAATTTATAAATAAAGGACAGCATTGTAGTAGTTCATAAGACCATAACATGCATTGTAGTTCAGTAGTTCACAAAAAAACACACAACTGCAGTTCATACTTCATAAGACCATGACATGATACAAAAGGACGGTCTTCTCCTCCCTCTTCCTTTTTGCATCAGCTAGTGCTTTCTTGCACTTCTCTTTAGCCTCCAAAGCCTGTGGTGTTTTTGCTGTGCATTTCTTCACATTCTTTCCTTCATGAGCCAAATGCTCCTTCAACCTATGAATCCCTCCTCTCATCTCCTTGTCACAGAGCTTGCACTTCACTTTGTCCTTGTTGGAAGCATCAACAAGAACACCATATTCCCATCCAACATCATCTGAATTCCTTTTCAAAAGATTCACTCCCTCTGTTCCTGCTGCCAGATTCACTCCCTCTGTTCCTGTTCCCTCTGTTCCTGTTCCCTCTGTCGACATCCTACAGATGCATGCGCAGGGGAGGGGAATAGCATTCAGATGCATACAGAATTACAGATGCATGTGCAGGGGAGGGGAGAGGAGCACGGGAGGGAAGGGACTCACCTTGGGGACTTGGGGTTGCCGGCGGGGAGGGATTGCAGGCGACGGCGAGTCCAGGACGAGCAGGACCGGCGGCGGCTTGTCGAGAACGAGGAGGGCCGGCGGATGGAGAAGCAGGGGAGGAGCAGAGGACGAGCAGGACGGCGGATGGCGAGCCGGCGAGGAGGACCGGCGGCAGGGACGAACAAGGGACGAGCAGGGGAGGAGTAGAGGAGGACCGGCGGCGGGGACTACCAATTGAGGCACGAGACGACGAAATAGCGCCGCGCTGGCCTCTAATCCTCCCGTGGGAGTTTTGGCGGACGCTCGCGCGCGGGAAATTTTAGCGCGCAGCGCTGATTCCCGCCAGAATCGGGCTCGCGCGCCTCCGCGCCCGCCTAACGCGCCTCCGCGCCGCCTAGCTCGCCTCCGCGCCCGCCTAGCGCCGCGAATCGCGCCTATGGGCCTAGTCGAGGCGACGGGCGGCGCCCATCGACTAGTCGCGCCTAGTCGCCGCCTAGCGGATCTTTGCCGATACCTTCTTAATTAATTGGAAAGGATGGAACTTGAATAAATCACCTAATTATTCCTGTTGTGTCAATAATCTAGACATTTAACACTCCTCCTTCCACTAGGATCTTACCTATGTTTGGAACAGTAGTTTACTAACTCACATTCTATTTTCCAGTTAGAACGTCAGTAAAATTCGCTGTATAAGGTTATAGTAGGTCAAGGAGGAAACCTTTGTGCTGCTTCACATTTCTACTCAGAGAAATACAATTAGATATGTATTCTACGTTCCAACACTACCTGTTGGTTGTCAATCATAGGCTCACGACCCCATCACAATGTCTTGATTTATACCGAGCCTATAACTGGTTTCAATCTATATTTCTCTTGACTAGATATTTGAAGGGCTGTGATAACATCCTAGCGCAGCTTCACACCGCGCATCCAGAATTTTGTGATAAAGTTGGGGGAATTCTCGCCATGCATATTGATGACTTAAGAGCTCTAGCACCTCTATGGCTTTCAAAAACTGAAGAAGTGAGGCAAGATAAGTCCCATTGGTCAACCAATATTACTGGTGATATATATGGCATGGGTTGGATCAGTGAGATGTATGGATATGCGTTTGGTGCTGCAGAAGTAAGTTGAATTCACTCTCTTAACTATGTGTCTTTGACAAAGTTAATTTTTCACAGTGTGAATTCCAAACTTCCCTATAGCTTCATTATCTGGTCCTTGTGAACAGGTAGGTCTACGGCACAAGATAAATGATGACATTATGATCTATCCGGGTTATACTCCAAGACCTGGCATTGAGCCACTTATCTTGCATTATGGTTTGCCATTTAATGTTGGAAACTGGTCATTCAGTAAATTAGAACACCATGATGATGGAATAGTTTACGATTGTAACCGCTTATTCCCTCCTCCTCCTTTTCCTAGAGAGGTAAACAAACTTTCTGATCATATTTCAGGGTGTGCCCATGTATAGCTAGATGCACAATAAAGGTTACTTAATGTCTCTAAAATTTATAGGTCGAGATGATGGAACCCGACCCAAATGTAAAACGGGGCTTATTTTTAAGCATAGAGTGCATTAACACCTTGAATGAAGGGCTCTTGTTGCATCATGCATCTGTTGGCTGCCCGAAAGCACAGTGGTCAAAATACCTGAGTTTCCTTAAAAGCAGAAGGTTTTCAGAGCTTACAAAGCCAAAGTATTGGACAGGTGAAATAGTTGAAAGCACGATGATCCAACATGTTGCATTATCCAAGGCAAACAGAGAAAATCCAAAAATACACACCCTTTTCTCCACCGAATGTTCATCATATTTTGATTGGCAAACTGTTGGGCTCATGCACAGCTTTCGTTTAAGCAGACAGCCTGGTAACATTACGCGCTTATTGAGCTGTACGGATGAGGACTTGAAGAACTATAAAGGCCATGATCTTGCTCCGACACATTATGTTCCATCTATGAACCGACATCCATTGACAGGGGACTGGTATAACCTCCGCGTTTAACATAGTGTCTAAATTGTTCAAGAGAACCTTCTGACATAGTTCTTTTGGTAGGTACCCTGCAATCAACAAACCTGCAGCAGTTCTCCATTGGCTCAACCATGTGCAGACTGATGCTGAGTTCATTGTTATCTTAGACGCTGACATGATCATGAGAGGCCCCATTACCCCATGGGAATATGGTGCAAAACTTGGTCATCCTGTTTCTACTCCCTATGAGTAAGATTTTGTTGTGCCATGAAAATAGCCTGTATTTGGCAATGCTGTAGTTTTTCCTATGGTTGACTTGAAGCATGTGTTCTCCATGTAGTAATGTTACCCTTGATGTGTATCAGATACCTCGTTGGGTGTGATAACATACTTGCGAAGATACACACTCGCAATCCCTCTGCATGTGAGAAGGTTGGTGGTGTCATAATCATGCACATAGAAGATCTTCGCCGTTTTGCTATGCTTTGGCTGCACAAATCAGAGGAGGTTCGTGCAGACAAAGCTCATTATGCAACAAACATTACTGGTGACATATATGCATCTGGCTGGATTAGTGAGATGTATGGTTACTCGTTTGCAGCAGCTGAGGTATGTGCAGTTTTATTCTTATATCTTTTTAAAAATGTTGTTGCAAGGATCTCAGGCTCCATTTAGACACTCCTAAAAAGTTAGTACGGACAGGTTCAGTGACTAATTCTAGAAAAAAAATAGTATGGGTGACATCAGTTAGCACACGCTTGCCTTGTTTGAAGAAAATGAAATTTTATTGAGTCCGTTCACTGCTCATTTTTCTATCGTGTGGGGTGATCGCTTCCTTATTCACTTGCAGATTAACCTGCGCCACATTATTAGGAAGGACATAATGATATATCCAGGTTATGTTCCACTACCTGGAGCAAAATATAAGGTTTTCCATTACGGGTTGAGATTTGGAGTTGGTAATTGGAGTTTTGACAAGGCTGATTGGAGAAATGCTGATGTGGTAAATACATGCTGGGCCAAGTTTCCTGAACCACCTGATCCATCTACCATCATGCAAGAAGATCTAGAGGCACGGGAGAGGGATCTTCTGAGCATTGAATGTGGAAGGGCTTTGAATAAAGCCCTATACCTGCACCATAAGCGACGGAATTGCCCCCGTCTTGACACCATCCACAGCACCTCTTCTAACAAAGTTGAGAGAATTGTTCGCGAGTCATCCAGAAGTAGAAATAGAGGAAAATCTGAGTCCATGGACTCGGCAAGGGAAAAGACCGTTGAAAGGGTTGCAGCCACCATACCACCTGTACATAAGTCAAGGAGACTGGCCAGATCTTCCAGGATGTGGATAATTGCTGTCTGGGCATTATCAATTATAGTGTTCTTATTGGTAATCTCCATATTTTTCACTGACCGAAGGAGAAGTGCTTCGAGATCTAGGGTCTCTAGAAGTATGAAGGCCCATGTCTGAGTATTCCTTTTCTCGTAAGGACACCATTTCTGACTATAGAAGACAGTATTTCCATAAGGTTGCTACTTTGTGAACACTATACATAAAAAGGGTTATCAGAAGCTAACACCTGTCCTGGGACTCTAGAATCTAACACCTGTTTGAGACGTTATCAGAAGCAGCCAGATGTCTTGGACCCTTCAAAATCCTCTTTTCTTCTTTTCAGCTTTCTTTGAGTAGCTAGCAGGTTTTGGTGCTACTGCTGTTGTATTTGATTCAATAGGTTCGTTTATTATGATGTAATATCTCATATGTTGTTTGTTTCTTTTATAGATCTCCTTGTCAGAAACTGTCAATCTGTAGAACATGTGATTATCTGAGCATACAAATACAATAATATATTCTTCTGTTCGAAACTCATGTCTGTTAAAGGATTTACATGTGCTGGCATGATGCATTATGTGAAGCCAGCGAGTTCAATCGCCTCGTCAAAAGTCAAAACTACTAGTAAGTGCATAACGTAGGCGCATTGACACGACTCATGATTACCTACGTGACAATCATTTCTTTGACAGTTGAGCTGTTCATACTCGTACATGAACAGTTGAACAAATCACGTGTGACCTATGAACACTTGCGAAAATGTTTTTTAGAGTCTGAGAAAAATGGTTTGGCTAAAAAGAGAGAAACACACACACAAGCAAGCCTTTTGTTGGAGGACCCCAAGTAGTGCCAATCTCGGCCTATTAAAAGCCCAATTTGCTATTTCAGCCCACAGGTATGTTGTGAATTTGTGATCCCATCCAACGGTCCAACCACTCTGTGATCACTCATCACTTCTCTCCCAGCCTCCCCAGTCCCACGGCTGTTCCCATTTCACACGACCATACCATACGGGGTGACGCCTGACGCGCCCGTTCGTCCCTGACCCGTCCACTTCGAAACATTTCGAAATCCCCAACCCCCAACCCCCGAAAGGCGAAACCCCCGGCATCTCGAAAATTTTCCCGCTCGGAGCCTCCAAACCCTAACCCCATCTCCGGCCGGCGACGCCTCCCCGGCGGCCGGCGAGATGCACATCAAGGAGGTAACCCTCGAGGGGTTCAAGTCGTACGCGGGGCGGACGGTGGTGCCAGGGTTCGACCCGCTGTTCAACGCCATCACCGGGCTCAACGGCTCCGGCAAGTCCAACATCCTCGACTCCATCTGCTTCGTGCTCGGCATCACCGACCTCCGCCAGGTCCGCGCCGCCTCGCTCCAGGAGCTCGTCTACAAGCAGGGCCAGGCCGGGGTCACCAAGGCCACCGTCTCCATCGTCTTCGACAACTCCGACCGCTCCCGCTCCCCGCTCGGCTACGAGGACTCGCCCGAGATCACTGTCACGCGCCAGGTTACAAATCACTTGCAACCATTTTCACTATCCTATAGCGCCTTCTGGAAGCGTTCCTTTCCCGTTCGTATTTGAGCTCCGCGGGGGATTTTTTAAATGTGATTTTGGGCTTACGCCGCAATTTTGCTTCGCGCATATATCTCGAAATTGGCGCTGATGAATTACAGCTGGTTACTCTCGAAGACGAACTGCTGATTGAGGTGGTTTAGGGGCATAATGACGTGTTGATTTGTGATGTCTGCAGCTAGATTTTTGAGGGGATTTTAGGTGTTGGGGTGTGATTTTGTCCTTCAAATCTCAGAATTGTCGAGTTCCTCAATACTAGAGTTCAAGTGGTTTCATGTTGTTTTGATTTCTGTAAACTGGAAGCATATTTGTATGGTCTGGACACTGAAGGGTTGGATGTGGCGAATATGGAGTAGGAAATTTGAACTGCGTTTTGTTTCTTTACCTAAAAAGGTACCTAGTTGAGGCTTAGTGCCTTAGCATCTGCTAAATATGTTGATTCAAGTGCTTAACTAGATATGTTTCTTAGTATGTTTTGTGTATCCAAGCTGATACGGATAGTTGATTTTTTGCTTAATGGCAAATTGATGCTGAATTTTTGCTAATTTGTGTCTAGCTCACTCATTTTCTAGTGAAACACTTGGTTGATGTGTATGAATCTGGAGTTCTGCTGATGTGTGTTCTAGCTGACATATTTTTTTCATAAGAGGATCTAGGGATTGCAAATTTGTAACAAATGGAACTGGATCTTTTCTGATTTTGTTCTCACATCATCTGGCTGACACATCTTTTAGTTAAATACTCCATTTCTATATTAGGTGGCTGTTTTGCACCCAGTGTTTCATGGTTAAAAATATTTGCAGCTGGAATTTTGAAATTATTTTAGATCTAGGAATCCAGTTGTACTGGAATCAATGAATCATGTTATTTAGGTTGACGCGGGGTGTGAAGGGCCAGGCATTTGAGGATATCTTGGAGTCCATCTATCATTTTTCCCTCAAGGTTTGGAATCATAGATGTCGATATCAGGGATTGAGTGGTTGTATGCTGTTTATGTCTTTTGTTATTGAAAAGCAGACTTGGATGGCTTGTCACTGAAAAGATGGAGGTGGGCATAGCAGAGTTGGTTGTTTGAAACGGTTTAAGTGTCATCTATGCTAAAGTTTATATCAACTGAGGCTTACATTTGGTTGATTTTGTTAGTTTCAGAGTGCGAGTTATGGTTGCAATGCACGAGGCTGTTTTTTAAATATATTTTAAGGGTGTTGTAGCTGACCCCATCAGCTTTTGTCCTGTGTTTTGTAGATTGTAGTCGGTGGACGAAACAAATACCTTATCAATGGCCATCTTGCACAACCTTCCCGGGTGCAGACCCTTTTCCACTCAGTGCAGCTTAATGTAAACAATCCTCATTTTCTAATTATGCAAGGGCGCATAACAAAAGTGCTCAACATGAAGCCTCCGGAAATTTTGTCCATGTTAGAAGAGGCCGCAGGCACAAGAATGTACGAAATGAAGAAAGAATCTGCTCTTAAGACACTTGAGAAGAAACAGAACAAAGTTGATGAGATTAATAAACTCCTTGATGCTGAAATCCTTCCTGCATTAGAGAAGCTTAGAAAGGAGCGGTGCCAGTACATGAAATGGGCCAATGGCAATGCTGAACTGGAGCGGCTCAAAAGGTTCTGTATCGCCTATGAGTTCGTTCAGGCTGAGAGAGTGCGAGATGGTGCGCTCAATGATGTCAAACAAATCAGGGCAAAGATTCTTGGGCTAGATGAAAATACAGAAAAGCTAAAAGCAGATATACAGGAAATGGACAAGAACATTTCTACCTTGGCTGCAGAAAAGGAAGCTAAACTTGGTGGTGAAATGAAGACTTTGTCAGAGAAAGTGGATAAACTATCACATGCTCTTATTAAGGAAACTTCTGTGATGAATAATCAAGAGGAAACCCTGAAGTCTGAGGAGAAGGGGGTTGAGAAGGTAATGCTGCAGTGCTTTCAGACATCCTAGATTTTATTTCAAGTAACTTACAAGGTATACCATCATAATTTTCACATGTAGATTCTCAAAAACATTGAAGACATAAAAAGATCTATGCTTGAGAGAGATGCTGCTGTAAAAGATTTGGAGGATGGGGCGTCTGACATGAAAAGGAAAGCAGAGGATCTGACAAAGAAGTTGGACGAGAATGAGAAAGAATATCAGGTATGTGAAGACGACACACCTTTAAATAGAAGCTATTAACATATAGCCTCTTGGCTTTTATGTACTCTTGGAATACAAATACTAAATTGTTTTCTACCCAGGGTGTGCTAGCAGGAAAGAGTAGCGCAAACGAGAAGAAATGCCTCGAAGATCAACTTAGAGATGCAAAAGCTGCAGTTGGAGATGCTGAATCTGGGTTAAAGCAGCTGAACACAAAAATAAGTCATTCTGAGAGGGAGCTGAAGGAGAAGAAAGCTCTGTTAGTGTCCAAGCGTGATGAGGCTACTGCAGCTGAGAATGAGCTGAAAGCAAGGACAAGAGACTTGGAAGCTATCAAGACATCCATGGAATCTATTAATTATGATGAGGGCCAGATGGAAGCTTTGCAAAAGGTATACACTGGTCAAGCTAAAATTGCTAAGGTGGCATAAGAGGTGCCAATAAGAAGGCTATGCTTCTGATTGTTGGCAATAATTCTTTTCCATGTTATGCTCATTCACAGGACCGGTCTACAGAGGCAGAAACGATTCGGAAATTGGAGGACCGTGTTCGTACTCTTTCAGGTGAAGTTGCTAATGTCCACTTCAGTTATCGAGACCCTGAAATGAATTTTGACAGATCAAAAGTCAAAGGGGTTGTTGCACGTCTTATTAGAATAAAGGATAGCTCAACAGCAACAGCACTGGAGGTTTGTATCAGCAAACTTTCCCTGCTTGTTTGAAGTTAATTTCTGTTTTCATCGAAGGAGTTGATCTAGCCATCCGAGTTCATTTATCAGTCAAATATTGCAGGTTGCTGCAGGTGGAAGGCTATTTAATGTGGTTGTTGACACAGAAAACACTGGAAAGCAATTATTGAAAAATGGGAATCTCCGAAGTAGAGTAACCATCATACCTTTGAACAAAATCCAAACATACATGATACCTGATAGAGTTCAGCAGATGGCTCGTAGACTGGTTAATATCACCCCCCCCCCCCCCCCCCCCCCCCACCCCCTCCCCCCTCTTGCCTCTTTGGTTGTACTGTGTTGGATGTACCCTTTTGGTTGGCGGTGACTTGTCTAAACGAGAAGTATATAATATACTGGTTTGCTTTGTAGGTTGGTCCTGACAATGTGACATTGGCTCTAGAATTGGTTGGATATGGCGAGGAAGTAAAGGTCTGTATTGTGTCTTTTCAGTTAAATTTTGAGAAATATTCACTGTATGCTTTACTCCTGTATATTTATACATACCTGGTGCCTAGCGTCCTTTTGTTTTCTTCAAACTTGTCATTGTTAGAAAAGCATTCTGTATTGCATACGACCATTTATAATCTTCTTGTAATTTGAATCTAAGGCCCTGTTTGGCATGACTCCAACTCCATATTTTTTGCTCCACTCCAAAACTCTAGCTGAATCATGCTCCACATGGAGTTAGAGTTGTCTGGAGGGGGTGTTTGGCTAGAATGCTGCCCTCAACTCTAGAAAAGAAGGTTTTGAGGATAGATTGCCACTTTTACCCTTGGACCCACCCATCAGTATGTTCGACGACTGTTTCTTTTTTTTTCCGAAACATTGACTGTTTCTTCCTTCCTCCTGTGCCACCATGGCGGCTTGCCCTTCTTAGTCCATTGCACGGCAGCTTCCCAGAACTTAAACGTTAATAGAATAAAGTAATAAGCTATTCATCGATTAACCGCTAATGATTTACGCATGCCCGATAACATTAGAACTAGGCCAAACAGAAGAAAGGTAGGCGCGGAATCGAGGGAATTAAAAAAAACTTCTCCTCAAGCAAAGAATAAAAAGAAAGAAAGAATGAATCTTGGTTCTTCTTGCTGTCGTGGTGGACGCGTGAGGGTCAATCGTGTTGAATTGAATCGATGAGAAGCTCTGCGCGAGAAGAGAGGGGAACGGGGCAGTGGAGTGTGTGAAGCGGCAGGTGGCCTCAAGATGGCGACCAGCGGTGGTCTGGGTAGGTGGGGGGTGTTCGGGCGCACCTACCCCGATGGCTGTGGAGAGCCTTGGAGGTCACCGGCGAGGAGCCCTTGGTGGAGGTCGATGGTGGCAGCAGGCAGCGTCGGGCAGCAGCGGCTTCAGAAGGGGGCGTCCACGTGCGAAGGGAAGAAAAGTGGGAGGATGGGAGCCGGCGGCGGAGTCTGGCCTCCCGGCCGGCGAGGGTGCCGGCAGCGGGGAGGACCCCTATCGGGGGATGCGCGGGGAGGACCCTGTCAGGCGGCGGCGGGGAGGAACGAGCGGGCGCGGCGAGTCGAGAGGATAGGGAAAGGCTGGGCCTCGGGGCGACGGGAAACAAAAAGAGCGAACCGTTTTTTCATAACGAGTGGCAGTGGTGGGTAATTATCTTCCAACTCCACGTTTAGATTCATATTTAAGATTGCTGGAGTTGCAAAAGTGGTACTCCACCAAAATTAACTAGGACTACACAAACTCCATGGAGTTGGGCTGCTCTACAAATTAGTGGAGTTGGGGTGTTTGGCCAGCTCCATTCAGCTCTAGCGTGGAGTTTAGGAGTGGAGCTATGCCAAACAGGGCCTAAACATCACATTATTCTGGTTGTCAATTTAATAGATTTATTGTTGCAGAATGCTGTGACTTACGTTTTTGGCTCCACATTTGTGTGTCGCAATATGGAGGCAGCAAAAGAGGTAAATCTTCTTTCTTCAGGAATAATTTTGGTATACTTTAATTTAGTTGAACATGTTTCCAAGTATATAATGCAAATTGTGGTTGATACTTAATAGTGTGATTATTATTCTCTTCTTGACACAGGTTGCATTTAATAGAGAAGTTGCCAGTACTAGTGTGACTCTTGAAGGTGACACTTTTCAGCCGAGTGGCCTTTTGACTGGAGGCAGTAAAGGGTAAGTTGTCAATATTTCACTTGATACTAGTGTTTTGAGTAGACCAATTTCTTTGTGGAATTTGGTATTGATGCTCCTTTGGAGGGAAATACACATTAGATGCTCTGATCGTCCTTTTAGGATGGCATCGATGAAAATTGCACCATAGGGACGTGTTGTAATTTTGCTGCCCTACCCTGCCAGTGTATCGGCTGGCCAAACTTTGGCGCAGAATTTGGCCTCCAGAGTTCAGTCGCGCAGAGAAGGTTTTCTGTGTCTTGAGCGCGTGGGCAGGACAATAGTTGTCCCTGATCCAAATGAGCATGTTGGTGTCGGTCCATGGCCAAATATTGGCAGGGCGAGTTGGGACAAGCATCCAAACGTGCCCTAGACGCGTCTGTTTGGCTTGTTACTGTTCTTGCTGGTGATAACTAGTAACTAGATAGTTGGCAGATAGTAAAAATGGCTATCCTGTGGTCAGATAAACAGACTTGTCATGTCCCTTTGGTAACGTCTACTATAATAATGCAGAGGCAGAGGGAATTTGCTAAGGAAACTCGATGAATTGGCTACAGCTGAGGCTGATCTATCTGATCATCTGAAAAGACTCTCTGCCATCGAACAACAGGTACCCACTGAATGCATAATGCCCGCACATGACTTCTGTTCTTCTTACCGTTCCTTGTGAATTTATGTGAATTAATTTGCAGGATAAATCTACACATCCTACTAACCACGTTCTGCCCTTAAAGTGCTGTCTTCACCTGTTAATTAAAAGCTTGTAAATTCATTTAATATTATGTATCCTAAGAATGAATATCATGAGACATGCATATCTAATTATTAAATTGTAAAATACTTTGCTCGCACAATGATTCTTGTAATGGTACTCATTCTTTGAGGCAGTTAGCATGTATGCACAATGATAGAAAAAAAAAGTAACCTCTGGTTAATTGAGTGCTTTATTGTGCTGGCATTTACCAATTATCTTAGTTCATTGCTTCTGTAGCATGTTATGTAACCGATGCTAAATTTCTTTTTTCTAGAAATTCTAATCTCCCCTCCCTTCTCTTCTTTTTTCCCAGATCAATGCCCTTTTACCATTGCAGAAAAGGTACACTGAGTTGAAATCTCAGCTTGAACTCAAGTCATATGATCTCTCATTATTTCAGAAGAGAGTTGAGCAAAATGAACATCACAAGGTATTTGCCTACACCATCAATATGGTTGTTTCCAACTTCAATTAAATTAACATTTTTTGTATTTGGACTTCAGTTAGGTGAACTCGTAAAGAAAATTGAACAAGTGCTTCAAGAATCAAAACAAGAGTTGACAGAAAAGCAAGTGCAGTATGAAAAATGTGTGTCCACGGTTTCTGAGTTGGAAGACACCATCAGGACTTATGGCACTGAACGTGAAGGCAGACTCAAAGCACTGGAAAAAACGATCAAATCATTGAAATCAGAGATGCAGTCAATGTCAAAGCAACTAAAGGTTTGCTTACTTTCTCATTGTTGCCACAACTGATTTATCACTTCATCTCCGAAGCATTTTCAATAAAAGATGCTTCTCCTTGTAATGGACATGTTTGTGGGAGCAGTTGTGGGCGTATTCTAGATGTGGCCACGACCTCATCGGTGTGGCACTATGGCTTAGGTGCCATGATCGGCTGCCGCAGTGGCGAGGCAGGCAAGAAGGAAACTGGGATATTAGGTTAACCTGATTAATTAATTCCAAAATACTGCCCAATTTCTCCTCTTTATAGAGCTAGTCAGGCTATGTTGTTGTTGTTGATAGAGCTAGTCAGGCACTACCAAACTCGACCTAATTGATCCATATCTGATTTCTCAGCACTTGCTAACTCTTAGCAAAACAACATCAACTTAAGTAAAGAGATATGGAGGCTTATCTCTAAATCTCTGTTGTTGCTGCTGCATTCTCCTGGGCAGGTGCTACTGCTTTTTTTAGCCTTGCGACACTGGTTTGTGTGTGAGGTCCCACATGATCTTTGTGTTTACGCTAACTCATATTTGATTTGCAGTTTTACTATATAGAGTATTATTTATTTTTGGTTGGATGACGATAGGTAGAAATAGAATACTTTCTTAAATCTGCATGTAAGCTGAAATGAATTTCACTGATTACCATGAGTTAGTGGTAAGCTCTTTCTGAAGAGACATGTTAGTTTACAAGGTAACTATGTGGTTAGCTTTGATGAAGAGGCTAGACATCTTTTAGTATGCAGAGTATTGCAGTTCTGTTGAATTTCTACTCTGATACTGGCCATAACTTGATTCTTTTATACTTGAACAGTCATCCTGACAATTCAAACTTGAACTCATTCCATGTTTTTTCTTATTGCGTATCTGAAATAGGCTCATGAAAGTGAGAGGGAGAGGCTGATCATGGAGAAAGATGCGGTTGCTAACGAGCTTGCTACGCTAGAAGAGCAATTGACAACTTCAAAAGCTCAAATTGTTTCTCTGTCTGAAGTCTTGGAAAAACAAAGGGATGAGGTAGTGCAAGATGCCATGTTATATTGTGCCTGGTGTTACTGCTGAGATTTGGATTTATTTAGTTAAATATGCTTGCACTTCACTTGTGGATCACAGGTTACTACCATAAAGCAAGGTTATGATCAAGCTGAAGGTGAGCTCAATGTTGGACGCTTGAAACTGAAGGAATGTGACTCACAGATAAACAGCTTGGCTAAGGAACAGCAGAAACTTCAACATCAATTAAGTGATTCCAATGTTGAAAGGAAGAAAATGGAAAATGAGGTTGCAATCTCTGCTGCATTTTTCTCCTTTATAATTGCTTGCTTACACATGCTTTAATGCCTGAATTTAACATATTAGGTTAAAAGGATGGAGATAGAGCAGAAGGATTGCTCTTCAATAGTAGATAGGCTAGTGGATAAGTATAGTTGGATTGCAACTGAGAAACAGTTGTTTGGGAAAAGTGGTACAGATTACGATTTTGAATCTTGTGAACCACATAAAGCCCGAGAGGAACTTGAAAATCTTCAAGCCCAACAGTCCAGGTACATCTGATATTTCTGTCAGCTCCATTTAACTGCGAATCATCAAAATATCTAGTGCTCCTGAATTGCTGTACCCATATCAACTGTTTAATTCTGTAATTTGCTATCTATGCACCAATCATCATTACCTGCCAAACAGTCTTGAGAAAAGGGTCAATAAGAAAGTTATGGCAATGTTTGAGAAGGCAGAGGACGAGTACAACGATTTGATTTCAAAGAAAAACATCATCGAGGTAGGCCATATTCATGATAGTTTTCTTGATAGCCTGAAAATATTTTTATTGCTGCACACTTAACTTTTATCATCTGCAGAATGACAAGGCAAAAATCAAGAAAGTGATAGAAGAGTTGGATGAGAAGAAGAAGGAAACATTGAAAGTCACATGGCTCAAAGTAAACAAGTCAGTATATGATCCTTTATTATTGACTTATTATATATCTCAGCAATGCACCACCCCTTTAAATATAGCTAAAGACCTAGTCTTAGTGTGATATGTTCCCAAAAAAAAAGTCTTATTGTGATAATCCTTTACTCATAAATATGTAACCATTCTGTTTATATAGGGATTTTGGTTCTATATTCAGTACTCTTTTACCTGGTACAATGGCAAAACTTGATCCTCCAGAAGGTGGTACGTTCTTGGATGGTCTTGAAGTTCGTGTAGCATTTGGGACAGTTTGGAAGCAGTCTCTTTCTGAACTTAGTGGAGGGCAACGATCCCTTCTTGCTCTTAGCCTTATCCTGGCGCTACTTCTTTTCAAACCTGCGCCACTTTACATACTGGATGAGGTAAATCTGAATATGATCTACTATTTGATTTTCTTATCACTGCAATCTACGATATGCAATTTCTCAGAAGCAGATTTATTGAAACATAGACAAAATTCAGCTTTGATGTTTTTTCTTGGGATCAGTTGCTCAAAAACATCTGAAAGCTGGAAATGATTAGTTAGACTAAAGCAACTGTTCAGAGCATGAGTTAATCTCTCCTAGGCAGACTTTTACCCTTGTTGTATTTTATAAAAAAGTGTGGTGAAGACTCAGAGTAGACCACCATACGATAGGATGCAATAATGCCGCATTGTACTGTTGGAAGTTGTTGTTCTCATGGTAGGCCTCAGTTGCGTGGATAACTTAGTTCTGGTCTAGAGGGTATGTCTTAAACGGAAGCGGCTGGAAAGTGATGCTGAGCAGCACTTGATGTTTTTGTGCTAACATGTATTGATATTTTGGTTTATTTAGAACATATATCTAATTGGCCTTGTTAGTTTCATGGTAATTTAGTTATAAATCCTTGTACTGAGCGAGGTGCTTTTATAATGACGCTTTGTAAAGTCTTGAATGTCTGATGTCTTGAGCGTTATAGCTTGCAGATCGTTTGCACAGATTGGCCATTTTTCAACTGACCAATATGTTCATGCCCTGCAGGTTGATGCCGCCCTTGATCTGAGCCACACCCAAAACATTGGTAGAATGATCAAGGCTCATTTTCCGCACTCACAGGTAATCTAAATGCAGCTATAGTATCTTATAATCCCATTTAGTCAGGAGGGTATTATATTTAAATTGTAGTTGGTAGGCTTTGCCTAAACAGACAGACCTACTGGGTGATGAGTTACATAGGCAACACTAGACTGATCAGACTCAAAAGACTTACAACTACTGATTTGGAGAACTGTCTCTTTGCTTGTGTACTTGCCCATTCAGGTGCTCCCTCATTTGTGTTCTGGCACTTGAAAAGCTTAAATTCTGAAAGTTTGGATTAATGTATTTTGCAGTTCATAGTTGTCTCCCTTAAAGAGGGTATGTTCAACAATGCCAACGTGATATTCCGGACAAAATTTGTTGATGGTGTGTCCACTGTGACACGGACAGTGCCTTCGAAACAAAGATGATCAGATGACCAATACCGTGTCTTCTGTGGGTATGTTCTGACCCTTCTGATCATTGTTCCAAAGCTGCTGTTGACACAAGTCATTGTAATTATATAACCTGTTCATTGTTCTATCAGGAGAACGATTTCATGAAAGCTGAACCCCACAGTTGCTGCTAGGTTTCCAAATGGTTTGCTGCACCCTAACTTACGGGGTGCTAGTGCTTGCTTGGTGCTGTGGCTGCAAAATGCATCAAGCTCCTCGCTTGTCAAGCCATGGCATCAAATTAGGTGCTATATCTGTAACCCCATGCCATTACGTTCATGACCTCGCATGTACTTCGATCTGCCCTAATGTGTAATTAGCAGTTGAACAATTTCGTTTTGAAGATTAAATCTAATGTACTTGCGTATATCATGTAATGTATCGACCATCTGTCGTCAAGGCTTATGTTTTCATGCTTTATTCATTTTTCTTTACGAGATTCTATATGTTAATGTAAATTTCGTCCGATCGCATCCTCACGCGATCCAACGGCTGAGAGCGAGGGCTGTGACGTGGTTCTGCATTAACAGTTGGACGACAGCGGTGTGAATATTCCCATTGATCCGTTGATCTTTGATGAGAGGCTCGATCCGGGCATCAGGCTATATGTTGCCTTTTGTTGTAAACATTGTTGCGCCCTAACTACTTGCCCTGTTTTCCCTGCCTCCACCATTGAAGCCAAGCCATGGTTGCTGCACTTGCATCCGAGGAGATGACCTCGACGTGCCATGTCGAGGCGTCCAGCGGCTCGCACGTCTACCAAATCGCGGGCTACTCGCTGACCCAAGGCATGGGCATCGGCCGCTGCCTGCAGTCAAGCGCGTTCACCGTCGCCGGGCACGACTGGGCCGTCGTGTTCTACCCCGACGGCCACGGCGTCAACGAGGACGCCGACCACGTCTCGGTGTTCCTCACGCTCCTGAGCGACACGGCAGGCCCGGAGGACAAGGACGGCGGCGCCGTCCGCGCCCACATCGACTTCGGCCTCGTCGACCAGCGGCGCAGCCCCCGGTGATCAAGAAGGAGTCGCGGCTCTCCTACAGCTTCGCGTCGCGGGGCGCGTCCGCGGGGTACGCCAGGTTCATGTCCAAGGCGGAGGTGGAGTCCTCGGGGCTCGTCCACGGCGACTGCCTCGCCGTGCGCTGCATGGTGCACGTGCTCCGCGTGAGGGAGGGCGAGGCGGCCGGCACCGTCGCCGCCGCCGTTCCGGAGGCCGGCGTGCTGACCACCGCGTACCGGCACGTGGCCACGAAGACGTGGCCCGCGCTGAGGCAGCGGTTCGGCACGCCGGAGTGGATCGCGTTTCTGCTGGAGCTCCTGCTGAGGTGCCTGATGGTCTACGTCAACAGAAGGCTACGCGAGGATGACGACGACGGCTGCAGGCGCAGGAGGGCCAGGGGTCGCTGTCGGTGCAAGTGCGGCTGCTGCTGCTGCTGCAAAGCCTAGTGCACCACAAGCCTTGCGCGGTCAAGATGAATCCAATTAATTAGGTTTTATTAGTTAGAAGTTCCTCCAGTTTTGCTGTAAAATTTACAGGGAAATAAAATGAGTATTACTAGTCACACATCTGCATTAATTAACTTCCATCTAGGAACGCATAGCACGGGAAAATTGGTTCTTCTATAGCAAGGGAAAAGCAACGCGCGCGTAAAGGTCTTGCTAAACATATTAATCTTCCTGATTCGAGTGCATATAAAAAAGAACCTTCGAACCGTGTTGAAAATTGTTCCGCGGGCAGCCATGGCGTCCTCCCTGGTGCTCGACGGGTTCCCGGGTGTCGCGGTGGCGCCACCAAAGCGCCGCGCCGGCGATGTTGAGATAGCGGAGACGGCGAGGCCCTCACCACGTGGCTGTGTGCATCGCTGACGTGGATGACCCCGTTCACAAATCGGATGGCTGCAGCCTCGACGTCGAGGCGATCTAAGATGGATCCAGCGAACAATCCTCACGGCCGGGCTTGTCTTTGGAGGACTTGGCTTGGGCTATTAAGGCCATGCTGAAGGTGAGATGATCTAGCTGCTAAAACACGCAAGTCGTTAATCTGCTCGAGACCTGATCGAAGCATGTGTGATCGATGATAATTGTGCGTTTCAAAGTGCTGCCTGCTAATCGCTGAAGCCTGAAGGCCCATGTCAAATGGGCTGCACAAAAATGTCCTGCAATCAAATGTGATATCGCAGAAATTTTTATTAACCAGCAAAATTGTTGTAGACCTCGTCTAAACAAAACAAACAGTGATACATCCAGTCCTTCGAAGGTGCTCATAGGGGTAGGGTTTGCGTACGTGTATTCATAGGGGTTAGGGGTAGGTTTGCGTACGTGTATTCATAGGGGTGAGTGTGCGTGCGTGTTGTGAGCGTCTGCTGTGTAATTCTAAAAAAAAATCTACGTAATTGCACAGGTGTTTCATGTTTGGACTCCTATACACCTGTCCTTTCAGAGAAGGGGTGCCGGGGAGGACAGAAAAACTGCACACGTTATGAAAACTGAAGGTGTCTGTCCAATTCCAATAAGTCAATCAACTACAACACACACCTTTCCATCCTTAAACGCCTTACTCTCACCCGATAGTTAATCATTTTCTTGTGTTATGTGTTTACGTCTAAAGCACTCAATTGAGCAGCTCTTCTAATACATGGCAGACGAAGCCTAACAGAGCAATCCATGCAGCACAAGGTGAGGTTGTCTAGAGACTATCGTTCCCTTCATTTCCTTCTTTGGGGATCCCGACTGAGGCCGTGCTTTCTCAAAGTTCTGATGTAACTTCGCATCAGACTGAACTTATTAGAACCCAGATGGTGCAAGTAATCCCATGTGAAGATCCCTGTCTTGTGCAAATCATCGAAGAGTATCCTACACGCAAACAACAGTGGGGAATGAATGGGATCTGCATATAAAAACAGAAACTTTTTGTTTCTAATTGATAGAGATGTCACAACTGATTTCTGCAATATGACATGAGGAAAAATGCCATGAGATAATTTGACCCTCACCGGACTCCATAGTTCCCGATCGATTCAGCTGACATGATTCCAATGTGCCGTCGCCCAAATATAACCTGATCAGACATGGTCACTGCTGTGAAAACAGATTTTTAAGAAAAGTGCAGGCCCAGCACAAGATATTAAGTAATCTTCTAATGACAGCATTGAAGATTTTATGAGTAATCCATGTTCATAAATCGAAGGCGGAAGCAAATTTGCAGATTCATTCACAGAAGAAACAAGAACAATTTTCTTTTCCTACAGCAATACTTATGAGTTATAGCACAATTGCCATTTGCACTAACAAAATGGGTCAAGAAGACCAACTGTGAGCAGATAAAATTATACTGGAAATTACCTTTTCACCGCCCACTGATCTGATTTTGCTATCAGCTGCTGGGCTGTATACTCTCAGAAACTCTGCTGACAGATGAAATGATCTACCATCTGCGAATTCAACCTCAACCTGAGATGAACCAGAAATTAGTTTAATCCCAAACAGATACACAACCCACACCCAAAGTATGCACCATGTCACCATTGCCAGAGTAACTTCTGTAGAAGCTTGCAAGAGTGGCCAATCAAAGAAAAAAAAAACATTGCAATTTTAACACAAATATGCGTGCCAACTAAGGTGTAGTACATGGCTATTTCTTCGAGATAAGATGCATATGGTCCTAAAACATTGATGTGATAAGGTCAGGTTTGGAAATACTAAAACAAAGAAACAAGACCAGAGCTTCAACAACGACGCCGAGAGATCTGAATCCTGACATTGATTGGGAGCTCTGCCTTGACCACACAACATGGCCTCACACTAAGTATGGTTTGTGGTCACATGTCGAGAATAGCACTCTTATTAACATTGCGCCATCGAGCACTCACGGGTGGACAGTAAGGATTAAGGAACATTTTGCTTTGCTTGCACGCATGACAACCGAAGACATTTGAGCGCAATCAGGTGGAGTAGACAGCACAAAGGTGGCCTGGAGCGCTGTGGTGACTTGTGAATTTGGGCTTTGAGCCGAGAGGACTGTACTCTAGATCGCACCAAAACGGAACAGCGACCAGTAATCACCACGCGAGCAGTTGAAAATCGCAGGAATCAGCTAGGGTCAATAGCATCTAAGGAAGAGGAGGGGATTTGGGCAGCCTAGGAGGCGGAGACTCACGGATTTGGGCGCATGCAGCGCGAGCTTCGTCAGGCGCGGGGGCTGCGCCGCCGCGTGCAGCCGCCGGATCACGGCGCCCATCGCCGCCGCCATTGGCGTAGAGCAAGCCGGCGGGGCGGCGGGTCTCCGCTAGCCGCTTCTTCTCCACCTCCGGCCCACTCACTACCGGAGGAAGCCGCTCCCGGCCCGATTCGCTGCCGCTTAACTGGGATTACCGTGCACGAATCTCAAGGAGATCTCGCCCCTGGCCAGAAATGTCCAGCACGTCTCGCTCTCGCCACTCGCCAGTCGCCACGGCGCAGCAGCATGCGTGGCGTGCAACGGGTCGCGCCCAGACGGCAGGCACAAGCCGGCACGCCTTCGCATCGACGACAAGGTCCTTTTTACCACCGCTAGATTCGTGGTGGGCCCGACCTCGCCGTACGCCGCTGGCCAGTCAGCCACACACCACGCGGCCCACCACCGCGGGCGCGAAAGGAACGGGTGGGCGCAGCCACCCGCGGCGGCCGGAACTCCCCAGGGCGTGCGCGCATATCCATCTCCCCCATTCCCACGCGTCGCGGAAGCAGCAGCCGCCTCGCCTACTCCGCCGGCCAGCAGCCAGCAATGCCGCTGGCGCTCGCGCAGCTGCAGGACCTGCGGGAGCGCATCTCCGACCGCTTCCGCCCGTGGAGCCGCTCCGCGCAGTTCTGGGTCCGCGCTGCGGACATCTACACCAGCTACAAGGTAGGCGAGGCGAGATAGCCGCTGGCCAGTTGGTGGCCGTGCCTTTGATGTGCTCGTCGATATGCCCCTGAGGTGGGGTGTGGTGCGGGGGGTTTTAATTGGTGAGCGATTTGGTGGTCGGTGCAGGTGTGCCAGCTGCGGGCGGGGTTCGTCAAGGATGAGGAGGAGCGGGAGGCCATGTGGGAGCAGCAGCACGAGCTCGGCGCCCAGAAGATGTACTCCCTCTGCTCCGAGCTCGGCGGGCTCTTCCTCAAGGTTGGTGTGCTGCTTCGGTTCCCCTGTTTTTCCTTTTCTTTCCTCCCCTTCGATTGTCTCCAGCCTCGATCAATATAATCAGTATAACCTGGGGGAAAACAAATCAGTATAACTGATACAAGCTGCAGTTCTTATTGTGCTTGGCGTGCTTTTCGCGTCATCAGGTTATGGTATGCTGTTTCTTCCTTGATTTGAGTGCTCTGTGAGACTGTTACATTGGATTACTGGATTTTCAACAGGCCGCTCAAATTCTGGGAAAACCCGATTTGGCACCGATGGCTTGGGTGAAGAGACTCGTCACGCTTTGTGATAAGGCACCAGCCACTCCGTTTGATGTGGTTAGAGATGTTGTGGAGAAACAGTTCGGGAAGAACTTCGATGAATTATTTGAATTCTTCGATGTCGAGCCTGTTGGGTCTGCTTCTATTGCTCAGGTTCGTGCTTAGGTACTTCTCTTCATCTCCAAAATCTGGGGGTTCGTAACATTTGTGCTTTGTACCATTCCTATACAGTACATGTTAGGCCTGTGCATATGTTATTTTCTTAACATAATTAACATGCATAGTTGGCATGAACAGATTACTTATTTTCTCACTTAATCTTTTAGAAAATCTCTCAGTATTCTTTGCTTCATATTTATTGTTAGGTGCATCGAGCAAGGCTTAAATTATCAAAGACAGATGTTGCTGTCAAGGTTAGTTAAGGATTTTATTGTTCTGTATAAACAGCCATTTGAAATTTCAGATTTGTTTGAATGTGTCATGATGAATTAGGAATTGACCAGGTTCAACATCCAGGAGCGGAACACCTGATGATGGTTGATATCCGGAACATGCAAGCAATGGCCTTGTTTTTGCAGAAGTATGACATCAACTTTGATCTATTCTCTGCTACCAAAGAGATGGAAACACAGGTTTTCTCCCCTCACACTGAAATCATTCTATTTTGTCACTTGTTCCAGTAATCCTATATAATATTTCTACATCAAACATCAAGAAAAATGTTGAGCTTCGTTGTGCAATTATCATTGCATTGACATAAACTGATGTGTGTCAAATTACTGATGAAGCTTGTGAAATAGCGTGGGTCTGTACTATATGTGGGTCTTTATATAGAGTTGTACTCATCATGGAATTCTGATATCTACTGTCTTGATCTGATTATCAGCAGCTTTAAAATTTAGTTCCACCAAATAGGTGGTTCCACCTTTTTCTTTTCTCTTTTTCTCCAATCAATGTTAGAATATTAAGCTTCTTAGAGAAAATATGAAAGCTCCCTTTTGATATTGTTTTCATAGTATAGTGTTTTGTAACTATTATGTATCTTACGTGAAATGGGAACATAATTCAAGGTTAATAGAAGTTTCAGTTATGACAATATGCTGCGTTAACGTCAATTTTTTGTTTTGATACAGATTTTACTCTTTAAGGTGCAGAGAATACAGTGTTGTGTTCTCATTCTGTGTCAATACTTCTATTTTACACCACTGTGCACCCTGTGTTGTGTTAAAGTGTTGACATACTTTTTTGTATTGATGTTTGCTTCTAAAGATATGCTATGAGTTTGACTTTGTGCGCGAAGCAAGGGCAATGGAAAGAATACGAGAATTCCTACGTATCACCAATAGGAAACCTCCAGTTATGGTGCCTCGTGTGATTCCTGGAATGGTTACCAGGTATAGTATCATAATTCATAACTTCTCACTGTATCTGGCCTTCCAGGGATTAACATTATCATGTGCTAGCTTGTTTGGAATTTTAGAGATAATAAAAAAATATTTATCACGAGTTTCTTTGCTGCCAATTCATGATATCCTGAAGTATGCTGCTGATTTTATGTATCATTCTTTCTTGTTGTGCTTCAGATGTAGGAAACAATGTGATTTATCTACTTTGTTGCTGTTAGATAGAAAAGGCACAAAAACTCCAATGCATGTAGTGGCTCAGTTTTTACTGAGCCTATTACCTCTTGTGTCATCTTTGCATAATCAGTATGACAGTATGAGAGGTTTATTAGGCCAATCGCTAATGAGGTTATTGTGTCATAGTATGAATTAAATGTTTTATATCTTTTGTTAGAGAGGTTCTGGTAATGGAATTCATCAAAGGAACCCCAATAATGAATCTTGGTGATGAAATGGCTAAAAGGGGCGTAGATCCTGGTGGTAAGATTGCAGCAATGGCAAAGCAGTAAGGACCTTCTTCTTGAAAGAGTATGGTTCTCATTTTCTTAGTTTACAAAACCTTATACTAGTTTTCAGATTCTATGTTGGGTCAGTGCTATTAGGATTAATAAAATAAAATGTCATTCAATTGGTCACTATCGGTAGACTTTAAAAATAATTAGTAATATGCCTTTTTTTGAAAATTTAATTTTGTTCTAGAGTTTTACTTCAATTGCTTTAATTTTTAATGCATAGGTGATTTAAGAAGCACCCTTTTTCTATTTGCAGGAAGATTTTGTCAGATCTTACTCTTGCATATGGTCAAATGATCTTGAAGGATGGCTTTTTTCATGCAGATCCACACCCAGGAAACATCCTTATCTGTAAGGACACAGAGGCAAGAAACCTTCTTAAACTCTTCCATCTCCTCTTACAGGCCAATGGCAACTTCCTGTTAAATGTTGTTCTTGTGTTTTTAGGTGGCTTTACTTGATTATGGACAAGTGAAAGAAATGCCAGAGGATTTACGACTTGCTTATGCAAATCTTGTAGTTGCAATGGCGGATGATGATTTTTTGAGGGCCGAAGAAAGTTTCAGGTTTGCAATGCTCAATTGCATGACCATGTTATATTCTATTTAACAGTTAGTTATTGCAAAGCAGTAAAATGAAATAACAAAGCAATCTGAGCTAGCAAACTAATGAAGATATGAAATATAGATTCCTGTTTGAAATGAAAAGATGTAGTTAAGGGCAAAATGAAAATCTCCTTGCTCTAGCGCCAGCCAATGCATGAGCTCATTCAGTGGTCTAGGGTCAAGTTTTTGACACTTGAGAGAGAGACTTATTGCTGATGTAAAAGGGGGTGTGGGTGTGTATGTCTGTGTGTGAGGTTGTATGTGGTTTCTAAACCCACTGCTTTATTCTTCTTAATATTAATGATACGCAGTTCTCCTGCATGCTCGATAAAAAAAAATCCTTGAATGTTGATATATTACCTGCTTTGCTCATGGACTGCAAAAATGTTTCAGGGAACTCGGTATCAAAACATGGACCATAGCTGATAACAAGCTAGAAGAATTGTTTCAATTATCGTTGCGAATGTTCGATACAAGATTACCACCTGGTGTAACTGTAATGTCACCTTTTGCCGATGATTCTTCACTTCATAAAGTTGGAGTGGAGGTATGATCACACCTTAAAGATCCAAACCTGTAAATAAATGTCATATATGTTTTTTAACCAATCCTATATTCTTACCCATCCATTTGTTTGTATTATTTACACACATAGTGATTTATCTATGTATTTATGTGCATTTTTACTTCCTAATGAACTGCGTCCTTAAATGACTTGTTCCTATTTCTGCCTTATTTGAAGAGCTTCCCAGAAGAGCTATTTTCAGTGCTTCGAACAATACAGCTTTTGCGAGGACTGACTGTTGGTATGGGGCTTACTTTCTCGTGCGCTCAGCAATGGAGACCAATCGCTGAGGAAGCATTGTTAAAAGCTGGGAGACTACGAGGTAATGGTGTTGTGACCTGCATGATTCGTTTATATATTCGTCAATTTATTCAACTCATGTGCATCCTGATTGAGAGACTAATTGTAATCTTACCATGTTGGTGCAGCTTCAAAACCAAAGCAAAAGAGAAATTTTCTCAGGCGACTATTTTGGTGAAGTAGAAATAGTGACCATCAAAGAACATCGTATATTTGTACACATTCATTTACTTTGGGTGCGTGTTATTTGACTCAATGATGTTGCTCATTCCTGTATCAAAATGTTTATTTTGGCATTTAGACGTGAAGTCTTCTTGGTCCCGATTCTACATTTTACATTTGGATTATATAGTAAGCTGACATGTACACAATCATCGCTATATGCTCAAAATACTCTGATACTCTGATTTGTCGCATTGGGCATCGATCCGTGCTTGGTCAGACTTTGTACAACATTTCCGTGCACAAAAGATGATCTGTCACATTGGGCGTCGATCCGTGCTTGGTCAGACTTTGTACAACTTTTTCCGTGCAACAGATGAGCTTCCTGACTTAGTCGCCTTAAACTTCTTGTTAAATTTACAGGGAGTCGATCAGATCGATGAGAGTTTTGCCTGTTTGATCCACAATTTAACATTTCAAACCTAATCTTTACGCTCTACTCTAATAAAGCAGGGCATTCGATCACATTCCAGGACTCTGCTTATCGATGTTCAGTCCCACGGATAAAGAACTTCAATTTCTATTCCTCCTTAGAAGATTACATTAATTCCCCCATAGGGGAAGAGGCTAGTAAGTTACAACAAGAAATCAAAATCTCCTTACAGTTAGATTGGTTATAATAGTCCTACACAAAATTTGTCAAACAACTCAACAAAGCACTATGTGAGGGCATTATTATACAAGTGTGATCAAGCACGTATAATAGCTTGAGCAGCCATAGTGTGTGAGCTCATCTGCCATGGAATCATGGAGATTCCTCTAAGCTTGAGCTCTTATTCATCTACCCTCATCACAGATCCATCCACCGTGTATGCATCTATGGCCAGTTGGCCACTGGCCAGCATGCATTAGAACTCTACGCATGCATGGCAGAGACACGGTGATGGGTGGTATGGTATACCTCTGCTGCTGCCGTCACGGCGCGGCGAGCGGCGGCCTAGCACTTCCAGCAGGAGGCGGCGATGACTGGCTTGCCCTTCCACCCGAGGACGAGGCATCCCTTCTCCTCCGCCACCGTGTACCCGCCGCCGCCGGCGTTCTCCTCCAGCCACTCCCTCGCCCTGGCCGCCATCCTGATGGGCACGGACTGGAACCCCGCCCGGCTCATCCGCCGCCGCCACTGGTCGGCGCGCTCGTGCCGCTCCACCCGCGCCGCGCCCTCGCACCCGACCACGTTCCTGATCTCCGCGCCGAAGTGGAACTGCTCGACGCGCGCCCGCCGCGCGTCGTAGCGCGGCAGCGCGGCGTCGAGCGCGTCGAACACCGCCGCGTAGTAGTGGAGCGCCTCCATGAACCTGCCCAGGAAGAATGGCCCGTTGTGCCCCGCGTCCTGCTCCACCAGCACGAACGCCTTGGGAGACAGCTTCCGCACCGTCTGGAGCACCGAGTTGAGCGCCCCGCGGCTCTCCTTCACCACGCAGTGGAGCTCCAGCACGCTGCTGATGGCCACCGCCTCCTCGCCGGCGGCGACGCCGAGGTCGTCGGCGTGCAGGCTCTCCAGGCTCCGGTCGACGGCGCGGAACTCGAGGCGCATCCCGAGCGCCTCCGCGTAGGCCTCGAGCTCCCGGCCGGCGGATCTCATGGCGTCGAGGGGCGCGCCTACGCCCGTGACGCGCACGCGCGACGGCTTGCCGCCGGCGCGCGCAGCGAGGCCGTCGAGGAGGGCGCGCCACTGGTGGCCGCGGTCTAGGCCCAGCGTCATACCCAGGTCCACCACGTGCACGTTGCTCTCCCCTTCGAAGGCTTCCAGGATGGAGGCGTTGGCCACGAAGTGCGCGAACCGCAGGTACGGGCAGAGCTCGTAGGCCAGCGCCAGCGCCTCGCCGCGCGCGCCGTCGCGACCCGCGCACGACGGCGGGATGCAGAACGCCATGCTCGCGGGGCCCAGCGCCGGAGGGTGCGCCAGCGCGAGGCGGTCGGCCAGGCCCTGCACGAAGCACGACGCCACGCGCTGGAACGCCGTGCCGTGCACGGGCGCGCCGGCCTGGAGCTCGCGCAGCAGCGCCGCCGCCTGCGCGCGGTCGCGGCACGCCACGGCCTCGGCGCAGGCGACCAGAAGCTGCACCAGGCGCATGCCATCAGCGCCGCCACCGCCGCCGCCGCCTCCACTTCCTCCCCCACCGCCGGCGACGGCACCGCCACCTTCCCCGACGACAACACCCGCGTCCTCACCTTCCTGGAACGCCACGGGAGATTCCATGGCCTCCATGGCCTCGACCTTCTGCTTGCAGCTCTCGAGAACGTCCCTGAACCTCTGCTTCCTGACGCGGGATGTTTCAGCCGCCGCGGCGGCGACGTCGGCGCGGGCCAGCGGCCATGAAGGCTGGTAAGGCGAGCTGTAGTAGTCGACCCTGGTGGCCTTGGAAGCGCGGTAGCCGAGCTCTACCTCGTCGCCGTCGAACGCCGCGTCCTGCTGATCGGTGCCGAAGTAGTAGGGGAAGCCCAGTCCTGGTTCAGTGCGGAGCACAGCATCGTGCTGTGGCAGGTGCTGAATCTGCTGGGAGGAGCCGTAGGAGGTGGCGAACGAGTTGGCGGGCGTGCTCCGGCATGGCTGCTCGGACATGCCCATGTCTGTGTGCACGTATGCTTCTCCACGTTACTTCGTTAATTAGGCCTTGTTGCAAAGGCAAATGACCTAGTTAACTTTAATTGTTACGTGGTTGAACCAACAAAGGTATTTATAGAGCAAGCGTACAAGCGAGAGGTAGTAGGAGATGACCTGGTTTTTCTCCTCCTTTTTTTTCTTTCTTTTTTGTTATCTAATCTAAAGAAAGGCTACATGATACAACTCAGGTTTGCCTGTATCTTTTTTGTTAAGTACTGAAAGACTTGGCATTAGGCTCATACTATATTGTAAACAAAAGTTTGTGCTGTCTGAATTTTGGCGCAAAAACGCATATAACTGTCTGGCTGAAAGGGACAAGTATTCAGATTTCAGAATATGTCAGCACTGTTAATTCAGCAAATGTATTTTTCACTGTCCGGATTGAGTGGCAATAGATAGATAGGTACCACAAGATAGATATGTGTGGAGGATCGCGTTTGCAGCACGGAATGTGTCCCAAGGCAAAGAGATTTTTGGTCCGGTTCTGCTTGGCTGGAAAGAAAGCTGTAAAACAGATGGAGCGAAGCTAGCTGCTGTTTCTGAAGAAAGATGCAGCAGCAGTGCAAATTAATTATGGAATCTTACTACAGTTAGTAGTAATGCGAAGTTAGTTCAATGCTAAGAGGGGACAGACGAATTAGTCTCTTCGTTAGGATCAATGTTTTTGCCCTCTAGTTAACTTTTTTGTGGCCATCAGTGATGGCGTTAGCTCAACTGTTTTCTTCTCTGGTTTAATTTGAAAGAGAACCAAATGATAGTTTTCTGTTCAAGTTGATTGTGCCGGTAATTGTCAAACTGGGTAGCAGTAAAAATATTTGCCCAACAAACGCAACACAACAACCCAAAACCCACAGGAATCTGGTGAGGGCCAACACATATCTGAAGATCACAGATGCTGGATGCATACAGTGGTGAAATCTCTTTCGAATGGTCAAAGTGCATAGATCAATTGATCCCGGCATGAATTTGCAAACAACGATTAAATTTGAAAATGAAGCTCTCGCGCCGGCCGTGACCTGATCGCCTGCAAGAAAGAGAAAAAAAAATGTTGGTGTCCAGCTGCACGTAATCAGGCACGCAAGATTGTTTCACACCAAGGCAGTGGCCAGAACAGCTAGCCGTGGGTTGCCTCATCGCTCGGTCTCGCAGAAAAATAGTGGGGGATATTGGGACCCTTTCACCAAAAGCGTCACCAACGACGTCATCTCCGTCGTCTCCACCGGGCGCGGCCGCGATCGCGGCCGCCTCCGACCGAAGAAGGCATGGTAAAGAACCGACCGACGACACCGACGATGCTGGGAAGGAGCTGGAAGAAGGCGATTAGTTTGCGTGTTAATTCTCCTAGCTCCATCGACGATGCACGCAGGTGCTGGCGAGTGAGCTGGTGGTGGTGCATGCATTTCTGTCGGCCATGGAGACGGACGGGTGCAGTGTCCGTGTATGACTGTCAGCAATGGGACGATGTTGATAGTAATCTTAATGCTCACAGCTACCCAAAGATTCAGGAAGTCGGTGGTTAATTCCGAGAACAGAGCCTGGAAATGCTGCCAGCAGCAATGCAAACCTGATTCAGATAATGCTCGTGTTTATGCACTGTGTCTGGAAATGCACTCCGTCTCCGAAAGGGACTCGGGATGGCAAGACCAGGGATTGGATGAGTAGCAGAGGAGATCAAGAGAATCAGAGAATGTAGGGAAGATACTGTAGCACTGATCATAACATGAGATACCAATTTGATGTCAGAATTCAGATATCAAACTCAACTATACTCAGGTTATAAATTTGATACCTATTCGAGCTGGCGGTTACCATAAAAGCATGACTAAACAGAGACTGCTCCCTAAATATAAAGACCTCAACCGGCGGCAAACCACAGATGAAAGGGCTCATTTTTAGGAAACGAGGCCAAAATCGTGCACGGTTAATGCGAAAAACCGGGCTAAAACCATGACACCTACCTATCTAAAATAGGTCTAAAATGGCGTCGCGTCCAAACACGTGGGCAAAAATGTGACATACCACGAATAACGACAGCCGGCCCCAGCACAAGGGCGAAATTGTGGCCTCATCCGCAGATAACACACGCCCTAGCTTGAGAACCAAGCATACATAGTTTAGATGGTTATCAGGGTTGCATGTACTTACTATCCCGCTAGGGATCGAAATCCATGTGTTGACGATACTTGATGTGTTACATGCATGATTAATGTATCATTAAGCGATAGATTGTGTTCGTCAGTAGTATGGAACTTATGATGATTTTGTTAATCTCATGATCTATTGGCCTAGTCTTACGTAGACGTTTAATGTTTATAGATGTGAGTGTGTGTATAATTGTGTTTCTAAAAGGAAAAAAAAAAGAAGGCTTCTACTTGGTCCTACGTGCCAATATTGGTGATTAGCATGTTCAACAATACCCCATGACCTCAAAATTCCTGTGTTGGTTTTTACATATATTGCTTAGAGAATGAAAATGCTGTAATCTATCTGTCCTTATCAATTTGCATGAAGATTTGGTCGTGGAGATGCGTATGTCTTTGTTAATTTGCTCCTATATCTAGGCTAGCAAAGCCGTACTGTTACAGCTCAACGTATTCCAAGAGCATGAGAATTGGTCAGTCATCACGGTTGTCATATTGTGTTTTTTCCAGTCCGAGCCATGTCAACAGAATATGCCAAAGTCCTACTTTGGCCGCCGCATTGTTACTATCCTTCGAGGTTTTGCAAGAAAAGAAATTGCGTGATATGTTTGAATGTGATGCCTAGGATCAAAATCGTTCGGCTCTATGCCTGCTGGTAATCCAATCCTAAGTGGTCTTCTTATATATGTTAGATTAACAAATTGTTGCCACCCGTAACTCAAATGAGTTTTTGTAATTATTTGGTTTATCACGGCAGTAATATACAGGATTAACAATATCTGTTGATCTAATCTATTTTTAAATTACCCACTGTCATTATAAAAGAACTTAACACAAAGTATCTCTAATGTTTACTTCCAAATAGCCCACTTTGCCATTGCAAAAAAAAAGCCCATAAGCACTTGCTTCTTAATTACTCCCTCCATTTCAAATTGTAAGTCATTTTGACCATTTTAAATACATAATATTTAATGTGTATCTAGACATAACACATATATATCTAGATATATAGGAAAATTTATAAATCTAGAAAAAGTCAAAACGATCTATAATTATAGAATGCATGGAGTACTCATATAATTTTTCTTTTACGGGAGTGGAGTACTCATATTTGCCATAAAAAAAATTTAAGTCAAAGTAGAACAAGCAACCATCGGTTATTTTGCACGAAGATCGAGACCACATATATGCAGCAAATTAAATTACCTTACAGTTACAGAGCAAAAAAAAAAAAAACAGCGCTAACATACATATTGGCGTTTCTGAAAGGGACATGATCGAACCTAGCGCTAACATATATCCATTGTCATTTTTGGTCCAAAACTGGCTGTAAGGTTGGTATTACTTAACTACTGTCGATGACGTACATGTATTGCTGTCACGCATATATAGGGCGCACGCCTCGTCGACATGTATTGCCTTCCCTTTTGCCCCTAACCATATTGAAGATAGCGTTAGGGTTTCTTATACACACACATATATAGTGTAAACGATGTCAATTTGCATATATTCCCTGTCATTGTTTTGTGTACCTTTGAGGAAGCAAACACGCACGTCTTTTGTCGTTGCAGTCGCTCTCGCGGCAGAATAATTTTATATAAAAAAACCCGCGCATTGTGTTGTAGCGATGCTGTGATTGCGATTGATACGGTAAACTATGTGAAATAGAAACAGGGATGAGATCGTCACTAGTGACGCTCCGTGCACTGTCGGCGTTTCGCCCGGCGAAAGGATCGAGCCATCGGTTGGCAATCCATCGATCGGCAACCCCTAACCTGTTGTCACTATCGATGGAGTAATTTCGATACGATGCAATGCAAGTGTCGCGCTTTGAGCAGCAGAGGGAGTTTTGCACTTCAGAAACAGAGCATGAGACCTGCACTGGATATGATCCAAACTGTACTGAAAATCTCAACGTACATAATTAAACCGGCTTGATGGATCGTGAGTTGTGATATTTTTTGAGTTCCTCTTGACAAAAAAAAAATATGTGGCCTTTTTTAGTGAAGAAACTGTGGTTTTTAGTGGATCATAAACTGTTATTATCTTTATGTTAGCCAGAGGTGTGTTGAATCAGCTCTGCAGGCCTCCGATGCTTTATGCTCGTTATATACCGTGGGCTCAATCAGTGGAGCTTTATTAGCCCGGGCCAAGCCCAGTCGGTTGTTCAACGGCGCTTCCCCGGCCCATCGTCGTTTTGATCGCTTCTAGTCTTTCGTACTAAGCAGCAGGTCACGCGCTCTAATCCACATAATTCCATATACAAACCTAGTAACAAATGATTGGTGGCGATCTTCGCTTTAATCCGCGGTCTTCTTGTAGTTGTACCACCGGGCAATGAGCAGGTACACGCCGAAGTTGCCCATGCAGAGCATGGCTAGCAACCAGAAGAAGTTGTCGAGGTGGGCCCTGTTGATGTCGTCGGGGATCCACCCGTCGCTCCCTCCCCTCGCCGTGGCGCGCGCCACCACGGCGACGAGCGCCGAGCTGACGTAGTTCCCCAGCGCGAACGACGTCATCGACAGGCCCGAGCAGAGGCTCCGCATGGCGTCGGGCGCCTGGTCGTAGAAGAACTCCATCTGCCCAATGAACGTGAACACCTCCGACGCCCCCACCACCGCGTACTGCGGCACCTGCCAGAAGATGGACAGCGGCAGGTACTTCCCGTCGCCGCCCGTGTTGGTGTCGTACATGCCGTGCCGCGCGATGACGCGGCGGCGCTCGACCTCGAGCGTGCCGGCGGCGAGCATGCCGGCGGCGAGGACGACGAGCCCCACGCCCATGCGGGCCAGCTGCGTGAACCCGCGGTCGTGCCCCGTGGCGCGGCGCGCGAGCGGGACGATGAAGCGGTCGTAGAGTGGGACCCAGAGCATGACGCTGAGGGTGTCGAAGACGGAGAGCACGGCGGCGGGGACGCGGAACCCGCCCACGTAGGGGTCCAGGGTGTCGCCCTGGAGGATGAAGGTGGTGGTCATCTGCGTGTACGCCGCCGCGAAGATGATGCCGCTCGCCCATACCGGGAGCAGCCGGAGCACGCACTTGAGCTCCTCCACCTGCGTCACCGTGCACAGACGCCACGGGCTCGGCCGCGACTTGTCGACGGGCGTCTCCACCGCCGCCTTGTCCAGGAACCTGATCAGATCAAGATCAACCCACCAGCACAGTAGTTCAGTTTTGTTACTGCTACATGATGATTGCGATAGCTGGGTTAGACTATCTTGATTTCAGTAAAAGATGCCATGACTAATGGTGTCCAATCTAGATATAGACGAGTCTAATTTCTGTAGCAGACGACTGCCGACCGTGCGGAATATTATCGGCCAGCCGGGCGGCTGCCTCGTCTGGTGGTCTAGAATCTAGGTCGGTCTGATAAGTGATAATGACGAGTGCCCACTACTTACTGTACAGAGCACTGCAAAAAGGAAATAAGTATGGGCGAGAAAGCGAGGCGAAAACGATATGAAACGGACATCATATCTTGGCTGCACTGCATGTCAGCTTGTTGGCATGCACACGACAAACCTGTCATGGTGCAAACACAGTAAACAATTAATTTTGTCTGAACGGCCGACTTGCACCGTGCACATCCGACGACGTCAACGGCAAGGCCGCCGGAACAGGATCGAAGGATACACGAGTTGGCGCCAAGTAGCTAGCCAGAGGAGAAAATTTTTAATGTTGATCAGAAAGATTTAAACTAAAATGGCCGATGCACGATATTTATCGTTGCTTCGATATGCAGGCGTCTAGCGCGAACTGTGGCCCATGTCACAAAGCACGGTGTCACGTTAGGTTCATTTCGGGTAGCCTAGGCTATCATATCAAGCTTTTTCACTAGGCACTAGGGTAAACGAGTGAGGCCAAAAAAAAATCATGCTTTATTTTGACTAAGGTATTAAGTAAGTAATTTCCAAAACTATTACTAGTGAGCAATGACATAGCCCAATTTCGAAGTTCTAAGGATTGTTTTAAATTTCCTGCTTACAATTTACTGAATTTTACCCCACCGTGTTTTTAGATAGCTCCAAGCCTCCACACATGAAAAAAAATTTCAAGGCTTGTGCATTAATTCATGGATAGAGAATTGGCGAACGGAAATAATTCATGCATTTCAAGGCATTCTAACACTTAATTTTTTTACTGTACTAGTTGAGGTTAGTTTAATACAAAGATAGCCCCTTATCATCCATCACGATGACAGGCTTGTTTGTCATTAACCCAGCTACATCTTTCGATGCCAGACAACATAATACCCATCAACAGCAATGTTTGTGAGAATTTTATCAATCTTAAGATCTGCCGGCTTAATCTCCTATAGGCATTTATAAGGATATGGTGCATATGCGTGGGTTCATATGGGCATGTGTGCGCGTGCAACAGCATACAAGAGCCTCTGCGTCTTACATGTGTTTTTTTTAAAAAAGATTCAAAGCAAGAAAAATATGTTCATGGTTTCACATTTCTCTTTGGAAAATAACTCATCATATGTATAAACTATATAAAGAGAAATTACGGTTGATGATAATGTCCCCTGCACGCAAACCTCTACGACGTGCACCAACTGACCTGAATTGATCGGTGTGCGCGAGCCGCCGGCTCCCCTGTATCGCGGACATGCCATCATCACCCTCGCACTCGTGCAGCTCCGCCGCGTCCTCCGGCGCCACCACGCGCCACTTCCTGACGGCTGCGGCGACCACCTGCGCGACCCTTGTGACGGGGCTTCCCCCCGGCGGCTGGTGGCGCTGGTACGCGGCGGTGCCGGCGAGGAACACGGCGACGGCGACGAGGCTGAGCAGCGCCGGGATGCCGTACCCGAGGCCCCAGCTGACGCTGGACTGCACCCACACCAGCACGGTGCCTCCGATCAGCGACCCCACGTTGATGGACATGTAGAACCAGTTGAAGAAGGAGCTCTGCCGGGCGCGCCCCGCCTCGTCGGACTCGTCGAACTGGTTGGCACCGAACGAAATGAGCACCGGCTGCAGCGCGCCGCCGAGTGCTAGCAGGTACAGGCCCGCGTAGAACGCCGCCGCGCTCTCCACCGCCGCCACCGCCGCGCTCGCCGTCAGCACCACGTACGCCTGCGTGCCGGCCGGAGACACGACAAGGGGTGAGGTCGTGTGCGTTATATATATATATGTATATATAATATCGTGAACGTACGACGACGGAGATGAGGAGGAAGAGGGCGATGGTCCAGTATCTGCCGAGGAAGGCGTCGGCGAGGAAGGCGGCGACGAGCGGCGTCATGGAGGCAGTGCCCATCCAGTTGGTGACGCCGTTGGCGGCGGCCTTGCTGCCCACGTGGAGACGGTCCTTGAGGTAGTTCACCAGGTTCGTCGACACGGCGAAGTAGGCGGTGCACTGGAAGCAGTTATTCGCTGGTGACCAACCACACCATGCACGCATCGCACAGATTATTAACAGCAAAAGGTTGGGCCGGATAAAACCATATATATATATATATATATAAACAGAAGCAAAAGAGGATCAGGTGCATGTATGTTACCGAGGATGAACATGCAGGCCCAGAAAACCCGGCGATCCCTCTTGGATGTCCGGCGATCGGCGGCGCCGGGCAAGGTGTTCGATTCCACGGCCTCCACCTCCATGTTTTAATTTCAGCAGCAGCTGCAAATCGAGACGACTCTGACACGGTGGCGAACAGAATTTCAGAAACAGCAACATCAAAAGGCCAAGAGACAAGGAATCGATGAATATGCTCCAAACTAAACTCCACATGGCCAAGAGACAAGGAATCAATGAATATGCTCCAAATTAAACTTCACATAAAACCTGACGTTAAACGGTGCAGGAAACAGACCTTAATTTGCCACGGGCCGTTGCCAGCCTCACCCTACGTTCTTGATATTTCAGCCCCCGCAGCTCTTATCCACGAATTCCTTTTAAATCCGCTCTGCAAAGCGTTGAAATGACTGGCGGGCGGCTAGCTAGCGCTGCGAAGCAACTTGAGAGTGAGACTGGGACTGCTGCAATGGTGACTGAGTCACTGAGCATGGGCACAACGGAGAGGATTATAATGGCAGCTGGCGGGCCTGGGCACCGTAATAAGCTGTTAGAAAAATGCTAGTGTAACTGATACGTGCAGTCATTCCATTTCACCTTTGGTGTCGCAGACCATGGCGTGCTTTCGCTGGCGACTGCGAGTCAGGAAAAGGCAGGGCCGGCACCGGCACGAACGCTAGGATATGCAGCGGCAGCTCGACGAAACTGGAATTGGGAAATGCTCTACGCTGCTCGTGCATGTGCCTCTCACAATCTCACGGTCACGGCATATTCTTGAGAGTCATCGTACACGGAGGCCCACGCGAGAGCGATGCTCCCCGTATTCTAGTGACAGACTCGCACCAAATGCGTGATCCACTGGTCCGTCTATATTCAGTAGGTTCGGCCAATGATCCATCATCTATCCTATATCCTATAGGGTCCTGGTTGGCCTTCATGCCCTGGTGCTGGTGGCGATTTGATGTGCCTTGTTGCCTGCAATCTCTAGTTTAGTGCCCACTAGATTCTCTTGTTTTTTTTCTTCGAACAATGTGCCTGCCTACAGTGCTTCGCCATGCATGTACTGTACACTCTTCCAATTTCCAAGTTCACCTGCAGGCTGCAGAGACGCATACGGTGAGCAAGTGCATGCTCGCTACCGCACAAAGCTGTGGTTCTGCGGCCGCGAGAAGCACGTGCGCGGTGGTCAAGGAGTGACCGCGCTGCCTGGAGCGAGCAAGGCAGGGCAGGGGATGTTCGCGTGGAACCGCTCCGGCGAGCCATGCGTTGGGTGCACGGAATTTGAGAGTAGCTATTGTTTGCTGCAGGAGATGGGGCGTCGACGGCCGACCGTGGATATCCTACAGGAGTAGTCGTAGTTTTTTTTTTCCTTTCCTTTTCACGGCAATCAATCATGGTGGATGGGAAGGGAAAAGCGGAGGGGAGCAATAATTTGGGCTTTTCGAGGGCGCGTCACGTCGTGGAACGAGATCCTCTGCAGTTGGTCCCTCTGCTGTTGTGTCGCTGACATGTGGGCCCAAGCTCTGTGGGCCCTACATGTCAGTGACTCAATGGTAGAGGCCCAACTGCAGAGGAACTGCTTCCCACGTCGTGCCCGCTGGTGTGACTGCGAAGGCTGTCCTTTGCTCATCCAGACCAAAAAAAAATTTGTGCGGTGCTAAATTTACACGGCGGCCAGCTCCCTTCTATACTAACACCAAATTTAAACCATGAATTCGTTGTTTGGAACCAAAGCAGCTCAGATGTTCATTGGCCATTTCTTAAAAAAGGAGGAAAATCCAAAAACAAAAAACACACCCTTTACAACAGTCCTGGGCCTGAGGCAATCATGATGGGCCTCCGCGCCAAGTATGTCGATTTCCTCCTCCTCCTCCTCCTATGTGCGTATGGGCTGCATGTGGTCTGCCAAGGAAAAGTACCTCCCTGGACGTGAGGCCGAGTCCGCGTTTCCTCCTCATCGTCGGCGGGCTTGTAGTACACCGGCGGCAGCACGAACCGGCGCCGCGAGCACAGCACGACGACGCCGTCGATCCCAGGAGCCGAGAAACCTGCTTGTGGTGACGCCCCGGAACGGCTCGTGCTCTTCGGACATGGCGAGCGTGATGGCGCGGGGGTAAGAAGGCCAGGGCCCTGCCACGTTCTGGTGGTGCCAGCGGCCGCGGAAGAGGTCGAAGTCGAAGGTGGGGCCCCACTTGCCGACGATGTCGAGCATGGCGTCCTGCGAGGTGAGCTTGGCGACGGCGGGCGGGCGCTGGGCGAGGGCACGGTCGAAGGACGGGTGCGTGGTGGCGGCGCGCCAGGCCCTGCACACGGCGCGGGAGCGGCCGATGGAGCAGGGCGGCAGGCGGACGAGGATCCAGCTCTTGTGGTACACAGCAGACATCGAGTCCTTGGAGGATTGCAGCTGTGTGGAGAGGGATCAATAAACATGGTTGTATCTTCTTCTCATGGTCGGAAACAGGGACTTTTATTTCCTTGTTTTATTATTCTTCACCGGTAATAAAGTAGTTTTCTCAATGCACACGATTAACAGCTTTCGGCCCGATTAGGCTGGAAGTGCCCAATGGGCCATGGCCCATCTCTATATACCCCACAACTAGTAGCAGCAAAAACTGCCACAGTAACGTGCATTCTTCCGTTCCCAGATTACACGCTCAACAAGCCATGCATCATTTTTTTTTCTGAATTCTGAAACGCATTACGTAATGAAACGGATGGAGTATACGCTATGTATGGCTGCTCATCCGTCCCGGTCCCACAGAGCTAAAGGGCGCCCTGAACAACCCAGTCAATCCTACGGCATGCAAGAGGAGAGGTGCCCCATGACTCGAAACATTGTTGCATGTGCCGCCCCATCCCGTATTCCCGTCCCGTCCGGCCGCACACGCTACCGGAACGGAAAGGAAATCGTCTCGGTCGATTTCGGCGTCCTCGAGTGGAAAAGATGACACGAAAACCGCGGACCCGTCAGTCAGTCATCTCACGCGGTGCGCGCGTCTCCGCCCCGTTGCCGTTGAAGCGTTCCACCAGCAGTGAATCCGCTCACGAACCCAACGCTCCGGCCTACCGAGTCACGTCTAGCCAGCGTGCCCGCCGGCCTGCCTCGCGCTCGCGCCCGGTTCTCACTTTCACCGCGCCACGCCAAGCGGCAGCCGGATCACACACACGGCCTCGCCGTGGCCGACGAGCGGCGGGCACAGAGGCTGCCTTTGACGCCTGCTCTGCTTTTCCTGGGGAGGTCGCTGCAGAGAACGCTTTGTTGTTGAGCTGGATCCAGCGCGGAGCGTGTGATTGGCGAGTTTTCGGGAACGGAAACCGGAGACCGGGCACAACAGCTTGGCACATGAGGGACGACCGTTCTGCTTACTCAGCCACGTGGCTGCTGATTGCGAGCTGCAAAGCGAATTTTTTGTGTTCTAGAAATGGGGGTATATTAGTCAGGGAAACCGGTCTCGGCGCAGGCTGGAATCTTGCTTGTCTTCGGCGCGCGTCGCTCTCCGCTGAGCTTTCGAGTTCGACCTTTTCCGCCGGAGATATTTGGAAAGTCTCTCCGGGGAGCCTCTCGTTTTCTTCCCAATTCGATTCAATCTACTGGATTTTGATAAGTTTGTCATCCACAGTTCGCCCCCCTAGTAAACTTTCAGACAGAAATGCAACAATCGATTAGTAAAATTTCTCAAGCGCTTTAAACCACAAATTCCAAATACTAGCTCTTGATTTTTTTAAAACTATTTTTCAAGCACATATATTGGTTCTCAACTCTGAGAATATAGGATCATCAGCTAGCTCTTCAATTTTAGTTGTAATTGTATGCCTAAACGGTCGATCGATTAGCCATTTAACCAATGCTTAAACACTACACATCGACCAATTTCCGTCAACATGACATCTAAGATTTCCCTCCTAATAACGTCAGGATAATATATTAATATCATAATAGCTTGAAACGGTAAATACCCGGAAGGCCTCTCTTGTCAACATACTCATTTGAAATTCCAACCGCAAGCCAAAACGGTGAAAGAGAAGGGGCCTCAAATACATCCGTTTTGAATCGCGATTCACGAGACCCAAAAACAGAAAGAAGGGGAAATAAAAAGGGCAGTGAAGAAATTGAAACCAGGGGGAGCGGAGCGGGGGTTTGAATTGAATCCAGGTGAGCACCCGGCGGCGGCACGACCGTCACGTTGGGAGGGACGCCGACGCATCCAGGCAGGAGGCTTCATCCAAAGCCAAAGGCAACATCAACAACCCCTTCCCCGTCTTTTCCTTCCATCCTCCCTCTCCTCTCCTCACCCACCACCACCAGGCCACCGCTCCCTCTCGATTGTTCGTTAGTTCCTTGCTTGCCTCGCCATCCTCCGCCCCCACGCTGCCGCCCGCCATCGTCATCCGCGCGGCCACCCGACCAATCGCCATTCTCCTTCGTCTGCTTCGCTTCCCCCAACCACTCCCCCTCCGTCCCGCGTCACCGACCCAATCCGATCCTATCCCGGACGCAATCGGGCGGCGGCGGCGCCCGGGGACAGCTCGCTCCGGATCCCACCCACCCGTTGATCGCCCCCCCTGTGATGCGCGGATCCGGCTGACGGCGAGCCATGCCGAGCGTCGGCGTGAAGATCTACAGCGTCTTCTTCAAGCTCTGGCTCCGCCACCGCCTCCAGTCGCTCGCCGCGGTCGCCGGCCCCGACCCTGACCCCGCCGCGGCCGCCTTCGGGGTCTCCTGCCGCCCCGACGAGGCCACCGCGCCTGCCAACCCGGCCTTCTCCGCCGCCGACGGCGTCGCCTCCAAGGACCTCCACATCGACCCCAACTCCTCCCTCTCCGTCCGCATCTTCCTCCCCACGCCACCGCCGCAGCACGCGCACGCGCACCTCCTCGCCCACCCGCGCCGCGCCAGCGACCCGACCCCGGCACCCGCCTCCAACGGCGCCGCGCCGTACCGCGGGTACCTCCCGCACGCCCTCGCCTCGCCGCGCGCCCCGGCGTCCGCGCGCCGGAGGCTGCCCATCGTCGTGCAGTTCCACGGCGGAGGGTTCGCCACCGGGAGCAGTAGCGCCACGGCCAACGACGCCTTCTGCAGGAGGGTGGCCAAGCTCTGCGACGCCATCGTTGTCGCGGTGGGGTACAGGCTGGCGCCAGAGAGCCGGTACCCCGCCGCGTTTGAGGACGGGGTCAAGGTGCTCAAGTGGATCGCCAAGCAGGCGAATCTTGCCATGATGAGCAAGGTCGGTGGTGGCGTGGACACCTTCGGCGCGTCCACTGTTGAGCCGTGGATTGCTGCACACGGTGATCCGGCTAGGTAAAGTTTCTAATCTCATTTGATCCTTCCCTTCATAGCTGCATGAAATTGCAGTGGCAAAATGACAATGAGTGGCATAGTTCAAGACATTTGTATAAGAATTTTGAATTGCATTGTGTGAATGTAAGTTTTGTCATAGATGCTCATTTACCAGTTCAACAAACACGCTAATAATTTAATTTCTAATTGTTGACAGTTAAGCTCGGTCAACATATGTCATATGTAGTTATGCTACATCACACCATTTGCATGCACCCTTGTTGTTAATTTTTTGTGTAAAGCCTGATGGGGTACCAAGTTACAGAGTAGAATGGAGTCCCCCAAATAAATAAGGGTCAGTTCCAAAATTTACAAATATGAGCTTACCATTACCCTTTTTTTTTCTCAACATGGCGTGGTCATCTGTATGGCGTTAAAGCCATTTTAAGCTTTACTTGGCATGTCTGCAATTTATTGATACAATTGTCTTGTAAGCATCTTTTTGACGCAAAGTTGTATTCATTTCCAAGCTAACATATTGAGTACATGATCAAGGAACTTTAACACCAGTTAAGTTTTATGGTCATGTGATTGGAACTTTGACACCAGTGAACTCTTGCATTTCATCTGCGTTCTCTGGATCAGAGTTACAGTCCAGTTTTCCAATTTCCACTATGTTACTGTTGTCTTATAAATGACTGTTGCGTCATATCAATGTACCATCTTTATCTCGCCTACCTGAGAGTAAATCCCTTGACAAATTTATTACACACCTCAATCATCTCAGTCATGCTAGCTATTTTATCCACTGGGCCGTTGTAGTTCCTTTTGTGCTAACTGTAACTGTTGTATATTGGCATTGTTGGAGTTTGACCGTAGTGTGTATCCTTTTCTTGGTGCAGATGTGTTCTACTTGGTGCAAGTTGTGGTGCCAACATTGCGGATTATGTCACTCGGAAGACGGTTGAAGATAGCAAGCAATTTGACCCGATTAAGGTTGTCGCACAAGTTCTGATGTATCCCTTCTTCATAGGGAGTGTTCCGACACACTCGGAAATAAGGCTTGCTAACTCATACTTCTATGACAAGTCCACATGCATACTTGCTTGGAGATTATTCTTGTCAGAGAAAGAGTTCAACCTGGACCATCCTGCTGCCAACCCTCTGGCACCTGGCAGAGGAGGCCCTCCACTGAAATGCATGCCACCGACCTTGACAGTCATCGCTGAGCATGACTGGATGAGGGATCGAGCAATTGCTTACTCTGAGGAACTCCGCAAGGTTAATGTCGACTCACCAGTTCTCGACTACAAGGATACAGTTCATGAGTTTGCAACCCTGGATGTGTTCCTAAAGACACCACAGGCCCAGGCCTGTGCTGAGGACATTGCCATTTGGATGAAGAAATACATATCCCTCCGAGGGCATGAGTTCTCATATTAGTTGTAGCAAAGATCACGCATTGTGAAATAGACTCTTTACGGGGAAGCATCAACATGTTCTTTTTTCAACTGGTGCTGAGAGGGATGCTGGATTATATTAGAGTAACCAGTTAGCTTAATGTGAGTACTGAGTCCTTCGGTGATTTTTGTGAACGAATGTAGTGTGCAAAGTTGTAGACTGTACTCAAAACGATGCTCTTCCCCTTGTAGAGCTCAATTCTTTCATTCCTTTTGTACCCTTTGTGTATTATGGAATTACTGGTGCTTGAAATTAGCATTTTTCGAGAAAGGAATACCATTCTCTGTAGAGTTCCGAAGCATTGAGCTCAACACGATAATATGCATATCCAAAACTGTCATGCTGTTTCATGTAGCATATCTCAGCTTGTAGCCTTTTGTTGAATAATCTATTTCGCATTATCAGGTTGTACATGTATATGTATCAGTGTGCACGTAATTCTGATTTTGTTTGAAGGCTTGCAAGCTTCAGAAAGTGAGTTTTGTGTGCATGCCAAGTTTTCATCCAGTTATCAAAATTTAATTTTGTAAAGCTTTAAAGCAAGACCTGTTAAAAAGGCATGCTTCGTGCTTAAACCAACAACGTCAAGTTCAAGTCCAAACTTCCTGTACAATCTTAATTCACGTGTTCTCGGGCATGAGATGAATGCTTGAAAGTATGCTAAGCTTAGGAAATGAAGGTAAAATCTACGTACATCATTTTTGTATTCCTGCATAACTGAAGGGTAAACAAATGATGTCGGGAATCAAAACTGCATAGAGATCATACTTGTCAGTCTGTCACGCAAAAAGAACTCGACAGTCATCAGATCTTCAATGGTTAGTGGTTACAGTAAAAAAACTCTAATGGTTACATCATGCAAGATCTCTCACAAACTGTTCCTTGTTTTGCTCTGAATAAAAGGTTGGAGGGATGGTTCTCTGCCCAGGTAGTCCGATATTATGTCCAGTGAATCTCTTGAGCCTCCTGGAGCTAATACCTGCAGTGATGCAAGCATTTTGTAACAGCTCACATGCAATTAGAGTTTGATGAAATGAATTCAGTACAGAACGCCCAGGAGAGCATTTAGCCTACCTTATTTCTGAATCGCAATCCTGCATGCTGATTTAGCAGGTCGTCTTTGAATTTTGATACAAAGAGGTCAGCAGCAAACACCTGCACAGTTCAGATAGATGTTTCGTTTTTATCTAATATTTCCAAATATAACAGAAGCAATACGCCTTAGGATTTGTGTTTCCCAAACCTCACTCCATATGTAACTGTAGCACACAGCATCATAGCCAATAGCGATACGAGGAAAACATGAAGCTGGACTGGTCCCTTCCAATAAGGGTATACCCAACATTACCTGGAAAGGAGCATTTGCCTTAATTGATCATCATAAGCACTACAAACAGTGAAGCAATCATTTTAAATGTACCTTGGGATGAAGCTCCTTGATTAAGGCATCAATGTCCACATTCTCACTTGAATGTATTATCTGATCAACAAGGCCTAGTAAAAGTGAAAACAATATGTAAGCTTTGCTGAATACAAATTTCTTACTAATTAAACATGATCTAACAATAGGATACAAATCAAACGGTCCCTAATTGATAAGAATCAATTAGGTTGGTTTTTTCTGGAAAAATTAACAACATATCAACCGGAACTTATTTCAGAGAATACTCCCTCCGTCCCAAAAAGCAAGTCATTCTAGACATTTTAGGACAGATTAACAAAAATGTAAAATGACATTGATTGCCCCTATCTTTTAGCTAGATTTGGTGCTAACCGACTATTGTATGCCTGCATGCACATGCAAAACCTGCCGAATCAGGTAAAACGACTTGTTTTTTGGGACAAAATTTAAATCACAGAATGACTTGTTTTTTAGGACGGAGGGAGTAGGCGGGGGAAAAGGAAAGTAGTAGTACCAGTATTATTAATATATGCCAAACAAGGTTCTGGATGTTTTTTTTTAAAAAAAAATGTGTTACCAGTATCTACTAGCAGAATGGCTAATGGGCAGATAATTGGTAGTACTACTGTTAACTGAAGTAAGAGAATGAAATGACGCCGAAATGAAAAGCCAGCAAAATTCAGGTAGCAGCCTGGCAGGTGTCGGTCAAACTGTATTAGGACCTCAACCTCACTACTTAGAGCTAGATAACACAAATTTGATTTGGTAGCTAGCAAAATGACTCACACAAAAGGATCTCTTGCTTCATTTTTAGGCCAGCAAATAAATCACGTCTCCTCTTCAGAGATTGGCAAGCATCACTAGTTATGGATTTTGTAATGTCCTACAATGATTAAAACAGAGAAAACTATTTAGTGCTAATTTAAACAATCTCAAGAGATTAGCAAGGACTCGTCAAACTATCAAATAACTATCACAATGCAGCATTATCAATATAATGCTTACTTATTATGACTAAGGATTCTTCACCCATTCAAGGTCGTAAATATTGTTTTTTATCCATGGATGTTGTATCCATCTTCTAAGACGAATGGATATTGTTTACAAATTTTCTTACATCTTTATTTTTAGTTCTTGAAATATGCAAGACATATAATTAATTGCAATACATTAACATCATATGCTAAATTCATCGAGTTACTTGGACCACCTGATGGAATCCGGACATCATTTTCAAAGAAATGCTCTCATAGCACCTGAGGTAACAAGGTTACATTGCATATCAGAAACTGAGCTTCCAACTTCCATATATTAAACACAAGTGCTGACTTGTTACTGAAGAAAAAGAGTTATGCCTACCAGTTCTCGAGTAGCAGGCTTGGAATTTCAGCAAAGTCACCCTCCAGTCGAAGAGATGAAAATCTTGAAAAGCTGGCTCTGTTGGATATGTGATGGACCTGTGGGATGTTGAAATCAGTGCATCTATCCATTTAGTGTCAAGATATTTATAATTTGCCAGAATCCAATTTCTCCTCCGAGGAACCCCCCAAAAGAAGCCGTTTCACTGTGAAAAATATGTTAAGGAATTCCTAGTGTGGCAACATTTCTCTTAGAAACCTAGTTTTGAGGGAGAATGTTTTGTTAAAACCCATAAAACTCAATGGGAAACTTGAGTCAAAGTTCTAATTTTTGAAAGAGAATATGTTTGAGAAAGTTGATATCCATACCACATGGCTAAATTCATGGAATATCCTGACAACTTCAGGGAACCGCAGCAGTGCTGAGTTCCCATCAAACTCTTTTGGACACTGAGATAATAGCACAGCAGCCGGAACCTGTCACCAACAGCCCAATAATTAGAGTATGAAATAATTAACACTCGGGTAGGCTACACAAGTACTTCCCGCAGATTATAGACATTTTGAGTTTGTGAGAGAACAATTATTTTTGAACTGTTAACAATTTGATTGTTTCAGATCTTGTGTTAAATTTGCTTTAATATGAAACCTTGAAGGTTACAAGTGAAGGTAATTTGCTAATCCTTGGAATATAGTGATTCTAGCAAGAAACTCATACTCCGATTGCACTAAATAATATACATGAGATTTTATGAGTTACCTTACGTGTACCATTAGAACACAAGCATCCATTCTGAAGCGTCACAACACAAGTGTGGGCATACTTTCCTTCTCTGTGAAGCAAAAGAGGATAACATGTTAAAATTACCCTCTTTTATGTGTATCAGTGGCTTATGTAGTGTTCTTTAATGGGTTCACATCTGCATTCAGTGAGGCTATTTTCTACCTGAAAATGTAAGTTTCAGCCTTTGAGGCCCAGGAGAATTGGATTCCCTAATATACATTTTGTAGTTACGATGAGAACAGGGCAAAAGAGAAAGAAGCTAGAGCAACTTGCACTGCATTTTTTTGTATAAAAACAATGTATTTTCGGCATTTGTATCCAGTCAAACATGTATCATGAGATCTTGAAAATCATTAAAGCTTAGCTAGCATGCATTCAGAACAAACCTGGCAAATACATCAAGGAAAAAATAACCCAAAAGATCACTTGAACTTGCATCCCAAACAGAAAACACACGAACTGTATCATGCCAAACCTCAGCATCCTTAATTTCATCAAATCGCAGTGCTTCATGAAAGGGAAAAAAAAAAGAAATTAGAGAAAAATATATCCGTGATCATACCTTATGAAATATAAATGTTAGTAGTGCATTAGTTAATGGCTAGCATTTTACCAAATAGATCCTGAAACATCTTCAACATTCCAGATATGACCAAGCTAACAGGGAAGTATTTTTTAATTTCACCAATGTCAATATCAACCTTGAATTCTTCAGCTCTTTTGATGTAGTACAACAAATCTTCCATGCCAAACTGAGCATCTCCTTCCTCCTTCATCTGAAATCAGAAAATCAATAGCTACAATTCAATTTTGTTAACAAAAAGAGTTTGATCCATGGAAACATTAGACATCACATGCAAATCAATAGAAGAGGAAAAGGGAGCTTCCTTAAAACCTTAAGGTCTTTGAGTACGCTGAGCTCTCTATTAGCTACATCGTCTAGTTGTTCTGACATCTCTTCCAAAAACTCTAATACCTGCAAGAGAAAACACTTTGACGTCTGTCGTTTCCATGTGGAACTGAGCAGAAACAATATTTGTCAGCAAGCTGACTATATCAGGGTCGAAAAATATACCAAGTTCGATTAAGCTGACTAGATCGGTGTTGAAAATTATACTAAGTTTGATATTGAAGAATCCATTTCACCAGGCAGATTTAGCTAAAAATGAAGAATGGAGCAGGTTTTCCTTGCAGAAAAGCACAAACCTTCCTTGATTTCTTTGGCATTCTGGGTTCAACAGCGAAATCAGCATAGTTGGCATACCCCAGCAATCTAGCAAATTTGTGTCTTAGCTGAACCTGAATATACACAGAAAATGAAACTGCAACATGTCGGTTCCAGTGCTCCTACCCACACTGAGAGTCTAAAACTCACGCCAAACAACCAAATTTAATAGAAGCTATGCGATAAGGTGAAAACAGCTATAGAAAAAAATGTACTATGAGGTTACAGAAGCAGATGGGCACGTGTGGTTACCAAATTTTCTAGGATGCCTAGATTATCCTTCCCAGATTTCTGTCCATAAGCAACAGCAATCTGCTTCCTGGTAGAGCCAACCTTAAAAAAGAAGCACCTACTTAACACCAGCCATGCATAACTTGATTGGAAAAATATAAATTGGGCTTGGCCAACAGCAGACTTCCTATAGCATAAAAATAAGAAGAAGAAAAAAAGAGTGCTCCACATCATACCCAAGTTAAATATATTGGTCAGAACTCGTAAACAGCCAATTGATCACTAACCATAAGTACGATTGTACGAAATGTGTCGTTGTGTGATAAAGCACAAGAGAGGGAACTGACCTTGCAATGCTCAAGAATTGGAGTAGCATGGTAACTAGTTAACGGAACCTTCACCTTCCCATCAGCCTTTTCCAGATCCTGAGTTGAAGAGTTTGAATAAATGAGGATTAGAAAGCGACATCATTGTCTTCTTCATTCATTCATTCATTCATTCAAACTTCAGTTTGAGCATAAAGTAAGCAAAGATTATTTGAACCTTCTAGGATCGCTTATTGTACTTTTTGAAGGTAGCTTGATTGGAGCTTACTCTCTAACTTACCTTTAGGAACTCAAAGGGCATTCCAGCTAGCTCATCCTCGCTTAAAAGAAGGAATTTGGTGAAATCACTCAGATTTTGGAGATACCTCAGGTTTAATTCATCTATATGAGATTTCAATTTCTCCATTTCTTTTCTCTTACTTTGAGATAGCTTTACTCCATTACGCTCAAACTCTTTCACCTGTTCAAACATAATTATACAAATCAGCACAATGAAGCTAATTAGTCAATGCAATTTGGAAAATTTTCTTTGTGCACATTGCAAACAGTATAATACCAAGACACACATACCCTTGAGTAAATTTATAATTTACTAATTCTATGGTTTGCTTTCAGCTTTGATAAACCTTTTTTAATAAATATACATATTAATCCTTTTTGCTAATAAATCATTTCAGAAACTCAAGTTCAAGTGTAGATACAAAGACACGTCAGTGCAAAAGAAGATGCAATAGATAAGTATGTTCTAAGGAGAGCAGTCACTAGCCAGATTATACCTACACGATCAATGTTCATAAGCAATATCGAAACAAATAAAGATACAACAATTATAGAAAAATGATATTCAGGGTAGCATTGACACCAATTCATCGCACGTACAAATAATCAGTTGTCAGTCAGAACATGAGATAAATTTTACATGTAGCAAAAGAATTCTGTACCAAGCACTCGAGAAATCTTGTTGCTTCAGGGCCTATTCTTTCACCTTTCTCTGCGAATTCTTTTATGACGCGATAAACATCCTCTCGCTGCCTAGTCACCTTGCAGGAAACAGTAAGACTCTTATATTACCATTGCATTGGCTCAGCTATAAGAAAAACACGCATGATACATTACATCATAAAATCTACCAAAAAAACACGCATTATTTTGTAAACTTGACAAAACAACATGATCCACTAGGTCATTGAAATTATGCCACAGATGCTCACTAGACCGAGTAAGTAATATGAGTAACACAGATACCAAGTTACAAGCTACTTCATGTTGTTTGGAAATGGTACCTAATGTTACGCTAATGTCAGTTATCAGTTAGGGAACATATGTCACTACCCCGCAGTTGTATACACAGAATGAATAAGAAATAAGTAATAGCATTGCACCTGCGCAACACAAAGTGAGAATCCAATCTTTTCTCTGCATCAGCACTGGCCTTTCGAACATCCTCAGATGGTGATACCATCCTTGGAAGAACACAAGCTTGAACCAGAGGAAATTGCAGTGCATCTAATTCTGCCAGCGGTACAACAACATTTTCAAAGCTGACCTGCAAAATACATGCAACTGTTATTTCAAGACTTGAGGGCTGTATCTGCTCATTGCACATTGTGTTTTTCAAAGAACCAGCATGCTGCAAACATATATAGACTTCCCTAACGCTATGTGGTTGTCTGAAGTCTGAACATAGAGCTATATAATACTATACTAGATCAAACCAAAACTCAAAAGCCATGCATAACTTTACATACAAAAGCTACATTCCACAAAACAGCAGGGTGAGTAAAATGGAGTGGCATAACAAGTTGTAAACATACCTTATCTAGGGGCACTGCAGCCACTGAATCATATGTTTCCTTCGCCTTAGCAATGATATGGTCAGCTAATTTTTTGATCTCAGCTGCTGACAAGTTGACTTGAGCAGTAAACCCTGGAAGCTCTGCAACCATTCAGAACATTAACCACTCAAAATTCAAAATACCGCATCAATAATTTTCAAGGTCCGTGTAAGAGTTAAAGTTTCCTTAAATTGTAACAATAACGCATGCTTCTACATTTCACGAGGCAGTTCTAAAAATCAAAGGGCGGGGCAATCTGGACTATGGTCGTGTGAACTGTTAAGGCAAAAACCAATCACCATTGCTGCATTTTGTACGAGATTGAAGCAAAATAGTACAGGCATGCGCAGGTTGCTCAATTTCAGAGCATCAAATGGGCTTCGAGTGCAAAAGCGAAGGGCGAGGATTTCGCTGGCGCTCACCTCGTCGCTTCCTCCGCCGGTGGGCGGCGACGACGGAGAAGGCGATGTTGAGGCCGACAGCGACTAGCGCCGCCGCGCCTGCGACGGCGATGACTCGGCGCTCTCGCCTCCTGGGCTCCATCGCGGAGCCCTGAGGACTTCTAGAAGGCTCCAGAGGGGGCAGGCGGCGAGGAGGAGAAGGGGGGAAGAGGTTTTCGTGCGGCGGAGCGGCTGGCGGCGAGAGAGACCAGCAAACGGTAGCTGCGGCGGCCTGCGGCCAAGCCAGCGAGCGGAGGTCCCGAAGATATGCGAGATCTGGCCGGTGGTTTTCCGCGTGGACGGCTGGATTTGGAGGGAACTTTTGCCGGCGCTAGTTTCAACTTTCAAGTGGGCAAACTCCTTGAAAATGTACAGACACCTTTTATACAAAGTGCAGAGACGTACGTGCCTGCTTTGAAAAGAAGATAGCGTGAGAAAAAGTCCTGACTGCCGACGTATAGCGTGAGAAAGAGTCATGGCCGCTAACGTACAGGACCCATGGCCCACTTGTCGAACCAGGTCCATAATATTTGACGACCATAGGTGCACTTGTCAGATTTGACGAAACAAAATTCTTTCGCTCTTCTTAGTATATTGAAGAAGAAGATAGACTTTAAACAAAAAGTTAATAGAAAAGCCATGGGATTTTTTTTTTGAAAATAAAAAACCACGGGAATGAAGAGCAACGAGACCTTCATATTTTGATCCGCCCTAATTTTTGGGGCAAAATAATATTCATAATGGTTACTAGTTTGGATACGAACGGATAGTTTTGAATTAACTTTCTACATCAATTTTGTTCCACTACTGAAATGTTTGCCAGTTGCCACCTAGTTTGCTCCTAAATTGCACACGTTCCTTTATTTCGACGATGTATTGAATTGGGATTGGGAGAGGTGCATGCGTGAGGAAACCGGGACTATATTGGTCGAATCCAATTGTTTCACGAAATTTAATTTCAAAGAATTTTAACAATTCCAACGACAAGATTTACGCCGGGCACCGACATGTGGGCCACCATCCGCACCTTATCCTCCCCCGCCCTCGGTCTCCCTTAAACCCCGTGACGACACGGCGACCGTTCCGTGCTCCCAAAACCCAACCGAAAATGGCGACCACCCCGCCGGCCGCCGCTACCTTCCTCCACCACCACCTCCCCCTTCCCAACCTACGCCCCAGGACCCTCCTCAGACCCCGCCCCCGCCGCCTCGCCGCGTCCGTCAACCCCTCGCCTCCCGACGAGACCCCCGCCGCCGACCCTCCGGTCATCCCCTCGATCAGCATTAAGAACACTGAGCCCGAAGAGGTCGCCCGCCGCCGCAGCTGGGTGGAGCACGGCTGGGCGCCATGGGAGGAGGTCATGACCCCGGAGGTCGCCTTCGCGCGCCACAGCCTCAACGAGGGCGAGGAGGTGCCGCTCCAGTCGCCGGAATCCCTCGAGGCCTTCCGCATGCTCACGCCGTCCTACCGGAAGAAGGTGGAGGCCGAGCCGGGGTATATCGAGCGCCTCTTCGCCACGCGCGACACACCCGAGCCCCTCGAGACGACGTGGGCCGGCAGGCTCCCGCTGCGGCTCGTGCCGCCGCGGGACTGGCCGCCGCCCGGCTGGGAGGTGGACCCGGACGAGCTGGAGTTTATAAGGGAGGCGCACAGGGCGGCGTCGGAGAGGCTGGACATGGAGGCGGCGGCCGCGGCCGGGGTGACGAATGTGGAGAAGCTGGAGGATGCGCCAGAGGATCTGGCGCTTGATAGGTACAAAATGTTCCTGAAGCAGTACAAGGAATGGGTGGAGGCAAACCGGGATAGGTTGGAGCAGGAGTCCTACCAGGTATAATCGTACATTTTCATTGATAACATTACAGCATCTGCTTACTTCTACCTAGAAGCAGCTTATTTATGTTCATCCTCCAAACTGTTAAGCTAATTTTGGTTGTTATTTGTGTACACATTGGGATTAGAAATTTAGAATCAAGCTGAACATATTAAGTCGCCTCATAATGTTATACCTTGTCTATTTGCAATGTGCAGTATGATCAGGATTACTACCCTGGTAGAAGAAAAAGAGGTAAGGACTACAGAGAAGATATGGTATGTTCATTAGCTCTTGAATGCTCACTGCATACATTTTCTCAATTCGTTTAGTTATGTTGCTGATGTACTGTTTGCTCTCATGCAGCATGAACTTCCATTCTACTATCCTGGACAGGTTATATTCGAACATTTCTACTGCAGCTTTTATCTTCAGCAGATCTAGGTTCCTTCTAACCTTTTTATGAATGGCTGGATGCACCTCATGCAGATTTGTTATGGACAAGTGACGACCGTTCACCTCTATCAGGGAGCCTTTGTGGACATCGGCTGTGTCCATGAGGGGTATGCTCACTTCCAGTCCTGTATAACTATGAACTTCCAGTCATGTTGGGTGTAGCACGAGATGGTACCTTGTCATGCATGTGTTCGGAATTTGTATTGTCATGTGTATCTTGACACCAGGCCTTTAGTTGTGATCTGTGGACTACATTGGAATAGCCACACTTTGGATTATTCACACATGAAAGCTGGCACAAAACATCAACGCATAATATCAGCATTCAACTGATCAGTGATGAGTGACCCTCACAAGTCACATGGCCACACACTTGTCTTTCCTTTTGTGAAACAATCTTCTGTTTCTTAGCCTAGATTTATTTTTTAGATCCACCTGCAAACTGTATACTCTGAATTTTTTTTATATATAAATATTGTGTGACATTTACGACTCACTGTGTTCAGGTGGGTGCCGATAAAGGGAAATGACTGGTATTGGATTCGACATCACATCAAGCCTGGCATGAAAGTGTATGTGGAGATTCTGGTAAGTGATCTTCATTCTTCAAGTAATGTTTCGAAAATATCTGGATGCAATAATATAGGATAAAGGAATAGTGGATACTCTAGTATTGTCGTAATAAAGTATATCTCAGTTAAACTTTTTCATCTACTAAAGTGCATTTTTGGCACTGTCCTCCCCCAAAAGTTATGTTTTGTTTTCTATTTTCTTTCTGTCTTACCTACGTGGAGCAACCTGTGCGACTTATGTTCTGGAAGTTTATGCCTCCCAGGTAGATCAGTTGTAGTAACATCTATCTATTATTCGACAGGCCAAACGAGATCCCTACCGTTTCCGCTTTCCACTTGAAATGCGATTTGTATATCCCAACATCGATCACTTAATGTGAGTACCATTACAGTCCTAGTTGTTTAGTCCTGGCAGTATGAATTTTAAATTGCAGTTGCCTTATCTCGTTTTATTTCTTCTTGGCTGATTGATATTGTCCTATTTTATTTCTGGCTGCAGATTCAATAGATTTGACTTTCCGCCAATATTTCACCGTAAGGAGGATACTAACCTAGAGCAGTTGTGGGTGAGAATTAACTTCCCCTTTTGTGATTCAGTTTCCTGCTATTTGGTTAAGTTGTGTGTGCATGTAACCTCTTTATGGACTGACAGCGTGAAGGTGGACGGCCACCCATTCCTAGGAAAAAACCTTTAAAGGATATGGAAAAGGAACCTTTGGTATCAGATCATCCTTTTGTTGATACGGTATTTTCCAAGAATCTCAATCATATGCCTCATACAGCATATCTAGTGTTTACATCCTGTTGTAGCTTCTTGGCTTGTTTTCTTTCATTCCCATCAAATAGTTTTATCAGGAAAAAGTCTCCTTTTTTTCAGCTTTGGGAATGGCATAACGCAGAGCAGATGATTTTAGACTATGAGGAACAAAATCCAGATAAATTCAAGGATACAACATATGAGTCCACAGTTGATGCATCCCCATTCGATGAAGAAAACAGAGTTGAATACACTGAAGGGTATTTCAAAGAAACACTGCTAAAAAAGAAAGTTGTGGTGCGTAATCCTGCATAGCTCCTAATTACCATCTTTGCATCACTGCAGTAGCAGATTATTAGCTAGAAGTTAAATGATCCCCTAATGACATCCTGTTCCTGACCTGTTTTAGAAAGTAAATATCAAAGAACTTGATCTGGATGCTGCTCGTGCTGAGCGCCAGGTATCTCTTTTTTTCCGTAACCCGGCTGGGTTTCTTTAATGATTCACCACTCGTTAATTTTAATGCTGAGCTTGATCAATGCAGCTGATAAAAAAACTAAAAAAGGAAGCAGAGGAAAGGGGAGAGGAGTACAAAGTTGGGAAGCTCCGACGGAACAAAGAAATGGATGAATATGATCTGATGCAATGGCGCCGCTCATTTGAAGAAAGGGAAGCCCTTATCAGAGACATCTGCTGGTAAGTCTACTACCTGTGCAGGTTTCATCAAACCTGTTGCATTGGTGCTAACTCCTAAATTGGCAGTCGGAAAGCACTTGGTCTTCCTATTGAGGAGCCTGGGCGATATGATGTAGACGAGACAGAGGTGTATGGGAAGGATTACTATGACCCAGAGAAGCCAATGTACCGGTATGACTATTGGGGAGAGCCCAAGAACACTGAGAAGACCAGGCTGGAGCGGGATGTCGAGCGCCACAACCAACAGGTTGTCGGAGATGCAAAGAAATGGTGCGAGATGTCGTATGATGATTACATCCGCAAGAAGCTGCGGCTGGAAGCTGCTGAAGCAAGGGAAAGGCAGAGAAAGGCATCGGAGCCACAGGAGGAAGAGGAATACGATGATGGGATGGACCTGGACTTGAAGAAGATGACAGATCCCCGCGCGCCGCATAACCGTTTTTTCATCACAAAATGAAAGGTTAGGCACGCCATGGCTTAGGTGTAGTCTGTCTCTGTCTGTCTGTTGTGCGAGAGATGTGAATATTTGATATAGCTTTGTGCCTTGAAATAGTAAGAGCATGAGTAGGTTGCAGGCCTGGCTGCAGCTATAGCACTATAATAGTAGAAGCTGGAGATCATGCTTGTTTGCCTGATCGCCTGTTGAAGTTGTGGTTTGACAATTTTGACCGTGATGTTCTTCTGATTAATGACAATCTCCACAGGTAGAAATTTAAAGCAAGATTTCAGTCAACTAGTCTGAGTGAAAAGAAACCTTCCACCAACTCGAGCTCGTGTTTAGGACTAAACAACCTGATGGTTGGTTGGACTGAATCTATGGACGCGGTGTTAAATACAGAGACCATAAACCAGGTCTAGCATTCTCTTCGTTGACCTGACCATGCACTTGAGCTAATGATCCCCATTCCGGTTGTGGTTGGGTGAATTGATCAACACCGGACGAGCTAGCTGCGTTCTCACGTCGCGATTAGGATAATCAATTCGCCTGGTTTATGCGTGAAGCTTCGTGCGAGTATTGCGAACGTTGCGTGGCTGCAAATGTTTGCAGCAAGATTGGCCGCTACCTCCACGTTCTTTTCTTTCCTTCCCAGTTGCAGCAACTGTACCCATCAGCATGTTAGATTGACAGTTGCGCTCCTGGTCCCGTGCAGGATTCACCATTCGCACCGTCCAGATTTGGGACGGCAAAGCTTGCTACACTTTGGAGCCGCTGATCACTCACGTACCGAGCCACTAGTCACCGTCTTGGCACCGTAAGCTGCCGTTGTTTCTTGTTTCTTTCGCAGTCACGCAAAGGGGGGAACGTGACAGCCTAATACGCCCGGCCGAATCTACCGGGTCGCCAAATAAAATTCTGGACCAGTAGCCGGCCGGAGCACAGCGCCCTGCTCGATTGGCATATTCGCCCACAGCCGGAGTGGCTTCCCGTTTGATGCCTCCTCCCATCGGTCCCTCCAATCAGAAGAGAAAATTTCAGAGCCCGCGTCCAATAAGAGGGAGTTGAAGTTTCGTCGCGTTCGTTCCCTTCACTCTTCTTCCCCGGAGCAGAGCAGGAAGCAAATCCAGCAATAGGAAAGAGAGCGGGGGATCGCCGTCGCCATTGTTGCGGTGCGCGCCGTGCGACGCAGGAGAGGACCCAATTTTTAGCGAGCGGGGAGCGCGGGGATATAGGCTGTATGTATATATAGCGGAGGGCGCGCGCAGCAGGGAGGGGGGGCCTGGGCAGGATTAGGCAGGGCAGCGCCGCGCCGGGCCGGACCGTCCATCCAGGAGCCAGGGATTCTTCGGCCATGGGGGACGGTGGTGCTGCTGCCGACGACGTCTCCTCGCCGCCGGCGGCCGCAGGATTCTCCTACCTCGCCGTCTTCCACAACTACCCCCTCGTCGCTGCCCTGCTCGGGTTCGCCATCGCGCAGTCCATCAAGTTCTTCGTCACGTGGTACGTTCTTCCCCTGCCGCCCGCTGGTGTTTGGCTGCCAGCGTCATCGGATCCGCGTGCGGTTCCGATGGTCAAAGCCGCATCTTCACATTGTTCGCATGTTCCGTTTCCCGGAGAGCCGAGCGTAACCAATTCTTTCCTGTTATTCCTTTTTCCCCTTTGCCTAGAGCTAGAAGAATGAATGGTAGATTGGGAATGTAATGGCCTCCTACATGATGAATTTCCTTAAAAGTTTGGATGGTTTTGGTGAACTGGGCTGGAAGCAGGAGGAATTGGCCTTGATCTAGTCAAAATCAGGGATAATTGCATTCAGAAAAAAATTAAAAACAAGGAGAATTGGTGGGTCTCTATTTCATCTGGGGTGCCCTTTGGCTTGTTCGTCTGTAACGCATAGATAGAGTGTTGTTTGCTGGCTCTGTACACCCTTGTACATTTGATCTGTCCTGGTAGCAGTAGGACCTATGGCTGTGGATTTCACATATGGTTCTATCGCATTTTGAATTGCATGTTTCATTCAGAGATCCTTGATCATTGTACCAGACAAATGAAATTTAAATTCTCCACATTGGTTGTGGACCTTGATTTCAATCTCTGATTTCCAATTCAAGGAGCTCCTAACTGGTGCTCTTTCAGCGTAACAGCCACGGCAGGGACATAGAGTTCTTGCTAGTATGCTTACCCATTAGAATGCTTTTGACCTTTTGTATCACGGGCCACGTTTTTCCTTCTCATATTTGCCCCCTAGTTTTTATATAGATAGATATATTAGGCTATTAGCATTAGCCTCGTCTTAGATCAGCAATGAATTTTGCTGTTCAAGTCTGAACATGTGTTTATACAGTTTCCCATGCTGCAGTGAGTTATATTTGTTCTTGTTTTGAATAAAGGTACAAGGAGAACAGATGGGATCCTAAGCAGCTTATTGGCTCCGGCGGCATGCCATCATCACATTCTGCCACGGTTACAGCACTAGCAGTAGCGATTGGATTCCAAGATGGCTTTAATTGCTCCCTCTTTGCAACAGCAGCTATATTTGCAAGTGTGGTAGGTTATCAGTTATCCATCCCAACTCCTGTTCCTTCCAAAGAGGTTTTGCTTCCTTCGTGATAGAAGAAAATGAACACATATTGATATATATATTGCTGTTGTTTGGAAGCAATATCCATTTTTGAGACAGATATTATGGTGTTGAGTGTGGGCATTGTGCATAAGTTTATGCTGATTTCCTTTTTGTTAATTCCAAATGTTGAGGTCTTAGGAATTTTCCATTCTGTGACTTGGCAGGTGATGTACGATGCTTCTGGCATCAGATTGCATGCTGGAAAGCAAGCAGAGGTATGCGATAATATTTTGTGTGTCATCTCTACTGTTGGTTCAGTAGCTTTTCTGTATCATTACCATACATTTTCAGGTTATGATAAGATTAGTTTTAAGCTCTGTGTTTATCTTGAACTTTTCTTTTCTCAAATCTTCAGGTATTGAATCAAATAGTTTGTGAACTTCCTTCTGAACATCCCTTGTCTGAAACAAGACCACTGCGAGAACTTTTAGGCCATACACCAACCCAGGTTTGTTCAGATGTCCTTTTATTGTCCATTTTAATGTTGTTTGGCAAAATGAAAGTGATGGCTTATTGGCACTGCGGTTATGTGGATGCCAAGTGAACCTCAAACTGGGCGTCCCCACGTCACCATACCACCATTTTACCTGGCAAGATATGCTTTATCTGCTATCAACATCATGCAGCTTCGTCAGCATCGCTATGTTCTTGTGGCATACATCCGTGTACCTTTTTATATGCTGCTAACTTCTTGAGTGTTAAATTGCTGTCAGGTGGTTGCTGGTGCGTTGCTTGGGTGTACAATAGCCACAGCAGGACAATTGTTCCTTTGAACTTTGATGAAGGTGCAGCAGAACTGTTGTAGCATTTGCAGGGACTTGAGAAGAAGTTTCTCTAGTGTTCTGCTACGTTAGGTATTGTAAGATTTGCAAATCTGTGCTGTAGTGTTGTTGAAGGTTGGAGTTTTGGTGGGGCACATGATTGTATGCCAAGGTGATGTTTACAGGATTGTTGTACAGAACATTTGTTCGATAACTTCACGGTTATGGTGAAATCTAAAATGTGATTATTTCGGTGATGACTTGTGGCCCACTAATTTGGATCATAACGCAACCACATTGTACGGAATACTGTAAATAAGAAGGGACTCGGGCAATTAACATGGACGTTGCTGAAACATTGAGGCACTCCCCTATGGACTAGTAGAAGGAAGCAACCAGAATGCTTTGTCAAATTGGGGAGCTTCATCAAGTCTCTGCACTTCATTAATCTTCCTTCACATTGAACACCTGCATCTCCTTATAGGGATTCAGAAAATAGACGCAGTCCTGCCGCAACCCCCTGTCGCCACCACCGTAGCAGGAAGCGCCAAAGTAAAACGACGACACAAGAAACGTGCGACCCCCGAGGTCATGGACATCGCGCCACCGCCGCGCCGAGAAATCCATCTTCTGAACAAAGCCCTCGTCAATCTTGTTGCTAGACAGCGTGGCGAACAGCAGCGTCACGCTGTACAGCTCGTCCCCCGATTCCACGAGAAACCCCAGCGCTCCTGGATTTGGCCTGTACTCTTCGTCCTCGTGGTGCCCTTCTTCGTCATCTCCAGACTCGTAGCTATGGTCGATTGCTATGGAGGTGAACACCGGGTCGGGACAGAACTCGAGCACGCCAAGGTCCTCATCGGGCCCGCCGTTGAAGTAGAATTTGCCCCGGCACGCGGCGACAGGGCAGATCGGGATCTTGAGGTGGTTGCTTATTCCTTGGTACTCGTGTGGCAGGGTGATGGTTCCCACGTCGTACTCGTGCTTCACCCACGCGTCGTCGCCGGGACGGCAGTACCAGAGGAAGGTGTCGTCGCAGCCCTCGACGAGGAGCACGACGCAGCCGGGGGCGGAGGGCTCGTCGGAGAGGACGCAGTGGCTGTGCACCAGCACGCCGTCGTCGAGCCCCTCGAGCGGTGGGAGGTGGGTGATCTGGTGGTCTCCGCCTTGAGGAGGGCTCCAGAGGGCTGTGCACCAGCACGCCGTTTGTCGAGCCCCTTCTGGAAGCTCCCCCTCGTCGTCTTCCTCGCCATCCTCGTGCCCATACTCCCCGTCGCTCCACTCGCTCGAGTCGTCGTCTTCGTCGATCGTGACGAAGCCGATCACCTGGTCAGGGCTGAACTCAAGCACGCCCAGCTCGGTTGGGCTGCCGTTGAAGTAGAACTTGCCTCGGCACGCGGCTATGGGGTAGATCACGGACTTCTCGTGTTGCTCCGGGTACTGCATCACTACGGGAAACGGCTTGTTTGCCGTGTGTCTCCCACACACGGCAAAGCCGGAATCACACCGTGTGCCTCCGGCAAAGTGTGCAAAATGACACACGGCAAAGGCTTTGCCGTGTGCCTGCGGCGGGCCGCCGTGTGCCACGCGTTTGCCATGTGCCACATGGCCAGGCACACGGCAAACATGCCTGTTTGCCGTGTGCCCGTGATGTGGCACACGGCAAAGCCACGGGCACACGGCAAACAAGCGTTTTCTCGTAGTGCTGGGACATGATCTGAGACCCGATGTCGTAGTCGTACTTGTTCCACTGATCATCTCCGGGGCGGCAGTACCAGAGGAAGGTGTCATCGCCGGCCTCGACGAGGAGCACGACGCAGCCGTGGGCGGAGTGCTCGTCGGAGAGGAGGCAGTGGCTGCTCATCAGCGTGGCGTCGTCGAGACCTTGGAGTGGTGGGAGGTGGACATGGTCTCCGTTGTTGTTGCTAGGGTTCCACAGGAAGGTGGCCATCGTGTAAGGGTCGCGGACCAGGAGGAAGCCGCGCGCCGTCGGGCAGATTGTCTTGTTACGGACGAGCTCGTCGGCGTCGGCGTCGACGATGGGATTCTCGTTGGACGCGCTGAATAGAGACGTCGAGCGGTCGCGGCGGTGCAATGCGAGGCAGGGAAGCTCCATCGCAATCTGCGTCAGGTGACTCGACGGCACGGCGACGTTGTTGCTTTTGATCGTGGACCGAGGCTAGGAAACTGTAGGTGATGAGCACACCAACCGGATTCGCATCGGTTAGGAAAACAAACGCAAAACCGCATTCGAATCGGTTAGGAGAACAAACGCAATACCGGATCCGAATCCGTGGTGGATTCTTTGACTGAAATTTTTATAGACTATGCGTGTTCCCTTTGATTTCCATCCAATCGAACTACATGTTTTTTTTACTGAAAATTTTGTTGTCTATCAGTAGTGATTTTGTGAATTAGTACTTCTTGTTTACACCGGCCACTTTTTAATTAAAATAAATCAAATTACTCTCATAAGTAGAGCCAAAGTTCAAATAACTCTTAAAGTTTTTTTTCCCCTCAATTTACTCTCATGTCCCCGCTATGTTTTTTTAGGACAAATTAAGTCCCAGCTATGTTAAGAGCATCTCCAAGAGTCTCTCTAAAACTCGCTCTCTAAATCATCATTTAAAGAGTCATTTGTATAAAAATCGTTTTCTATATCTTCATATTTTCCAACAGCTTCTCTATATCTTGCATGCACTCTAGAGAGATATTCTCTTTTCCATATTTTGCTAGCGAGAAATCCGGAATAGAGAGTGACTATTTTTGAATAATCAAATAGAGAGGTTGTTGAAAGGTATCTTTTTAACCAAAATCTCTAAAATTAACAATCAGAAAGGATTTAGAGAGTCTGTTGGAGTTGCTCTAATGGCCCAATTTACCCCTTTATAGATTTATTATCATTTTTTTTCTCCAATCGTGAACAAAGGAGCCATCCTGTTTTATCAGTTAATTTACTCCTACGAGGTAGCTGGTTTCAGTTATTTTACGTGGAAACCATACCTCACGTTGTACGAAACAATGATTAATTTCTCTAAGTTACACTATTCTGAATACTGCGTGGGCTGTGGAAGTGTGGAGTAGCCCATTTCTGATCCATGACTTTGAAGCAAGCCCTAAAGAACGGAAGTACGGAACAGCTGATGCGGAGTTCGTTGTGGACTCTGTACCATGCAAGCATTTTGATCCAAGCTTGTGATCATGTCAGATTATTATCAGCAACATAATTACAATGAACGAGAGATCACGATGCAATAAGCTTTCTTAATAAGGTAAAAAAAACAATAACAGCTTGAAAGGGAGACAACAGACAACCATGGACTGCATTATTAGATTGAAAACTTTTTTAAGGAAATGATAAATGTACTAATAACAGCTAAAATAGCGCGTCCCTCAATCATATGCATCCCTTATGCACTCTTTACTTGGAAGCAGCCAGAATGCTTTGTCTACCACGGGATCTTCATTGAATTTGTGCAGATCATAAGTCCCTTCATGCACATTAAACACTTGCAAGCTGCTAGTCTTCTCGCACACGAAGTAGACATGATCCGGCAGCAGCCCATGCTCCGCACCCAAGCATGATGCGCCGAAATAGAATCGGGACAGAAGAAACGAGGAGCCGCCAAGGTCATGCACGTTGCGCCACCGCCGTCCTGCGAAATCCATCCGGTGAACGCTTACTTTACCGATCTCGTCCCATGCGTCCTCCTCGTCCGTCGAGACGAAGAGCAAACGGACCATGTAGAGCTCGCCGCCAGATTCCACAAGAAAAATCAATGAATGTTCCTCGTCGAACCCGTAGCTGCCGTCGTCGGCCACCGTGTCGTCGATGTCGATGGCACTGAGCACCGGCTGAATGGCATGGCTGCTGAAGTCGAGCACCTGCAGCTCTGCTGCTCTAGCGTTGAAGTAGAACTTGCCCTGATATGCTGCGATAGAGCAGATGACCTCCTTCTCGACCTGGTCCTCTTCGTCGCCCGGGTAGGGCAGGACGTGAGACCCTATGTCGTATTCGTACTTGCTCCATTGATCGTCTCCGGGGTGACAGTACCAGATGAAGGTGTTTTCAGAAGCCTCGACTAGGAGCACGACGGAGTGGGGCCCGACGACAGGCTCGTCGGAGAGGAGGCAGTGGCTGTCGATGAGAACAATGTCGTCGACTTCTGTCAGAGGTGGGAGATCAACCTTGCCGTTGTTCGTAGGGTTCAACAAGTAGGTGGCCATCGAGTCTGGGTCGCGGACTAGCAGCAGGCCCTTCGCCGTCGGGCAGATAGCCTTGTTCTCAATCCAGAATGTCGTCGCCGGCGGCGGCGATGCGCTTATGGTCGCGCATGCTGATTAGTGCCGTGGAGCGGTCGCAGTGGAAGGCGAGGCATGGCAGCTCCAGCCCCGGCATCTGCTGCGATGACGACATGCTGTCTCGTCAGTCAGTCGCGGAAGGCGAAGTTTAATTTGGGGCTGGCCGGGCTGGGATTTCTCGTATTAATAGATGAGAACATATTAGACCGTATCTGAATGAGGTTGAATCGGCATCGGTTAAGAACAGCAGAAACTCGCGATTTAATCGGAAAATCACGACCCGGTCCATCAAGGGCCCACACTTGTACCACCGAATCGGATTGTCCTTTCCAATCAAAATCACGACTAGATACTCAAAAAAAAAAAAAAAAATCACGACTCTTCCACCCCCACCGAAACTGACTCGTTTCGGTTTCGAGCTTGGATGCGGTCTCGTCTGCACAATAAATAGATCGAATCACCAAGAACGGAGAGATAGCCAACAAGCACGCCAAGCGCAGCTACGAGATCATGTCGTCCCAGCAGATGACGCCAGGGCTGGACCTGCCCTGTATCGCCTTCCACGGCTACGACCGCTCCACCGTAATGCTCAGCCTGTCTGAGCACAAGCGCGTCGCCGCCGGCGACACCACTGACGACGTCCTGAACAACAAGGTCATCTCCCCGACCGCACAAGGCCTCCTGCTAGTTCGCGACCCCGACACCATGGCCACCTTCCTCTACAACCCTGCCACCGGCGACAAGGTCCAGCTCCCGCCGTTGCGGGGAGTCGACGACGACGTGCTGCTGTACAGCCACTGCCTCCTCTCCGACAAGCCCTCCGCCCCCGGTTGCATTGTGCTCCTCGTCGAGGGCGGGGACGACACTTTCATCTGGTACTGTCACCCTGAAGATGATCAGTGGAAGAAGTATGAATATGACATAGGCTCCCATGTCCTACCCTACCCGGGCGAAGAAGAGGACCAAATCGAAAAGGAGGTCATCTGCTCCATTGCAGCGTGTCATGGCAAGTTCTACTTCGACTGCAGCGCTGCAGATCTGCGCGTGATCGACTTCAGCAGCAGCAGCCATGAGCCAGTGATCACTGCCATCACCATTGATGACACGGTCACGAACGATAGCAGCAATGGGCACGACGACGACGAGCGGCCTCCCTGCCAGACATACCTTGTTGAATCTGACGGCGAGCTCTACATGGTACGATTGCTCGTCGTGTTGCCCTTTGAGAACGGGGACGAGATCGACAGAGTAAGCGTTCACAGGATGGATTTCTCGAAGCTGCGGTGGTGCAACGTCTCCGACCTTGGCGGTCGCGCGTTCCTTGTGTCTCGGTTCTACTTCGGCGCGTCGTGCTCCGGCGGCGAGCACGGGCTGCTGCCGGACCGTGTCTACTTCGTGTCTGCTCGGAACAACACTCTGCAGGTGTTTGACGTGCGAGATGGGAGCTATGAACTGCAAAAGCTTGATAAAGCTCCGGAGGTGCACAAAGCATTCTGGTTACTCCCAACTGCTAATCCATAAGCGTGGATTAAGAGAGTCAGTATCACCTACATCACGATGACCTTGGAGTGCTCCCGATCTGGTATTTACCTCCATCGCGATTGACGACAGCTACGAGTCTGAAGATGATGAAGGGGGCGAAGGGTACTACGAGGACGAAGAGTAAGTGGACCAAATCCCGAAGCGTCGGTGTTTCTTGTGGAATCGGGGGACTCTACACAGGGTGACGCAGTTGTACCTTGTACGCCACTTTGTCTAGAGACAAGATTAAGGCCGTGTTTAGTTCCGCGGTGAAAAGATTTTGGAAGGGAATCTTTTCACATTTGAAGTATTAAACATAGACTAATTAAAAAACTAATTGCAGATTACGTTTGGAATTCGCGAGACGAACCTAATGAACCTAATTAATCTGTCATTAGCACATGTTTACTTTAGCATTACTGTAGCAGTTTAGTGTCTAATCACGTCCTAATTAGACTCATTGGATTCGTCTCGCAAATTCCAGTCCATCTATATAATGCGATTTGTTTTTTACCTACATTTAGTACGTCATACATGTATCTAAACATTCATTTTGGATTTGGATTTTGGAACTAAACAAGGCCTAATTGACGAAGGCTTTGTTCAGAAGATGGATTTCTCATTTCTCAACGCGGCGGTGGCGCGATGTCAATCACCTCGGGGGGGGGGGGGGGGCGTTTGTTCTATCGTTGTTTTACTTTGGTGCTTCTTGCTTTGGCGGCGAGAGCGTCATTCGGTGAATCCGTGGAAGAAGGAGATGCAGGTTTTCAATGTAAAGCAAGTACTCCCGCTTGCAGCGGGCGGATAGCACTCCCTGCGCTCGCGATTGGCTGCCGCCCCTGCTGAAGGACCAAGAGCAATAAATGATAGCTGTGTTACTGAATAAAAAAAGAAGCATTGCGATGAGGTGGCGTTCCCATACACCCTGCTGCGGGTGTACGGCCGCGTTTAGATGTTTCGCGAAAAAAATTTACAGTATGTCGGGCACATATTTGAAGTATTAAATATAGACTAATTACAAAACTAATTACAGATTATGTCAGTTCATCGCAAGACGAACCTAATGAGTCTAATTAATCCGTCATTAGCACATGTTTACTGTAGCAATTTATTGTCTAATCACGACCTAACTAGGCTCATTAGATTCGTCTCGCGAAGTACACTCCATTCATATAATGGGTTATTTTTTTCGACTATATTTAATATGCCATGCATGTGAGGGAACATACTCGAAAAAAATTTCGCGAAACATCTAAACAGGCCCGTAGTTATAAAACCTGCCCACAGACTTGATGAAACTCCGCTATCTGACAAAGCATTCTGGTTGCTTACTTCTGCTAGCCCATAGGGGATGCTCCAATGTTGTAGCAACGCCCATGTTAATTGCCTGAGTACTTTTTCATTTCTTTCTTTACCTTGCAAAAGAAACTCCATTTGTGTTGTGTGACTGAAATACTAGGATCGTAAAATTTGTTCCAGCTTTAACCGTGTTTACGTGACCATGTTATGCCAGGGCCACTATTCCATTTCCACACAATGCAATTTGCTATTGTACTTGAGTACTTCTTTGTTTATATCCTAGGAAATAATACTCCAAACAGACCTGAACCCTTTAATATTACGAGGGATAAAATGTTGATTTAACCATAAAGACAAAAATAAATAGCCGGTGATTGTCATCGCGTGCACGTGCTTCAGTAGATCAGGAACTGTTTTGCATGTAGCATTTGGTTGTCACGTTACATATTGTGTGGTCTAATAGGATCACGCATGTGGAGCCGTGGACGTCAATCTAATAGGAAAAGGTCCATTTTGCTCTCCTCACATGTTCGCTTTGTCCACTTAACTTCCTGAACAAAATTTAGACTCACTTAACTCCCCGAACTATTTCAATTAGTCCAATCTATCTCGAAATTAGATTTCTCTTTTCTGTTTCTTTATGTGCAAGTTGAGATTTAATTCCAGATTTTGTTAATTGACTTTTAACGTGATGTCCTACACGTTAGAAAAATATATTGCAAATTTTCTATGGTTACTTTTCATACAATTTTGTATATTTAAGATCAATTTCATATTAAATACCTAAACCTATGAAAATAATTAAGAAACGTTTTTATAATAATTTTTTAACATAAAGCATAATGTTATGTACATGTTCCCAAAAATTGAACTTAAAATTCAACTCGTACACGGAGAAACAAATATGTCAAAACACATTAGGGGGTAGATTGGACCAACTGAAATAGTTTAGGGGAGTAAATCAAGCCTAAATTTTACTTATGGTGTTAAGCGAACGAAGTGGATAGGTGAGGGGGAGCAAAATAGACTTTTCCGATCTATTAAGTAAGATATTTCTCTATTTTCAAAATTAAAAAGAAATATACAAATATTTATTTAATGTATAGGAAGTAATTAGCCATTTAGATGTGTTCAAATGGACGTCAGTTTAGAGTACCATAGCAAAGTTCATGTGTATATATCATCAAGTTTAGTCCTGCCTCATCAACTATATTTAATTTTTTCTGCGGTTGGCGCGTGTTGTATATTTGAATTTCCACGGTCATGTGTTACTATACTTTACTAATGTCATTTACGTGATTAGTGTTTGACAATTTGTTGTGCGAGCAATGTATATCATCGAAAATATTGCATAGGCTAAACAAATCCATGTACCATGTCGCTAAAAGCTACACTTGGTTTCCTAAATGGTTTAATGTTTTCGGAGGCCTACCAATTTGACAAATAAAAAAAAGATAGCAAATCAAAGTAAGAGAAAAAAATGCTTTTTAGGTCTGCACACTCTACTTTCCGTCGTCCGAATATCAATACAAACCCTAGACGTCGGTGTGGGTTGAGAGGTGGAGACATACGTCCTTGGGTGAGGTGGTGATAATTAAAGCATGACAGACGGACCCGAGCCCATGAGATGTTTTTTTTCTTATAGTTCATTGTAATTATCTAGGAATTTTTATTTTAAAATTATTACTATTACTTAACATTGTCATTTATTAAAATAGAAAACACATATTACTAATCTGCTCCTATAGATTAAGTAGTTGAGAGCAACCATAATGCTTTGTCCATCTCCAGGCTGATCTTGTTGCCTATCTCTCCGTTATTAGTGAATATTTGGATCCCTCTTCTATTGACACGAATACGAGAGATCCCCAACCGTCCAGACCCCAAACCTATGAATTGCTATACACTGCACATGTGTTATCAACACGTTCGACGCACACCCTTTTTCCTGCTTGCCAGCCTCCCTCTCACATGCAGTACTAGGAAGGGCGGCGCGCTACCGCCGCGCCTGTTACAATTACATGTTATCGTCGTGGTTGGTTTTTATTTCATCTATTTTTTAATTTTTCTAATCACTAAGAGTACAAAATGTTTGTGACACCCTCAAAATTAAGTAGGAATTAATTAGGATTTATTTAGATTAATCCTTAGATTTATCGGAATAATTATGGAATTAAAGGAATAAATGTAAAGAACAAACTATAGATAACTAAGGGGAAAATAAAGGGATGTTTCTAACTTGAATGCTAAACTTGGTTTTTAAAACTCTAGAATCAAATTAGAAAAGGTTTGGTTTAGATCTAAATACAAAATTCCTTTCAAAAACCCTTTCAAAATAAATAGAAAACTATTTAAACACTAAGTGGCCGAAACTACCCTTCTAGCCCAACTACCCTTCCCAGCCCACCAGCAAAGTCTAGTTTACCCCCTTCCACTTTTCTCCCCGCGCGCTCCCGCCCCCTCTTCCATCTCCTGCGGCCCAGCCCCGTGGCCCATCAACGCGGACCACGCCACCCCACCAGGCCGCCTTCCGCCCACGCCCCGCACGCACGCACCTCGGCCCAGCACAGTAAGCCGCCGGCCGCCGCGGGCCACCCGCGCGCACTGTCCCTTTCCCGTGGGCCGTGCGTGCCTTGGCCCGGCAGGCCGCTAGCCACGGCCCACACGGCCCCGCAGCCGTCTCCCTCCTCCTCCTCCCTACCCCAGCGCCGCCGCCGCCATCTCCCCGGGCGCCGCCGCCGCGTCTGGTCGCCGCCGGCCAAGCCTCGCCGCGCGCTGGCACTGGCCTTGGCACCCTGCATCAACACCATCACTTCCCGTGGCCGAGCGCCACGCGTTCCTTCCCTTCCTCCTATCCCCTGCTGCCACGAGGGCGCCCCCCCGCCGCGCCATTAATGGCGACGGCGTGCCCATGCCGTGCGCCCCGCCTCCCCTCCGCGGCGCTCCGTACGCATCCAGGGTCGCACCACCACCGCGCGATGTCGCTCCTACGGCTGAGATGAGGGGAAAACTACGGCGCCAGCCCCCTTTCCCCCGCCGCCGGCCCAAGCTCCATTGCCGGAGCTCAAAGCGCCCATGGCATGCCGCGTGGCCCTCCCCGCCGGCCATCCTCATCCTCCCGGGCGATGTGGCGCGTCCCGCTGCTCCTCCCGCGCCTATAAATAGAGGGGCATACCCCCCTTTGCCCAGTACCAAGCAAGGCCGAGCCGAGCCCCATGCCTCCATGGCCGGCCCCTCCACCCTCCCTCTTCCCCCAAGCCACCACCCAAATTGGAACCCCCTCACCCTCCTCTTCACGCTGGTGTCCTCCACACATGCCGCGGGGGCCGGAGCTCCGGGATCGGGCCAAGCTCCGAGCTTCCCTGCTTCCCTTCCATGGCGGGCGGGCAAGAGGAGGAAGAAGACCTCCTGTTCGCTCCCTCCCCCTGTCCCGCGCCACTGACAAGCGGGCCCAGGCCCTTCCCCGGCCGCGTGGTCTTGGTCCACCAAGACCGTAGACCCAGCCGCACCACTGGCCCATGGCCGGTCCATGGTGATCCGCCGCCGGACCGTGGGTGGACGCGGCCTATGAGGACCGTGGGGAACTAACCCCGGTCCACGAAGGCCCACGGGAGCGGTCCGCGGAACAGTACCCGGCCGGACCCCCCACACCCTGCGTCAGCCGGCCCGAAATTGCTACGCGTACCCCGGTAAGTGCACACACAAAGTTATTTAGAGCCCTTCTTCAGTTCCAAAAATTCCCCAAAAATACCCATAAATATTAGGAATATTCCTAAGCCTATTAGTGCCACCCAATCCTTTTTAGCACATCATTAGAGCTTAAATCCAATTAGGCTAAGTTCTAGCCTGTAAGAGGCCATCCTCAGTGTACCCAGGAAATTCCCCTTCCCATGTCTTAGCCCCATAAAATCCCCAGGAATTTCCACAAATACTAGGGATTATTCTAAGCATTTTCATATGCTTATTACCCTGGTATCCACCCCCTGACTCCAAAACCCAGTCGCACACTTCCAATGCCCCGCCAAAACCCCGTCTAAGCTCCACGGACGTCATTTCGCCGTCCGATCAAAACCCGGAGTTTTGGTAAAACCCTAGCCGGCATGCTGCCCACAAACACATAAGGATTTCTGGAGATCCATATCAATTATTCGGGGTTTATTTCTTAGAAATCTATATAAATCCCGGAATACTGATGATCATCGTTCCAGCCACCGTTCAGGGAATTATTTAATAATTCTCTTATTCTTAACCTTTGATCCATTAATTATCTAATAATTAATGGATTATTAATCCAAATCTCTAGTCATGAGCCCTTAGGCAAATCCTTTAATCCCGACCTCCCTTTTCCTTTCTTCTTTTCCTTTTGCGATTTGATTGATGTATTGTTATACTGATTGTTATTTTATGTGTTTTATCGATAGCATGACCGGGCCCGCCGAGACGACGAGACGTCGAAACTCCAGAAGACCCGAAGCCCAGCCCGGTCAACATATGGTATACGCCCGCATAAGAATCGCCTAAGGACGACAATGAAGGCAAGTCTCACCAATAATATCACTTTAATCACTAAAGTTTACCTTATGTGCAGCATAAGCTACAGGGGGCATGACCGGAGGGTATGCCCAGCATCGCTGTAGGCTTAGGATGCTGATTGGGAGTGGAAGAAAGATCCCAAGGAAGGGGATTCCGAGCCACTCTGATCCCAGCTAAGGACCGGTTCACGGGAGAGTCTTTCTAGTGCCCAGTACAACCTCGCATGCCAAAAAGGCATAGCCTTCGGGAATGCCTATTTATGTGAGGCCTTGATTCACACCCCACCAGCTGAACTTAGTAATCCATCCCAAGGAAGCCGTATGATTGGCGCAGAGTGCTGACCGACGAACTGGGACCGCCCGGTGCTGGGTCGAGCACACGCCAAGTCGGGAAACGGGCATACTGGAGACAGCCCCAGACAGAGGGCTGGGACTGGGCGGCACGGGTTGACTAGGATACAGGGTCAGAGACCCTGAGGGCCAGAGGCCCGATGAGCTCATCAGAAAACCCGGGTTGATATCCGCGAGGCGGATGATTAGTAGCCCCTGTTTAGCCCCCAGTATGCACGCGGCTGGACCTAGGGAATGCTGACCAGCAATGGTCACCGGTGGGTACGAGTCTCGTAGGTCGGTACCGCCAATGTACACGGCACGGGCCGACCGAATGCGAGGTAGATAAGTACGACCTCTGCAGAGTGTAGAATCTATCTGGATAGCCGCGACTCCAGCAAGAGTCCACTTAGTCAAAGCCCCCGATGATTAGTTTTACTGTTTCTGTACGGGGAACCTGAGACGGCGAAGGTACCGTTGGTCAGGTTCGGGATAACATATCGGGACTGGCAGGGAGGAAGTGCCCCTCCAGGACCGACCATTACATTAATTTAATTTAACATATTATTGAATTTGTGGGATTTGCTGGGTATTCTTTTCAGAATACTCACCCTTGCTTCCATTGTCTTACAGGTTTAGACCTTCAGGGCGAGAAGGTGCTGCAGCCCATTCCGGTGGAGGAATGAAGTGCCTGCCCGCTCTACGCTAGTTAAAAATGGTGTTAAAATCTATTTCAAATATACGTTATTTACCTTTCTGATACTAATCTGTGACAAGATCTGTATCAGCGACCGATCCAGGACCTGATACAGGTAATTAGGGAACCTTTGGATAAGGGGTCCCCACAATGTTTACATGGATGAAACAAAACACACACATTGAATGAAGTAGACAATATGCATGGAATGTACGTACACAGTAGCAATCATGAACAGTGATGGTGTCATGCTGGCATGACTCCTCAACAAACTCGATGGCGGTAAGGCATATGTTATCGACCATAGAGAGCATGGTTGTCTTGACATAGAGTGCGCAGTTAGGAGGGCCTTTTTCCATTACCGCGCTAGAGCTCGTAGGAACTGAGGACTGAAGCGGCGCGATGTGACGCTGTTGGCCTGCTGGCCGACGAATAAGAAAGAGAGGGGAGAGGACAACTTGAGGACAGGAACTACGGTTCGGCGAACTCGTCTCACGAAAAACGGTGGTCGTGAGCTTCACATGTAAGGTCGGTAAGCCCGTGGTGGACGGTATGTCCCTCTGAGGCAGCTGCACCACCTCTGATCCAAACTGGGGCTCAAGAGCAGGGAAAAAGGTGGCGAGTTGACACGTGATGCGAGAGATTGTGCGAGCAGCCGAGGAGCGCAATATTTGTGTCACGTTCTAAACTTCGTGAGGAGGCAACGACAGCTCTAATGCATGAAGGGCACCACACTTTCATTTGGAATCATGTGGCGAGGACGCACCGACTCTGGTTGGACGCATTTTTTTACCGGTATGGATGCATAACGGTGGTCGTGAGCTTCACATGTAAGGTCGGTAAGCCCGTGGTGGACGGTACGTCCCTCCGAGGCAGCTGCACAACCTCTGATCCAAACTGGGGCTCAAGAGCAGGGAAAAAGGTGGCGAGTTGACACGTGATGCGAGAGATTGTGCGAGCAGCCGAGGAGCGCAATATTTGTGTCACGTTCTAAACTTCGTGAGGAGGCAACGACAACTCTAATGCATGAAGGGCACCACAATTTCATTTGGAATCATGTGGCGAGGACGCACCGACTCTGGTTGGATGCATTTTTTTACCGGTATGGATGCATGTATTTCTTCTAGAGATAATACTGAGGTACCACCAGACGTGATACTCGTGTGAAAAAATAGACATACTGTAGCGAAAGAAATATGTTGTAAAAAAGTTTTAAAAGGCAAAAAATAGTGCACTGTAGCGCACTATAGCTGACTGCAGCGCTATAGTACGCTACAGTGCCAGAGGCGCTGGGGAGTGCGCAAACCTCCCCGCGCTATAGAAATACTTACTCTTTCGGCGACATGGATGTACCTATTTCTTCTGGAGACAATGCCAAGAAGCAACACGTAAAGCGCAACGTTGAAAGTTTGAAACCACGTGGCATGCAAGGATGTGCCAACTATAGGTGACGATGCTTTTTTTGACATAGATGTACTTATTTTTGCTAGTGACAAAATTAAAGTTGTACTCATATATGAAAAGAAAAAAATGAAAAAATAAAAGAAAACCAATAAAATAGAAAAATAAAAAATATTTGCTACAGTGCCACGATCGTTGGGAGGGCGCCAAACCTCCCAGCGATATAGAGTTACTTATATACTTACTCTTTCGGCGACATGGATGTACCTATTTGTTCTGAAGACAATGCCAAGAAGCAATACGTAAAGCGCAACGTTGAAAGTTTGAAACCACGTGGCAGGCAAGGATGTACCAACTATAGATGACGATGCTTTTTTTGACATAGATGTACTTATTTTTGCTGGAGACAAAATTAAAATAGCACTCATATATGAAAAGGAAAAAACCAAAAAAATGAAAAAAAAAGAAAAAACAAAAAAATAAAAAAGGAAAAAATCTGCTACAGTGCTCGACTCGCCAGGAGGGCGCCAATCCTCCCGGCGTTATAGAGTTACTTATGCGGCCTGCCGCATGCCAACTTTTGCATAGGGGCGATGGGCCAGCCCCATATGGGTGTGTCGTTTTCAACTATGCATGTAAGGCTGACGAATGAGACTTCGTGTCAACAAAATTTAAAGCGAAAACAATTAATATCTCATAAACTAAATGTCCAGATTAAATTATACCACTGTATTCCTTACAATGAGATCTTCGAAACTAGACCACACTCAACAATGTTTGAATGCTCTTTTTGTTGGAACATTTTTTTATGAAGCTGGAACATTTTATCATGGAGGTGAAACAATTGCACCTTGCTAATGGTGAATTTGTTCCAACCGTTGACAGAATTGTTCCGTCTTCGTAAAAAATTTTCCAAAAAAAAATCTAATCAAAATATAGTAAGCGTGGTCTAGTTTTGTAGATCTCATCATAAGAAAAGTTAGTGGTACAATTATAATTTGATTTGAATACTTGTTCATAAAATACGAATTGTTTTTCGAAATCTCTTCCGTGAACCCTATGACTGTACATGTCTGCGTGGGGAGGGGCTGTGCGGGTGTGCGGCAACCGGCGAGGCCCGTATCCGGTATCCGAACCCCTCTCCTGCTCTCCTCTTCTATCTATTGCAAAAGAGATTTCCAGCACATCCTAGTACGCATCAGGGAGACCATCGATCGGCGCGATCTGGTCGGTCCTCGAGTGATCAGAGAGTATCGATCGATCAGGGCGTCAGCAGCAGCTGAGCTCCCCTGCCTCGCCTTCCACCAGTGCGGCCGCTCCACGCCATTGTTCAGTGCGTCTGAACAGAAGCGCATCGTCGCCGCCGGCGACATGGATGAGATCCTGAAAGACAAGGTTGTCTGCCCGACCGCACAGGGGCGGCCACCTGCTCGTTGGCGACCCCGCGACATCGGAGACCTTCCTCTGCAACCCACGGAACGGGGACAAGATCACCCACCTCCAGCCGCTCCGTGGAATTGAAGACAGCGTCCTGATGGACTCCCCGACGGCCCCCGGCTGCGTCATGCTCCTAGTCGAGCCCGGCGACACCTCCATCTGGTACGTACACCCAGGCGACGACGGCGACCAGTGGGTGAAGCACGACTACGACATCGGAACCGTGGTCTTGGATCACGACGAGGACATTTACGACAAGGATGTGATATGCCCGATCGCGGCGTGCCGGGGCAAGTTCTACTTCAACTCCCTCTCCACCGAGCTCGAGTTCTGCCCCGGGCCGGTGTTCAGCTCCATAGAAATCGACGACACGGTTGCAGTTGACAGAAGCTACGGGTACGAGGATGCTAACAAGCAAGGCGATGTACACCTTGTGGAGTCTGACGGCGAGCTCTACATGGTTACCCGGCCTCTTGTGTACCAACACCAGGAGGGATGGGATCTACGGAGCCAGCGTCCACGTGATGGACTTTGCGGAGCGGCGGTGGCGTAAGGTGAACCATCTTGGCGGTCGCGTGTTCCTTCTGTCGCTGTTCTACTTGGGCGCGTCGTGCTCCGGCCGCGGTGACCGTGGGTTGCAGGAGGACTGCGTCTACATGGTGTATCCTGGGAAGAAGGCGTTGCTGGTTTTCGATGTGAAAGAGGGGACTATTGAAATGCAGAATCTTGGTGATGAGGTTCCCGCGTCAGATAAAGCCTTCTGGGTGCTTCCCACCAATCCTTAGGAATAGGGATACTGGAATTTGTTTTGTTTTCACCCTTTTTTTATTGTCATGTTCATGTTTAACGCCACGGTTGCTGCTACTGTGCCATGTATTTGTAACTTTATTTTTACAACAAAGAAGCTTCTTCTATCGGGTGATAATAATGAAAGACATCTTCTATTGTAATCTCGTGGGAGAAGAGGATAATCTCTTATAATTTTTACCAAAGGCGGGAGCTGTTTTGTTTTCCCCTTTTTTTTTCCCATGACATTGCCAAGAGATTAAAAAATACCATAAAATGGGACGTGCAACACAATGGCAGCTCATGAAAATCAATAGATTTTGTCACGATTAACATCGCTGTAAATTCAAACATAAACCCGCCCTCAAATCCACATTCCCCTAACTATATTTGTGGGTGGGAAGCTTAACCGATCGACGTTTGGGGCCTCATCGAGTTTCTGCACTTCAATTCAGCATTCCCCGGCCTCTTTTCACATCAAAGACCAGCTAGGCTAGCAATGCCTTCTTCTCAGAGTGCACCACATAAACACAGGCTTGATGTGGCCCATGTTCGCCTCTAGATAGTAAGCACGAAGCGCCCAAGTAGAACATGGGGATAGTTAGAAGGAACACGCGCCCGCCAAGGTCGTGCAGTACTTTACGCTGATGCAGAAATGAAACGGTTCTTTTCCGACTATCCGAGCGCGCATACACCATCAAACCCCTCGGCCACACCGGACCATATCCAAATCGGCAATTCGGATTGTGATTTCCGAGTACATACCGATTCCGATTCGAGTATTCGACCGCTACCGATTCGCCCTCGGGATCAGGATACGTCTCTAGCTTCTTCTCATCTATTTAATGCAGAAGGTCCCCAACCGGCCGCCACACAAAACCGGCAATAGAGAGATCGAAAGATCCCCAACCGGCGATAGAGAGATCGAGATCTGCGAGAGAGAGAGAGAGAGAGATCATGTCGCCGGGGCTGGACCTGCCATGTCTCGCCTTCCACGACTGCGACCGCTCCACGGCACTAATCAGCATGCACGACCATAAGCGCATCGTCGCCGCCGGCGACGACATTCTGAGAAACAAGGCTATCTGCCCGACGGCGAAGGGGCTGCTGCTAGTCCGCGACCCAGACTCCATGGCCACCTTCTTGTTGAACCCTACGAACAACGACAAGGTTGATCTCCCACCTCTGACAAAGTCGACGACATCGTGCTCATCGACAGCCACTGTCTCCTCTCCGACGAGCCTGTCGGCCCCAACTCTGTCGTGTTGCTGGTCGAGGCCTCTGAAAACACATTCATCTGGTACTGTCACCCCGTAGACGATCAATGGAACAAGTACGAATACGACATAGGGTCGTCTCACGTCCTGCCCTACCCGGGCGACGAAGAGGACCAGATCGAGAAGTTGGTCATCTGCTCCATCGCGGCGTATCCAGGGCAAGTTCTACTTCAACGCTAGAGCAGCAGAGCTGCAGGTGCTCGACTTCAGCAGCCATGCCATTGAGCCGGTGCTCAGTGCCATCGCCATCGACGACACGGTGGCCGCCGACGGCAGCTACGGGTTCGACGAGGAACATTCATTGATTTTTCTTGTGGAATCTGGCGGCGAGCTCTACATGGTCCGTTTGCTCTTCGTCTCGACGGACGACGAGGATGCATGGGACGAGATCGGTAAAGTAAGCGTTCACTGTATGGATTTCGCAAGACGGCGGTGGCGCAACGTGCATGACCTTGGCGGCTCCACGTTTCTTCTGTCCCGATTCTATTTCGGCGCATCATGCTTGGGTGCGGAGCATGGGCTGCTGCCGGATCATGTTTACTTCGTGTGCGAGAAGACTAACAGCCTTCGAGTGTTTAACTGTGCAAGAAGGGACTTATGATCTGCACAAATTCAATGAAGATCCCAGTGGAAGACAAAGCATTCTGGCTGCTTCCAAGTTCCAAGTAGGAGTACTACTACACAGCTCGGGACACGCTAATAGCTGTTAGTGCATTTATCATTTCCTTAAAACGCCTGTATGTTGGTTCAGAGTTTTGTATCAGAAATGCGCTATGAAGTATATATGCATTATTTATAAACGAAATAACTGCGAAGCACATTACATCCATGCTACACTGGATGCATGGTATGCTCTGCTCCTGTCAGAATCAAGTGTGCCACGAACACTGGCGACCTCACCTCGCCTACGCCTCTAGCTGGCGGGCGTAGGCGAGGTGAGCCCTTCCAGCCTTGTGGCCGCCGCCGCGTTCGCGTAACTGCCGGTAACCCAATTGCGGTGTACAACGCGGTGCGCAGACATGCATGGGTCGCGCAGCGGCGCCGAGCGCTGCCATACCAGTTCGAGCTTGAAGCGCCACGGATTCATGGCATGTCACCGGCAGAGGGGATGGAAGAGGAGGCTGCAGCTAGCCTGCAGAGGGTCTCGTCGCCACGTCCCCTCCGGCCAGCCGCTTGGAACTACTACGTAACTGCCCGTGGCCGCGCTGCACAGTCCGGCTCCGGCCGGACTGATGATGGGTCACCCGAACCGATAAACCCGACCCAACCTGTTCGAAAAAAACCCGACTCGACCCGAGCATGTGACGGGTCGGACGCGGGTCAATTTTTTAACCCGAAACACCAAAAAACCCGACCCAACCCGACGCGACCCGAAAAATTACACGTGAAACCCGACGCAACCCGACCCGACCCGACCATGCTACGGGTCGGGCACGGGTCAACAATTTCGACCCGCCAACCCGACATGAACCCGACCGATCAGGTATAGGCCGGACGTACGAGCTAGTACTCAGGCGCAACATCCAACTGTGTCTCACGCCAAGTCCACGGAGATGCCTCCTATCCGGCCTGCGAGGCTCAAAGAAAGCACGCTGCTGCATGCAGACGCTGGGGCGCCGGGCCTGGGCCTGCCGCGACTGGCTCACGCTCACGAAGAAATTCATTTTATTTTATTTTAGTGCAACGAAAAAAATTCCAATTACTTTCGACTAGTTATTCTGCCGTTTCGGCCCGTGTCTGTCTTACCGGAACTCAGCCGCAGGCCCGCAGAAGAACCCCCACCCCCAAAATATTCGCCCGTTAGCCATCCCGCCCTTACCTCCGCCGCCCGCATTTTCCCCCATCGAGGCCTCTCCGGCGCGGCCTCCGCCTCCCTGCCTCCTCCGCTCCGGCGGCCCACACCACCAGAACCTCGGCGTACACCAACCTTCGCTGCCGCAGGACCCCGAGTCCCCGACGAGGACCACGTGACTAAAATCAAACCCTAGAGACATGGATCCGGCGCGGCCGAAGCGGGACAAGTTCGACCGCGAGCTTTGGGGATGCGCGAGCTGTGGGATCCCCGAGGGTCCCTTCAACGAGAAGTTCATCAGGGATCATCAGATCCGAGTCCACGGGCGGCGCCGCAACGCCGAGGGAGGCGCCGAGGGCCAGGCACAGATGCCTGGGCCCGCAAACGGACAGCGCGCCGCCGGCGGCCACCCGCGGATGCCCGGACCAGAGAACGGACAGCGCGCGCCCGCCGCCCAAGGACAGAAGTGAGGCAGACGGCAGGGCGCGGCGCGCCCCAGCGCTCGGAAGAAGGGGTTACGTCAGTATACAAATGATTGTTTCCACAACTTTCCGAACTTTGTTCTTTCGCCCCGAGTCTTTTTTATCAACGATTCTCGTCTTATATTACGATGAATAGTACTATTTCTTTAGTCTGGATCAGTATTTGTAAACGTTCTGATGACAAAGTCTAATCAGGTATAGTTGTGATGCAAAAAGGCATTACACGTGATCTTGAAAGAGGCATAAACTGCCAGAAGGCTCAAATCAACTTAGACTGTTTTTCTTTCCGGTTGCAATACAGTGCGTATATGAGCATTATCTTGCAATTCATCTGTTAAGAATAACACATGGATATGTCAATTTCTATTTTGTAGACAACATATTTTGCAACCATCTACACAGATCCATGCCACCATAGAATTTGAATAAGAAAAAAAAACGGGCTACACATATTATTCTCTTTATTTCACAGAAAAACGATACAAAATTTCTCTATGATTGCTTTCTGCTAATGCTGGTTTCTTTTCAATTGGTGCAAACTGCCTGACAGTGAACACATCAGAAACAGACTCAAAACTGAGTGACCCTATGCAAACTCACATATTTGCCTTTTGGAATTAATCAAAATTTGTGTTCTTAAATAGAATTGTTTGACTGCATTATACTTGTAACCATAGAAAAAGGAAAAGGGGAATGAACACTAGCTTTGCTGCTAGATACATAGGACAAATATACCTTTTTTTCAGGTTAAGTTCATCTAATTGACAACAGAAGTTATTCCAGGCTGCACACGCAACTTGAACCTGTCAAAAAATGGGAACAAGTAAAACTCAGCATTCTGTGGCATGATTTTGAAAAATACAATGTTTTCTAATCACCGTGGTTGATGTGTCACTAAGTTTGCTCAAGGTAATTCAACTTTAACAATGGATATGACGTTGTTATCAGCCACGTTAGAATGATGCAAACGGATATTGCAATACAGAGATGCAGACGGAGTAGCAAAACACAGTTAACTGCAAGCTCCTCTTACATCTGACCCTAGCACACTTGCAGACAAAAACAGCTACTAACAGCATCTTTATCTGTTTCCAATGCATATTGAGAAGACTACCATTTGCAATGAATATGTAACCAGCAATAGTATTTGTATTTCTAACTACCACAACAATACAACTTGTAAATAGTTGGCAGAAAGAAGGTGCAGGCTATCAGATTCCCCCAAAAAACATAGTATACAAAGATCTTATATTCTTAATTCATATTTTCTTAATTTTCTGTTGGACAGTGGAGAAATACAATCAACTTATGAACCCAAAGAAGAATTAACAAATTTGCATGAAACATCTGCCATTGTATCCATTAAGTTTTTCTTCATATGAAGAATATGTGTAAATTTACCCCATCAATTAGAATTACTTCAAAGTTTATGAAATTTTGCTTCTATTCTACATACTCATACATTTGTCTGACAGAATATCAAAGACGACTAGGAAAAAAAAAAACCCAAATACTGCTTTGTAGTGCCTGAAAAGTTATTCCTTCTCCGACATCCTTCACCAACATAGAAATTGCTTATGCGACACATATAAAGTGTTTGCTGACCTTAAAACAAAACAAAATTTAAACTACTAAAACCAGGGAGATATATCGCTGGCACCTATTTCATGTTGAGTTCGATATTCCGCTCTGCATCATTACCAGGGCGGTTAATCATCTGAGGTTAGTATCTGGCTATCTGCTAATGCTTGCCGTGCATTTCTATAAAAATTCAATAATGCTCTTGTATTACCCCTTATGTCAAACACATCACTACAACTAGAAAGTGAAACTCGTATGCAAACCCAGTGAAAACTGGATTATGCCTGCTGCAAAATTACTACGCCCTTTATCCAAAATGGTTGTCGACACTACATTCTAAGTTTATTAAACAGTAAAACGTTCAGGATTCACAGAAATAGAATAGATATAAGTAAGTTATAAGGGTAAAACGAAACTGCTCATGACTAAAAGCACCTTGAATCGGAAAAACAGAAAGATCCTACAAAATAGAAATAAATGTGACTAAAAGCACCATAACTTTAATCAGTTACAACAAAGTTTTAGCATTTTGTAGGTGGGGCCAATTCGTCTTCCAGAGATGAAACCTAATCAGATTGCCGAGTTCAACTAGAACGGAGTGGATTGTGAAATGTACAACAGGTTACCCCTTTTTCTCCTCAAATCATTGTGAAAACTAATGAGGCGGGATTAGCTACAATATGACTATTTTCCATGATCTTTTATATCCATGCAGTCTAACAAACTTCAGTTTTGAAACCAGATAGCTCAGAGACATTTGATTTAAACTTGCACTCAAGATATGTTTGCATGTGCTTTTGCTAATCAAACACAGTTGCAAGTTGCAACCTGCTTCATGCTTCACACACACTGTACATATTTGTTGCAAAGTTATGGCATGGGTTCTCATGAAATATTTAGATAATTGGTACCAACTGTGCTGTATTGTATAAGTTGTATATATATTCAGCCTTGAAAACATGCATTTCAAAAAATGTTATCCTGGACGGAGGGGAAAAGTGAAGGCGGTGGCCATACCTCATCGCCCATTCCCTCTTCTGGACAGAGATCTATCCTCATCAGAGGATCAACCATTCGCCCGGTAGCAGTTGTGGAGCCTGGCGATGCGTCCGAACGGCTGATGAGAGTATGAGGAACGGCACCTCAGGGATCTGCTCGTCGTCGCCCACGGTCCGCCACTTCGACCCCGGCACGCTGCTAGCGTAAAAATTTCTCCTTTATGGTAGAGAATCATCAGGATCCGCAGGAAAGCCAGGATTAACGAAGCAAAGACAAGATCTCCGGGATTAACCAGAACATGTGGCAAGTTCTCACCTTTGGTACACCAACGAGGCACCTAGCCTTGACTGTGGCCCGGGAGATCATCCCCCTTCCCCACTGAAAAAAATGAACCTTTTTTGGTTGGGGATCCAGGGTCCTTGCAGTTGAGGAAGGAAAAACTCTCCGGCCCGAGCCGGCGCCGGCGCTGGCCACGTCGGAACAGCGCCCAAGAGGTGGTGTGCGAATCCATGGCCTCCTGGCCAGACCTAGATCCGTTCTACTGGCGGCTAGGGTCTGTTCCTTGGGTGTTGTGAGAATGTGAGGTAGAGGATACGAGGGCTACTCAGGAGTCAGGAGACGCCTTCTGATTTCTTCGCCTAGTGAACAACCTGAGATGGGCCGCAAACTGGACCGAGTCTTCTTGGCCCCTAGGAGCTGCCTAAATGGGCCAAGAGGCAAAATCGACGAAATGGATCCGGCTTATTGGAGAAAGTCCACAGCAGCAAGATGAAAGGTACCAGCATGTTCGTTTTGTTGTGAGTTCGTGTTTCTTCAAGGCTAGGTCAATGACTGCTGCATGCGGAGCTACGCGGCGCAAATCAGCTGGGACAAGACGACAACGTACCAGCATATGCGTATGAGCCTGTGTAGTACCGATGTTACCGATTTGTAAGGGTTGTTCTGTTTCCTCATTCAGTGATTACTCCCTCGATCCATTCTTTGCGATGTTTGTCATTTTGGTGCATATTTAATTTAACTTTTTTTTTCAACCGTACCATTGTCATCAAAGCTAAAATAATACCACTACTTTCTAATTACCTCACTCTCCTTGTTTACCTCCTTAGAGATACGCGACATGCACGTTCACATTCCCCGATTTTCAACTATTTCAATAAAAATGTGTAAGTGCACTGAAATTGTTCGATGAAATTTAGTGCGTAAAGTTAGGTCCTATGAATCCATGATGTGCACAGATCGGCTGTCCTCTGTTGTGTGCATGTCGGCTGCGTCGATACGTGAATTGGTTCGAGGGCAGCAGCGATGGCAGGCCAATGACTCTCTGCTTGTGCATCTCAGATTCTCAGGCACTCATGCGGAGGTGATCAAGTATCATGTTCTTCTTCCCTAATATTCACAGAGTTTCTTGAGGAACTGACAATTAAATTTATTTTAGCCTGTATAAAACAGGCACGCAGCATCCCCCGCACGGCATTAACCGGCACGGGCGCGCCTCTCTTCCTAGTGTCCCTACTTTTGAAGAGCTCCCTGATGATGACAAAGATGCATGACTAAGCCGTGGGTCATCGGCCGCGCGAGCGGATCGCACAGACAGCACGAGCAGTCGAGCGCCACAACCACAAGTCAGGCGCGGCAGCCACCGAATTCGCGACTACTCCGCCACGACCCACCGGACGGAGACTCTTCGCCGCCGGCCGCGCGTCCCAGCTATCTGAAAGAAGGCAACGCCAGGGCGGGGCGGGGCAGGCACCAGGCAGCGGCCAACCACGATCAGCCGCTCACGAGTAGTGGACAGACCCACACCGCACCGTCAACAGATTCATGGCTCTGCGATGCAGACGCTAGTCGAAATCCGGAAATCCCATTCCCCACGTGCCGGAGCTCGGCTCTGCTTTCCATCTGACATCAGGACTCCGTTTGATATGCGCAAATCGCAATCCCAAAAGCTGAGTTGAGCTTATGACGACAAAGGAGAGCACAAAGCAGAAGGAACACGCAGATATGTTACTCCAGCAAAAATAACCTGAACAGGCAAATAGTCCGCAACATCATGTATGGTAGAAAAAATGTGTTCACCGTCATCCCAGTTGCTTCGCATGCCAATGCAATTCTCTATTTGGTCGTTATAATCACAACGTCAACAGATTCTTTGATACACTAATATATACTTTTTTTTGAAATAAAACACTAATATATATACTGACAAGGTAAACCCCAGTCAGACAGTGAATGAAAATCCCTACACCTGGTGACAATTCAGGCACAGAATTTGAGAAAAGACTCCCCTAACTTCTGAATCAGGCGTCTCTCACCATGTCCGATTCCATTCTCCATGCTATGTGCTCATCAGGCCTAACCAGGATGACATTTTTCCTGCTAACCTGACACATCTCCCACCAAGAATTACCAGATACCCTAGGCACTTCCTCGACATCAACATAGTTCGTCCAGGGCTCTAGCTCAGATCTGCTCTCTTCTACTTCCACATCAGCAGAACCTTGTGGCCAAATGACACATACTTTGGCTGACAACTTGAACTCATCTGCTACCTTGAGTGTAGCACGGGCAATCACATATGACTCTTTCAATGGTGTGATGATGAGAACAAACTCAAGTTTATCCCGATTTATCAGGTCCAGTGTTGAGAACACACCCTGCAAGAATCCACCAGTCACAATGTTAAAAAAAACAGTAGAGTAACAGCAAAAAAAAAACATGTATATGAATGAATTGGCTATGTGCGAACAGACAAACCTCACTTGAAGCAGGCAGTGCTCTTACTCGCATGTGGGGTAACCGCGAACCAACCTTTGCGGATGGGATATACTCTCTTGATGCCCTCTTAGAGTGCTCTAGCTTTACTCCTTTCTGAGTCTTCTCGCCGCAATCTTCAGCAACTAGTGCTCCTTCTTCATAGCTGAAAGCACACAAATAATATCATCATAAGAAAATTTGCATATCTGATCTGAGAATATTCCTGTCCTACTTTGTTTTGTCACAGCAACTAAACTGAAAGAAAAGAAAAATGGATACTCTTGAAGAATGATCAGTTGTAAGGAGACTAACCAGAAGCCAAGATCCTCAGCAGGGAACTGCAGCTGCAGGCTTTTTCCTTCATCAAGAATGCTTCTCAATCTTGCTAATCTCAATGACCCAAGGGGATTTTTCTCATTCAGAACATAATCTGAGACTTGTGCCCGACCAATGGAAAACAATCCTTCCAACACTGCCTTCTGTACATTTCTCGGAATGATTGATCCAAGGCTGCTATTAATAACTTGATGCACTGACAAACATGAGCACAGAATGCATATATGAGATGAAAAGGGGAACATAGCAAGGTATATGTTGTCAATATTTTACTTTGAAAATAAATAAAGTCAAAAAAATGTCTACTGTCGTCATGCAGGAACAGGACATTTTACCCGAGTTTGCAACGGTTGGATCAAGACCAAGGGTTGCAGGAATAGACATTGCTGCTTTGAAGTTCTCCACGCTTAGCTCTGTATTGAAAATGGCAACCTGCAATAGGTGAGCAATTATATGGCTCTTAATTAATTTTATAGTGGAGACAATGACATTGAATGAACAGAGCCTGTGAGAAGAATCTAACAGGTCGGCGCTCAGATTCATAAGTTTGCACTATTGATGGTGAAGCAACACCAGACAGAAATAAGCCCAATTTCCAAGCCAAATTATGTGCATCCTGAACACCAGTGTTCATTCCTGTAAAGAAATCAGCAGATGCATGTTTCTGGCTGTTGGACTTCATATGCGTAGCAACGCAAAATAACATGGGAATACTTCAGTGTCAAATTCAAAGTCAACCACTAACCAAAACCACCGGCAGGAGGAAAACGGTGAGCAGCATCACCAACGAGAACTACGCGATTGTTGCAGCCGATGTACTTCTCTGCAACTTCAGCATGCATTGCCCATGGTTTTATGTCTAAAACCTGAATATCTGCAGGCTCCCATCCAACTAATTTGACAATAATTTGCTCACATACCTAGAAAGAGCAAACATAAAATTTAAGCAGGGATGCAAATTTACTCTGCATATTCATATATGTGTACTATGAATAAGTTGATTCAAAGAGCACTACAGCACAAGTATTTCAGAAATAAATGTTGAAACACAATTTGATGCAGAAAATAGCATTTCAGTAGCTAATGAACTGCAATCAAGAAAATTACTAGAATGAAATCACCTTAGCGCTGAATTCTTCAAACATCTGCTGAGGAGGATAAAATGGAATCTGAGAATAAAATATAAGGCAGTATTAGTGCAAATATGAGGATTATATAATTGTACATGGATCGTCTTGCTTCCAAAGCCATAAAGGTTCGCATACCTGCAATACGAATTCCCCGTGCTCCAGGTCATGTGCAACCAGGACACCAATTGCACCCGGATTAAAAACAAAGAACAGCATCCCAGGCCTCTTGGTGGACAAATATCTGCCTAGATCTCTGCTAAGGAAATGCACACTGACCAGTTTCTGCAAGTCCCTTTCACCCTCCATAGATATGCCTGCTAATTCACGCACTGTGCTCCTTGCACCATCTGTCCCTAGAAGAAGACCACAGTGTAGCTTTCTCTCCAATATCCTCCCCCCATTGTTCACTGATGCTCCAACCAAAATGCCCTCATTGGTCTGCTGAAGGGATATGCACTCATGTCCCATCAATATCTTGCTTTCAAGCCCCAAATCTTGAGTTGAGTTACCAATCTCACCGGGCAAGCATGTCTGGAAACCAATACCTTCCAACTTCTTGAGTAGCAAATCAACTAACTTGTACTGCGAAAAGTGTGCAACTGATATAGGACTGATGACCTTGTCAAAATCTGCCAAAAAAATAGTTGTCAGAAGACATGTGCAGAGAGGTGCAAGACATCAAACGCTCAAGTGCTCAACATGAGAAGAACTGAACTGGCCTTCCTGCTTCATGTGATCAACCGATCCGAGAACGGAACCGGAGAGTGAAGTACAATACACGAACTTCCTCCACAAATCCACTGGTGGCTGGGACCTCTCAATGTCCCCGGCCAAGCCATCCAACTTGCGGAAGATCTGAAAATGCCAGCCACCCGTGAAACCATCGCCCGAAACAACACACATAAGCTGAAGTAGCGAAGTAGGAGTGCATTAGTAAAACTTCAGACCTCCATTGTGCGGTTGTTGATGAAGTGCGCTCGGGGATGCCGAGTAAACTCCACATTCTTCTCTATCACCGCACATTTTATCCCTGCAAGATTGGAACAACACGATTAACTGCACCAGAGGCCACCACCTGCCAGTCTTCAAAAGAATTTGCAGGAGTCCTCCCAAAATTTAAGCAGCTAAGCCCATTGAACCACTAAGCAGTCATCCATACTAGCACAGGGCGCTTTGAGAGATGACTTGTTCCATCGCATTCGTCCAGTCCCCTCATTGAACTTCCGCTCAGCTCAACGCTACCGCATACTACTTTAAAGCACGATTTCGAGCAGGTGATGCGCGAGGGACACGAGGCTCTTACCGAATTTGGTGAGGAGGAAGGAGAGGACGAGCCCGACGGGCCCAGCTCCTACGATGAGCACTGGCAGATGCGGCGTGCCGCCTCGGCCTCCCCCACCGGAGAGCGACGAGAAGGGCGGGTGCTGGCGGCGCTGAAGCCACCAGATCGCGCCCCGGTGCGCGGCGAAGAGGCGCCCGCGCCCGCCGCCGGCGATCGACGGCATCGATGCGGTCGGTTGGGCTGGGCCTTCGGCGTCGGCGGCGGACCCTGATCCGGTAGTTACGTTACAGCTTTGCTTCTATCCTCATCAAGGCCTCCTCTCCTCCACAACCGGCGTGGAGTTCCCTCTCCTCCTGGGCTCGCAAGGGTAGGAGGAGCAGCGGAGGGAGCTTTGCAGTGGAGAGCGCGGGCCGGGGAGCGGGAGCGCAGGGGACCGCAGAGGCCGGCGCGCGGGAAGCCGGCGCGGCGGCGCGCAGGAGGCCCACGCGGGAGAGCGGGAGTCCGGCGGCGGCGGCGCGGCGCGCGCGAGAATCTGCGCTCCCGCTTTTTTTCCGTCCGTCCGTGGGGGAAAAAAGTCCTAGAGGAGTTGGCTTGACCTACGGATGATTCCAGCCGTTGGATGCCTTTTGGATGGTGGATGACAGGCTCAAAGTTGCAACGTGACTTCCTTTGCAAAAGAGGGTTTATTACCGGTTTGGAAGGTGGACACGATCACACGGCTGCGCCTGCACGGTACCGAACAACTTGAAACGATGTCCTTGGTGTGATCCACGACCGCAAATGACACGAAGCTAGTTCAACAGGTTAAGCTAGTCCAACAGGTTAACTTGCTCTGCTCTCTTCTGATACAGTCACTGCATTCTTCTTCTGATTCTGCTCATATTAAAAGGTGTAAACATTTTTGGGGGGATAAAAAGGTGTAAACATATTCGCTTGTGTGGTAGGTACATTTTTTTCCTAATCGTTGGGCAAGTAAATATTTAATGTTTGCCCATGCTTCAAAAGCTTTGCTTGAATTGAGTTCGGTGCTTCGGCCACTTTCTAAAACAAATGGCGCTGTTTCTTTCTCGTTGCAACAAATAGAACTGTTCAGCAGTCTCCGACATGATGGAACTCATGGAAGCCCAGACTTGGATGAGTCTGGGGACAAGAGGACAGACTGACGAAGAAACGAACAAACAAATGTTTTCACAGACCACGAGTACCAGCTCGTCTTTTGGAGAACAAGTACCATCCCTTCACGGCTTCAAATGAAAATTCTGTTATGAAAATGAACAATAGATCCCACTATTTTTTCAGTAGCGTAAAAGTTTACGGGGAAAAAAAAAAACTAATCCGTCATCCCTTGGTTGCATGAAAGAAGCAGGAGCATTCGGAGGTACAGCCGTTCAGCTCAGAATATCTGAGTCAGCCTGAAAACTGTAGCAGCATGTACAAATCCCGGGTTCTGGTATACTACACAAGAACTTTCCTCCTAGATTTCCAAGTCAGCATAAACCTCAAAGCTTGGAGGCACCCATGGACATGGCTTGCTGTACAAGCTCCCGCCGCAAGATCTTCCCAGCAGGCGATTTTGGTATTGCAGAGACGAAGGCCACTCGGCGCACTTTCTTGTATGGTGCAACCTGCCACAAAAGGAAAATATCAGGCCCGAGTCAGCCTACTGCCTACATTATTATCAAGTATTCAAGTTATTCCAGCAAAAGGTTCAGTGGCGGCATGGCATGATCCCTTGCTGGAATCGCTACTTAGGTTATTAATTTGCTATCCATAGCTAAATGCACATGACATTTCAGTGCTACCTTTTGCATCAGGGCAAAGAATGTTATCCTTAACAGTAGGACAAGCCAGAGCTTACACTAATAGCAATACTAAAATAGCAAGAATTTCTACTCAATTTGGCAACTTGCACAATTTGTTTAAGAAAAAGTAGAACAAAGATGATTATGACCGGACACTTATAGTTCAACATGAAACTATATGGAAGGTGAGGCATACTTGTTTAGCCACGTGATCCATGACTTGTTGCTCGGTGATGTTTGAGCCTGGTTTCCTCACTATGAAGGCCATTGGTAGTTGCCCAGCATCTTCATCTGGATATCTGTATAGTGCATACAGAAGGAACATCTCACATATTGTCGCATGATGAAGGAATCTTACAGCAATATTAGTTTGAATCTATGGTCCTTCAGAATTTTCTTAGGTTTACAGCAAAGTACTTACGGGATAACTGCAGCATCCATGATATCAGGATGCGAATTCAGGATATGCTCCAATTCAGCAGGAGGCACCTGAAGCAAGATTTATATTAGTACCACACAAACGAAAACAAAATTTGTGAGATGAAATTCTCAAATGGTAATGTCATTGCAGTTTTGAACTAGCTGTGACAATCTGCAGCACCTGATATCCCTTGTATTTTATTAACTCCTTTAATCGATCAACAATGTAGAGCAAACCATCTTCATTGAAGTAGCACAGATCACCAGTTTTCAACCAGCCTTCTGAATCCATTGTTGCTGCAGTTGCCTCGTCATCACCCACATAACCTGAAAAGAAAAATCAATAAATCATCATATGAGTATATGACTAATGTAGCAGCCCAAAAAGAACATTTTCCAAGATTCAAGGGAAATGCATAAAACACTAAAAGTTCCCTGGGAACATATTGCCTTTAAAAAAACAAAAGCATAACAATTCATTATGATCTATGAAGTGTGAACAAGAAATGTTACACACGGAGTAAAATGTCTTAGAACTGTACCCTGCTACAGTGCTTCTAGTAAACCTTGAAATAATATGATGAAAATTGAAAAACAGCCATTGACGTTCCAGACCAGCTAGCAGTGAGGTAGACCAGCTAACATTCTAAACAGTTGCTACTTGTTACCTTAAGCATGAAAGCCTAAGAAGTACAATGTTCTGATTTTCAGATATAAAACACCATGTGATCCACATGCCTCCGACCTCCCTGGTAATATACAATTTCAATGGACACTGAACTGCATATCAGTGCCAGGATGGCATTAGTATTATTCATTGCCAGTGGTGCAGACGTGTAGTTATTATAAGTTAGTATAAATAAAAGATACTGCACTCACCAACTGGTATTTGGATGGACAAATGTTTAAGCAACATGATAAATAAAAGACACCATGAAACACATGGCAGGCAAACCATGCTGCTTGCAAATAGGGTGGCCTGATGACAGGAATGCATAGCTCACAACAAACTAAACTGTTTAATCGACCGTGTTATTATATTACTGGAAGTCTTAAGGAAACATCATCGGAAGAACTTTCGCGTGCAGAAAGTTCTGCGAATAAACAAAGCGATCTGCAATGGTCGTCAAACCACTGCATAGTTTAAAGGAGTTGTTTAAGTCTTCTACTTGCCTTTCATGATGACTGGTCCACGGACCCAGAGCTCCCCGCGCTGCCCCGGGCCGAGCGCCTCGCCGGTGGCGGGGTCGACGATCTTCGCCTCCATGTGCGATGCCAGCTTCCCGACCGAACCGTACGCCTTGGACTCGTCCGGCCCGACAGTGGCGGACACCGAACCAGACGACTCCGTCAGACCGTACCCCTGGAAACAGGAACACATAGATTCAGAATGGAATCTGAAGTGCGCGCAAGAACCTCGGTGTGAACTGATTATCTGGAGGGTGCCTGGAACCTGAACGAGTTCGATGTCGGGGAAGATGGCGGCGAAGCGCTCGGCGACCTCGCGGCCGAGTGGCGCGCCGCCGATGCCGATGACTAGGAGGGAGGAGAGGTCGCGGCGGCGCGCCTCCTCGAACTTGATCATGGCCACCAGCACCGGGGGCGCCGCGGGCAGCAGCGTGACGCGGTACCGCTCGATGGCGCGCAGCACGGCGCCGAAGTCGAAGCGCTCCATGAGGACGGCGGTCTCCCCCATGGCCACGGACCTGAGCATCATCATGAAGCCGAACACGTGGAAGAGTGGGAGGGGGAGCAGCGCCACCGTTGGTGGGGGCGGCTCCTCCCCCGCCTCGGCAGCCTCCTTCTCGACCTTCTCCCGGTTCGCCTTGTGCGTGCAGATCAGCGCGATGAGGTTGCGGTGCGAGATGGCAACGGCCTTCACCCGCCCCGTGGTGCCCGACGAGTACAGCACGGCCGCTGTGTCGGACTGCTTCACCGCCACCGGCGGCGGCGGCGAGGCGCCGCCGGCGGACGACAGCCTCCTGTACTCGTCAGACCCGATGACGACGCACCGGAGGCCCCTCGGCAGCTTGGAGGCCACCTCGGGGGCTGCGAACGCGACGACCGGCCTGGCGAGCGCGGCTATGTGCGCGAACTCCTCGGCGGTGGAGGCGGGGTTCGCGGGCGAGACGGCGGCGCCGATGGACATGAGCGCGAAGTCGAGCACGGGGACGTCGAGGCGGGACGGGGCAACGACGAGCGCGACGTCGCCGGGGCGGACGCCGAGGGCGGACCAGAGGCCCCCCGCGAGGGAGCGGACGGCGGCGAGGAAGGAGGGGTAGGAGACGGCAATGCCGGTGTCGGCGTCGACGAGCGCGGGTCGGTCGGGGACCGGCGAGGGGAGGGTGGAGAAGGCGTATGCGGTGGCGGTGGCCGGGAGAGAGTCTGGCGGCAGCGTGTAGGATGGGCGCAGGCTGTGGAAGGTCCGCGTCGCGGCGCAGAAGCCGCTGCGCGGGTCGATCTCGCCGGGCGGGGGATGCTCGGCCATGGCGCAGAGAGGGGGGCGCGGCGGACGCGAGAGAGACGCTGCGGGATGGGATTGGCTACGGCTGGGTGGGTTTGGGGGGAATTGCGCTGGCCGAGAAGGAGAGAGAGGTGGTGAGTTGTGGGCTGGGCGGGCGGAGGTAGGAGGACGAGGAGGAGAGGGAGACGTGGCCGAGTAGAGTCCTGGCCCGGAGGAGAGGTCGCAGTAGATGCGGTGGGGCCGGCCTGGCAAACTGGGGCCCTGGGCTAATCTAGACATCCGAGTTGCGGGCTGCTGCTGGTGGGCATCTTGATTCGCCCGTTAGCCCATCTGGGCCTTCTCTCTTTTATTAATTTTATTTTTCCAATTAATGACTTATAAATGCCCCTAAAAAACTATAATGACTTATGAATATCTCAGTCGCTACAGACTGTAAAAACCAACGCAACCTTTCGTGTACCCAAGGGAGGATTTGATTTTCACAGCACGCAGTTGAACGTGAGGCTACGGCATCTGTAGTCGTCGGTACGTAGGCACGGTTGGTTGGTTGCCGGTTGGAGCTGACGGTGGCCCCTTAATTAGTAATGACATGTGTTCCAATCGCCCGTCATAAACAAAACCACGAATTGACTGTATAGAAGGATAAGTTAAATCCAGACTATCCAAAACGACGTTGACACATAGTAGATGACTTCGTTTCATGGATCACCGAGAGCATGTGCTTTCCGTTTTTCTTCCACTGAAAATAATGTTGTTCGAAGAAAACTCTGTTGCCTTTTCGCTCCATCAAGGTAGATGATGGTGTCACAACGGGTGTTCACTTCGTCGGAAGCAGAGGCCCAGCGGCCACGGACGGTGGCGCGTCTCGTTCACGATCACGGGGTAGCTAGCGTCGCATCAGTCCACGTGAAAGCTATAAAATCGTTAACCATCGACTATCGACTGCTCTTCAAGCTAAGTAGGGAGTACCTAAACCTAACCATACAGCATACTCCGTTGATTGATCCGATGCATATCGCCAAAAGTTGCGCACGTTGAGTTGATTATTAGCTCGTACGTGAGCCCCGGAGGAATAATAGTCCCGGAGTCAATGATGATTAGCTAGCTATTTTAGTGTTTGGTAATACGTACAGTAGGTGAGTGTTGACACGGAGGTTTGGGTGCTGGCTCTAGATGCATTCAACATTCCACATCGCTATTTTCTGAGGCAAACTTTCACATCGCTCGCTATTACTGTCGTCGGCGTCAATATCAAATGCGTTTGCCTCGACAGTAGGTTTGTATGGATATTTTACGATCATCTCGTTCGTTTCAAAAAAATATTCTACGATCTTATCAACATGCAGATGCAGCGCCGCCCGATCGACTGGTATAGAAAGATATCTTGGATCTGACAGTAGCTCACTACGGGGACTCCCTAATTTGCGGTCGCCCGCACGGGGGCTCCGTGCGCTCGGTCGCCCCCCAGGCGGCGGCCCCCACGCCCCACTCCACGGCCCACGCACGGAGCATGGGCACTGCGCAGCCCCCCGCACGTAGCGCGGACCCGAAACCATAGGTGGGACCACCCTTGGAAAAAAACATTTTCGGAGAAAAATTTGGCGAAAAAACATTTTCAGAGAAAAAGGTTTTGAGAAAGACATTTCAGAGAAAAGTTTTGAGAAAAACATTTTCAGAGAAAAAAGTTTTGAAAAAACATTTTCAGAGAAAAAGTTTTGCAAAAAAATTTCAAAAAAGTTTGCGAAAAAGATTTTCAGAAAAAAGAAATTGCAAAAAATATTTTTCAGAAAAAGTTTTGCAAAAACATATTTCAAAAAAAAATTTGCAGGGAAGTTTTTAAAAAAATTGAAAAAGGAAAAAATCACCTTCTTCGCCGCCGCCCGCCGGGGTCGCCGCGCCCGCCGCCGCCGGATCCGGGCGGGGCCGCCGCCCTGTAGAGCAAGGCCGGATCCCGACTGGGAGCGCGCGGGAGGGCGCGCGCCGACGGCCGCCGCCGCAGACGACAGGGGCACCGTCTCGGCTCGGCCTTGGCCCGGCCAGTGACGTCGCCCCCGTGTCGCCGCTCCCTCGCCGGGAGGCCTCACCGGACTGGGACTCTGGGCAGAGGATAAGGCACGCGAGGGGCGGGGGCATGACAGCCTGCCGCGCGCGCGAGGGTCACGGAGGAGCGGCGCGCGGGCGTCGGCGAGGAGCTGCGGGGTTCTCAACCGGCGACGGCGGGGTTCACGAGGGGAGCGCGCGTGCGGGTGAGAAGGATGGAGATGGAAATGAGTGGAGACGAGGGGTGGGGGCGACGAGCGTAAGCAGAGAAGGTTACGACCGGATGTAAGATTGGGATTTCGCTCACTACGCCCGTATGCGATCATGCCACCGTCCACGCGAGAATATATACTAAAATAAAAATACTAGTGTTGCGGGAGCACGCGAAAATACTATATTATGAATTTATTAGAGGAAATTAAAAAATAAAAAACACCAGCGTTGCGGGAGCACGCGAAAACACCATTTCATGATGAATTTATTTGATATTATGAATTTATTAGAGGAAATTAAAAAAATAAAAAACACCAGCGTTGCGGGAGCACGCGAAAACACCATTTCATGATGAATTTATTTGAGGAAATTAAAAATAATAAAAATGGCCCATGCAGGTCTCGAACCTGCGACCTTCGCGTTATTAGCACGACGCTCTAACCAACTGAGCTAATAGGCCATTTGATGTTGTGCGATCAAAGATATTATAAATTTTCTCACTTTAAAGTCTATCCTTAGCATTGATGGCCTTTCTCATTAACATGGTCAATGTATCACACTACGTAAACTCATATAACAGTTTTGGACTTGTCCACCTACAACTATAATTCTTTTACACAGCAATCTCAAGAAATTTATGACAGAGTTGCATCCAGCATGCCCGGTCAGGAATATAATCAAGAGACGAATCTCTTCGCTTCCGTAAGTTCTCAGTGATCCCACGTTTTCGGTACCAATTTACCAAATGGCCACTCTACCGCGGCGAGTTGCATTCCGAGCTGTTTCATCTCATAGCACTAACCACTAATCGAGGGATGGGAAGGAAATGCAACCTACAGCTAGAGTTCGAAGGATGGGTCAATTAAATTCAGAACTTCTACAGCTGAGGTTGCATGTCAATAAACAATAAAGCACAAGTTGTAGGAGGGAAAGCTCTCTTGACTCTTGCCTGATTCAGAGATAAGAAAGCTGAATTGTCTATTGTTCTCCTTCACGAAGAAGATACCGACCTTTGAAAGCATATCCGTCTAAGCCCCACATCGCGCTAATTTGGAATACAAAGCCACTTACCGGGTTCCACTATCTGGTGGTTCTGTTGTGAAATTGCAGTTGGAGAATACAGGTGATTCTCATTGCAGAGACGAACAGTCAAATCACACACAAGGACACAAACACATGATATGCCAATATACCATCATAACAGTTACGAATACAGCACTCAAAATCACTCAGACATCACTCCCTAGGAACCTATATCCGAACTACAAGCAATAGAGACGGTCATAGAGTCCAGTACACATCGCTTCAGCTCTTGGAATTCTGTTTCAGAAAGAGCTGCTTCAACCAAAAATCTGCATATGTTTGGCTCAGATGCTTCATCGTAGTCCTTCTTCCTCTTCAGCACCAAATGGCCACTGAGTTCCCAGATTGCGGGATTGATTCTCATGTCGAGGAACTCTTGGCTCGCCTTTCCAAGGAGCTGCTTCTCTGCGTAGCACTGGTCGATTGGTTTGGAGGGAGATAAAATGTCAACACAATGCTAAAGTATGAAGTAAGAACATTGTTTCAAACTTCAGAACTTCAACAACTGAGGTTGCGTGGTAATACCTGTGGTAGGAGGAAAACTCTCTTGCCAGATTCAGAGATAAGGGCATTGAAAGGTCTGTTCTTCTCTTGCAAGAAGATGCAGACTTTAGCAACCACATCTGATAAATCTTCAAGGCTCGCCCCACCTTCGAACACAAAGCCACTTACTGGATAACCAACCAGCTGAGCAATGCTCACACCGTTGGCTAGGGCTGTGAGCTTCTCTGTGGTTGCCTTTTCAACTGGATACTGTACTTTTAAGTAGTATGCCTAATGAACAAAATGTCAGTACAAGACTCCTGAGAGGTGCTGTAAAATACAGAGAGTTTCCTTAGTGCAATTGACAACTATATGACATCGACAAATTGTAAAGACTAACCTGGAAGTGAAGGTGGTTGATAGTTGCAAAGCCACCCAGACTGTTATAACCAACTCTGAAGAAGGGATTCCTTGCCTCCCTTGCAACATACATGGCTATTAAGAAGCTCTCTTGGTCAATCCTTTGCGGCAAACAATCTTGGATTTTGGGGGTCAAAAGCACATGGCAGTAACCAATTGGACTCACCTGTCACGCACTCAAGCAGAAATGACAAACAGTCAATCACATATTAATTGTTTCAGTAAGGTGCAAGTAAAATTTTTGAGAGGGGAACACACTGACATTAATCAGAATGGCACTAGAAGAAGCTGAAATAGTATCAGGAGCACCATCAAAATACTGGGCAGAATCTTTATCAGTTTCACCGAATCTGAAGATCACTTCCTCTGGCCTAACTTTTGTGAAATTAAACTTCCCACTATCAAATGGCTGGAGGACTTGGTTCATTCCAAACTCAGTTGGCCGTTTCTTTTGATCACGTCCTTCTATTAACGTTGCCACAAAGTTGTGTTCTCCACGTAGTACCTATCATCACATGATTGTGTAGAATAAGGATAGAAAAATAAAATCACCAAAATAAACTTGAACAATTAACCAGAGAGAACGGAAATGAAAACCTTAGTCTCACAGGAGCCGATGTCATGGTGAAACAATCCCCTTGCCTTGCGATCCTCCCACTGCAACTCAAACAATCATCAAAATGCAAAACTGCAAAAGTGATGTGCCTCAGAAGGTTGGGGTGTCAAAACTACAGACCTCTCTGAAAAGTTTGTCCAGGAATGGCGACAAATTTAGACTGTCATCCTCCACACCCAAGGAACAACTCAGGTCAAAGCTCTTGCCATCCATGACTAGTTTTGTTTTAACTGAAAGCAGTGTCAAAACATACAGGCATCAGCTATTCCTGATTCCTACTGTATATGCGATCATAGTTAAAATGGCCATACATTTTATGTCTAACATAAGATTGCACTGTGAACCAACTTCACTTAAGCAAATGCCCGACTTTTCATATGCATCAAACGTGCGAAGACAAATAGAGATGTAAAGACAGGTACACTCCATTCGCAGGTTAACATTTGGATCAGCTGTCCAAACTCCATAGCCTCAAAAGCACGCTAAATCCCAGGCACGCAAATAATTCCCCATTTTACATCACCAGTTTATATCTACAAAATGCTCAATCGGTAAACCATGACTCCATGAGTATTGTGAGACCTCAGCAATGACTCGCAAAGGTCACTCTGTTCCATAAGCAAAAGCACAGAAAGATGACATAAGAGAGGCGAAGCCCGCGTACCGACGAAACGCCGCCCCGAGGTTCCGTATCGGCGAGGACGTGACGCCGCGGGAGCAGGAGCAACCAGTGAAGGGCTGAGCAGGGCGACAAGAGTATCGACGGGCATGGGAAGAACCCAACTTTACTTGTGGGGAACGCAGGAAGAAAATGGCGCCCGAGGATTGGATCTCACTCAAAGGAGGCCCTGCCCCCAAACCAGCAGCTCGATTCGATGGTTTTGTTCGGAAATTGCGGTAGCAGAAGACGGCTGAATTCACGAGAATTTCAGGTGGAGAAGCACCGGGAAGAGGAGGAAGTCCGGGAGGGGCGGAGCAGCACTAGGACGGACACGAGGAGAGGGAGGTTACGCTCCGCATGCGTCATGAGACCACGGCTCGCCGGGATATTTAACTTTTTACCATCATAACCGGGTGCCGCCGCCTGAGATAGCATCTTAACGGATGGCGATACATTTTTACCACGCAACAGAAAAAGATGCTACAAAAATACCACTTTTGCTGGCGTGGCACGCCAGCTGCGCACGCCACGTCAAACGTCTGCCACCACGCCGCGACATTTACACGAACCCCCTAAACTTTTACCTTCTTCTCATCTGCAGTCCTTCTGACTTGAGCCACTTGCAGAACCTGGCGAGGCCGCCGTTGCCATGGTAGCCAATGTAGACGTCGCAGCTCTAAAGCTTGGCGTTGGAGGACCAGCTGCTCCATCTTGGCAGGCAGAGGCGGCTTGGTCTCCACCAGGCCGAAGCCCCCGCCGGGCGGGGGGGCCGCGGCCGGAGGGGCGGCGGGGCGGGGCATCACCACCGTCTGGCCGGGAGGAGCGGGAGGGGCGCCCACCGCGTGCAGCGTGCGGCGCTGCTGCTGCTGCGGCTCCTGCTGCTGCTTCCTTCCCTCTGCTGCAGCTGCTGCTCACGGGAAGTACAGTATGTCGGGCAGTAGCATTGGCCGCCGCTGGCAAAGAGGCCTCATCTGCCGGAGTCTGCTTCTTCGGCGATGGACACAGTTCCACATGGCCATCAAATGGATGCGTACTGACCCCTGGTGACCTGCTGTCTTGCTGCTTTTCGGTGTCACTAGCTGACCGTGGCGGTGACCACTCCACGTACGGGTACAACGGAGGCTCTCTCACTGGTGCAGGCCCCCTGCAGCCGCAAGGGGAACGCTCGGTACTTGAGCTGCAGCCGCAAGGGGAACGCTCGGTACTTGAGCGCGGTGGATGGAGAGGCAACTCCTCCAAAGGAGGCACCGACAACGGCGACGGCCTGTAACGCCAGTAGTCCAGTGACGAAGGATTTGTTGGCACAGGATTGTGGCCGGCGGCGTTGATGCCCATGGCGTGCTCCGTCAAGACGAGCTCGCGAAAGATCGTGTCCTGGCGGATGCGCACCTTGTCCAGCTCCCACAGCAGTTCCTCCCTCCTCGCCAGCGCGGCGTCCACCTGTGATGCATTGGCGTCGCCTGCTTCCCCGGTGGCAAACAGCACTGTCTCGTGAAGGACCGCAGATGAGAAGAAGGTAAAAGTTTAGAAGGGTTTTTGTAAATGTCGCGGGCGTAGTGGCAGACGTTCGACGTGGCGTGCGCAGCTGGCGTGCCACGTCAACAAAAATGGTATTTTTGTAGCATCTTTTTCCGTTGCGTGGTAAAAATGTATCGCCATCCGTTAAGATGCTATCTGAGGATGCGGCACCCGTTATGATGGTAAAAAGTTAAATATCCCCGGCTTGCCGGCCAATCCATGTCGCCGGCAGCGCCGCACATGAGGGACTGATTTGCAAACTTTAGGGTTTTTTATGCAATATTCGGATCGCGATTAATAATCGCGATCCAAATTAGGGGTTTTTATGAAATATTTGGATCGCGATTAATAATCGCGATCCGAATTAGGGGGTTTTATGTAAATATTTGGATCGCGATTATTAATCGCGATCCAAACCAGGGGGGTATATATAAAAATTTGGATCGCGATTAATAGTCACGATCCAAATGAGGGGCTAATTTGCAAAACAAAAATGTTGAACTGCGACCTTCCTGTTCGAGGCCGCCGGCGGGGCGGATGCTGCGGCGGAGGCCGGAGGACGGCAGGCGGAGGCAGTGACCGGCACGCAGTACGGACTCCCCCCAGCCCCCACGGTCGCCAGCAGCGCTACCGTAGCTGCGCGCCTTTCTCTGCATGATTTGCGGCCCGAGTCGCCGCATCCGAGCTCCGAGGAGGCATTAGACGTAGACGATGGAGAAGAAGTGAGCAGCACCAGCGACGGAGCGAGCCGGACGAGAGAAGAGCAGAAATGGATATGGAAAGGACGCACCTCTCCTAGCAGAGAAGAAAGCAGGCGGCAATGGCGTCCCAAAGGATTCAATCTCACTCAAGGCAAGCCTCCCGAACAGTGGTTCTGTCTGGGTTTGCCGGTTTGGGGCGGAGATTCCAGCTCGAGCTGGAGCAGTGGAGACGACGATGCCAGATGGGCCAAGCCGCATTCATCCATTGATGGGCCAAAGTGATGCCGCGCATGCCGCTGTGTGAGCCCATCAGACGAGTTTCCGCGGACCCAGTCAACAACCCCTCCCTGTGGACCACGTCCGCGGGTGGGTCGCCTTCTGACTCTGACGGGCGGGCTCCGCGCCGATTTGGGTCCACGTGAGGTCCACCGCTGTGTCCCGCAAGCGCCGGCGAGTGGGGCGCTCTTCCCGACATCCGGAGTGGGAGCCCGGAGAAGCGGAGACCGGACTCAAAAGCGGGCGGAGCGGAGCCAAAACCCCGAGGCCCGCAAAAACCCTAAACCCTAGCTCCCCCTCCTCCGCCCCCGCCCTTCTCCGCCCGCGGTTTCCAGCGGTTGTGGACGAAACCGCCGCCATGGCGACCCTCCTCAGGCGCGTGTCGCTGCGGCGCGCCATCGCCGCCGTCACCTCCTCCTCTTCTTCGCACACTGAGGTCTGACCCTCCGTTCTCTCCGCTGTATTTAATCGGTTCTGTGATTTTGTGCTGGGATGAGTTCGTGAATGGTGGGTTACCGGTGGGATGCTCGATATGTTTAGTTCAGTGTTTCTAGCATGCTGATTGGGAGTGGGAACCCTAGTTTGGTCGCGGGGCTGCTGCATGTGAAATCGCGGCCTTTTGGGGCTGATTCCTCCATTCTATTAGCCCCGTGCTTAAAATTTTTTATGTCACTAAATCGATACGTTTATCACTTGCTTCATCGAGCACCGCCCAAATATCACGTTTCTTTAGGAAATGCCATTCCCTCTTACTGCGCGGTAAAGGTGTTTTTCCTACTGTGTGATCATGGTATAAAATCATAAGTGCTCTGCTCCCCATTGCTATAATATTTGGAATCCCGTAATATTTTGACTCTGGCATGCTTAAAACATCTCATATGTGTCAGATTAGTCAAGAGGCTCCTCTGCCTTTCCTGAGGTAATAATCAGTCTCATGCCATGGTAACTGGATGGCCCATGCTAATCTGATTGACTGGCTCAATATTTGTCTGTAGTCTGCACTGCAACATACATCCCCCAGAGTTAGGAAATTTATTTTGAAAATTGAATTAGAAAAGACTCTTCCTAGTGACTTGCTATTTTCTGATGCATTTATACTCATGCAGAGCTATAAGCAAGGGATCTGTGGCTCCACATTTCATTGTCGAGAGTTCTCATCTAAAGGTTATAGACTGATTCTCGTATGCTTTTTAAACATGCTTTTATTATATACTCACATTGGCATCTGTAGCTCCACTCATACTGCCCGCATAGCTTGTTGTCTTATTATCTTATTGTTACCTGCACCTTACCTTGATTATACTACTACATGATTTCTTCCTTTGTTTTTAACTTTTTATATTCTCCTCTGCTGCTGCCTCCTGGATCAGTTACTAATTATTCTCTTACCCATATGTAGCCAAAAAGAAGTCAAAGTCAAGTGGAACTGACTCTGGTGAGGAGAATATGTCAAAGAAAGACTTGGCTTTACACCAGGCTATCGATCAAATAACATCTGCATTCGGGAAGGGAGCAATAATGTGGCTTGGCCGTTCACAAGGCCATAGAGATGTACCTGTCATTTCTACTGGGTCTTTTGCTTTGGATATGGCTCTAGGAACTGGAGGGCTTCCAAAGGTATGCATTTGCATATTAATGATTTAAGTGGAGTTTCTTTTCAGTTGATCATTGCATGATATTATTTCCAAGCTGGAAAGTTCAGTTAGTCTAGTTTCTGGTGTTCTTCATTGATGCATTTTATTTTTGTAAAGTTTCACACCAATATCTTTTATAGGGGCGTGTCATAGAGGTTTATGGCCCAGAGGCTTCAGGCAAGACAACTCTTGCTCTACATGTCATTGCAGAAGCACAAAAGAATGGGGGTAAAGCTCAGAACTTTCTAGCCCTCTTGGAATAATATCACCTTGCTCAAGCAACTTGCTATAATAGAGAAAAAAAGAGAAAATGCCTTGATATCTAGTTTAACCAAAGCTATGAAGTTTAGGATTTTCTAGCATGCACATGCTGTTGCGAATTTAATGTTCAGCTGTTTTCTTGTAGCATTCACCACTAAAGGGTGTGCTATCCTATTCTGAGGGCAGACCCCAACCTTGACAGTTTTTACGGCTGTTCCTCTGGGCAGATCAACATCAGAATTCTTTAAGTCTTTTTTTAGTCAAGTCATGAACATAGGTAGCTTTTCAGTTTCATTCACAGATGTGGGTTTCCTTCAAAAACATTACTAGCCCGCCTAATGAACAAAAGCTATTTGAAGTAAAAAACTAAAAATTAAAGTTGGCAGTGGATGTCACCTCTCTCTAGTTTCAGCTTACTAATCCTTATCATTTCTCTCTGGCACGCCCAATCATTTGAGTAGCTTAAATCTCAGTTTTAACTGCACAAGAATTTCTATGCTAAAGCTACTAGCTTATGTTTCAACTTCTATTAAAACATTCTTAATGACTATATTTTTGCCATTTTTCTAGGTTACTGTGCATTTGTAGATGCAGAGCACGCTTTGGATCCAGCTCTTGCGGAGTCAATTGGCGTTGATACTAATAATTTACTCCTTTCTCAGCCAGACTGTGCTGAGCAGGCACTCAGTCTTGTGGACACACTGATTCGAAGTGGATCTGTTGATGTTGTAGTAGTAGACAGTGTAAGACCTAGCTCCATCTAGCTGCTTCACCAATCTCATTCTGTCTTTTTCAGTGGAGTTGCTCTCTATTTTGTGCAATGGTACAGCTCTGTTTTAGTTTTAGAAAACATTTTCCAGATAGCAGTTCAATTTCAGCGCAATCTTAATAACCTGAAAGAATCGCTTTCTTTCAGAATTTGCTGTACGGCTCATATTATCTTATTCTATTGTGCAGGTAGCAGCTCTTGTCCCAAAGACTGAGCTTGATGGGGAGATGGGTGATGCACATGTTGCTCTTCAGGCTAGATTGATGAGCCAAGCTCTTCGCAAGCTGAGCCACTCCCTTTCACTTTCCCAAACAATTCTCTTATTTATCAATCAGGTATTAGTCACTGTCTTGAATTTGGTTAAAGTAATTTATTTAGCATTGATTTTGTCATGTGCCTCATTGAAGTGAAGCATCACCTAGACATGTCCGAACATGTTTACTCTATTGAACTATAAGGGCGTAACTATAATTATACATTTTACCTTCAACTTCCAGAATTACTTGCTCTTAAGTTAAAAAAAAAAGAATGTCACAATGTAGATCAGGAAACATTTTGCTAACGGTTCTGTCAATTTCCTGAACCATAGATACTTCTTGTGCATTCTTAGCATTTCTACATACAATTCATTTTTCTTATGAAGTTGTAGCCTTTCTATTCCTTAAAATGACCTCCCTTGCTATTAACTTACTCTCTTCGTCCCCATTGTAGACCAGGGCCAAGGTAGCTACATTTGGATTTGGGGGACCAACTGAGGTCACTTCTGGTGGCAATGCCTTGAAGTTTTATGCTTCTGTTCGCATGAACATCAAGCGTATTGGTTTGGTAAAGAAAGGCGAAGAGGTATTTGACTAAGCCATATTTTTGACATTTTTCTTTTTGTTTTATTAGTGAGTACTTTAACATGTAAAGTCAGTATGTTCACAGCATGACTCTGTCAAAACAGAGTTGTCCATGTCTGCATGAGGCCTATTTAACTGAACCACTACTAGACAGTAGACACATAGGATAGGCAACTTACAGGCACACACATGTGGCATGTCTCCAAGCATAAATGTTAGCAGTTTTGTTTCTTGGTGAATCAGAATAACTGACTATATATTACTAATGACTTGCATGTAGTGAGAGTTTTTCTTAGTGAATCAGAATAACTGACTATATATTACTAATGATTTGCATGTAGTGAGATTTGGTGCTCCCTGAAACAGTATTTACTAACTTTATGTTGCTTTTGAATGGTAATTGCTTCTATTTGTAGACAATAGGTAGTCAAGTTGCTGTGAAGATTGTGAAAAACAAGCATGCCCCACCATTCAAGACTGCACAGTTTGAGATTGAATTTGGGAAGGGCATATGCCGCAGTTCTGAGCTTGTTGAACTCGGATTGAAGCGCAAGCTTGTCCAAAAGGCTGGTGGTGCAATGTATACTTTCAACGATATGGGTTTCCGTGGTAAAGAGAATCTTAAATCTTACCTTACTGAAAATGATGCTGTTGCAAAAGATCTAGAGATGAAACTAAGGAAATTGATGGAAACTGAAGCACCTAAAGAGCAGGAGGCTGATGGTGGTTCCCTGAGTGATGTGCCTGAAGAGTTTGTTGCCCCAGAAACATCGTCAGAAGAGGATCTGGGAGCTGCAGTTGAAGCTTAACTGCTGATCTGATCGTCTGGCAAGTGGGAACAGAACTTATAAACAATTTTGAGGCCATCAAGCCACGAGCATGCAATGCTGTGATGATCTCACTTTAACAGCCTTAAGTTAATACTGGTGTAGTGTAACGTGGAGGGAATTTACTCTTTTGTGAACTCATGCTGAGAGCTTGTAGGTGCCGAGGAAGGAGGGAGGGTGAGGTACTGTGGCTATTTAAACATTGGTAAGGATCGGTAAGATGAAGTCATGTATATATGCTGCATGCCTTGAAGACTTGTCGCAGTCAAATTGAGAAGCACTCTTGATTGAGTGCTGCTAGAAATTTATTGGGCTTCCTCCGCTTGTGCTTGCCTGGTGTCTTGTTTTGAAGTAACTGTTTTCCGATTGTGCCTTCGGCCTTTGGGTATGCAAAGCCTGCAATGTCTCTTCAGGCCTGTTACTGAAGACCCCGACTCGGCTGATCATTGCTCGTTGATCTGGTACATTGGAGGGCCCTGTTTCTTGAGTGTCCAATTGTCGGCATATTTTTTTCCTGGAGGAATGGTAGTCATGGCCTGTTCATCCAATAAAAGGAAAGTGGCATCCTTTTCCTTTTCTCGAGACCAAGAAAGTGCATCCTGGCAGGTGCTGGTAGATGCACGAAATGATTTCTTCCATGCGGTACTTTTGTTTGTTGTGGCGTAAAAGGGTTTAGGTGGTTAGGTTGTACCTCATTGCCTTTAGCCCTTTACCATTTTATCCGATCCAAAGGTCAAAAGCGGAGGCACTGCTCCAGGCGATGGTTAGTTGCCTGCTTGGAGTACTCTATAGCAAGTCAACAGCAATAATTTATATGGGATGGGGAAAGTGTCCTTTGTTAAGGTGACAGTGACAATGCTTTCCGTTGAGCGCCATGTGCATTATCTAATTGCGCAACTAGACTCTTAACTACCACTTGCTGCTGCTTCCTGAAGACCTAAATAAATATCTCCTCTCCTGGAACTGGAAGTCATCTTAGGCAAGTTAGGCTTAGCTTAACGGGTTCATTCAAGAAGCAGAAATCATTTTCCATAGAAGAGAAGAAAGAGGGGAAAAAGATGAAACAAGAACAGAGCTCTTGTATAGCGAGAAAGACAGTGGTGGTCAGAGCAGATCGACCAGAGCACGATGCGAGAGTGCACGTACAATGTACAGACACCAGATCGAGCAACGGCGATCTACACAGGAGCAGCCAACAACCAGGCGGCGACTCGCTTTACTGCCATCCGAAGCAGGGAGGGAGGCCCTGCCCTGTCCGTCCGCCGCCGTGCAACCCAGCCTCGACGCGTGACGGCAAGGACACACCCAGCCCAGCAAGCGTGCGGCAACGCGCACGGACACGGACAAGTACGAGCTCTGCCGTCGGGCGTCGGCGCGTCGCCACTGACATCCCTGGCCTGGACATACCTGGCTGGCTCTTGTGCTCCGTAGCCGCCCCCTCGTCAACCCCCCGTTCTCCCACCACATCAAACGCGACGCCGCAATCCAATGCAAATCCACCGCGCTGCCCCGGCACGCAGCCGCTGTCCGTTGCGCCACATGCGCTGCACCTGGAGGCAGGAGCGCCGGCCGGGGGGGACACGGTCATGTGCGGCTCACATGCTCGCGGCGCTCTCGCCTGTGATGGTGGTGGTGTTGAGGTCTGCGTCTCTTGACCAGAGGGAACGAACCGTGCCTTACGACGATGACGCCATCTCGACGAGTTCTATTCTATCCTAAAGCTAGTAATAGCACACACCTCGTTAGGAGCGCATTTTTAGTCGCTTCCTCGTCCTTGTTTTCTTGTTTGCTTTGGATGCGTGCGCGTGCATGTGTTGAACAAGAGATTGGGAGCTGAGGTTTCTACGTTTTGGAGATGCTATAAAGCTGGAGTAAGTATTTGCTAGCACACATTCAGGCTATCAGCTAATAGGCTTGCTGTTTCTGTTTGGTGGCGTCAAAGGAGCAAAGAGTTTGGTAGGCCTATATAGTATACATCTAAGAGCGGGTGCATATGCCTGCACATGTGCATTTATCGCCTGCCCCATTTCTCTGTTGATACATAGGCCTTGTTCAGTTCCAAAATCTAAAATCCAAAATAAATGTTTAGATATATGTATCACGTACTAAATGTAGTTGAAAAACAAATCGCATTACATAGATGGTCTGGAAATCACGAGACGAATCTAATGAGTCTAATTTAGGCCATGATTAGACACTAAATGGGGTAAATAAATGCAGAAATTAATTTATGTGGTCTTCTTTCCTCTCTTTTTTAGCATTGGTCTTTATTTCCCTTGTGATGTGCCGATTACTGTTTGCTGACTTGTACTACTGGGAAGAAAGGCATGTGTGCCAGGATGTCACACCCGGTTCTGAAAAATAAAACCGAGCGCACACCGTATGTGTGCCAGGATCAAGTTTCACACATACGGCGAACGAAAAGTGAACAAAAGAGACAGTATCACGTAAAAGAAAATGAATCAGAGAATTACACAGCTCAAATCCTGGAAACGGAGGCTCCAACTCCACAAGCAGACGACCGGGGGTTGCGTACGCCTAGAACTCAGCAACATCTTCAGAGAACTCCACAGTAGCTTTCTTCTTCTGAGCAACATTGTTTATAGCAAGGGTGAGCACATGTCGTACTCAGCAAGTGTTGGGAAAGTATGAATGCAAGGCTAAATCAAGGAGAGGCTGAGGTTTAAAGCGATAAGCAATTTTAGTTGGTCAAACTTTCATTAGCACCTGATTACTAAGATATAAATATATACCAAACCACATTAATATAAATAGAGCGCCACAAGAATATGGCACAACCAGAACCACGATTTAAGTCCATCTTCAAGTTCAATTATCATGTGAGTGTCCAGGCCGCTCTTGACCGTGAGCACGGCTGTTATAACAGTTTTACACTCTGCAGAGGTTGTACACTTTCACCATAAGTCGCGTAAAAGTTCAAAGAACTTTAAACCCAACCATGCAGCACCACACAGGCGCATATCACACTACCGAGGTGTGATTGCATAGGGACGCTACGAGGCCTTTACAAAGATTCCCTAGTAAGGATAGCTCGCTAAGGATTCAAAATCAGCGTGATGTATAAACCTCTCCAATGGGCACACCTTAGCAAAGGCTTCCTCCCAAATAGGGGCCGGGTTATACACCAACTATAGTCTCCCCCTCTTGCCTCTTGCGAGTAAAGCTACCACGGACTAGAGTCTCTAATTATTCAGCCAAGACCAGAGCCCATTAGTCTTATGGTTGCACTGTTTTCCCGGGTGGTTCTCCACGTTCCGATTAAATCATATGATCTTGTGTTAACCAGAGGAATAGCATAGAGTAACCATGTTTGTCATTGTTGTTCATTAGAACCACCATAACCCAAATATAGCAACTAGCAGTGCTACCCAACATAAAGATAAACCCAGGTTGACAAGGAGCAATCATAAAAGACTAGGCAAACCTTAATAGGACCCATCAATATTAAATGCAAGCACATGCAAAGGTGATTAAATATAGTTATTGGGACAAAAATATCAAGAACACACTTGCCTTAAATCCAGAGAATAGCTGCTCAGAATATTCTTCAACTCTTCAGGCTCTCGAACCGCGTTCCTTCTACTCGCAGCAATCATCCAAGCAAAGCAAACATTCTAGAGCAAGCAAACAAAGACAACTAAGAACAATACACCAATCAAAATAAAAGCTTTAAAAGAGCGTACTAAACGATGGGGCTCGTTGCTACAAACGCAAAGACGCAGGGAACGCTGGAACTGCGATTATAAACTATCGAAAGATTTAATTATCAAAACAAGAGCTAGGTGCTTCATTTATTTTAATTAGGAAAAGACGATGTAAGGGATACTTCAGAGAAATACCCTATGTTAAGATTAATCAAAATTACATTTATGTTAGAAAGACGCTATAAGACCTAGTCATATTTTATTTAAACATATTCAAGTATTTGTTACTTCAATTAAACATTTAACTTTAGAAAAGAAAGACATATGAAACATGTAAACGAATAAGTTTATCAAACGTGTTTCACTAATCATGTTATTATCATAAATAAATTATAATAGCATTTAATCATATTAACTTTCTCTTATAAAAGCCGTTGTATGCCTGATTTGATTTTAATTAGAAAGACTAGTTGTAAGTGAGCATTAATCAAGTTAATTTTATTTAAACAATCGAGATAAAAGCCTAATTAAATTTTATTCAGAAATATAATTCAATAAAATTAATCCAATTAAACTTTATTATGAAAGCACGTGGTATAAAGCTATATAGATTTTAATTGCAAAACATGTCTATAAACAATTAATCAAATTAATATTTAAATTAATTTAGAAAAAACATAACTATCATGAATAACATCACTATCACGTAATTTAAGTGATTACAAGTCTAACGAAACGAAAACGGATTGAAACGGATTTAAAACGTGGAAGTTATACCTAAAACAAAACTGCAGGGACCTTGACGTAAATAACTGTAGCTTCGAAGGGGTAGCTGAAAAGAATTGCAAGACACAGCGAACAGTGCCCGCGAATAGAGAATTCTTCGGGATTATATCTGCAAAAGGTCAAGGCTCGGGTTTAGATGCAAGAATCCAAATGATTTAGGGGTGTTTCTGAAAGAATTGCAAGACACAAAGAAAAGATTAAAAGTTACAGAATTCTCCGAGGGTCAAACTGTAAAACGACCATCTTCCTCCTCTGGTCAAGGCGGCCGGCGGCACTGGCGGCAAAATCGCGCGGCGCTCTGGCCTCCTAGGGTTCCGGCGAACCTGAGCAAGAGGAATAGGGTGAGACGGCGGGCTCGTGGAGGTTCTCGCCGGCGGCGGAGGATGACGAGAGCGGCGGGAATCCGGCCGACGGCGGACGAAGGGCGGCCGGCTCGGGACGGCTTGCGGCGGCGCTCCGGCGACCGGGAAGGCGATGGGGACCGGCGGCGGACCTTCGGCCTGGCGGCGCGGACCTCCTGGCGGCGTCGGCGTAGGTCGGCGACCGAGGGAGGCGGCGGCGGCGCTTGGCTTCCCGGGTCCGGCGGCGGCGGACTGCGGCGGCGTGGCGCGCTGCGCGGAGGGGAAAACGGCGGCGGGGCAACAGGGGACCAAGGGCTCGGGTGGCGGGTTTTATAGGGCGCGGGACCCGCGGCTTGGCCGTGGCGCGCACGCCAAGAACGGCCTGGCGGCGGCGCGGCGTACAGCTTCGGCCGGTTGGCGGATCAGACCGGCTAACGGGTCGGGTCGGGTCCAGTTGGATCTGGCCCGATCCGTTAAGGAAAAGTATTAGGTTTTTTTATTATTTTTTTTCCAGAAATACTTTTTAATGCGAAAACAATTCCAGAAAATCTAGAAAATGTTTTTAATGCACGAAAAATACCCAGAAAATCAAAAAAAAATTCTAGGAAAAATCCTAGAGATAGATTTGGACACGAGGAGGCTAAATAAAATATTTAGAGCTCGTGAAAAGAATTTTAGAGCCTTCTAATAAATAGATTTAGCTCTAGGAAGAGGAGAATAATTTCCAGAAAAATCTAGAAAATTCTCAGAAGCGCATAAACGTTGGATAAAAGCGTTTTTCAAAACTTTGCACTCATGAAACATGAAGATGCAACTCGGCATGAATGCACACGCAGATAGCAATTTATTTTAAGAAAACAACAATTGTTTTTATTTCTACGCTAAATTCTCTGTAAAATAAATAAATGTTGGTAAAATTTTAAAATTGAGAGAAAATCGTTGTTTAATTTTTCTTAAAATTCACATCCTGAAATTGGAGAATTTCAGGGTGTGACAGTGACTTTTTATCCTTGTCATGTCATTCCAATCAACAACAATAATGAGATAACACTGAAAATATGTAAAATGGATCATGCAGAGATATATAAAATAAATAAAATTCATTGTGGGCATTAACAATAAATTTTATTTATTTTGTATATCTCAGCATGACCCATTTTACATACTTTCAGTGTTATCTCATTATTGTTGTTGATTGGAATGGCATGACAACAAATATGTTTCATTCTAGCTAGGGGTATTTTGGTCTTTTTACCCTTTCATTTAACGGTTCCGTTAGTCTCTTTTAACGGCAATGGCATATAAGGGATCAAAAATTATAATCAATGGCATAGAAGGGACGAGCTATCTTTCAATGGCACATAAGGGATGAGTTGTATTTTTCAATGGCAAATAAGAAATTAACTCTTAATTTTTTGACCTAATTAAGCATATATTCAACTGCAATTAGGAGGTGTAATTAGGGATGCAAGTAGATAGGCATCACCCAGCTAATTCATTGTGTGGCATATTATTTCAGCCACTGAGAGCTTGTTCTCGGATGTAAACAGCCAAAATCAGCCACCGTCAGCCAACTTATCTACCGGCGGAACTGGTTGTATTTCTCTTTCTCAAACTAATTATGTGGCATACCGTTGGTAGTTTATTTAAGCAATTTTTGTGCCGATCTAGTGACCCAAACCAAATAAAAGTTGCTCGTACACGGACGGATTAAGGAATTCAAGATGATTGGCCACTTTCCTCTTGCACGTCGCCTTTCGGTATTAAGACCGGCCGGGAATTCGGCCGTTTGACTAGCAAGCTAGCTATAGCTACATACTATACACCAGTACGATCGTAGCTAGGCCGCTTGATTTTATTTTGATTGGACTACTAATATTGGCGAGCTACTCCCTTCGTCCCATAATATAAGCATTATTCGACTTTCGTGTATCACGTTTGACCATTTGTCTTATTCAAAAATTTTCTAAATATATTATTTATTTTATTATGACTTGTTTTATCATTAGGTATATTTCAAGTGTGACTTATTCGTTTTTATATTTTTATAAATTTTTTGAATAAGACGGATGGTCAAACGTGATGTCTGAAAGTCAACAAATGCTTATATTGCGGGACAGAGGGAGTAGCAAAGTGACGACTACATTTTCAAATGGGTGATGGGACGACTGGTCTCTAGCTGCGATCCACGCCCTAAGGCCTAAACTACTTGTAATCAAAGCACCTTTTGAGGGGTTTTATGAGCACGGCCTATCAGCTGTACGTACGTCCGCCAGCTGACCGGCTACGGCATGTTCGTCGCTTCGCTACGCTGCGCTGAAAAAGCTTGTTGATTGTGATTGATTCAATAATATTATGTGTGACAAAAAAGTAAGCTGATTTTGGGTAACAAGCGAAACGAACATGCTGTCATGATCGATCGGAGCCACTATATACATGTGGCTACAAGTTCAGTAGTATGAAAGGCAGAGATGATCACCCGATCGATCACAAGAACTACGCAGCGAAAATGCGAAATGCAAAGCCAATGCAATGCAATGCAATGGCAGGGGTCGTAATCGTACGAGTGGTTGATGAGCCCACGACGACACGCGGCGGCGAGCTGCCTATGGAGAGAGCCAATGGTATGCATGCAGCAGCTAGACGCCATAGCATGCATGCAAATGATTGTACCTCGCCCCAAGCTTTGAATAAGCTTGTGTACGTTGTGTGTTGGGTTGGGCCACACGACATGAATATGATATGCTAGTGTGTGAGACATGCATGATCAAAGTGTACTGGCTGGCACTACTGGCTGCCTGTGTGTTATTAGTGTGTGATATTTTTGCTTTGCATGCCGACTTGGTTCACTTGGAGAGAGCGACGAGCTCGATGGATGAGCAAATAATGCAGAAACCGGCCGTGCCCAATCATTGGTGCCGGCAGGGCAACGAGGACTCAACAACAGCTAGCATTATTATTGTTGACCAACAAGCATAGAAGCCTCAGAATGCATGTGGTGGAGAGCGGGAGAAGTTTTGCATTTTCTCTCTCATGTGACTTGCGCCGACCATTGGCGTGTGATGTGATCCCCATAGATTGTCTCCTTGGGTGTTCGGGAGGTCAAGCTGCTGTGTATGGTCCAGTTTACCATCATGGCGCTTTGGAGACAATCGAGTCCCCAGCCTTAAAGGAACATAAGGGTCTGTTTAGTTCCATTCAAAGCATAAAAAATTATCACCGACAGAACTTTATTTTTCTCTCTATGCATGCGACTTAAAAAATTTCATCATTTTCACCCCAACTAAATAGGCCCTAACTGCTTCTTCAACATAAATACTACTCAAATGAGACCCGGTATAGTGGTAACGGGGTGTCGGTGGCCGGCCGGGCCCATATGCATGGATGCAGAATTGCAGAGGGTGGCCGAGCGATCACTGGTGGAGATGTGATGCCGCTGCCATCATCAACGTATAAGCACGATGCCCTGATTAAACACTCCGCTGTGTTGGATCACTTCTGTGGAGGAAGAGGATCGGAGGCCACCGCCCGCAGAGAAGCATCACAACAACACGGCGTATGCAGCAGGAATCTCGCATGCATGTGGTGGATGCATGCCGACCACATATCAAATCAAAATCAATACGCGCTCCGATCCGGCCGGCCGGTTCAGTGCGACAAAAGCAACCTTTCTTATTCGACTTGCGTGCGTGTTGTTTAATAATTTAGGAACAGAAGTCACGTAGTATACCCCCATTCAGAAACGGAACTAATTAAGCTTGCTTTGCCAAGGGATGAACCAACGCGCCCGGGGCGTGTGCATGGCAAAAAACAGAGGAGCTCAGGCAGGCTCAGCTTAGAACAAAGAAAAGAGAGCCGTGTGGCATGCGTGCTTGCAGAGACAGGCCTGGCTGGCTGGTGCGTCATCAGCCGTCAGGTGCAGTTTGAAGTGAAGGATGAAGGAAGAAGCATATATATGCTTCCACGACACAGGATTGCGCAGGAAGGGAACGGTCGCATGGCATCCAACATCCATGCATGCAGGCACGCCACGGGCAAGAGAAGATGGCGCTGGTGCCGTGCGTGCACGCGGGGCTTCAGGGTATGGTTGGTTGGTTGGCTGGCGCTCAGCTCACCAACAAACGCATGCATGCATGGATGGATGCTGTATTTTGAGTGAAGGCGACGGGATCGTGTGTAGCGTATGCATGTGCCGCAACGTGCTTCTCTGCGAGCTTTTGCTTCACAGGTAGGAATTTCAGCTGGAGGGAAAAAAAATATATCATCATGCATGGTGCTCAACATATACTATACTCCGTACGCACGTAACTCGTACTAGTATAATGTTATTATTCCCAAGTGTAGAGAGATCGATTTACTCGACAAAATGTACAGCTGTAGGCGCACGCGGAACATGGTACCGACCACGTAGGCAGGCTCCAAAGCACGAGGAAGCCGCCGCGTGGACAGCCGGCTCGCAGCTCAGATGCCACCTCTGGTGGCGGTGGTCGCTACAGCCCTGCTGCCAGCACAGCAAGACGAGACAGGAGTCAGGGCTGGCTGCCACTGCCACCGTGGTGCCCGCCGCCACGCCAGCCGGGCCCCACCGCCGCCGTCGCGATGCGTGGAGGGCGTCGCCCTTGCCCCCATGGCCCCATCACCAACCGGTTCGTACGGTACGATCGCTGGCCCAGGGCGCCCCCGTCCGTCCACGTGTAGGACCGCAGCAGCGGCCGTCCGATCCCTTGCGTCAATGGGTGGCGCCCACGCGGGCCCCAGGCTACAGCGTCCCTGCCGCCTGCCGCGCGCGCCAGGCTTCATGAGGGGGCGCTGGGTCATCAGGATGCGGCGGCGGGCGGCGAGACGGGACAAGGCAGGCAAACTAGCGCCGCCGCCCAATCACTACCCACTGCTTGGCCGGCCGGCCGCATGTGCTGCCGGCGTTTCCGGCTCCGGCGGCCGTCTCTGATCTCTCCCCCACCACCCACCCGCCCGTGGCGCCTCCGGCTACGCAGATGCAAACACAGCCGCCCATCTACAGGTGTGCGTGCGTACGGTACGTGTGGGTAGTAGGAGTACACTCTACATGCTTGTGCAATTATAAAATTGTGCTTCACGCCAGATCACTTGGACATTTGTGCATCCTAGGTTAATATAACCAAGGCCCTCTCGGTGATTAATGCTGGCATGCTGCCATGTGGCTGACAATGTTTGACAAGGATTACATTGCCACTGAAACCGGGCTAAAAAATGATGAGCTGGTTCGTCGTCCGAGATCGATGCAGTAACAACGTATGGAGTACTGTATACGGAGTATGCGTGTATTGACAGTGCAGTTGATGGCGAAATCGGACTGCAGTACAGGGGCGGAACGTCCAGATCGGCCGGACAGGAATTTGGTGGCAAACAGTGATGGGTGATGGATCATCAATCGTTTTACATGTGTGTGCTACGTGCCACTGTTACTGAGGATGGTGAATTGCTTGCTGCACCGGTGTGTTTAGTTCTTCTTTTTTCACGAAAAGTTATCCGGTCTAGAAAACTATGTCGGTTTATTTCTATCCTATGTGCACGATTTTCTAACGACAGTACTTTTCACCCTCTCTTTTCTAACTAAACACGCCCTAATTTTCTTGGAGTTTGGAGGATGCCAAATGCTGCCTACAAGCAAAATACTGTGCGCACTATATATTTTTTTCTCTAATGTTCATACTTGACACCCTTTGTTTTTGTGTTGCAATAATGCACCCAGGCTTTTGGTTACACACCCGCATGCCTCTCTCTTCACAAATGATTTGGATCTTGGAGGTCCTGCTTTTGTTACGTAGTACGTCGTAGTACCTCCTGATCTCCGTGCAAGGAGCGTTAATTCTGTGTAGGGGGCTGCCTATTTGTACCTGCAACCTCTCATAACCGTGACCTTGTCGATTGACCACACTGGCTTAAAGGGGACCTAGCTAGCTATAGCTCCCTATGGGATTATCTTTAAAAATGAGGGAGTGCTCCTAACTGGATTATTTTGCATATTTTTCAGGATTAGATTAGACTGCAATCTTCTCTCCATTGCTTTTGTTTAAGAGATGAGCGAGGATTCCTGCCAACTTCCTCCATTCTGAAACAAGACTACTAATTAGTGGACAGCATTGCTCGTTCAGAATTGTTGGTGCAGAAACATACATCCAGCACTTTGATTTTGAAAAGATTAAAAAGGGGTGCCAAAAGAAAGACAAACGCTTCAAAAGGAGCGAGCAATAATCCCACACCATGGAAGAATTAGTGGTCAATTCTCTCCCCCTTCCCTTTCTTTAATCCGTCACCAAGGCCTTGATCATCACCCAGACGACTCGTCCACCCAACAGCAAGATCTTTTCCCTTATTCCCTGCCCCTAAAGACGCTAATAATTCCTTGACACGTACAGGCCCCTATCATCCATGACTCCAAGTGCCTGTCGCCTAAAGCCTCATGGCATCACCTCAAAGCTAGCACTTGCCCTGCCTTCTTAAACTAGCTTTCTGAATTCTGATGGCCGAATTAGAATAGCATACCTGGTGAATGCATGATTTGGTCTCTCTAAGGATCCACTGGAAAGCAAGGCTTGATCTAACTCTGACAAATTTTAAATCCATAATAAAAAGGGAAACGCATGGAATCATAGGCCAGTGGACGGGCCATTATTCAAACTTATTTATGTTATAGTTTTCTCTTAATTAATCAACCGTCTAGTACTGCTGCATAAACAATCTTGTTGGGATGTCAAGATTTGTTTGTTTATACCTCCTGTCTTAGGGCTGTGGTTTGGTTGGTTTCGGCATCTGATGGGTGGAATCAGAGATCCCTTGCAGCAAAGAGAATAGAAAAGCCCCCACTTGGAGGGGGTTCACTATGCTGGCACTGTACCTTAGATCTCTGTGTTAATCTTGGTTCCAGCTGTTAAGTTTGGGATCTGATTTTGGTGCCATTTGCACATTCATCGCCGGGTTCATAGTTTAGAGAAAGAAATGCCGAAAGGCCGGATGCTTGGGAGTGGCAATGTTTGGCCACAGGTATATGCAAGTTGGCTTTATTTTTGGAGAAGTGTGTGGCAGAAACATCAATCATGTGCTGGTTGCAGGAAATGCTGTGATTTAGTCGATCAGCAAGGACATCACAGCACTGTTCTCGGCTAAGTACTACAAGGTACTTGTGACTTGTGAGAGAGAAACTCCCCAAAACAAATCAATAGCCTTCGTTTTTTTTCCTTATGGGTTAGTTTAGTTTTTTTTTTCGTTTGGTGAGTTATTTCATATACATATCATGAGCTTCATCAGATACATTTGATGAGTTACAATATTGTAAGGTAAATTAAGTATAAGACGACAACGTAGACATTTTGAAAAAAAATTGACCAAGTAGTTTGAACATCAATATCATCGCGGGGAGTGCGTGAGGAACATCACGACTTGCCATCTAGGTTATCTTGCTTTGATTGGGATCCCTTCCTACAACTTGTATTTGACATGCCTCTTTGGATGTAACTACAAGAACTCAGACATGGATCGAAGGAACCCTTCATGAACAGTGACATCTCTCCTACTTTTACTAAAACGAAAGACAAACGGCGGCTTACCAACTTTTCTAGGTGGTACTTATCCACAAGTATAATCTAAACGATTTCTAAGAGTGGCTAATAGAACATATTTTTCTCCAAATAAATGCCGAGTATGATACACACCACTCTATGCCGCCTAGAATTTCAACAATCAATCGTTGTATTGTGTCAATATCTTTAATGTTTCTAAAGGAGAGCCACAACTCATTAACATCAATTCTTTGGTATTTCTTCTATTACAAACAAGAATTTGTTAAAAAAATGCATGGTTGGTGCTGAAATAAATGAAATGTTAGTAAAAATTAAATGAATAAGCTATACCCAAACCAAACTTCCAAAGTTTGAGTGTGAATTTTGTGCAATTTATTCAAACACACATGCTCACTGACCAGCCATGCATGCTACTAGAAGCGAGTCCACATCTCGCATTGTCTAACTGACAAATCATTTCCAAGAAACTGAAAAGCTTATCCAAACTCCACCATAAGCAATGATGCAACAAAATATAAATAAAAAGAAAGAAACAGAGAAGGGAGCTTTTTTTTCGAAATAAAGAGAAGGGAGCTTTGAACGATTTTAAATAATCCTTTAAAAGCATTACTAAATAAAAGGAAACCCCACAGGGGGAAATAAAGAAAATGGCATTTATTTCACTTTCCCGGGCCCAGGCCCTGAAATCTGAATAAAATCCACTCTCAACTCCAACGTCCCCCCACTCTCCATTATTCCTCCCTTCTCTCCTCTCTCTCCTCCCCCACCGCCCCACGCTCCCCCTCCGCCGCCGTCGCCGGCGAGCTCCGAAGCCGCGTGGAGACCTCGCCGGTGAGATCCGTTTGCCGTCGCTACGGGTAGAGATCAAAGGTGGAGCGTGGTGAGTGTGCCCGCCAAGGTGTTGGCTGCATTCGCCTTCCCGCTCCTCATCCACGCGCGCCCGCGGCCCCGCTGGCTCTGGAGGCCCAACCTGGCTCCCAGCTCGCCACCGCCAGCCTGTCGTGCCGCCGCTGCACAGTCACGCACTCCCTCAGCCGGATCCTCGGTCCACTGCCGCCGCGGACGCGGAGCTCCTCCCTCGGTCTGGTGGAGTGGCGTGGGTTGGAGATCCGTCCTGCTATAGAGTGATTCCTTCTTTCCTTGGTGAGTAATCCTAGCTTTGTTTGGATGGATGCTCCGAGAGTTCCATTCCTTAGCTGTAGGCACGAGCAATCAAATCCACCATTGAGCTGTGGATTTGTGTTCTGTGTGGTGCTACGCCCTCCTAAAGTTCATCCACACCGGTGGTTCGATTAGTTATTCTTCAGCGCGCAAGATTGATCTTCGTATTTGGAAAAAAAAAATGTCGGTTCATCTGAAGTCTGAACCCCTATGCCCACCCCTGAAGCTGCCGACATCTGTTTTTTTTTTTCTTTTTATTTTTTGGGTATTGAGTATCAGAGGGGTCAAATGCAGCACGCTCGTTATATTGGAGCCTTAGATTTGTTCAAAACAGGTGAATTTGGTAGATAACTAAATGTTTTGGGCTCTAGGAGCTGGAAATCACAAATTTTGTAGAGGAAACGTCCTTTTCGGTGGGTTGTTTCTGAAAGCCAAAGTTCATTTTTGGAGAAAAGTGTGTTGTGGGCTTGGCCCAGTAGATTTCGGCCATTCCTATCTCTTCCATGTCTAGTTGTAATGGCTGCATATTTGCTTGTCCCATTCTCTAATGTTCAAACCTGTGATTTCCTTAGGAAAAACCTGTCTAATTTTATCTGAAACTTGAGAATGTTTAGAGTGAAATTCTAATGTTATCCCTTTTTGTTGCGAGTCCTGTGATCAGATGTTGGAGTTCAGGTAGCAGTCAACAATGGACACGATGGAGGCTGAAGAAGGTCCTTTTCTGGCTAATGATGCCAAGGTATCATCCTTACAGGGAATTTATCTGGTATTCCTGTTAATCTGTTGTCTTTCTACCTTTTGTAAGTACATCATAAAAGCGTGCTATGTTTCTTGATCAATGAGGGTTACTTTTCGTTTCCATATTCTTTGAAGTAGTAGTATTTTTCAATGGTTAGTACTATCACAATGCGTTGATTTCTATAAGGTTATTTTTCCTTAAAAATATTACTACCTAACAAGGTCTTTAGATTTGGAACAAATAATATACTTACAATAAGTTACTGGAACCTACCTTATCGCTTTGGGATTTGCTTAATTTCACTACAAAATCTGAATGACCTTTTGTTTATGCAGTTGCACGCAGGAATTTGTAGAGCATTTCATCCTGCAGTATCTAAGCTTTCCGCCATTTTCCCTTTCATCGAAGCATCAAGACCCAGAAGCAAGTCTGGTATACAGGCATTGTGTTCACTACATGTAGCTCTAGATAAAGCCAAAGGGCTTCTTCAACATTGTGCAGACAGCAGCAGGCTCTACTTGGTAACTTCTTGTTTCCCTCTGCCATACTACAATGCACTGGATAGAACCAGAATTTCTTAACAGTGATTTTATTCTATTTCTTTTTTTTTGCGGGTGTTTTTTATTCTATTTCTAGGCCATCACTTCGGAAACTGTGCTTTTGAAGTTTGAGAAATCTAGAAGCCAGCTTCAAGAAAGTCTAAGGCGCGTTGAAAGCATAGTGACAGAAGATATCAGTTGTAAGGTATATTGTGCAAAGAAAGTCATCTACTCAATATCTATGGATCACTGTTCTTACCTTTTGCATTTGTCGCTTTATGGTTTTGCAATGTATTTGAATGTGCAGTACTTACTGACACCTTGAACTTGTTTTTGTACAGATTGCAGAGATTGTTAGCGAGTTGGAGGAGATTGTCTTTACATTGGATAGATCAGAGAAGGAAGCTGGTGATGATGTGATCAATTTGCTCCAAAGAAACAATAAAACAAATGGTTCCAGTGATAGTGGGGAGCTTGAGGTCTTCCATATGGCTGCTCTGAAATTGGGAATTACATCTTCTAGGGCAGCACTCACTGAGAGAAGGGCCCTCAAGAAGCTCATTGAGAAGGCTCGTTCTGATGAAGACAAGCGGAAGGAGCTTGTTGTGTCGTACTTGTACAATCTCATGAGGAAATACTCAAAATTCTTCAGAAGTGAAGCTGGTGACGATACAGATTCTCAAGGATCCTCTCCTTGCTCGCCTACAGTGTTAGGCATGGATGACATGTACGGGCCCTACGGCAATGGCCGAGCATTCAGTAGACAGCTTTCGAGCATTCAGTCATTCAATTCGAGGTTTGGATCTTTCAATTCTAGGCTTGGATCATTCAATTGCAGACGTAGCGGCGGTCCAAGGTCTGAAAATATGTCAATCCCTCCTGAAGAGCTTAGGTGCCCTATTTCCTTACAGCTCATGTATGACCCAGTCATCATTTCATCTGGGCAGACTTATGAGCGTGTTTGCATTGAGAAATGGTTCAATGATGGTCACAGCACATGTCCTAAAACTCAGCAGCAACTTGCCCACCTGTCATTGACTCCAAACTACTGTGTCAAGGGCCTGGTTGCCAGCTGGTGTGAGCAGAATGATTTTCCAGTTCCAGATGGTCCACCGGGATCTTTTGATGTAAATTGGAGACTTGCTTTCTCTGACACTGAGGCTACAGGTTGCGTGCCTGTTGAAAGTTTTGATTCTACCAATGTGAAGAGTGTCAAGGTTGTCCCGATGGAGAGTATGAGAAAGGAGGAGCCGGCAAACAGTGAATCAGGAACGCTGGATGACAGTTCTTGTAACGATTTCGATTTAAACGAGGGCTTTGGGAACTTGCTGCTCTTGCTTCATGAAAGAAGCAACGTGAACAAGCAGTGTAGGTTGGTGGAGCAGATAAGGTATCTTTTGAAAGATGACGAGGAAGCAAGAATCCAGTTAGGCTCAAACGGGTTTGCTGAGGCGCTAGTTGAGTTCTTGAGGAATGCAGTGAATGATGGAAATGAGAAGGCACAGGAAGTTGGCACCATGGCTCTTTTCAACCTCGCAGTCAACAACAACAGGTATTATTTCCTAGTCATCTGCTGCTTGCCTTGTGTTGCTAGTTGAAGATATCTAGGATGTATACTAACTCAAAAATTTGTGGAAGTGTTTTTTTCCTAGCATTTTTGCTTATCAATACCCTCTCTTATTTCAGAAACAAGGGACTCCTGTTATCTGCTGGAGTTGTCGATCTACTCGAGCAGATGATATCAAATCCACACCTATCTGGTCCAGCCACAGCACTGTACCTTAACCTTTCCTGCCTACCTGATGCGAAGGCCGTCATCGGTTCGAGCCAGGCCGTGTCATTCCTAGTCGACCGTCTGTACAGTCAATATGCTGGCGACACGAAAAGCAGCTCCTGCAAGCACGATGCCCTGTACACATTGTACAACCTCTCGAACCACCAGGCTAGTGTCCCGGCGCTCCTTACCGCAGGCATTGTGGATGCTCTCCACTGTCTCCTCACTGAGTCTCCAGCTTCAGAAGGCCTCGGTTGGACAGAGAAGGCCCTCGCGGTGCTCATCAGCCTCGCAGCCACTCAGGCTGGCAGGAAGGAAATCATGTCCACCCCAGGTTTGGTCAGCACATTAGCGACGCTGCTGGACACGGGTGAGCCGACGGAGCAGGAGCAGGCAGTATCATGCCTCCTGGTGATGTGCACGGCGGATGACAAGTGCATCGCCCTGGTGCTCCAGGAAGGGGTGGTCCCGTCCCTCGTCTCCATCTCGGGGGCTGGGACTGGGAGGGCCAGGGAGAAGGCCCAGAAGCTCCTGAAGCTGTTCCGGGAGCAGAGGCAACGAGACGCGCCGCCGCCCCAGCAACCACAGCAGCAACATCTGCAGAGCCAGCTGGCGGAGGCGGGGAACGGCGGCGCCATCGTTTGCCACCGGGAGTCGAAGCCGCTGTGCAAGTCCAAGTCGCGGAAGCTGGGGCGGACACTGAGTTCTCTGTGGAAGAACAGGGGCTTCTCGCTGTACCAGTGCTAGGATGCTAGAGTAGGGTTGATCAGTGGGTATGTACATCTCCTTCTGCCTTGTTCCCCTCCTGATCTTTTCGTTTCTTTTTGGCGTTGCTGTTTTCTTCCACGGGTAATGCAAAGACATTGACGTTCTTCCCCCCCTGCTCGGTGGGGTGATGTAGGGCATTTTCCACTTTTGCCTTTGTCAAGAGATGTGTACAGTTGTTTCTTATCTATCAGATCAGAAGGTGCTGCTTCACTGGCAATCCAGCATCCTTTGCAAGCAACTGGTCGTTCCCATTCTTCAGTGTCCAAGATAGTGCCTCTCAGTAAAGATGCATAGATCGTTTTACATGCCTGGAGCAAAGAATTGATCATACCTGCAGAGAGCACATTGTAGAGACTAGAGACTGTTGTTGACAGCTGATGTGCCAAGAGCCCAAAAGGCCATTCGCTAGGCACTACTACGGCGTGCTGCCATAACGTAGGGTAAGATTGAATTGAAGGCACATCAGCGTGGTGATAGATAATGACACCAGTCAGGTGGTGTGGTAGATGGTGGCATTGACACATCCTGCCGACAGGGATGATGAGCGCAATGACTCGGCTCGCGTGGAATTGACTCCACGTTTTTTCTGTTGACGTTTCGATCCGACGTCACGGGGGGCTACCTGAGATGTACATTATGGCACGGACGCAAGATGTGATCCGTGAATTTTGCTGGCTTATTTTTTCAAAAAAAAAATGCTGCCTTGGCCTCGTAGGCTCGTAGCCATTGATATGATTTGGATCCCTGTTCTGCTCGGATTGAGATCAAATGCAGTGGCTATAGCCACTGCAACTTAAGCAGTAGGACACCGCCGCTGCCGTTCATTTCACGATGGGTGGCCAGATCTGATCGCTACAGTGTAAAACAGTACCACACAGTGATGCTACAGTGTTTTAGTAAACAATGCTTCAATGAACAATGTTTTTACGAACAGTTCCCAACAGTGAACTCCCCCTCGCTGTTCGCTACTGCTTAACGTGCACGTGGCAATAGCCACTGCACGGGATCATCGTCTTCTGCTCATCAGCCCATTTGCCCGTTTTATCCTTTCCTTTGTGAGGTCAGAGAGAGTGAAGGGCGGAGTGGCGGGCCGGACGTCTCTCCACTTGTATCCATACTTTTTTTTCCAGAATAAGAAATCATAGAGCTAATAAAAATTCTTGTGCAGAAGCATTTGAAGGAATAATGGATGGGATTACCTAAGGACTATTTTCCCGTTTCAATAAAAAGAGCACATATTATTCTAGTTTTGTATTAAGCCGAACATTCATCTTAGGTTTAAGTAAATTTATATAAAAAAATATGGCACATAATATGTATTGTTGATTTATCATAAAATATATTTTAAAAGCATAGTGACTCTGTATTATTGATAGTTTATAAATTGAACTAAAATTAAGATAGTTTGAGTTTTTATTTTTACGCTAAGAGTACTAGTGGAGTAGTGACATACCACTGGGACGGACCCACACCGCACCAATCTCCGTCCACCAGCGAGGTTAATTTGAAAGCCACGGCTCCGGCAACGATTTGTGGCGGGAAATCAAAGAAGAGAGCCGAGCATGGCAGGGGCCAGCGCAACGGCAACGGCTCCGCGGCAGCCAGAGCCAAGGCCTCCACTCAACCCAGCGAGCGGTAGAAAAATGCCGGAATAGCAAAAAAGGCACCGGAAAAGGCGTGCGCGCGCAGCCGCGAGAGAATCCAATTCCAATTCTAACCTCCCATCTCCCTCTCCCCCCAGCTCGCTTTGTTCCATTCCATCCATTTCCAGCTCCTTGCGTGCTTCTTCCGCCCGCCCGCTTCCCCCTCCGCGCCCGGCAGCGGCGGGATCGGAGCAGCCGGGCGCACCGAGGAGGCAGGGTAAGGGATCGGAGGATCGCCGCCGCCCGGCGGATGTCGGATCGGGAGCTGCGCTCGATCAGTATGTCCTTGCCCCCATTTCGCTGGTTGCCTGGTTCATGATCATAATGATTGGTGATTCCTCCTCCTATTCTGTATAACGGGTAGCTGCGTGTTTCTTGGCTAGTTTTAAGCACTAAAAAAAGGCTTCCTTCTTTTTGTTGGTGATCAACTGATCAGTGCTAGAAAAGGGTCGATTCTTTGCTCCTTTTTGGTAGCAGTTTCTGGCTTGTTTATCGGAGATCTTAGGTTTCGGACGCGGTCGAGAATAAAGTGGCTAAATCATTGTTGCTCAAGAATACAAGGATTGTAATCATCACAAACTACCAATGGAGTTGCACTAGGAGGAGGAGGCTGGTAGCAAGATGTTTTTTTTTCTACTTCAGTATCCTCTTTTCCACTATCTTCGTCAGAGAAGAGGGTATTATTCCCTTTGGCAATTCCAGAAATCAGAAAGCGGAGCGGATTGATAGAACAGATAACCTCTTTTGACAATACATGCTGCTAATCTCAAGCCTAAAGTAATATGGCTTGTTCGTTTTATGTGCGGGCAACTCCATATGTTGATTCTGACGGAGTTTTGATCATCAGACATCAGTTTGTACTCCGGATTGCAGAACGTACCGTATGAATTACAGTGATGCTGCCTTCACTTTTCAGGAATCACAGGGGACGGCCGATGCTTGTTCAGATCCGTTGCTTACGGAGCCTGCTTGAGAAGAGGAAAGCAATCACCCAGCGACAGCGCCCAGAAGGAACTGGCTGACGAGCTTCGAGCAAAAGTGAGCGCCCACCATCACCTGAGCTTCTGTTCATTCAGCACATCGTTGTTTGATGTATTTCGACAGAATTCTGCAATGTTTCTCCTGCTTGTATGATTGTTAACCTGCTGTTGCCTCTTCCAGGTGGCTGATGAGTTTGTTAAGAGAAGAGAAGACACTGAATGGTTTCATCCTTCTTCTGATGTTATTATTTTTATACACTAAAGTCCCCTTGACATTTTTTTTGCAATAGGAGTAAACAAGAAAAATGATATGTTTAAAATGGACAGACTAGTGAAGTTATCAGTTTCTGCATATAAACTATGACCATGCAGGATACAGCAAGTTTACAGCTTTACACACCTTTGTGATAAGAGTAGCAAGTTAGCTTTCAAATATTCTCATCCATAAGACTCTATGTTAAAAATTATATTTCGTTTTCAAATATACAAAGACGACTGCTGTCGCATTAACTTTTTTTTAATGTTAGGTTCCTAGAAGGCGATTTCGAGAGCTACGTAAAAAAGATGAGAAAACCACATGCTTGGGGAGGAGAACCTGAACTGCTCATGTGCTCCCATGTTCTCAGGTAGGCAGCCATCTCCCATCATCCCATGTTAAGTTTGGCCTCTTATATATTATTGTTATTGAGAAATGCTGCGTTGCAGGATGCCCATCACCGTTTACATGTATACAAGCAGCTCCGATAGCCCCAGGATCATAGCGGAATATGGCCAGGAATATGGCAAAGACAATCCAGTTCGCGTTCTATACGACTGGTTACGGGCACTATGACGCACTTCAGCCATCTCTTGTAAGAACACCATCAAGACTGTAAGTGTTGTGCTGTACAAAATCCGACAATAGGCAGATATTGCACTACTTTGTTTCTGTTTTGGTTTCAGTCTTCTACTCTTATCACTGAGGAACCAATTCTTCCCTGTAAAATTTCAGGAGAGGTGTGTAGATAACCGGAGGTTGCGTTACCTGAGCTTCTTATATAGGACAGCTGCATAAGCAGCAGCAGCTCAAGATCCACCGGCATGGTTTTGCCCGAATCGACGAAATATATGCAGTAGCACACATGTGAAATTCAGCCTCGATTGGCTGCTATGGCCTTCTCTTTTCTTCAAGGATTGATGTATAAATAAACTTCAGACACAGTAAGAAAATTAATGGAATGGCCTGATACCATTTTTAGCTCACAGGTGCTTAAGTAGAAATTCTTCCATCATCTTACACGACAGAACCTCTAGAGAGTTGAAATGATAGAATTTTCTTTTGGGCAGTTTGAAATAGAATTTCTCTAGGAAGGCTGCATAGATAAGTTATATTCTCAGGTTGTCATGTTAGAATTCTCCTTGGCATGCATGTCTAGCACTCATTAATATTAGTGCCAAGTTATGGTCTCGTCAAAAGTTAGTAATCTGCAAAATTGAGCTCAATGACAGAAGAGCACATTAGACATTTTTCTACAACAATCCCATTCATGCTGAAATGGATGATTTTTTTTTACACACAAGACACCGCTTCACAGGAATTCAATTATGATAACCTACGTGTCATCTCCTAGTCTTCAAGCCACTGAAGCTATCCGTAGTACAACCATGAAAAAGAAAGTTGAGTCATGGAGGCGACTTGACATGTTAAGCATTGCTGCAGCCAGTTATTGTGAAGCAAAAACTGGGGCTCAGAATCATATCGGTGCGACATAAGACCTTGTTCGTCTGCTTCTCCAGTGTCAACAGTTCTGATTGCCCGAGCAAAAGCAGTTTGCTTGGTCGTGTTTTAGCCTCTGCAAGGATCAATTTTTAGAAAAGTAAGAGAGATGTTTTGTTTGTTTGTAGTACATTGAGACAAAACACTCATAACACATATTTGGTTTGAAAATTACTATAGTGACTGGCAATAGGTAGATGTGCCAAAATTAAATGGGGCATGTCCGTGTGCATGTGTGAAAAATCTGAAATTGCGGCTTAAATTTATTAGACAAGATGGATACCTCAAGTTGGTCCTTCAGCTCTTTGATGTACTCCACAGCAAGATCCAACATTTCTGACGTATTTGTTTGCTGCATATTAAAGGGGAAAACTAATAAGCATACCACATCACTTCTGTTTATGATCAAATGTACAAAACACCAATTCGGGATAGCAGGATCTTAATGTTGTTACACAGACTTCATTTGCATTTTGTAATGAACATGGATAGAAGCTAAAACGGCCACTTGCGGTTCAGCTTAATTTACCTTGTCCATGTTAGGAACAAGATCCTGCAGCTTCTTCAGCCTCTTGCTGATCCTTGTTCTTCTTTCCTAAACGTCAACAAGAAATTGTTCTGCTTATTAGTATCCAACGTCAAGATAGGCACACCGCGCAGGAGTATCTGCATCATACTAGAGATTCAGCAAGTGAGGTGGGAACTGGGAACTGAACTGACCCTCTCAGCAATGCTTCTCGGGTGAGTCGCGCAGCCACGCTTTGCACGAACTCTGCAAGCGATGGAGTCCTGCTGCAGCTGCAGGTAGTCATCCATGCCGGGCATCTCCAACGATGACTTTGACAACCCAAACTGTATGGCAAGAAACACAGAAGACTTCAATCAGAACAAAACTGAACTGAACCAGCCAGGCCGGGATGCAGCAAGGAGCCAAAGGATTTGTAGTGACCTGCGAGTCGATGTTGCCGAAGCTGGTGACCATGTCGTCGGCCGGGTCCAGCTTGGCCTTCTTGCTCGGAGACGAGAACATGATGGAGTTGGTGTCATCCCAGGAGCTGACGGAGAAGTTCCTGGAGAGGTAAGAGGAGGACTGCGCGCCGCCGCCATCGCTGGAGCTGTTGCACCCGCCGGCGACGATGCTCTCCCCGATGTCCGGGATCATCCCCATCTCCGATATCTGCGGCAGGTCCTGCCTGGAGAAGCTCCACTGCGAGCTGAGCTGCCTGTGGCCGTGCGCCATCGCGGCGTCCGTGCCCGCCTGCGAGTAGCTGCCCATCCCTCTCGTCGGAGCCATGCCTGCTATGCGTGCACCAGAATATAACACGTCAGTTCTGCATGTCGAATCCGTTCGTTCGGATGATGATGATCAATTGATCAGACCCATGATGCAATGTTGCATTCATGAGTGCTTACCCAACACGACAGACCGGTGTAACGGGCTCGTGACCCACATGCCAGTGAATGTTCGTGATGGTTTTATTTCTAAAGCAATTCTTAACTTTTTGCGGAGTTGAGCAGTTGTTTTGGTACAAAGGAGCACGGTGGTCGCTTAAAGAAAAAAGGAGCACCGGTCAGTGAGACAGACAGTGCAATCGTGCATCATGGCGGCACCGCGGACCTTTCTTTCGTTCCGATGAGCACCCACTACCGCCGCTAGAAAGATTTGTTCTCGGATCTACTTTTACCCCACGGGCATTGGCAAATGGCAACGCTGTCAAAAAATGTTCCCGGCTGTTGCTATTAGCTTTCACACTAATAAGCTGCTGACGTGGCCTAGACTAGACACAATCTGTTGAAAAATGCCTTTGAAAATCTGTTTCTTCATTCAGTCTTTCAACGGCGGCCTCGCAGAAGAATCAGAAAACAGAGCGCAATCTCCCATGACGCACACGCATGACGTGAGCACGATGATTGGGCGGGTGATTATTTAAACGTCACGGCATCAAGCACACTACACGTCGGCATCATATGCGAATGCAGCGCATCCTACACGGGCGAAGGAACCTGGACGGGACGGAAGAGGCGGCCTTTCCGAAAATCGAAAGAGCGTACGCTCGCTTGGGCCTGATCCACTGGTTGCAGATTCAGCGCATGGGGTGAGGATAGAGGCATAGGACACAAATTTTCTATTCGGAACAGCTCAGGTGCATTGCACTATCACTGGTTGTTTAAAGCTGGGATTTAGTATACCAGTACTGTGTTGCACATGTGAGCCAGGGGAGACTTGCGTAAAATAATGAGCCAGTGGCAGGTATTGGTATGCGGTAATGATGTGCTCAATACACAATGTATATGAGTAACTAAATTTGGATAAATAATACGGGGTTTTGTTTTGTCTTTGAATAATCCCCTGTTTGGTAAACGACGCGATTGGACTAGGTACTATTCTACGCTTTCCTGGCACATGCCAACCACCCAAACCCAAATCAATCAGCTAGACCGAGACTTGACCACCATTCCACTAATCATCGCCCGATAAGCATCATCAGTTACCGCTGCTGCTAATACTGTAGCATTTTGTACGGCAACTTCAACGTACTCCCGTGGTAAAAGTGAAGGAGTACTAGTTGTACGAGTAAATGGCGGGTAATTAGTAAGTAAATTAAGCAGGAGGCGACGAGCGAGACGTGCGCCAGCAAGCACGAGCTGGAGCACGGGAGTCATGCTCCTTTCCAGCGTGCGTGGGCGTGGACCACGCGCACGGGAACCGCGCGGCGTACGTGCACGCAACCACGCCGCTGGTTTGGATTCGAGAAGGCAGCTAGCGAGCGAGCGAGCGATCGAGGCGGACGGCGAGGCAGGGGACTAGGGGGAGATCGAGACGTACCGTGCGGGTCGGCCACGAGGCGGGAGAGGAGCCCGGCGGGGGAGCTGCTGTGTCGGAGCAGCCCGGCGTGCGGCGGCGCGAGCGGCTGCTGCTGCTGGTTGTGCTGCGGCGGCGGCACGCGGATCTCGCCGGAGCCGCCGTACGCCCGCTCGAGCGCGGCGCCGTCGGTGCGGCAGGTGGACTCGCAGGAGGTGAGGCCGGAGGACTCGGCGGAGTAGAACCGGCTGACGGGCGGCGGCGGCGGCGGGGCGTGGTCGCCGCGGGTGACGGATTCTGCGATTGCGGCCAGGAGCGAGCCTGGCGCGGAGCCGTACCGCGCCAGCTGATGCCCCGGCCCCGGCGGCGGCATCCCCCCGTGGCGCGCCGGCGTCAGGCGGTTCATGGCCGCTATATCTAGCTGCTGCTGCTGCTGGTGGTGCTTCGTAGGCACGGGGCGCGCGCGATCGGTGGCGGAGCGCGTGAATTTGGCGCTGCTGGTTGTGGTGGTGATGCGGGGCGGGGGCGTGGTGGCTGCTGCTTTTGAGCGGGGATTCGAAGATGCCAGGGGGGATGGATGATGGGTTGGGTGCACGCACCGAGTGTTGGGGGGTGGGTGGGACCCGCCGGAGGAAGGAGTTGTATAGTGGCTGTACAGGTGGACCGAGACCGGGGCGCCAAGTCAGGGTCCATGTGCGCCGTGCGCGTGTGCCGAGCCCAGCCGACATGTGCGCGTTCAAAACGCTGACCGGCCGGCTGGGTGGGCTTCCGGGCCTGGGTCGCGAGCGGTCAAGGCCCGTCACTGTCTCTACGTTTCCTTCCGGCCTTCCCGTCTCCCCTGCCCGTGTGGGGTACGGGCGCTTCGGATAGGAACAGATCAGGCTGCATTCTTTCTTCCTCTCTCTAAAACATTTGCGTCGTGGTTCATGACCGGCAGCAAGCAGGTGGGATCACGCGACACAAACATTTGCGTTGTGGTTTGCGAGGGATTCGTCACGCATCCTTAAATATCCTTTGATTGCAGCTTTGCTTCCTTGATCGACCAGGTGATATATGCAGAGGAGACCTGCAGTCGCTGCTGCTGTAGTCGCGAAAAAACGTTATTGATCGCTGGCCAACGTTGTTTTTCTGTCGGGATTTGGTGAGCCTAGACTGGACTGTACGGATCCAGGACTAGTTTTTTTTATCGAATACGCAGGAGAGCTGCGCATCATTTCATTAAGAAGAAGAAATTAAAGTTTTACAAGCACGCGAACGTGCGACTCAAAACGGACTACTCGCAAAACAAACACCCTAGCTTCCTCGCTCCGGCCGCGATCCAAAGATCGGCCTCCTGCTGGATCCTACTGACAACCACCGAAGTCGACGAGGCGGTGCGATTAAAGAGGCGTGCATTGCGCTCCTTCCATAATTGCCAACCGGTGATCATGAACAGGGTGCTCACCCCTTTTTGGCGATGGCGTGGCTGAATGGAAAGTAGGTGCTCCCACCACTCCTGGATGCCAGCCTCCCCAGCAAGGAAGGTGCACGAGCACTTTGCCCAACTGAGTACTCTCCACCAGACTTCCTTAGCGACCGGGCAGGAGACAATTAGGTGGTTAGCTGTTTCGTCTACCTGGTCGCACAAGAAACACTTGTCATGGGCATCCAGTCCGCGGCGCTTCCTTCTATCTGCTGTCCAAATACGTCCTCTAGTCGCCAACCAGAAGAATAGCTTAACCCGCAGCGGAGCCCAGGATTTCCAGATGCGCTGCGCGCCGTCGAAGTTCGTTCGCCCCAGCTGAAGGGCCTTGTACGCCGAGCTCGCTGAGAATTGCCCGGAGGACGTCCAGCGCCAACGCACTGCGTCTTCAACTCCCGGAGTCAAGTGAACCGCTGTGATCACCGGCCAGAGATGCAGGTACTCCACTACGGCCAGTACTGATAAACCCCCTGTGATGTCACGCACCCACCGGTCCTGCGTGAGTGCTTGCGCCACTGTTCTTGACTTCTTAGTGCGTGTACCGACTCTGGCCGCCAACGTTGGCGCCAAATCACAGATGGATTCCCCATCGATCCATTTATCTGTCCAGAAGAGCGTGCGTTCCCCGTCGCCCACCTGGATGGTGATGGTCACCATCCAGGTGGGCGACGGGGAACGCACGCTCTTCTGGACAGATAAATGGATCCAGGACTAGTTAGGGAGACCTTCACCTCATCAGCTCGGAATGGAGAAGAAGAATGCTGATGGTTGATGACGACCGGACAAATGCGTTGCAAGACTAGTCATCTTTCAGCACAGGGAGGAAACCGAGTATACCAGTTGTTAATTCTTGTGTGTTTGTCGCCCCTTGCATCACGATCTGGCTTCATGCACGCTGCTTTTGAGCTTAGTGCCAGGTCTTAATCGTTGAACTCGGACATAATGTATATGTTCCCCCTGGTAGTAGCGACGAGGGAAAATGTTCTCCAATTTTAACTATGGAATGCTTTTAATCTGGATCAGGTATAATGTCGGCTGGATTAGAGATACTGCTATTAATTGTCCTATGTGGAGAAGAAATTGAAAAGAAAAAAGAGGAGCTATACATATCTCATGTTCAAGAGACAGTCTCGAACGCATCTCCCAATTTTTAGTAATTTATCTCCCCCCAATCAGTTTGCTTTGTTTTCGGAGTTGGGACCTACATTAGTTTGGGTAGTGTGCTAAAATTAGCTCATTGGAGAGGATAGCTCTTATACTATCTCTTAATAAATTGACGATGACATGGCAAATAAGACTATTTTGACAATCTTCGCTAGTTTGGGAAAGTTCCCATATATCTAATTGTACGTGTGGCAGGAAAATAAAAAAAAGGAATTTGGACAAGTTTAGCTTTGGCGAACCTCGTGTAGTCGTGTCAACTACTAAACGTCACAGCTCGCAAGTGACGTACATCACCGGATCTCGCTTCCTAGCCCCGACCCCACCAAGCGGAAGGGAAAACCAAAACCACAAACCAGGGACGTGCTTTTGAGGGCAAGTGCAGCAGCAGCAGCCAAACTGGGGCGGCTGCCGCCTTTGGTTTGCAACTTGCGAGCATCAACCGGAGACCTGGGTTAAACAAGCATCGTGACAATAAAGAAAGGCCTTGATTGTGATGCTTACCGATTAATTTAAAAAGTTGTTTAGCGCCCCAAATTGGCACGGAGACCTGCTGAGAAGAGGAGTTCGTTGCCCCCCTTTTAAAACCAGTTTGCCAGGTCGATCTACGAGGTACACACAAACACCATTACAGTATACTAGACAGGCCAGTCGAGCTAGCAAGTTGCTCGGCCGCTGCCTGGATGGCCGGGCGGGCGCATGTGGCATCGAATCCGGCGACCGGGGAGGCGCCGGCGGCGGCTCAAGCAACTGGCCTGGTGGCGCTAGCAGCTATAGCCACATCTGCATCCTGGGCCTCCTGGCAACTTGATCACGGGCTACCACGAGGTGTGCACGCAGCAAGTGGCATGGCGCCAAGCAATCAACAACGCGGTTTTTTGGCACATACGTGCTCCGCTCAGTCTATCCAAGCCGTCCGTCGGGAGAGAGAGAAGCGAGGGCCCCCTTTCCAGATCCAGGTTGTGTCAGTTGTATTTATCTTTTTAACCAGATACACTGTATCCATACAAACGCATATATACGTATATGTATTAGTACAAAAGTACACGGCTCAGCCTCTTTTATCCTCAGCCCATCGTCTTCCCCGTCATACCTGCCATTTGACCTGCTCACGAGTTCTCTCGCCGCTGCGCAGATCCAGTGCCGCCACCGCCACAAACGCCCAGCGCCGCCGCTCATCTCCTCCTCTCCGCTGCCCCACCAGTAGCCGGTCCTCTCCTCCGTCCTCTCTCTTGCTCACTGCGTCGCTACCGTTTCTCTGTTCCATTCTCTCTCTTCTCGTCAGTCGTCGCCGTCCTCAGCCCGCCGCTCCTTGCCGCCGTCCTCAGCCCGCCGCTCACTGCCACCGTCCGCAGCTCGCCGCTCGCCACCACCGTCTGCAACCTGACGCTCGCCGCCCGTCCATCTCTAGAGTCCTGGATCTTCCCCTACTATATTACTCTTTTTCCTCCCCATCCGCTTCTGCATCTTCTTGTCTTATGTTAGTCTTTTTATTCATCAATTTTCTGGAAGACATTCTGCATCCAGATTTGTGCTACTGTTTTTGACTCTAGCTCCCCCTCTTTGACAGTACATTGGGCTACTGGTTGTTGCATTGGCCATGCGCATCGGTACCAGATCTTGAGCTGCATAGCAATCATTTGAACCACTGCACAGGTACAAATCACATTCGTAATCTTTAATCTCATACTTCTTCATTCGGTAGGAAAATACCCTGTAGGCCTGTATGCCTTCTATTTGGGTTGCTAGATTTTTTTTGTCAGGCTGAAGAGATGAATTTCAACTTTTCTGAGATCCTTCATCATGTTTTGATGCTTGTACTGCTAATTCCATAAGTAGTAAACAAACACTACTACTAAAGCACTCGTACTGCTACTTGCATAAGTAGTGAAACTATATACTTACTATGAAGTTCAAGAAATTTTACTGCTAGCCACTAGTGGCTAGTACTTCAAATTAACTATAGATAGTATTTTTTAAAAAATTACACTATAGTTGGTCTATGGTAGATAGTCTAGCAATAAGATAAAATTGATGTAATTAGATAGTCAATGGTGTGCGCTAGAATAACAAGTTTTGCATTAGTGCAAGCAGCATGCCAAATCTGTGCACATAGTCCTTCTTTTATGCTATAGTGCGTACACCACCCTAACCTTGGACACTGAAGTATACAAAGCAGAGATGACTGAAGGGAAATATTAATGTTCTCAAAATGTATTAAATCTAAAATAAAATACAATAGAGGTATGTGGAAGTTAAATAAGAAATTAAGAACTGAAGATAAATTAAAGTTCTTAATTTGCAAACATTTGAACATACTTTCTAGTAACATTTGAATATATATGCAAAGGGGACTGTTACCATTAGAGAGAAAGAACATTATGCCACCTGGTATATCCGTATATGTTATTTCTACAACATAGAGGGACATACTTATTGACTATATAGCATCTGAAATGTTTCAAGCCGTCCTGTATTTGGCCATCTTGCTACAATCAAATATCTCTATGATTTTAATTAAGCCAATCCTGCACACAATTTAATGTACTTGAATTCAAAAGTGATCCCTATTATCACACAATCATATATACAGTGATTCAATGTGATCCAAAAGGCAGTTTCCAATCCCAAAACTACTAGTCATCGACCACATTCACATTTCAATCTAGTCAAGAGTATGTCACATTTGATGATAGCATCAATTTTTTCAACAATCTGCCACAACTTTGATATGCAGAGTCAGTGTTCTATAATTTGGTCTAATACCCGCTTAATAAAAAATGTTTCAAAACTTATCAGCACTGAGGCAATAGATCTAGTCAAGAGTATGTCACATTTGATGAAGCATGAAGTCTGAAAAGTTCCTACAAGTATCATTGGGGTTAATAAGAACTCTCTAGGAACCAACAAGGAAAATGAAATAGATCTATGCTCAGGCGCCTGAAACATACACTATAAACGAGAATCAAAATGCTAAGATATCTGCTACTGAGATGAATGAATCTTGCATAATTAAAATAACGATGAGGGATTCACCGCCGGATACAAAGGAAAGAGATGTAGAGAAGTCAAACTAAAAATTAGATCTCACCTTCTTCCGTGGAGGAGATGGCCAGAGGCTATGGATCCAGATGAAGGTCATGCCCTTCCTCACTTCGTGCAGGTTGGGAGCAGATGGAGGTCGGGCAAGACGGGCGTAGCGCATGTCGGGGAGAAGAGCTGTGGTAGCGGCGGTGCGGTGGAGAAAATGACTGCGGCGGCGGCGGGCTGGGCCGTCGATGGCGGCAGCGCAAGAGAGGAGTGCTTGAGACGGCCGCGGTGGAGGGGACATCGGGTGAGCGGAGTTCGAGGGGAAGCAGTCGCGGATGGAGGCAGGGAAGGGATTCGGCGGCGCCGGCGACGGCGAAGAAGCGCCTGCCCTGGGGGCCTTCGCGGTGGTGGACAGCGAGGGGCGGCGGGGCGGCATGTGAACGGCGAGGCGGGCGGAGTGTTTCGCGAGGAGCAAGATGGAATACGAGATGCACAAAATCGGAATACACGAGAATACAAGGAGTAAAGGAGCCGGACACGAATCACGAAGCGCCAGGTGGACGGTTGCGATAAACTGACTTGAGGACGTATGTCCTGCAAGATATTTCCGAGCAATTATTGGTGGTTCCCTATTCCCTTGTGGTGGTGGTTCGTTATTTAGCTACAGATTGATCATGGCGCGCCGTCAGCCACGTAGGCAGCACCAAGACCACGAAAAGGTGTAGTACGGCCGAGATTAGATTTAGACAGGCAGATAGATGGCCCTGCTGGAGCCTGGGGTTTGTCGATCGAGTGCAAAGTTATAAGCCTTTACTACTTTGCTCAAAAGTCGTCTTCTATGATCTATCTCCATGGAAAGAAAATTGCTTCTTGTTCAAAGTCAACCATCTCGAGAGCAAAGGACGTACCAGCTGTCGTTTATAAATGGTCGGTTCCCCAAGTTGAAATTTTATAATTCATTTCAGACTTGAAAGTCAGCTCAGCTTTTTCTATAGCTAACAGGAAGAAAGTCAGCTCAACCTCTCACTCTCAAGCGTCGTGCTGATTTGGTGTAGTACTGCACTCCAGTCCCGTGCCGACTTGGAGTTGGAGATCTCTTCTTCCAATTTGTTTGGGCTGTGGGCATGTGGCCCTGCTGCCACCTCCCAAACCCAAAAGGTTTAGGGTACGTTTGCCCGTCTCTACGCAGTTGCTATGCGCCGCATATGTGGCGCCAACTCGCTCACCGTATTCTAGCGCAGCATGCAGACTCGCGCGCGTAAGAGCTGGTGGACTGCTTCCTTTTTTTCTAGGCCGGCCTACGCGCGTGAGAGGTGATGGTGGATGACGATGGACAAGCGGGCACTCTGAAGGTAAGCCTTTTCATTTGTTTTTTTTCTTTTTTCCCCTGTTTGCATATCTTTATTTTATTTTATTTTTTTCTATTACTTTTCTTTTTGCCCATGGTGCTAGCTTCTCTTCATTCTTTCCTTTCTCCATTGTTCATGTTATTATTTGTTTACGAGTTATATAATATTTTGTTTTTCCTGTATATTATTTTGTTTCAAGCGTATAATATTTTGTTCCTCTTGTATTGTTCCACATGTTAAGATTTATATTCTTTTTTGATATTTGTTCCTCATGTTAAGACTTATATTCTTTACGTACAATATTTTGTTCTTTTCATATGTTATTTTGTTCCACAAGTTCGGATGATTTGTTCTAGTTTTATCTTACTTTTGTATGATAATTCTGTTTTACTAGATGACTTTGTTCCACATGTTAAGATTTATGTTTCTCATATACAATTTTTTTGTTCCGCAGGGTCAAATGATTTGTTCTGGTTGTTAAAATCGAATGAATTGTTTCTTCTTTTTTTAAAAAATGTTTTATATTTTTAATCTAAATATAGCCAAGTGTGGTCTAGTTTTGAAGATTTCATCAAAACAAATACAATGGTACGATCGAAATTTAATTTGGACAATCGATTCATGAGATATGATTTTTTAAAATATCTGCTTTGTGGGCTCGCATATGCCAGGTTGACTACTGTTTTCTGTTTCCTGCACCCCACGCTGTCCACACGCCGCCCGCGCTGTGCCCGCGCGTTGGGGGCTGTGCGGCGACGGCGCTCGCCCCGCAAGTGCGACGTCTAGTTGCTCCCCGGTCCCTACCCTACCAACACGAGGGCACACGCCAAATATTTGGCGAAGAATTCTGCCGCCGTTTCGCCCTCTCGTGAGCGTCAAATTGAACTAACGCTCGCGTGATTGTTGGTGTGCCAAAGGTTGGCTCCCATCCAAATACGCACGCTATCATCAATCAACTACTACATCCATTCGAAAATATAGTTCGTTTGATATTTTTACCTAAAGTTTGACCACTCGTCTTATTTAAAAAGTGTACAAAATATTATATTTTGTGTTGTGACTTGCTTTTTTAAGTTCTTCAAAAATAACATAAATTTTACTATATTTATATAATTTTTTTAATAAAACGAGAAAAAGTCAAACGATAATGGGGAACGGAGCTGAGTACTGATTAATTTGTTGGGCGAGCATCGGCTCCGATCCAAACGTGCCCAGCCCAGGACTCTAGGCCTTCTAGGCGCATGAGGTCTTCGCTGTTGTTTGTCCACCTGGGAAAAAAATGTCCTTCGTGTGAATTTGACGCTTGCGTAATTCTGTCGCCGTGCCAAAAGTTAGCTCCCATCCAAATAAGCACGATATCTTCAATCAACTACTACCTCCATTCGAAAAATAATTTAAAGTTTGACCACTTGTATTATTTAAAAACTATGTAAAATTTCATATTTTTATTGTGGCTCGCTTTTTTAAGTTATACTATATTTATACCATTTTTTTAAATAAAACGAGTAAAAATCAAACGATAATTGGGAACGGAGCTGAGCACTGGTTAATTTGTTGGGCGAGCATCGGCTCCCATCCAAACGTGCCCAGCCCAGGACTCTGGGCCTTCTAGGCCCATGAGGTCTTCGCTGTTGTCCGCGCGGGGGGGGGGGGGGGGCGGCGGGCAACAGCCGCTGGACAAAAGGCTGGGACTTGACAACCAAACTCTCGGGTGGGCTCGGTCCGCTGGTTTGTTAGCCCAAGAATAAGGATGTTGATGGATCAGCAGCCCTCCTGGTGCTTGTGTTGTTGGGTCTGCAGTTCTGCACGCGGCAACCGGCAACCACTGTCGTCCATAGCTGCAGAAACAGAGTAGTCTCTTGCCAAAGCAGAGCTCCTCTCCTGCCCATTCCGGTCCGGCAGATGTTCGGCAGTAAGACGGCGAGCACCACCACCACCAGAACCGGCAAGTGAACCTCCACCTTTCTCCATTTCCTCGCCGCAGCGAGGTGCGTCTACTCTCTAACACGTAACCTTCTTGGAACTCCAGTTTCAGCTCACTTTGGAGCAGACAACGAACAGTCGAACACCACCATGGCGCAAGAAAGTGGACGGAGATACGGAGTAGCGTTCGCAGAGTCCGCGCGCACCGGCGCACGCCAAGCGATCTCCACGTCCACCTGAGACCGACACAGCTATCCAATGGGAGCAGACATCTCTGGACAGCGACGCTGTGCGCTACTGCTACTCTGCTACTGAACCTGAACCCCGTGCCCTTCCATCCTTTCTGTTGCGGTTTTGCCGTTCCCGGCAAAAAGCCTTGCTGGCCTCTTCAGTTCAGAGCAACCAAACCGGAGCCTTTCAGCAGCCAATTCGAACAGCGCAAATGATCAGTGGCTTAAAGCCTGAAACCATTTCTGCTGAGGATGCCTGCATGATGTATGCATCTAGTATGAAGTAAAAAAGCTCCTCAAACAGTTGACATCTCCATCTAGCAGGCCGTTTTGGTTGGGTTGCTCTGTCCTGCGGACATGGATATGGTGTGAGACTGACACAGACGAACATATAGAAGCGAAACGGGAACATCTGCTGGGAGTTGCTCTGAATAGGCCTTGAACAACGAACTTGATCCTAGTCCTACGCAAGAGGAAGCTCGAAAGTCGAGACCGCATCGTGTTCCCTGCAACGGCAAGCAAAACGGGCATGATGTGTGTATTATCGGAAAGCTGATCCTTCACAAATTCCTCTTGGCTAGCAATGGCAGCCTCCAAGAAAGGCCAGGAGGCTCTGAGCTGGCCTAACTGCACTCTGACTCTGAAATAAGGATGGAGGAGACGGAGGAGCCGCCGCCGTCGCCCTTCTGTTCCACCGCCGATAATATTAGCGGCAGGTTTGGGAAGGTGATGTTGATGTAGCCTGCATGCTCTGGTGCTCAATTGTTCCATGGTTTTGCAGTTAGCCTAAAGCCGCCAACCACTAGTACCCTTCATGCAAAGCTATGCCTATCATCCCAGAAAAAGAAGGCCATGTATGATGGGAAGTTGGTTTCGAAATGTAGGTCCTGCAATTAGGGGCAAAAATCTGGATGCTCTATGTTTGGCTGTTTGGCTATGTCGAAATGATTTAGGTTGCTTTGCGTCATTTTTCATGTACCTTGTTTGGGATATATACAACTGCCATTTTTCAATATATGATAATCGAGTAAGACCGCCGTGCAAGTATGTTTCTTGCACGATTTTGTTCCGAGTAGGACTTTAATTTTGGTTAAAATCTTGGTCGAATATGACTCATGAAGTTATAACAAACTGTTAATTTTTGAATCAGACATGTTAAAATCCATCTTGCCTCTTGTGTAGTATGTTTACATGGAAGAAGCATGTCCGTGCATTCTTCCAACAAAAATGGAGAAACCCTGGTTCTCACAAAAATACTACGTACAGCCGAGCCAAGATGGCAAAAGGGTACTTGACCCTGACACACTGATCATCAACCCTCAAAAAACAATTGACAAAAGAGGGTCAACAATCAGTGGCCAGGAAAAATGGGAAGCTCTTAGCCGTCAGATCAAGCCGAGAGACTGCACCATGCCGCCCATCTGCACGGCGGCCTCCTTCCACGCGAACACGGCGGCGCGCTGGCCCTCGACGAACTCCATCGCCTTGGCGAGAACGCCCGCATTTGGCGCCGCCTTGCCGCAGGCTTCGGCCTTGATCGACGACACGTAGGCGCCGATGTCGTGCACGCTCCCCGGGTCACGGAGGGTGAGGAAGTCGAGGGCCAGCTCCACGCCGACGTGCGTGTACCGGTCGGCGTCGCTGCCCCAGGAGGCGAGGAACCCCGTCGTGCCCTCGTTGATGAGCGCCCCCGGGAGCATGGTGACCGGGTCGCGGACGTTGGCCACGCGCAGCGCCTTCACGCCGAGCTCGTCGCAACGCTCCTTGAATGCCGCGTTGCCGACCCTGGGCCCGCCGTAGGAGAACACGGTGACGGGCACGCGCCGCCCGGCCGCGTCGCGGTTGACGCCGAGCTCGGCGAGGTCGTAGCCGAGCAGCGTGGCGAGGGCGCTGCCCATGCTGTGGCCGGCCAGCGTGACGCTCATGTCCTCGCCGGGGTAGGCCTTGACGAGGCGGCACACCTCGCGGAGGAGCTGGTCTCGGCAGCTCCCCATGCCGGCGGCGCCGGGCGCGGAGGAGGTGTAGAGGTTGAGGAAGCCCGACTCGACCTTGACGTCGGGGTGCGCGCGGCGCGTGTCGAGGTGCGCCGGCTCGAGCGCGCTCATGAGGTTGGCCGCCCACTCCGCCTTCGTGACCGTGCCGCGGAGGGAGACGAGCACGTCCCGCCTGCCGAGCCGCCGGCTCATCTCGTCGGTGGACACGGCCACGTACCCGACCCAGCTGCTGGAGCGCCGCCCGCTGGTGGACGCCGGCCCGGACACGTCAGGCGTCGCGTAGATGTAGCGCGTCACCTCGTACCCCGCGCCGGCCACGCCGGCCTCCTCGAGGACGGTCTCCTTGCCGTGCTTGCAGCACATGTGCCGCGGCGACGACGGGTCCGCGTCGAGCACCTTGTAGCAGGCGCCGACGAGCTCGCCGTAGCGGGCCACCTCGTCGCGAACCACGGGGTGAAGCGGCTGGAGGAGGCCGTCCCAGTCGTGGGACCCCTGCACCTGCCTCCACATGCTCGCCACCGTCGCCGTCGTCGTCCGCCGCGTGCTCGTAGTCCTCGCCATCGAGGCGGCCGCCGGCGCGCACGCCCTCTCGGCGGCGGTCGTCGCCATCGCCGCCGCGCTAACTGTGGCGGCTGCTGCTGCCGCGACGCGCGCGCGGCACGGTTTGGGACGCCGGCTGCTTGTTGAGTACTGAAGGCTGCATCGCGGTTGGATCGTGGCGGTGGATGCCATTTGTTGAAGCGATGATTGGTACTGGACTGTGAGATCGGGCGCGCGTGTATATATAGCCCGTTTTGAATTGAGCGCGGACACGCGTGCCTTCTGCTCGTTTAGCCACGTCGAGAAGAAGGATGGCACGGCACCAACGACCATGACAAGGGCCAGAGCTAGCCGGGACGCGCCCGCGCACGTTGGTGACGTCCCAGCAACCGTCGTCAGAGTCCCTGCTTCATAAGATCTTGTGTACCCTCATTTCTTCGCCAAACTATACGCAGAGCAAGATAGGTGCAGAGAAGACTGTGGACAGCAACAAGAACCAATTTAACTCTTTTCATTAATAATAAAGTAAGGACAAATGCAATATAACTCATTCCTCAAAAAAAATATAACTGGACTTGAAATGGTAAATGATCAAACTTTCATCTCGATAAGGATTTGCAAGCTTTCCACCACGAATTTTGACTCACATTCATCTGGACGACCCGAAAGTTCTAAAGGAATTCGTAATGCGAAGTAAATAATTTGTTGTGGGTTTAATTAACACGAGACATTCTACTACCACGTTTTTATGCACGTCCTATTCATACACTCCTTTCACCTTCTATCGTCCGTGATACATTCAATTATTCATATTTTAAATCCAAATTAATTTGCCATATGTAACAAAATAAAACCATCTTCATGAGAAGCTAGAACATGTGCACCTAATCGATTATTTAAGTAAAGTAAAAAATGGGTATATGTTCGATTAACACGAGAGATCATATTACCACGTTTTTATGCATGTCCTATGTATTCGTACATCCCTTTCACCTTCGATCATCCATGGTACACTGCTCACATTTTACATTCAAATTAGCCATGTGTAACAAATAAAACTAACATCACGAGAAGCTAGCGCGCGTACACCTACTGTACGCGATAGTAGCAGATAGCGTCCTTTTTTTCGTGTACAAGCTGGACGCACACAGGCACACCCATGTAAGTACACGTAGCACATGTCTAAATTAAAACTAGCTACATGACCTTACAAGTCACAAGATGCGAAATTGTTTAGTTGGATGGCATGGCTTATCAACCCAGCGAACTATTCTTCTCTCAGTGTGTATCGAATCAGTTCAGAATCAACCAAAATTAATAGACTTTTCAGCTCAATCCAAGCCAAGCGAACAAAAGCAGGCCGGACGTTGGACGCTTCGGTGCTTCACTTTCTCGTCTCTCATGAATGTCCTTTTAATTTACGGATTGATTTTAAATATGTGTGATGAACATGTAAACAATAGTCATATGAGCATGTAAATGCGAGTATATGCTACATGTAATAATTAGTGTACATATTCCTTCTCTACGAGCGGAAGAAGCTGGACTATCTAAAACAAACATACAGGTTCTGCCTTTCAGCCCACTTCGAATAAGGTCTATGTATCCAGCTCTCCTTCCCATTGCGGTAATACACTCAAGATACAAGGCTTATTTTATTTGAGCGCTAACGTTATACAATTTTTTTCAAATAAAAAATGGAAACACTCTCTCTCTCTCCCTCTCTCTCTCTGCTCTGAATTTTCATTTTGACCAAAAAAAAGAAGAAGAGACGATCTTGGGCCCACCCGTGGACGCAAAATGGTGGCGGCGCACTAAAGCAATGGGCCCTATGCATGGGCCTGCACCGGCCGGCCGGCTCTTAGCGTGAAAAGTTTGAGGAGAGCACCACGCAAGTTGAAGTGAAGTGTATTGAATTAGACGATGGAGATGGTTTCCTACGCGCCCCCATCGGGGCAATCCGCAATCAATCCACGGCATCATCAACACGAACGACGACAGAGCAATTCCGTCGAGAGGCAATGAGCCCATGACCTTGCTTGTCCTTGCTACCCTACGTGCACGAACAAAGGCCATATATGCATATACAGCCCCCATAACGACAACGTATTGATTTAATTGCGGATCTAGCATGATACATGATGCCGCCACCATCGTCTTATGTAGGTGTACGTGGCCGCTGATTCTTCCTTGGCTCGCTTTTGAGCTTTGATTGGGGTTGGTTGGCGATGTGAGAGCTTCATTTGCTCTCGAAAAGTGGAGCGAAAAGGACCCCCGGAACCCATACATCATCCAGATCAGATGTACATTATTATGTATCGGTCGGAATCGCACTGGCTCTGATCTTGTTTAATTTTTATATGTCCGCAGTGCAAGTGTTTGGAACTGTATAATGTATTAATGTACACACCATATCTTCATATACACATTTAATTATTTGCACAATTATGTTTTTGCAAGAAGATGAACCCCCCCAAAAAAAATCTAGCACTACACTGATGGATCGATGGCATAATATAACTTGAGATGTAGGTGGCCTTGATCTCCCGGCCGGCGCTGCCGTTGTTACGGCCTACGGGCTTATTACGGCGTTGGCATCGATCGCCCTGACGCCCAAAATTCGGCTGCACTGCACACACGTTCCGATGGTCGGCGCTTTTCTGGCCTGGATCCGATGGTGACCTTCCCCGGCCGGGCGCGCGCCATCTGTTCGTTCCTCTCCGAACGCCTTGGAGCACAAAGATTTTGCATGCGTGTAATGCGTTGGCGTGGACACACAGGTTGCTTGCGAAAATGCCTCCGCGCGATCGCCTAACAATGCATGTCGCCGCTCCTGTTGGCTGTTGCATTGCTTGCTCGTTTGCGGCTGCAGTTGCAGTCGTTGAGTTTTCTTTCGCCTGGCTGCTGCCACGTTTTCACCTTTAATTTCACACCCAAATGGCAACGTTAGACGCAAGGTGTGAGCTATCCATGCATGCGCTGCTCGATTGCTCGTGCTGACGTGCTCGCGGCATTGTGTGTTAAAAATGGCTATTTTGGTGTTCCTGATCAATATATATCACCATTATTACCTTGTGTACCAGCTGTAAAACAGTCATGCTCGGTTTGGGATCCGTCGGTCTCTGTGTTCCAGAAGGTTGCAACTAGCACTGTTTAGTTAAAGCGACCGTCGGGCCGCATCACACACAGTAACTAACACAATAACAAAGCCGCTGCCTGCCGATAGATGGAATGGAGCTATATTACCTAGCAGCTTTCCATGGAAGATCTGAGGCGAAAGCAGCGGCCGGTCAGGTCCCTGTAGCTCGCTCTCGCGGCCTCGCTCTCGGCCCTAATTGGAGCACTGACCAATGGCGACGCGGAGCCGAGAGAGACGGGGCGAGGATACGTCGATGGAGTGAGAGCGAGAGTGAACAGTTGCTCTGCTGTCGGAGCCGTCCCCGTCGCCGGAGCTACCTACGCAGCTGCCTACCTGGCCGGCTATGGGCCATCCAGATCGCCGAGACCCCGTCGCGTCCTGTGTGTGTGTGTGATCCTGTCGCGGTGACAGGCGCGCGCGCGACCCCGAAAAGGATCCCCATTGATTGGCGCGCACCCGTCGGCCTCGAAAATCCGATCCCAGCATGTGTGCGAGTGATTGGGCGATGATGACGACGACGGCGACCGGCGCGCGGGCAATCATGCGCAGCGGTAACCTCGCCGGAAACCGACCGCGGCCTGCCGTAACCTCGCCAACAGGGACATGCCAATTGCCCACCGGCGATGGCTGGCGCGCTCTGGCCTTTGCGATCCGCTGCGAATTATTCGTCGGGCAGTACGCCGGTGATCATGGCTGACAGAGATCGAACTGGACGTTTCGAATCGACACTGCGATGAGTGACAGTGCAGACACAGGACGCGCGCCAAAATATCCACGCCCCCGCCCCGGCTGGAGTGTCGTCCAGCTGAATGCCTGGATGGCTCTCTGTTTTCTTCTACATGCTGCGTCCATTTTGACCGCCATTGCTGCTGCATATGGAATCATGGGCGCCAAGGGTCTATCGCCTTTTCCGTAGGCTAGTAGTGGTTGTTGAACTTGAATGCCGGTGCATCCCACGCGGCGTACAACTGTATATGCAGCTGGATTGCAGAGGCTGAAAAGTTCACCTGCGACATAGTAGCAGCAAAACAAAAATGCCCCATGCTGCCATGCTTGCCCAAGCTGTCTGTCCACTGCTAGCTAGTTCTCTAGTTCACAAACGCATCGGGAATCCCTGAAGGCTTTTCTGATATTGATATCAACGCCAAAATTATCTCAAGCTTTTTTTCATTTAAATTTTTTAGAAGATTTGCAATGGCGATGTGACTTGGATAACACGAGGATATGGAGAAGTTCTGACTGACAAGAGGGTACTACAAAAAACTGGAGTTGCTGAACTGAACCCCGGGTGATATGATGACCAGAAGAGATCAGATTGCATTGTTTAGGAGGCTTTTCCTGCAGGGCTAGCTGGGATCGCAAGATTTTTGTCCTGCTCAATCAAGCACGCCGCGCTAGGAGCGTGGCACGGCTGCCACCGAGATCCCGAGCATCGAACACGACGCGGTTTTCGGCGGTCGCGCTAGCGCGATCTGGTTCAGTTCAGATTTTGTGTTCAGTTGGATATGCTAACGTCCTGTCCATATGCCTCCGTGTATGGACAGAAAGCTTTTTCTTGATTATTATGGTGCTTGCTAATCCTCCGATGGCATCGTTAAAGCTGAAAGCCGTCAGGATCATAGTCCAAGTTAAATGTCATTTCTGCGTTTATATGGAGCTAAATGGCGATTTAAAAACTTTTATGACCCGCTTGGAACGCAGGAAAAATATCATGATTCTCTGGGGTTTCACGTGTTGGAATGAAACCCTTAAGTTGTGGTATAGTAGTTCTCAAAAGATATCAGGTTAGCACAGGAGGCAGGATCAGAAACGAAATATTCTGACATGACTATAGGATCTGCTGATAGGTATGGAGTTAAATACTGACAACTTGTTTTGTCGTTTGCTAGTAAGTATGTTCAGCTCAGTTTGGTACAGAGAGGTCGTTCTTGTGTCAAATATCAAATTGCCAGGTCAATAACACGTCGATCACGAAAGAAAGGAACCTATGTGGCTACCAGCGGCTGATGTTTTGGCTGATGCTTTATACAAGATACTGGTGCTAATGCTATTCATTTTGGTTTTTTAAATTGTTTTACTAGACTTTGGCATTAAAAATAGTGCATTGTTAAGGAAAAGCAGTTGGAATGTAATGCTATTTATATCAATTTTTGCAGGCATATTGTGGTAATTTTTAAGGTGGATATTGAGTGCTAAAGACTATGTCTTATATGATAGTTTGATAAGTCTGTGAACCATTTAAAGCATAAAATATTCTTGAACACATGGATCATGGAGTACATATATTTCTTATTGAATTTGTGATAATTCAGTAATGGCATGTGTTTTTTCCCTTATGTACCAATTCAAGGCATCCTGATATATATAAAAAAACTTAAGACAATAATGTATGATACATATTTCGTTTATTGTGTGACAAAATATGTAATTTAAGGTACACAAGCTGCCAAGTTAGCCACAAAATTTGTGTAGCACATCATTGCAATTTGACATCTTTGAGTCTTTTTTACCACTGGCTGATGGCTGAGAATGTATCACAACACAGTTTGATGGTAAAAGTTCAGGTCTTGCCAATATGAGAAACTGCCGGTAGTAACAGCTTGTTATAACTTGAAATCGAAAGCCACGGAAATTTTCTCTAATGTGTCCACGCAAAAGATATATAGAATCACAATTTGTAATACAAGTAGTTGCACGAGCTACATTATCTTTTTCGATGAAACTCATGCTATCATTAATTTGAAGTCGTAAAAGTTTTGACTTGAGCCGTATTGACGTACGTAGGGCAGAGATCCTCCTAAGAAGTGGGAAAACAAGCGAAAATGCGGCCGCGTGGTTGGTGGAGGAGGAGACGAGTCGACCGACCAAATAATAAGCTTCAAAATCCCGGTTGCAATCCGTTTATATTTTGGCCTGCTCACGCAGGTTCATGAGCTGCATTTCTTAAGATTTTATTCCCAACAAGTACACCTAAAGAAACTGAAAAGCCAGGCAGTTTGCAAGAGCAGGACGAACAAATCCTAGTGGAAAGCAACTGGGAACTCCGAGATTGGATCGGTAGGAATCTCTCTCAGATAATTGAGCAAGCAACTGATGAGATTAAATAGAATATTAGAAGTAAACTACAAGTGGAAAACAATAGGTGGTTCCCGGTTGAGATTGCAGCTAAGCATGCTCACTTGCTCAGAATCCTGAAAAGCAAAGCTTCGAAGGGCCCGAGTCTGATCTTTTTAGGTATGACATCATATTATCTGGTATTTTGAATTGATTTTTTTAATTTGCATGGGACAGTAATGCACTGGTAGCATTTTGGGGGAGCATTTTTCATTGTAGGCAGGGTGTCCTTTTCCTGGAAAAGAAATTCAGAAAAAGAAGCAAGAGCAAGCTCCATGAGCCGTGACGGGTCCTCGAAGTCCCATGTTTCCAAGCAACAAAATATACGGTGACGCACTTGGGCATGTCACCGCATCCTACTTTTAGCATCGCAACCGAACGTCTTCCAAGCGTAGGAGATCGAGCTTGAAGACACTTGGATGGTGGTGATCGGCCAAGCGCCAGATCGATGGCAGCCGTCCGATCCTGATCCAACGCCTAGACCATTCAACAAAAGAAATTTCCCCTGATGAGATGCCCGTGTGATGAACAAGTTGGAGAGAAAAGACAGGACAAGAAGCACGATCGAAGAGAAATGAGAGATTCGCTCTCATGGATGAGTAAATTGAACATATCAGATGGGTTCTGTTGCATGTTTGCCTACTCTGTTTCGAGCAAGCAAGACTTCTTGATTCAGTTACATACATGGTCACTAGCTGTACACTGTGTTTGTCTGTGCCAACACAAAAAACGAAACGAACAAAGAATTCCCTTTTGATCGCGCGGCTGCAACGATCAGGTTACGTTAATCGATCAATCTGTACACAGAAGAAATCGGCTAAAAAAACACCTGAAATCCTCCAAAAACTAATCTGTCCAAAGAAGGATCACTGTCCAGTTGGTTAATCCTGAGTCCTGACGGCCGGTTGGTTGCTGAGCTCAGATCAGCCCCAGCGTCTGCACCAGGCCACCCATCTGCAGCGCGGCGTCCTGCCACGGCACGGGACCCGCGCGCCGCCGCCCCACGAACTCCATCACCTTGGCCAGCACGCCGCCGTCGCGCCGCTCGGCTGTCGACGACGCCGACCTGCTCGCGGCCTGCTTGTCGCAGCCGCCGCTCTTGAGCAATGCGACGTAGGTGCCGAGGTCGTGCACGCTGGCGAGGTCGGCGACCCTGATGAAGTCGAGCGGGAGCTCGACGCCGACGTGGGTGTAGCACGACCCCCGCCACGACGGGCGGAGCACCCCGGCGGTGGCCTCGTTGAGGAAAATCCCGGGGAGCTTGGTGATTGGGTCGTGCACGTTGGCCACACGCAGCGCCTTCACGCCCAGCTCGTCGCACCGGGCCTTGAACGCCGCGTTCCCGACCCTGGGCCCACCGAAGGAGAACACCGTCACGGGCGCGCCACGGTGGAGCCCCAGCTCCGTCAGATCGTACGCGAACAGCAGCGCCAGCGCGCTCCCCATGCTGTGGCCCGCCAGCGTGACGCTGACGTCCTCGCCGGGGTGGGCCTTGCCGCAGGACTCGACGAGGCGGGACACCTCACGGAGCAGCTGCTCCCTGCAGCTTCCCGCGCCGCCGAAGCGGCACGTCTTGTCGGCGGAGGTGTAGAGGCTGAGGAACCCGGACTCCACCTTGACCTCGGGGCGCGGGTCGCAGGGGTCGAACCGCGCAGGCTCGAGGGAGCTCATGAGGTTGGCCGCCCACTCGGCGGGTGTCACCGTGCCGCGGAACGAGACGAGCACGTCGCGGCGGCCCAGGCGGCGTGTCATCTCGTCGGTGGACACGGCCACGTAGCCGATCCACCGGCCGCGCCCGCTCGTGGAGGCGGGCTCCATGGTGGGGACCGACACCTCGTCGGGCGGCGCCGCGTACACGTACCGGGTGATCTCGTACCCGGCGCCGGGGAGACCCACCTCCGCCAGCATCCGCTCCCGGCCGTACTTGCAGTTGAGGTAGCGGCGGGAGGACGGGTCGAGGTCGAACGCTTTGTAGCACGCGTCCACAAGGTCGCCGTACCGCGCCACCTCGGCGCGCAGCACCGGGTGCACGGCGCCGGGCTCGAGCAGGCCAGCCCAGTCGTCGCACCCCTGGACCTGCCGCCACATGGCCGCCACGGTCGCCGCCGCGCTCCTCATCCGCGTAGGCGGCACACGTTGCGACGGTGCCTCCACCGGTGAGCACGCCGGCGCCGGCGCCGCGGCGACGCTGCCGCCCGCCGCGCGGCACCGGACCTGCTGCGAGCGAGGGGCCGCCGCGCCGGCGCATTGCCGGCGGTGCGTCGCCGCCATTGCTGCTGCTTTGGTGGTGGCTGCCAGGGCCATGGGCTAGCTAGCTAGCTAGCAACCTACGCGCGCTGAGCAGACGGTGGGAACGCGAAGACCATAGATGATGAGGAGAGAGAGGCTGAGAGGAAGGAAGAGAGTGCTGCTGCATGGTGGCGAGCGGGGGAGGGAGCTTATAAAGAGGCGCGCGAAATTCTCACTTGCGGTGGCTTGCACGCATGTCCCAATCCGTCTCCCGCCACAGTGTCGCTGCTGGCTGCTGCTACAGGAACAGGAGGAGGTGAGGCCGGGCGGGACTTGGATGGAAGCTGCGGCCGGCCGCGGCCGCGCGCGCTTTTGGCAATAACTTGCTGTTGCTGGGGGCACGGCGACCTGCCCTCGCCGAGCTGCCCCCCCTGGCATGCATAATTGCGAATCCGATATGAAGAAACAAGGACTACTAGTAGTAATCTGTGATTAGGAGGAGTAATCTATTGGGATTTCGATTGCTGGAGAGACCGGAAAGTGCAGCGCGGCGATGATGTTGTTCATCGGGAATAGGAAAAGTTTGGGAAAAAAGAAAAGCAGGGTGAAGAAAGGGAACAGGTTTGGCAAGTGATTGACCGGGGGATAGATGAATTGCACGGCCTGAATTCTTAAGATTTTTTCGGGGGTTTGGTTGGTCGTGAGCTGAGATTACGCTGGATTCTTCGTCGTGGCCGGGGGAAGGATGGTCAGAGTCAGAGGGCACGACTAGGGTCAGACCAGGGGGGATGGAATCTCAGGATTGCTGGATCATGTTCCTGCTGCTAACCGCGACCGGAGTCCGGAGCAGAGCAGGGATAAGCTCTGTTGCAGATCTGCTGTGTGCAAGCTGGTATTGTTGTCTGCTGCTACACTGATGCTGAGCCACTGATTCATCTACTGATCTACGAGGAAAAGGAATTCTGCAACAAGACACAGCTAGTTCCAATGTTAAAAGGCAGTCTTTTCTTTCTTTTTTTGGTTTTGAATCACAAAAGCGAGTTCTGGTAGGACGATCGTAGCCGTACAATGAACAGGTGATGCTTCGTTTGGAGGAGCACTCTGAAACTGCCTGTCGGGTTTGTAGTGGCAGGCCCTCATCAAATCAAATTACTAGTCCCGACTCTGGACGCGGTCAGGCAACATCGGTCGATCGGGTTACGACAGAGTAATTGGGTTCATTCAGTGCATTCTGGAAAATAACAGCAACCCGTCAGTTTCAGAGAATTTGACAGTAACTGACAGTAACACAAACGGGATGTTTCAACGCTTTCACCTTTCAGCTGACGACAGACCACAACCGTCGTCATTCAGCATCAAGAGTTAAACCATGGCAGTACTCAACACCTCATTATCAAAAAGATAACTGGATTTCTGTCTGCATAATTGCCTGCTCTGCATTGGTTCCTGCCAGGCCGGCACAGTATGGACACCGTGAAAGAGATTGGCACCTTCAAAGAAGGGTATATATTACGATCTACAGTACCATTGGCCCATACGTACAACATCGATACTCCGACTAGCTAGGAGCAGACCTTTATGCACAAAAGTTTTAGCCAATCTGAAGCCGATCAGCCGGCAATTAAGAGGGCTAGTTGGGGAAGCAGGTCGGCCATGGGGGGCCATCGAACCGTCCGTCGCCGGAGGCAGACGTGGCCGAACCGGGGCCGCGCCGCCCACGACGCGGCCGTCGGGGAGGCGACGTGGCCGCCCCACGCCGCGCGCGAGCCCCCTTTTGGGGACTTATCACGAGGGGGTGGCCTCCGGCCTTGGAGGGTGACGTGGAAAAAGCACAGGGCCAGGCGGCCGCAATTATTAGCGATGGCGCCGCGGAGGGCTCGGACCCGGAGACGTTTAGCGCTACTGATGCCGTCGTCGCTTTTATAATCCCGGTGTGGAGGGTCAACGGCCCCTCGTCTGTCGCCTGCGCATAGTGTTTTTGATTTCGGCCATTAAATTGGGTAATGCCTGGATCGAACAAGCAATAGCAAGCCAAACGGTGTGGAGGTTGATGTGCTCTCACGTGCGGTTCGTGGGACTCTCCTTCCAGTTTTAAATACACATACTCAAAAGATTATACTTAACATAAGATTAAGAGTTCATCAAAGCAGCGTGTCATGACCGTACCATATTAGGCCAGTCTCAGTGGAGAGTGTCACCGCATAGTTGCCAAGACTGCCATGTCACCGCATAGTTGCCAAGACTGCAAACTTTGAGAACTGTGTCAGGAGAGTATCATCACCATGACATCATCTCTCATCCCATGACACTCCCCTCATAAATATCACTGCCATGTCAGCAAAATTGCTGATGTGACATGATATTTAATGCTCATGACACTACCACTGAGACTGGCCTTAGTACACAATTTGCGGCTGAGGACACGAGTTCCCAATATTTTAGATTTTTATTAAATAATTTGAATTTGAATCCTACCAAAAGCCACCTTCTTTATTTCATCAGGTTCTGATTGTGTTTTATCAGGGGCAGTCCCGCGGATAATCAGCGGCACCCGATCGATCGAAATAATAAAGAAGACGAGGCATGCAGCTCGAGTGTTGACTTGAGGGCAGCTCCACGCTGTCACACCGCAGGCGTCCACACGGTTGGGCATCCAGCTCGCCGCTGATGCGGTTGCGCCGTAGGCATCCGTCATCAAGGCGTTGACGATTTCCTCCTCCTCTCTGCTTATCTCTGTACGTACGGCCGCGAGTGAACATTCGATGCACTGGTCACTGAAAGACACTCCCTCTTTTTTTCATATTAATTAGAGTAGACACTGTGACAGGCCGGGCCAGGGCAGCGAGAGCCTACACCTACACGACTGGGTGTGGGTGACGTAAGTAGGAGGAGGAGGCCATTTCTGTGGCCCTCCTCCGTTGGTATGGGAACAAGCACTGATTGAGCAAGCGTCCTCTGCTGCTCACTGTGCTACGTAGCCATTGCTCTCTTGCTTGCTTGTCATGTTGGCCCTCTGTCTCCGGTGGTTTCTTCTTGAAGCATCTGAATTATTCCTTCACTTTACTGCCGGCCGCGCGGCCGGTTGCTTGACTCACCAAACCAGCAAAGGAAATGAAACAGAGTCACGTTCTAGCAAGAAACTGGCCATAGTACGCACCTCTCGAATCATTGACCACCTACCATATTATCTGCACGTAGTATCATATGCACCGTAGGCATACTTTATTTACTAGGTAGTAGCATACTTACAAGTTACTGCAACGTACTCATCAGTGCACCGAGAGATAAGAAATGTTAACAGCGCAGACTGCCTACAGCTAGCACCAAAAGGTCAAAGTTAAAGGACACTGATTAGCTACACATATAGTATCTTGCTACACTCTCATACTGTGTTCTCTTTTTTTGAAAGATCTCATACTGTGTTCTCACCCTGACCTAGATGGCTGGATACTTGCCTATCTATCTGCAGTTCCGCAGTTGCTGGAGCCTGGACCTCGCGCTGCATATGTCTGTCGATCTGTGTGAAGAACTGAAGATCACCCGAGATGGACGGGATCAATGAGCGAGGTCGACCAGAGCGAGAGGACGTCGCGCTCAGCGTATGTAGAGGCCGGGGGCCAGGGCATTAATAAGGACGATCGGAGGAGTGAGAGTGAACATATATGGCTGACTTGCGGGAGATGAAGCTGACACACAGCACAGGTACGGTGCAGGCAGCCCCGGCGTCGACATGGCGCGTTGCTGGCCAGCCACTCGAGCAGCTCATCGGGAGCTCTTAACTCCGCGTCAACCGAGAGCGATCGCCGGCCGATCCATCCTTGTCGATCGCGCTCACCCGTCCTCAACAGAGCAAACGAAGTGGATCGCTACCTGTAGACTGTAGTGTTGTGTCCGCCGTGCACAGACACCGCTGCAGTATGGCCGATCGTCGGAATCTCCCGTTCCGACCGGCGCGACCGTTACCATCGACGGCGACGTATAGTACGTACGTGCGTGTGCGGTTAATTTTTTTTTTTTTGTTCCCCGAAATGAAGTGCTTATAGTTAGGCAGGCGCGCCTGACAGGAGCATTGAGGAACGGCGGCGGCGCGCGGCCCCGGCAGATGGAAGAAAGAGGACGTCGTCGTCGTCGTCGATCTCCGGCCCGGCCGGTCGAGGGTTGGCGCAACGCACACGCGAACACCCAGCTGACCAGCGTGGCAGCGTCCCCCCTCTTTCATGGTAAGCGCAAGCGGACTCCTCGTCCATACTCCGTATGCATGTCAGGACCGGTCATGGACTGGATGATTATTCCGTGGCATTGGACGACGACGACGACCCTCTTTAAGCTTTTGCTGACGGACCGGGTGCAATGTAACGTGGCCAGGCGCATGCACGTAAAGCCAAAAGGGCTCCATGCAAATGCATGCACCATCCGGCGTTCCCTGTGCATGCGACGAGTGTGTGTTTGTGTGCGCGCGGCCTGCCTCCGGATCACGATCAGTGCAACTTGACACGCGAGCGAGAGCCTTTTGGACTTGACCGGCTAACCGCAGCCGGCGACCTCCGACCTGTGTCGTCGTGTAGCCCGCCTGGCCGGCCGGCCTCGCTGGCTGGTGGTCCTGCGAGAGCACGTACGAGTGTACGACGAGTCAACGTGGCCGGCCGCACAAGTGGCTCACGACCGGCCGGTTGATCGCTTTAGCGTGCTGTTGCGTGCGTGGGTGCGCGCGCGTCTCGTACGTACTCTCAGATACTACGTGCCGCTTCCCGGAAACTTGGAAGGCGCGGCGGCGTACGTACGTGCCCGCCTCCTCTACCTACGTCTACGTGGCATCGCGATATGGTGTACCATACCATGCTGCACACACCGATACGTGCGTACGTAAGTGTAGCTGGCTATATATATAGCTGTAAAAATAAAGTGCACGACTAGTCGACTGGCTATGTGTGTACGCCAAGTATATATATATGCACGTTCCGTACACGGAACCCTCGCTGACACGTACGCACGCTGCACGCAGGTCTCCGGCCGATACGCTCGCATCGGCCGGCACCGCCAGTTGACACCAAGGTCTCCGGCGACAGCTAGCTAGCGGCGGCGCCCTGAAAGGCTGAAACCTTTCTGTCGTGTGCGGTGCGCCGGCGCGCCGCCACAAAAGATGTGCGAGGCGAGACGCGCAGCTGGCGGCCATTACGTACACGGTACACCGGCCAGCCAGCTTGTCGAGATCCGGAAGCGAACGATACGCGCTGTGATGCCGGCCAGTGGTCGATCAATCGCAGTTTTGCAAACGACAACATTTTATCTGAAGAAGCAGCTGGCAGCCCACGAAGTTTATACATAGTAGTAGAACATTTTGAAGTAAACTGCAACATTTTAATTATCTGATACGGATCTGAGTGTTCTTCGTTTTTGCCCTGCTTCAAAGGAGTGCTACAGTTGAGTGCCGCCTGCTAATTTTGGTTGATCTTGAACGGATACCAGGATTGTTCATGGCTTTTGATTGTAAGTTCTAACGGTATGTTCGGCTGGTAGAAAAGTCGGCTGTTTTTAGCTGATTCTGACTAATTCAATAGTGTTATGTGAGGAAAAAAAATGGTTGATTCTGACAGTTTCTCTCATTGGCAAGACCTAAACAAACATAAATCAATGGATAAACCACTTCTAGCTATAAAAAGACTCGAATTGGCCCAGCATGAACTAGATTAATCTCCCCACTCCTACTCTCTTTCGACGGCGATTGCCTTTTCTGAATAGTAATCATTCTAGTCGCACAACTAGATGACAATATGACCATTCACAGGTGAAATGCATATATACTGTATTTGTTTTTTTATACATGTATTTAATTGGTAGTTCATTTTTTTAACCAACCAACGTTCATGAAGATGAGCACGTACTTCTTTGGAGATGGTAGCCTTAGAACTGTTTAAGAGTCATGGATAGAAGTATAACCATAGACTTTGTCAGGCTTAATTTGCTTTTTTATTCAACGATTGAAGCTGGGAGGATGTAATAATTGAAGAATGTGTACACTAAACCGTATAGGCAGAAAAATTCTATTATCTAAAAAATGTATAAAAACAGATATAGTATTTAATATTTGTTTTTTGCAACACAAACTGCCAAGTTAGCCGCACAAATATGAGTAGCAAATCATTGCACTTTGACACCTACGAGTCTTTTGACCACCGGCTGTTTTGGACCGACAGTCCATACACGTATGCATGGACATGACGTCACATATCCAACTGCACACAGAAATCTGAACTGTACCAGATCACGCGACAAGCGAATACGTCCTGTTTCGATGCTCAGGATATCGGATGCACCCGTGCTACACTCCTGGAGTCCTGATGCGTCGTGCTTGATTGAGCAGGACAAAACATTGCGATCCCAGCTAGCTCTGCAGGAAAAACCTTCTAAAGGATGCAATAATCTGACCTCTTCTGCTCATCGCCGGGAGTTCAGTTCAGCAACTTCTGCTTTTTTAGTACCCCCCTTGTCAGCACTTCTCCCTATCCTTTTGTGCCATCCAAGTCACATCGCCATTGCAATTCTTTTTAAAATTTCGAATAAAATTTTTGAGAATTTTTTGGAGCTGATACTCCCAAGCCTTCACAGATTTGAGATTCCCGATGCGTTTCTGAACTAGCAGGGGACAGCTTGGGTAAGCATGGCGAAATGGGCCACATTTTGTTTAGCAATGCTGCAGGCAGGTAAACTTTTCAGCTGCATATTCAGTTGTACACTGTGCGCGTTCCTCCATTCAATTTCGACACACTACTGGAACAGGCTATGAGCTGATGACAAAGGCAAATCCTTTGTGTGCCACTGAAAGTGATCTCATTCCCTCACGCGCCAAACAAAGGATTCTATTCGTGGTCACTTCAAAACAGCTATAAATACATCCGGGCCTGATCGATCTCCTGCTCCGGTACCAATCCGTGCATGAACAAATGGCAACCCCTGCCACGATGCGACCGCGATCCGCTCTTCACAAGGGCACAAGCCCAGCGCGTCCCAAACCGTGCCGTGCGCGCGTCGCGGCGGCCGCCGCCGCCACAGCTAGCGCGGCGGCGATGGCGACTTCCGCCGCCGAGAGGACGTGCGCGCCATCCACCTCATCGGCGAGGACGAGCACGCGGCGGAAGACCACGGCGTCGGTGGCGAGCATGTGGAGGCAGGTGCAGGGGTCCCACGACTGGGACGGCCTCCTCCAGCCGCTGCACCCCGTGGTGCGCGACGAGGTGGCCCGGTACGGCGAGCTCGTCGGCGCCTGCTACAAGGTGCTCGACGCGGACCCGTCGTCGCCGCGGCACATGTGCTGCAAGCACGGCAAGGAGACCGTCCTCGAGGAGGCCGGCGTGGCCGGCGCCGGGTACGCGGTGACGCGCTACATCTACGCGACGCCTGACGTGTCCGGGCCGGCGTCCACCAGCGGGCGGCGCTCCAGCAGCTGGGTCGGGTACGTGGCCGTGTCCACCGACGAGATGAGCCGGCGGCTCGGCAGGCGCGACGTGCCTGTCTCCCTCCGCGGCACGGTGACGCGGCGGAGTGGGCGGCCAACCTCATGAGCGCGCTCGAGCCGGCGCACCTCGACACGCTGCCGCGCGCACCCGGACGTCAAGGTCGAGTCGGGCTTCCTCAACCTCTATACCTCCTCCGCGCCCGGCGGCACCGCTGGCATGGGGAGCTGCCGGGACCAGCTCCTCCGCGAGGTGTCCCGCCTCGTCAAGGGCGCCCACCCAGGCGAGGACATGAGCATCACGCTCGCCGGACACAGCATGGGCAGCGCCCTCGCCACGCTGCTCGGCTACGACCTCGCCGAGCTCGGCCTCAACCGCGACGCGTCGGGGCGGCGCGTGCCCGTCACCGTGTTCTCCTACGGCGGGCCACGGGTCGGCAACTCGTCATTCAAGGAGCGGTGCGACGAGCTCGGCGTGAAGGCGCTGCGCGTGGCCAACGTCCGCGACCCGGTCACCATGCTCCCGGGAGCGCTCATCAACGAGGGCACGAGTGGGTTCCTCGCCTCCTGGGCGGGCGCCGGCGACCGGTACACGCACGTCGGCGTGGAGCTGGCCCTTGACTTCCTCAGGCTCCGCGACCCGGGGAGCGTGCACGACATCGGCGCCTACGTGTCGTCGATCAAGGCCGAAGCCTCCGGCAAGGTGCCGAATGCGGCGGCGGATGGCCATGGCGGCGTTCTCGCCAAGGTGACGGAGTTCGTCGAGGGACAGCGCGCCGCCGCGTTAGCGTGGAAGGAGGCTGCCCTGCAGATGGGTGGCCTGGTGCGGACGCTGGGGATGATCTGAGTTGAGCAAGCAACCGGCGGTCAAGATTAACCGGCCAGTGATGCTCTTGGATAATTTTGTTCTTTGGAGGATTCAAGGTGTTTTTAGCTGATTTCCTCTGTATAAATCGATTGATTAGCGTGACTTGATCGTCGTAGAAACGCGATAAAAAAAAGATTCTTTGTTCATTCATTTTAATCGGCGGTACAGTGTACAACTTTGTTCTTCTTTTATTGAGAAAATGGGTACAAGATGTTTTTTTACATTTTAATTGCCAATGAGAGATTGAAAAGCCACCAACAATCTTGTCTCTGCGCAAAATGAATCTGAATTTTAAAATGAGTGAAGATGAACCAAAATTAAGAGGCACTCAAGCGTAGGAGTTAGGACTCATCTGAAACATGGAAAACGAAGAACACTCCTAGGTTAAGCAATCCGGAGAGAAGTGCTTAAAACTATCCTTCAAGATTCCTATGCGTTGGGTTATACTCAAATATGATTTCCGTATGTACTCCCCCATCCTGAAGTATAATATATTTTTTTCTGCCTTGAGTCGAACTTTTCTAAGTTTGACTCATTTATTATAGAGAAGAGCAATATTATTTACAATATTAAATGAGCATAACTAGACGTGTCATGAATTTTTTTCCATAATTTACTTATTTTGAGTGTTAGATGCTAATACTTTTCTTTATAAACTTGGCAAAACTTAAAATAATTTTATTCAGGACAAACCTAAATATAGTACTCTGCTGGGAGGATTCGCGCACTCCCAGCGATTCGAGCACTGTAGATTTTTTTGTTTTTGTTTTTTTCTTATCTTTTTTCCTTTTTTTCTTTTTTTTCTATACTAGCACTATTTCAATTTTGTCTAAAAAAATAGGTAGATCTATGGCACTAAACGATAACGTCTATTTCTATAACGCGGGGAGTATCTCCGGCCTCCCAGCGCTCTTGGGCGCTGTAGCCCCTTCTTTTTTATTTTCAAAACTTTTATACATCATACTTTTTTCACTACAGTATAGTATGTTTGTTTTCCCCATACGAGTGTCACGTCTGGTGGTATCTCTAGTATTATCTTCAAATTTTTTTAAAAAATATGCGTCCAACCACAGTCGTTGTGTCCTCGCCACGTGAGTCTAATGTTGTGCTGTCACACAGTTTCTCGGTCGTCACATGTTACAACTATGTATTGTTGTCAAATAAATTTTTGGTGCCCTTCACGCGTTAGAGTCGTCGTTGCCTCCACACGAAGTTTAGAACGTCACACAAATATTGTGCTCATTGGCTGTTCGTCCAATCTCTCGCATAATGTGTCAACTCGGCTTCCTCTATCCCTTCTCTCAAGCCCGAATTTGGATTAGAGGTGGTGCCGCTGCCTCGAAGAGAGATACCGTCCACTCCGGGCTCACCGGCTTCACATATGAAACCCGCGACCACCGTTTCTTCTGAGACGAGTTCGTCGAACCGTTCCTACCCCTAGATTTTTCTCTCCCTTATCTTTGTTATTTGTCGGCGAGCAGGTCAAAAACGTCACTTCACGCTGATCCAGTCCTCAGTTCCCACTACCTCTGGCGCCGTAATGTCAGAACGCCCTCTTTAGTGCACACTCTATGTCAACACGGCCATGCTCTCCACGGTCGAGAACATCTGTCTTACTGCCTTCGAGTTTGCTTACGAGTCATGCCAGTATAATAGCACCACTATCCATGATCTCTACACAGAACAACCAATTTGGCGGTTGGCACGGCGTTAGCGCGCCCCTCTACCTAGTACCTTATATTTTAGGGAGGAGGGAGTATTAGAGAAGACCCATACTTTCCATGGAAACTCCTCCAATCCAAAATAAAGCCTAATTTGATGATAGTTAATTTCAATTCACATCTAACTTGGCTTAGCTCATAGTAGCACCGTAGACAGCTGAACGTAGCTCAGCTGGTTGGTGGAACCTGCCCACTAAGGTTCAAGTTCTTAACTTGGACATTGGTGCTCGCATTTTTCTGGATTTATTTCAGGATTTAACCGACGCTATTCTTTCAATCTCAAGGATCAGTCAGCTCAGTCTCTCGGAGGTGCTCATAAGGGTAGGGTTGCGTGCGTGTATTCATAGGGTTGAGTGTGCGTGCATTTGTGACCGTCTGCGTTTGTACTGTGTTTCGCAAAAAGAAGAAGAAGGGAGTATGTTTTTAAAAAACAGAGCCACCACCTACTACAACCATACAAAAAGCAACAAAATATACAATTAACTAATTAGCTTGTTCTAACAAATTAAATAGAGTAATTAACTTACCGTGAATTAACAAGGTAATTCAAAAACAGAGGGAGTGGTATTATGAAGACAAGATTTCTCTAGTATATATATAGGGCTACATCTTGTAATATACGAAGTTGTACATTATCTTTTTTTTACACCTCGTGCCATCATTTTTGTAAGCCGTAGAAGTTTGGACTGAGGCTTATTGACGTAGGACCGAGATCCTCCCATGAAATGGGAAAACACGCAAGAATGCGGCCGCGTGGTTGGTTAGGGGAGAAGAGTGAAGAGATGAAGCCATTGACCAAATAAGCTGCGAGATCCGCGTACGCATGCAGGTTCATGAGCTGCGTTTCTTAAGATTTTATTCCCGACAAATACAACCAAGGAAACCGATCGAAAAGCCAGGCAGTTTGCAGGAGCAGGATGAACAAATCCTGGTGTGGAAACTCCACGATTGGATCGCTAGGAATCTCTCTCAGATAACTGAACAAGTCGCTAGGAATCTCTCTCAGATAACTGAACAAGTAACTGAAGAAATGTTAAATAGAATATTTGAATTAAACTGCAAGCGGAAACAATAGGGGGTTACGGATTCTGAAAGTCACAGGTTGGAGGGGGCCCAGCCGAATAGTGTTATCTGATAAACTAGCAAGGTGGCCCGCGCAAATTTGCGCGGGTAGCTAGTATTTATATAGTAACATTTAGATTTTTTTAAAAAAATTAAATAAATATTTTTGCTTAGTAATGTTATCGTACATTTTTCATCATCATGTTCTGTGACACATTCTTTTTAAAACATAGAATTCAGAAAAAAAGAAAATACATAGTTAGAACATACATTTTATATTTTCTAAATATAATATTTTTTATTTTTTTAACACTTTAGTTCTTTGTCCGCCGTCTACATGTTTATCCGAGAGTTTTTGTATGATGATAATTTCATCTCAAACTTTTAAAAGAAAATTCAGATAAGTATCCACCAAATATAGTCATGATTAAATTTGAGCTTGTGTCTACACAATGAATGTTGCAACGTCATCTTTTGCTCTTTTCATATTCAAGTCTCTCTTTTTCTTTAATATCCTATCACCAATTGCTACGGCTCTATGCATGCAAGCTCTCCTTGCCTAACCATCCGTACATTTGTTCCCACTATGGATTATTATATGTTGCGGCCGGCAAATTTACTTTTGCGCTAGCAAGATATATTCTTTTTCTAACCAATTTGAGGTTGTTATACTATGTATTTTTTTAGCTTCACGTGTTGTGGATTCTGTCCCAAACATCATAGCAACTCCAAAGTTAGAAATACCCAACCCCAAGGATATGGAACCTCTCTAGTTTATTTTAGTGGATTTGGAAAGGAGTAAGAAGCTGGCGGAGCTACCCCACTTTGAATTTTTCATAGCACAATTAAAAAAATAGAGTGAAGCATCTCTTTGGCCCCCTCCCCCTCCCTCCACTACCTCTGCTCCAAGAAGCGCCCCTACACTGCAACCACAGAGGATGTGTCCCTAATGGCTCGTGTTGTCTCCTTCTCATCAAACATTACTTGCATCAAGCCATGGACCGGTGTGCATTCCAAACATGTATTTTGATGTTTTTTTGTTTTAGATCACTTCACCACTATGGCATGAGTACATTATGTCATCACACTTTACTCCTGAACTTTTTAGCTTTCAAGAGGCCTTATCCATTTTTTAGCCTCAAGGGGTTTCTTACAAAGCAACCTCGTCTATTGTTGTACAAGAATGTGGTGGTGGCGCCAGCTCTACTCGCCGACCTTGCCGGTGCTCCTGTGGCTAAGGTTCATGGGGGGCGGACGATGTAGGGTTGGTGACCTACAGGGCACTTTGTTTCTATGTTTCGTCGCCGTCAAGGGCCACGACATAGTGGCAGCAATGCTCGATCCAGGCGGCATGGGAGCGGCGGCGCGACTAAGGGCATGGAGTGAATCGGGTCGTATGGTCCTTGCAGAGCGACGACTCGGCAGCTCGGGCCCAATGAGCCTTGGCATGGTGGTGTTAGGCAGAGATGGTGGTGAAGACGGGCTGAGGGAAGGTGACAAACGGAGGTGGACAGTCTCGCGCCTGGTGACCTGCTGCGTGAGCTACATAGGAGACGCAGCTGGGGTTCCGTGATGGGTGACTCAAAGATGAACAGTGAGGATAGAGGTAGCCGGAATCAAGGAAGAGAGGAATGAGGACGTACAAATGGATGTAGGCTTCTGGGCAACGTATTCTTTTCCGACCGCACTTAAGAACAAATGGATGAAAAAGTGGATGTAATGACACTTGAATAAATCAATTTTTTAATGACAGTCAAGGGATTTTTCTATGTCACTAAGGAGATTTTCTCATTTATAAGTGTCTTGTGTTGAGAATGCAATCCATATTTAAATTTGATGCGAAACGTAGACTCCTTCTTTACTATCTTTTATTCAAATTTTTAATTGTCACTTTGAGAAAGCTGAATATTTCGGATCCGTGTAGTGTAGACCGTGTAGAGGTGCAATTTCTTTTTTTCTTTTTAAATTCCAAATCCAATCCGTGTAGAGGTAAATTTATTTTTTTTCTTTTTAAATTCCAAAGCCAATCCGTATTGAGGTCCATTTCTTTTTTCTTTTTTTTTTTGCTTTTTAGAATTCTGAATTTAATTATACTTATTATTACTAGTATTTGACTTTAACTCTTTAGACTAGTCTAAACCGTTAGGTCTTCATAAAATCTGACTGTCTAAATCCTTTTTTTATTAACGTGGGATTTTCTAGGCCCTCTCGGTGAACGTGGTGGCTCTTTTGCTTCTGCTTTATTAAGATAATAGATAGATTATAATTGATTTTCGAATGACATATTATCTGATATCTGTTGCTCGTAACAGTGTCTCTGGCTCTCTGCTACAGGGGAAGAAGGTGAGACGAGCTGCGGACTCGGATGGAAGCTGGCTGCGACTGCGCGCGCTTTTGGGCGACACGGCCATCACCGTCGTCATTCATTTTTCCTTTTGTTCAGATCGGCTATCAAATGCCAAAAGGTCAATAAAACACAGACTTTTAATCAACACCTCATGATTAAAGAAGAAGAAATTGCCTGCCTGCTTTCGTTGGCTCCAGCAGGCAGGCACGACCGCACGATATGTATCAATACGGTATGGACGCCTTGAAAAGGTAGTATAGTACCATTTGGGTTTGGCCCATACGTGCAGCATGGTATACATACCCGTACTACTAGTTAGGACTCGCAGCAGATGTTTATGCCTAAAAGTTTGGCGATGAAGCGGCAATTAAGGGGGCTAGTTGGGGGAGCAGGTCGGTCATCCATCCTTCCGTATCGTGGCAACGGAAGCTGTAGGTAGGGCTGGACGCCAAGCTCAAAGCTCGCGAGCTGGCTCGGCTCGAACGTAGCTCGGCTCGGCTCGGCTCAGCTCGGTTGATTTTTTAACGAGTTGAGCTGCAATTTTTGCTCGTTTCGTTAACGAGCTAGCTCGAGCCAGCTCGCGAGCTGCTCGCGAGCCAAACGAGCCCAATGGCTAAAGGCTCAAGCCGTCCAATATAAAGAGCTAAGCCGAATCAAGTAGCCTACATGGCTCAATTACTCATTAGTTGTAGCTCGTGTTGCGTATGTTTCAAACATATTCAATTTTAGAGGTTTAGAATTTTATAATTGATATATTTTATTTTATTTTATATATGTTAATGTGATAATATCGAATTCACACTAGGCTCGTGAGCCTAACGAGCTGGCTCGAGCCGTTAACGAGCCGAGCCGAGCCAACCTTTTTGCTCGTTTTGTTAACGAGCCGAGCCGAGCTGGCTCGTTAACGTAACGAGCCAGACCGAGCCGAGCCGAGCCAGCTCGAGCCGGCTCGGCGTCCACCCCTAGCTGTAGGGCTGTAGCCACTCGTCATCAAGACGTTGACGTTTTCCTTTCTCTCCCTCTGTACGGTCACGAGTGAACATTCGATGCACCGGCCGGTCACTGAAAGTGAAAGGTTGCTCCCTATTTCTTTTTGCGCTATTACACGACTAGAGCGCAAGCGGGTGACGTGGCGCTCTGTTTAGGAGCGAGGAGGCCATGGCCGTGTGCCGGCATGGGAGCAGCTAGCACTGAACTGATCGAGCAAGCGTCATCTGTGTCTCCTCTGGTACGGGTTCTTCTCGGAGGGTCCGGATTATCCCTTCACTCTATTGCCGGACTCACCAAAGCAGTAAGCAAACACAGAGCCGCGTTCTAGAAGCAAAGAAACTTGCTGTAGTACGTGCCTTGATGGTAAAATAACAATATAAGATTATATATGCGTGACCTGATCTCGATCGAGCGAGGAGTGAACAATGGCTGACTTGCCCGAGGATGGTGACGGACGTACAGCCCCGGGCCGTCGACGTGGCGTGCTGCTGGCCAGCCACTCAAGCCTAGGAGCTCCATCTTGCGCTCTTTAAACTCGGAGTCAACCGAAAGCGATCGCCGGCCGATTTATCCGTCTCTTTCGCCCACCCGTCCGTCCTCAACAGAGGAGTACATGCCAGCAGCGGCCTGGCCTCCAATGCGAAGCTTTTGATCGGGCTGGGGGCGTCGTAGGCCATGCCTGCGCCACACACATGTGCGAGGCGACACATTATACTCCTTTTTTTAGACCCGGAAGGAACTGAAAAGGCGAAGGCCTTCATTGACTACGCTCGGCCACAATAACTGTTCTCTTTCTATAAAAAGTTATCTATCTAAAGAATCGTGTCAGTTTATTTTTATCTTTATGCATACGTTTTCATAAAAACAATATTTTTCTATACTTTTCACTCTTTTTTTCAGATCTAAACACGCCCTTAGTTTGAGGTTTCTGCGTGCGTTTCCGCGACAGCTAGCTGCAAGTCGTTTTCGATCACGCTTAGGGCGTGTTTAGTTTCAGAAAATATGCGAAAAGTTTTCACCTGGCTAGAGAACGGTGTTTCTTTCTATGCACACGACTTAATGCAAAAAGTTTTCACCTTTTCATCCTCTACACCCCTTACTTGAAAGCGAGTGAGCGAGCGGCCGCTGGAAGCAGTGCACTACTCATCAGATGCATGGTGGTATGAGTTTTTTTTTTTTTTTTTTTTGAGACCAGGGAGTTCATTCATTAATCATGAGAAGGATTACAATCAGCCGCAAGGCATCTGTGCACGCATGCAGGGGCTTCTTGCCACTCACCCAACACACACTCGCTAGATACCTGTTTAGCCAACTCATGAGCTACTGTATTACAAGCTCGACCCGCAAAACATAAGGAAAAGTTTACAAACGAGCTACTAAGATCATGAATCTCCCTGAGAATAGCCGTGATTGCCGATCTCTGGTCCCCTTTCATCGCCCATAGGCTAATCAGCTCCAGACAATCCGTTTCAAAGACCACATTATCAACGCCATGAAGTTGAGCAAGGATCAGACCATCCCTACACGCCATCGCCTCCATAGTTAACGCATCCGAGCCAGAGCTATACCACCTCGCTGATGCCCGGTAGAAATCCCCCCCATGGCCACGAAGGACAGCTCCCGTCGCTCCACTTCCATCCGGGTAGTAAGCACCATCAAAGTTACATTTGACCCATCCCTCCCGAGGAGGTTTCCATGTCGCTCTATTCTTAGTGGCAGGTATTTTGTACGGGTGTAGAAGTTGCCACAGATCAAAGGCAGTATCCCGTACCCACATCACAGCTTGGTAGAGTGAAATTCCCCTCTCACCATGACGACGCCTATTTCGTAGCATCCAGAGCGACCACATCCCACATATAATCACTGCTCGATTCTTCTTAGAGCAGACTGTGTCCATTAGAAGATCACTCGCCCACGAATCAGGGCGGAGCTTAGGCAGCTTGACCCCTGTGATTACCTTAGCGTGCTCCCAAAACACTTTTGCAACGGTACACTCCATCAGCACATGTCGCACCGACTCCTCATCAGCCCCACATACTTCACAATTGGCTATCGGTTCAATGTGACGCCGGTGAAGTACTCCTCGTGCTGGCAGAAAATTATGTAGTACCCTCCACCAAAAAACTTTCACTTTCGGTGGGACATCCAGCTTCCATACAAGTTTCCATGGCCCATCATCCGACGATCTTGTGTCATCTCCTACGCCTCCTCCATTCGCCTTCAAACTCTCTTGCAGGCGATATGCAGACCGAACAGAATAAAGGCCATGCTTCTCCTTCTCCCATGCCCACAAATCCTCTCCCCTTCCTCTCATCGGCACCTTAAGTATTGCATAGACATCCACCGGGAAAAACGTGTCCCTGATGAGAGACTCATTCCACGCACCGCTATCAGTGATGAGATCCGACACCCTTCCAATCCCTTGCCCCTCCCTAGGTGTTAAGGGGCATCCACCAAAATGTCCAGGGAGCCATCTATCACCCCAAATACGAGTCGATGAGCCATCACCAATCCGCTTGACAAGTCCCTTGCTCAATAGTTCACGACCAGCTAGAATAGCCCGCCATGTCAAGCTTGAGTTTCTCCTCCGTGTACACGACATGAAATCCCCATCATGGAAGTATCTCCCTTTAAGAACTCGTGCACACAAGCTGTCGGGCCGTATCAGCAACCTCCATCCTTGTTTGCCTAACATTGCAAGGTTGAAACTATTAAGATCGCGAAAGCCCATACCTCCTTCAGCTTTCGGTTTCGTCAATCTTTCCCATCGCTGCCAAGCATGGTGGTATGAGTTGGATTGGAGTGGATGCATCATGCACGCACCGCGTATCAGAATGCGGCGGTGAAAAACCAGGAGACTGTTGGGGGGCCGCAAAGACTTTGGTCGATCTGGTGAAGTGAAAGGTGTACTGCCACTCCAGAGTCCAGACTTACTGGCACTACTACTACAGAGCGCATATACTCCTACCAGATGATTATTGGCCGGCCCCGGATGTCGTCGCGTGCGTGCACGCGTCCGCTGGTAGGCTGGTAGCAGGACTGCAGGGCGAGGACGAGGATAGTACTACCTGAAATGTACTCCATCTGCAACCATGACTGCACTGGTAGTAGTACTGTAGGAGATATGTCCTGGGCGGCGCGCCGGCGCCCGATCGATTGACATTGCGTGTCTGAACGACGACGACGGCGTGCTCCTCCCTGTCCCCTGACGGCCACCTGCACTACTACAGTACACCTTCGTGCCGCCTTCTGACACCTGGCTACTGTACACGCGCCTACCTACCTCGGTACGGCCCAGCTACTCTCGCACGGCAATATACGACTTGGCCACGTCGTCGTCGTTGGGTGCTGCCGAGTCTACAGGCTCGCGGTCGCTGGCCTAGCTAGCTTTCCTTGCCGAGATCAGCCTGGCGTCGAATTTCCAGCCTCATCGGCCGGCCAGCCGAGGAATCACATCCATCATCGGCGACAAGGCAATCAAATGTCTCTGGCTTGTCAAACCCAAACCTGCAGGCCGGTGGTGTAGCTAGCTAGCGTTTATTTTCCTTTTTCCCGGTCAGTCAAACCACAACACATTGCCGGAAAAACCATATATAGGAAAACAAATGCCGCGGCGCGAGCAGTAGCAAAAACCTCTCCACGTCGCTGCCGACTCGCCGGCCGGACGATCAATTAAAGAGACCGAGGTGAAAACTTGAAGATTTTTGTCCCCAGGAAAAAGTGTGCGGAACCGTCACGACCAAGCGTTGAGATTTCGTTCCGATTCCCGGCCGGGATGCGGGCATGCGGCGGTACCTGTTCGACACGGGGAGCTAACCTCTCAAGTCTGAATGAAGCTTCCCGGCGCCCTGCTGCCGGTGCAGAAATTTTAAACGGAACGGAACGGGACGGGACGGGGACCGAGCCTGCTGTAATAACGAGAAAAGGCCGATCGAACAATGCGTGGCGTACAGACGAGCATGCATGTGTCTCGCTTTGCTACGTCAGATCCATAAAAGGGAAGGAGAAAAGGCTGGATTTGCACTGGCATTGGCGGCACATCATCAGCAGATTCTAGCCTTACTAAGTTAACAAGCAACAGCTAGCTGCATTAGCCTTTACAACTTTGGATAATACCGCCACTACTCACAAAACGAGATATGTCACGGCGACCCGTCGCATCGAATATACCCATCGACCAATATCTCTACCGACGCGCCTTTCCTTTTTGGTTCGTGCTCATCCAAGTGCTAGCTAGCTAGCTCCGATCCTACTGTATCAAGCAAGCAAGCTGCTGGGTCCGGGAAACTGCCTTTACATTTCCTGGGATGGTCATGGATGATGCATTACGTGCGTGCCTGGACCGGCCTTGGCGTCATCACGTACGGGTATATTCCTCCTTTGGGTTGCTTCTTTCCAATCCAAAATCTGACGGAGATGATGCCACACAAAACCTTTCTGCAGGATCGAATATCTTTCATTTTTTTTTCTCACTTTTTCACAAGAGATGACGACGGCGATCGATCGATAGGTTTGCACTCTGCATCCCCATCTGGCCATCTTGCATGGGTCCCTGGCGCGAAAAAGGGCAACGCCAGCTTCACTCGCTCGCTTTCTCGGGTCGGGCCGCCTGCTGACATTTCTCGGGCGCTCTGAATACTCCTCCGTCGCATCAATAATATGGGGGCTACCCTGTATCCTCATCGCCTTCTGGTTGTCACACACCAGCGGTGCATACAACATACTTAATCCAGAGGTGACTGGTATGAATTTAAAAGGTGATCCTGACAACAAGTCAATGGCAAGGAAGTCTTGCACTTGTAACTTCCAAGTTACCCTTTTTGACTGAATTGGAGTAGCAATATATCTTTGCGAGTAAAACTCAACCTTCGATCATGTAGACCTGCTTCACAAGTCATGCCTGCGGCAAGCCAGTCAAAACGCACCTCGTAAAAGAATGCAAATGCTCTAGTTACATGACCTTTGGTTGCAACAGAAAGCCTGGAATTCTTTCAGACCTCGGACCAGCACAAAGTAAACCGTATGTAAATGCCGAGGAAACTTCATCCGACGACCACATGCTAGTTTATTCAGTAAGTAGGTATCGTACTGCCTGATGATACTTCATATTTTACTTTTGATCATAGTTACATACATGACCATGCAAAGGTATCAAAGTTACAACACTGCTTGGAACAAAAATTTGATGCTATCTACTACACTGACTTCATAAATAACAATGCTGGTTTTGGTTGATCTCAGAGCAAGCCTATACAAAGGGCTGTATAACAAAATTTGATGCTATATATAATTCTAATCTACTACACTTGTGGTTGTAATCTACTACAATGTTTCATAAATAGCAGAGCCGGTCTCGGTTGATCTCAGAGCAAACCTACCCAAGGCTGTTTACAGCAATGCAGACATCTTCAGGTAATCCTCGTCAGAATGGTATGCAGACGGCCTCTTTTCAGCCATAAACTCTTCGTCGCGTAGATGTAGCCGTCCCCTCGTACCCCGCGCCGCCACGCCGGCCTCCTCGAGGACGGTCTCCTTGCCGTGCTTGCAAGCACATGTGCCGCGGCGAGACGGGTCCGCGTCGAGCACCTTGTAGCAGGCGCCGACTCGCCGGAGCGGGCCACCTCGTCGCGAACCACGGGGTGAAGCGGCTGGAGGAGGCCGTCCCAGTCGGGGACCCCACCTGCCTCCACATCTCGCCACCGTCGCCGTGTCGTCCGCCGCGTGCTCGTAGTCCTCGCCATCGAGGCGGGCCGGCCGCGCGCACGCCCTCGGCGGCGTCGCGCCATCGCCGCGCGCTAACTGTGGCGGCTGCTGCTGCCGCGACGCGCGCGCGGCACGGTTTGGGACGCCGGCTGCTTGTTGAGTACTGAAGGCTGCATCGCGGTTGGATCGTGGCGGTGGATGCCATTTGTTGAAGCGATGATTGGTACTGGACTGTGAGATCGGGCGCGCGTGTATATATAGCCCTTTTGAATTGAGCGCGGACACGCGTGCCTTCTGCTCGTTTAGCCACGTCGAGAAAGGATGGCACGGCACCAACGACCATGACAAGGGCCAGAGCTAGCCGGGACGCGCCCGCGCACGTTGGTGACGTCCCAGCAACCGTCGTCAGAGTCCCTGCTTCATAAGATCTTGTGTACCCTCATTTCTTCGCCAAACTATACGCAGAGCAAGATAGGTGCAGAGAAGACTGTGGACAGCAACAAGAACCAATTTAACTCTTTTCATTAATAATAAAGTAAGGACAAATGCAATATAACTCATTCCTCAAAAAAATATAACTGGACTTGAAATGGTAAATGATCAAACTTTCATCTCGATAAGGATTTGCAAGCTTTCCACCACGAATTTTGACTCACATTCATCTGACGACCCGAAAGTTCTAAAGGAATTCGTAATGCGAAGTAAATAATTTGTTGTGGGTTTCATTAACACGAGACATTCTACTACCACGTTTTTATGCACGTCCTATTCATACACTCCTTTCACCTTCTATCGTCCCGTGATACATTCAATTATTCATATTTTAAATCCAAATTAATTTAGCCATATGTAACAAAATAAAACCATCTTCATGAGAAGCTAGAACATGTGCACCTAATCGATTATTTAAGTAAAGTAACAATGGGTAATGTGTAGAATTAAACGAGAGGCTCATATACACGTTTTTATGCATGTCCTACTTTATTCGTACATCCCCTAGTTCACCTTCGATTCATCCCTGGTTACACTGCTTCACATTTTTACATTCAATTAGCCCATGTTGTACAAATAAACTCACATCACGAAGGGTACACCTACTACGCGATAGTAGCAGATGATAGCGTCCTTTTTTCCGTTTACAAGGCTGACGGCACACAGGCACACCCATGTAAGTCCACGTAGCACATGTCTAATTAAAACTAGCTACATGCACCTTACCACGTCACAAGATGCGAAAATGTTTAGTGGATGGACATGGCTTATCAACCCCGCGAACTTATTCTCTCTCAAGTGTGTATCAAATCAGTTCAGAATCAACCACAATTAATAGACTTTTCAGCCAAGTCCAGCCAACGCGAACAAAAGCAGGGCTGGACGTTGGACACTTCGGTGCTTCACTTTCTCGTCTCTCATGAATGTCCTTTAATTTACGGATTGATTTTAAATATGTGGATGAACATGTAAACAATAGTCATATGAGCATGTAAATGCGAGTATATGCTACATGTAATAATTAGTGTACATATTCCTTCTCTACGAGCGGAAGAAGCTGGATTATCTAAAACAAACATACAGGTTCTGCCTTTCAGCCCACTTCGAATAAGGTCTATGTATCCAGCTCCTCCTTCCCATTGCGGTAATACACTCAAGATACAAGGCTTATTTTATTTGAGCGCTAACGTTATACATTTTTTTTCAAATAAAAAATGGAAACACTCTCCCTCTCTCCCTCTCTCTCTCTGCTCTGAATTTTCATTTTGACCAAAAAAAAAGAAGAAGAGACGATCTTGGGCCCACCCGTGGACCGCAAAAAGGTGGCGCACTAAAGCAATGGGCCCTATGCATGGGCCTGCACCGGCCGGCCGGCTCTATAGCGTGAAAAGTTTTGAGGAGAGCACCACGCAAGTGAAGTGAAGTGTATTGAATTAGACGATGGAGATGGTTTCCCTACGCGCCCCCATTGGGGCAATCCGCAATCAATCCACGGCATCATCAACACGAACGACCGACAGAGCAATTCCGTCGAGAGGCAATGAGCCCATGACCTTGCTTGTCCTTGCTACCCTACGTGCACGAACAAAGGCCATATTGCATATACAGCCCCCATAACGACAACGTATTGATTTAATTGCGGATCTAGCATGATACATGATGCCGCCACCATCGTCTTATGTAGGTGTACGTGGCCGCTGATTCTTCCTTGGCTCGCTTTGAGCTTTGATTGGGGTTGGTTGGCGATGTGAGAGCTTCATTTGCTCTCGAAAAGTGGAGCGAAAAGGACCCCCGGACCCATACATCATCCAGATCAGATGTACATTATTATGTATCGGTCGGAATCGCACTGGCTCTGATCTTGTTAATTTTATATGTCCGCAGTGCAAGTGTTTGGAACTGTATAATGTATTAATGTACACACCATATCTTCATAACACATTTAATTATTTGCACAATTATGTTTTTGCAAGAAGATGAACCCCCCAAAAAAAAAATCTAGCACTACACTGTGGATCGATGGCATAATATAACTGGAGATGTAGGTGGCCTTGATCTCCCGGCCGGCGCCTGCCGTTGTTACGGCCTACGGGCTTATTACGGGCGTTGGCATCGATCGCCCTGACGCCCAAAATTCGGCTGCAACTGCACACACGTTCCGATGGTCGGCGCTTTTTCTGGCCTGGATCCGATGGTGACCTTCCCCGGCCGGGCGCGCGCCATCTGTTCGTTCCTCTCCGAACGCCTTGGAGCGCAAAGATTTTGCATGCGTGTAATGCGACACAGGTTGCTTGCGAAAATGTCGCCGCTCCTGTTGGCTGTTGCATTGCTTGCTCGTTTGCGGCTGCAGTTGCAGTCGTTGAGTTTTCTTTCGCCTGGCTGCTGCCACGTTTTCACCTTTAATTTCAAACCCAAATGGCAACGTTAGACGCAAGGGTGTGAGCTATCCATGCATGCGCTGCTCGATTGCTCGTGCTGACGTGCTCGCGGCATTGTGTGTTAAATATGGCTATTTGGTGTTCCTGATCAGATATTATCACCATTATTACCTTGTTACCGGCTGTAAAACATCATGCTCGGTTTGGGATCCGTCGGTCTCTGTGTTCCAGAAGGTTGCAACTAGCACTGCTTAGTTAAAGCGACCGCGCGTCGGGCCGCATCACACACAGTAACTAACACAATAACAAGCCGCTGCCTGCCGATAGATGGAATGGAGCTATATTACCTAGCAGCTTTCCATGGAAGATCTGAGGCGAAAGCAGCGGCCGGTCAGGTCCCTGTAGCTCGCTCTCGCAGCCTCGCTCTCGGCCCTAATTGGAGCACTGACCAATGGCGACGCGGAGCCGAGAGAGACGGGGCGAGGATACGTCGATGTAGTGAGAGCGAGAGTGAACAGTTGCTCTGCTGTCGGAGCCGTCCCCGTCGCCGGAGCTACCTACGCAGCTGCCTACCTGGCCGGCTATGGGCCATCCAGATCGCCGAGACCCCGTCGCGTCCTGTGTGTGTGTGTGATCCTGTCGCGGTGACAGGCGCGCGCGCGACCCCGAAAAGGATCCCCATTGATTGGCGCGCGCCCGTCGGCCTCGAAAATCCGATCCCAGCATGTGTGCGAGTGATTGGGCGATGATGACGACGACGGCGACCGGCGCGCGGGCAATCATGCGCAGCGGTAACCTCGCCGGAAACCGACCGCGGCCGCCGTAACCTCGCCAACAGGGACATGCCAATTGCCCACCGGCGATGGCTGGCGCGCTCTGGCCTCTTGCGATCCGCTGCGAATTATTCGTCGGGCGGGCAGTACGCCGGTGATCATGGCTGACAGAGATCGGACTGGACGTTTCGAATCGACACTGCGATGAGTGACAGTACAGACACAGGACGCGCGCCAAAATATCCACGCCCCCGCCCCGGCTGGAGTGTCGTCCAGCTGAATGCCTGGATGGCTCTCTGTTTTCTTCTACATGCTGCGTCCATTTTGACCGCCATTGCTGCTGCATATGGAATCATGGCGCCAAGGGTCTATCGCCTTTCCGTAGGCTAGTAGTGGTTGTTGAACTTGAATGCCGGTGCATCCCACGCGGCGTACAACTGTATATGCAGCTGGATTGCAGAGGCTGAAAAGTTCACCTGCGACATAGGCCTTGTTTAGTTCCGTAGTGAAAGATTTTGAAACGGAATCTTTTCACATTTGAAGTATTAAATATAGACTAATTAAGAAAGTAATTGCAGATTACGTCCAGAATTCGCGAGACGAATCTAATGAACCTAATTAATCTATCATTAGCACATGTTTACTGTAGCAATTTAGTGTCTAATCATGGCCTAATTAGACTCATTGGATTCGTCTCGCAAATTCCAGTCTATCTATATAATGCGATTTGTTTTTACCTACATTTAGTACGCCATACATGTGTCCAAACATTCATTTTGGATTTTGGATTTTGGAACTAAACAAGGCCATAGTAGCAGCAAAACAAAAATGCCCCATGCTGCATGCTTGCCCAAGCTGTCTGTCCACTGCTAGCTAGTTCTCTAGTTCACAAACGCATCGGGAATCCCTGAAGGCTTTTCTGATATTGATATCAACTCCAAAATTATCTCAAGCTTTTTCATTTAAATTTTTTAGAAGATTTGCAATGGCGATGTGACTTGGATAACACAAGGATATGGAGAAGTTCTGACTGACAAGAGGGTACTACAAAAACTGGAGTTGCTGAACTGAACCCCGGGTGATATGATGACCAGAAGAGATCAGATTGCATTGTTTAGGAGGCTTTTCCTGCAGGGCTAGCTGGGATCGCAAGATTTTTGTCCTGCTCAATCAAGCACGCCGCGCTAGGAGCGTGGCACGGCTGCCACCGAGATCCCGAGCATCGAACACGACGCGGTTTTCGGCGGTCGCGCTAGCGCGATCTGGTTCAGTTCAGATTTTGTGTTCAGTTGGATATGCTAACGTCCTGTCCATATGCCTCCGTGTATGGACAGAAAGCTTTTTCTTGATTATTATGGTGCTTGCTAATCCTCCGATGGCATCGTTAAAGCTGAAAGCCGTCAGGATCATAGTCCAAGTTAAATGTCATTTCTGCGTTTATATGGAGCTAAATGGCGATTTAAAAACTTTTATGACCCGCTTGGAACGCAGGAAAAATATCATGATTCTCTGGGGTTTCATGTGTTGGAATGAAACCCTTAAGTTGTGGTATAGTAGTTCTCAAAAGATATCAGGTTAGCACAGGAGGCAGGATCAGAAACGAAATATTCTGACATGACTATAGGATCTGCTGATAGGTATGGAGTTAAATACTGACAACTTGTTTTGTCGTTTGCTAGTAAGTATGTTCAGCTCAGTTTGGTACAGAGAGGTCGTTCTTGTGTCAAATATCAAATTGCCAGGTCAATACCACGTCGATCACGAAAGAAAGGAACCTATGTGGCTACCAGCGGCTGATGTTTTGGCTGATGCTTTATACAAGGTACTGGTGCTAATGCTATTCATTTTGGTTTTTTTAAATTGTTTTACTAGACTTTGGCATTAAAAATAGTGCATTGTTAAGAAAAAGCAGTTGGAATGTAATGCTATTTATATCAATTTTTGCAGGCATATTGTGGTAATTTTTAAGGTGGATATTGAGTGCTAAAGACTATGTCTTATATGATAGTTTGATAAGTCTGTGAACCATTTAAAGCATAAAATATTCTTGAACACATGGATCATGGAGTACATATATTTCTTATTGAATTTGTGATAATTCAGTAATGGCATGTGTTTTTTTCCCCTTATGTACCAATTCAAGGCATCCTGATATATATAAAAAAAACTTAAGACAATAATGTATGATACATATTTCGTTTATTGTGTGACAAAATATGTAATTTAAGGTACACAAGCTGCCAAGTTAGCCACAAAATTTGTGTAGCACATCATTGCAATTTGACATCTTTGAGTCTTTTTTACCACTGGCTGATGGCTGAGAATGTATCACAACACAGTTTGATGGTAAAAGTTCAGGTCTTGCCAATATGAGAAACTGCCGGTAGTAACAGCTTGTTATAACTTGAAATCGAAAGCCACGGAAATTTTCTCTAATGTGTCCACGCAAAAGATATATAGAATCACAATTTGTAATACAAGTAGTTGCACGAGCTACATTATCTTTTTCGATGAAACTCATGCTATCATTAATTTGAAGTCGTAAAAGTTTTGACTTGAGCCGTATTGACGTACGTAGGGCAGAGATCCTCCTAAGAAGTGGGAAAACAAGCGAAAATGCGGCCGCGTGGTTGGTGGAGGAGGAGACGAGTCGACCGACCAAATAATAAGCTTCAAAATCCCGGTTGCAATCCGTTTATATTTTGGCCTGCTCACGCAGGTTCATGAGCTGCATTTCTTAAGATTTTATTCCCAACAAGTACACCTAAAGAAACTGAAAAGCCAGGCAGTTTGCAAGAGCAGGACGAACAAATCCTAGTGGAAAGCAACTGGGAACTCCGAGATTGGATCGGTAGGAATCTCTCTCAGATAATTGAGCAAGCAACTGATGAAGATTAAATAGAATATTAGAAGTAAACTACAAGTGGAAAACAATAGGTGGTTCCCGGTTGGGATTGCAGCTAAGCATGCTCACTTGCTCAGAATCCTGAAAAGCAAAGCTTCGAAGGGCCCGAGTCTGATCTTTTTAGGTATGACATCATATTATCTGGTATTTTGAATTGATTTTTTTAATTTGCATGGGACAGTAATGCACTGGTAGCATTTTGGGGGAGCATTTTTCATTGTAGGCAGGGTGTCCTTTTCCTGGAAAAGAAATTCAGAAAAAGAAGCAAGAGCAAGCTCCATGAGCCGTGACGGGTCCTCGAAGTCCCATGTTTCCAAGCAACAAAATATACGGTGACGCACTTGGGCATGTCACCGCATCCTACTTTTAGCATCGCAACCGAACGTCTTCCAAGCGTAGGAGATCGAGCTTGAAGACACTTGGATGGTGGTGATCGGCCAAGCGCCAGATCGATGGCAGCCGTCCGATCCTGATCCAACGCCTAGACCATTCAACAAAAGAAATTTCCCCTGATGAGATGCCTGTGTGATGAACAAGTTGGAGAGAAAAGACAGGACAAGAAGCACGATCGAAGAGAAATGAGAGATTCGCTCTCATGGATGAGTAAATTGAACATATCAGATGGGTTCTGTTGCATGTTTGCCTACTCTGTTTCGAGCAAGACTTCTTGATTCAGTTACATACATGGTCACTAGCTGTACACTGTGTTTGTCTGTGCCAACACAAAAAACGAAACGAACAAAGAATTCCCTTTTGATCGCGCGGCTGCAACGATCAGGTTACGTTAATCGATCAATCTGTACACAGAAGAAATCGGCTAAAAAAACACCTGAAATCCTCCAAAAACTAATCTGTCCAAAGAAGGATCACTGTCCAGTTGGTTAATCCTGAGTCCTGACGGCCGGTTGGTTGCTGAGCTCAGATCAGCCCCAGCGTCTGCACCAGGCCGCCCATCTGCAGCGCGGCGTCCTGCCACGGCACGGGACCCGCGCGCCGCCGCCCCACGAACTCCATCACCTTGGCCAGCACGCCGCCGTCGCGCCGCTCGGCTGTCGACGACGCCGACCTGCTCGCGGCCTGCTTGTCGCAGCCGCCGCTCTTGAGCAATGCGACGTAGGTGCCGAGGTCGTGCACGCTGGCGAGGTCGGCGACCCTGATGAAGTCGAGCGGGAGCTCGACGCCGACGTGGGTGTAGCACGACCCCCGCCACGACGGGCGGAGCACCCCGGCGGTGGCCTCGTTGAGGAAAATCCCGGGGAGCTTGGTGATTGGGTCGTGCACGTTGGCCACACGCAGCGCCTTGACGCCCAGCTCGTCGCACCGGGCCTTGAACGCCGCGTTCCCGACCCTGGGCCCACCGAAGGAGAACACCGTCACGGGCGCGCCACGGTGGAGCCCCAGCTCCGTCAGATCGTACGCGAACAGCAGCGCCAGCGCGCTCCCCATGCTGTGGCCCGCCAGCGTGACGCTGACGTCCTCGCCGGGGTGGGCCTTGCCGCAGGACTCGACGAGGCGGGACACCTCACGGAGCAGCTGCTCCCGGCAGCTGCCGGCGCCGCCGAAGCGGCACGTCTTGTCGGCGGAGGTGTAGAGGCTGAGGAACCCGGACTCCACCTTGACCTCGGGGCGCGGGTCGCAGGGGTCGAACCGCGCAGGCTCGAGGGAGCTCATGAGGTTGGCCGCCCACTCGGCGGGTGTCACCGTGCCGCGGAACGAGACGAGCACGTCGCGGCGGCCGAGGCGACGTGTCATCTCGTCGGTGGACACGGCCACGTAGCCGATCCACCGGCCGCGCCCGCTCGTGGAGGCGGGCTCCATGGTGGGGACCGACACCTCGTCGGGCGGCGCCGCGTACACGTACCGGGTGATCTCGTACCCGGCTCCGGGGAGGCCCACCTCCGCCAGCATCCGCTCCCGGCCGTACTTGCAGTTGAGGTAGCGGCGGGAGGACGGGTCGAGGTCGAACGCTTTGTAGCACGCGTCCACAAGGTCGCCGTACCGCGCCACCTCGGCGCGCAGCACCGGGTGCACGGCGCCGGGCTCGAGCAGGCCAGCCCAGTCGTCGCACCCCTGGACCTGCCGCCACATGGCCGCCACGGTCGCCGCCGCGCTCCTCATCCGCGTAGGCGGCACACGTTGCGACGGTGCCTCCACCGGTGAGCACGCCGGCGCCGGCGCCGCGGCGACGCTGCCGCCCGCCGCGCGGCACCGGACCTGCTGCGCGCGCGGGGCCGCCGCGCCGGCGCATTGCCGGCGGTGCGTCGCCGCCATTGCTGCTCCTTTGGTGGTGGCTGCCAGGGCCATGGGCTAGCTAGCTAGCTAGCAACCTACGCGCGCTGAGCAGACGGTGGGAACGCGAAGACCATAGATGATGAGGAGAGAGAGGCTGAGAGGAAGGAAGAGAGTGCTGCTGCATGGTGGCGAGCGGGGGAGGGAGCTTATAAAGAGGCGCGCGAAATCCTCACTTGCGGTGGCTTGCACGCATGTCCCAATCCGTCTCCCGCCACAGTGTCGCTGCTGGCTGCTGCTACAGGAACAGGAGGAGGTGAGGCCGGGCGGGACTTGGATGGAAGCTGCGGCCGGCCGCGGCTTTTGGCAATAACTTGCTGTTGCTGGGGGCACGGCGACCTGCCCTCCCCGAGCTGGCCCCCCTGGCATGCATAATTGCGAATCCGATATGAAGAAACAAGGACTACTAGTAGTAATCTGTGATTAGGAGGAGTAATCTATTGGGATTTCGATTGCTGGAGAGACCGGAAAGTGCAGCGCGGCGATGATGTTGTTCGTCGGGAATAGAAAAGTTTGGGAAAAAAGAAAAGCAGGGTGAAGAAAGGGAACAGGTTTGGCAAGTGATTGACCGGGGGATAGATGAATTGCACGGCCTGAATTCTTAAGATTTTTTCGGGGGTTTGGTTGGTCGTGAGCTGAGATTACGCTGGATTCTTCGTCGTGGCCGGGGGAAGGATGGTCAGAGTCAGAGGGCACGACTAGGGTCAGACCAGGGGGGATGGAATCTCAGGATTGCTGGATCATGTTCCTGCTGCTAACCGCGACCGGAGGTCCGGAGCAGAGCAGGGATAAGCTCTGTTGCAGATCTGCTGTGTGCAAGCTGGTATTGTTGTCTGCTGCAACACTGATGCTGAGCCACTGATTCATCTACTGATCTACGAGGAAAAGGAATTCTGCAACAAGACACAGCAAATTCCAATGTTAAAAGGCAGTCTTTTCTTTCTTTTTTTGGTTTTGAATCACAAAAGCGAGTTCTGGTAGGACGATCGTAGCCGTACAATGAACAGGTGATGCTTCGTTTGGAGGAGCACTCTGAAACTGCCTGTCGGGTTTGTAGTGGCAGGCCCTCATCAAATCAAATTGCTAGTCCCGACTCTGGACGCGGTCAGGCAACATCGGTCGATCGGGTTACGGACAGAGTAATTGGGTCATTCAGTGCATTCTGGAAAATAACAGCAACCCGTCAGTTTCAGAGAATTTGACAGTAACTGACAGTAACACAAACGGGATGTTTCAACGCTTTCACCTTTCAGCTGACGACAGACCACAACCGTCGTCATTCAGCATCAAGAGTTAAACCATGGCAGTACTCAACACCTCATTATCAAAAAGATAACTGGATTTCTGTCTGCATAATTGCCTGCTCTGCATTGGTTCCTGCCAGGCCGGCACAGTATGGACACCCTGAAAGAGATTGGCACCTTCAAAGAAGGGTATATATTACGATCTACAGTACCATTGGCCCATACGTACAACATCGATACTCCGACTAGCTAGGAGCAGACCTTTATGCACAAAAGTTTTAGCCAATCTGAAGCCGATCAGCCGGCAATTAAGAGGGCTAGTTGGGGAAGCAGGTCGGCCATGGGGGGCCATCGAACCGTCCGTCGCCGGAGGCAGACGTGGCCGAACCGGGGCCGCGCCGCCCACGACGCGGCCGTCGGGGAGGCGACGTGGCCGCCCCACGCCGCGCGCGAGCCCCCTTTTGGGGACTTATCACGAGGGGGTGGCCTCCGGCCTTGGAGGGTGACGTGGAAAAAGCACAGGGCCAGGCGGCCGCAATTATTAGCGATGGCGCCGCGGAGGGCTCGGACCCGGAGACGTTTAGCGCTACTGATGCCGTCGTCGCTTTTATAATCCCGGTGTGGAGGGTCAACGGCCCCTCGTCTGTCGCCTGCGCATAGTGTTTTTGATTTCGGCCATTAAATTGGGTAATGCCTGGATCGAACAAGCAATAGCAAGCCAAACGGTGTGGAGGTTGATGTGCTCTCACGTGCGGTTCGTGGGACTCTCCTTCCAGTTTTAAATACACATACTCAAAAGATTATACTTAACATAAGATTAAGAGTTCATCAAAGCAGCGTGTCATGACCGTACCATATTAGGCCAGTCTCAGTGGAGAGTGTCACCGCATAGTTGCCAAGACTGCCATGTCACCGCATAGTTGCCAAGACTGCAAACTTTGAGAACTGTGTCAGGAGAGTATCATCACCATGACATCCTCTCTCATCCCATGACACTCCCCTCATAAATATCACTGCCATGTCAGCAAAATTGCTGATGTGACATGATATATAATGCTCATGACACTACCACTGAGACTGGCCTTAGTACACTTGATTTGCGGCTGAGGACACGAGTTCCCAATATTTTAGATTTTTATTAAGTAATTTGAATTTGAATCCTACCAAAAGCCACCTTCTTTATTTCATCAGGTTCTGATTGTGTTTTATCAGGGGCAGTCCCGCGGATAATCAGCGGCACCCGATCGATCGAAATAATAAAGAAGACGAGGCATGCAGCTCGAGTGTTGACTTGAGGGCAGCTCCACGCTGTCACACCGCAGGCGTCCACACGGTTGGGCATCCAGCTCGCCGCTGATGCGGTTGCGCCGTAGGCATCCGTCATCAAGGCGTTGACGATTTCCTCCTCCTCTCTGCTTATCTCTGTACGTACGGCCGCGAGTGAACATTCGATGCACTGGTCACTGAAAGACACTCGCCTCTTTTTTTCATATTAATTAGAGTAGACACTGTGACAGGCCGGGCCAGGGCAGCGAGAGCCTACACCTACACGACTGGGTGTGGGTGACGAAGTAGGAGGAGGAGGAGGCCATTTCTGTGGCCCTCCTCCGTTGGTATGGGAACAAGCACTGATTGAGCAAGCGTCCTCTGCTGCTCACTGTGCTACGTAGCCATTGCTCTCTTGCTTGCTTGTCATGTTGGCCCTCTGTCTCCGGTGGTTTCTTCTTGAAGCATCTGAATTATTCCTTCACTTTACTGCCGGCCGCGCGGCCGGTTGCTTGACTCACCAAACCAGCAAAGGAAATGAAACAGAGTCACGTTCTAGCAAGAAACTGGCCATAGTACGCACCTCTCGAATCATTGACCACCTACCATATTATCTGCACGTAGTATCATATGCACCGTAAGCATACTTTATTTACTAGGTAGTAGCATACTTACAAGTTACTGCAACATACTCATCAGTGCACCGAGAGATAAGAAATGTTAACAGCGCAGACTGCCTACAGCTAGCACCAAAAGGTCAAAGTTAAAGGACACTGATTAGCTACACATATAGTATCTTGCTACACTCTCATACTGTGTTCTCACCCTGACCTAGATGGCTGGATACTTGCCTATCTATCTGCAGTTCCGCAGTTGCTGGAGCCTGGACCTCGCGCTGCATATGAACGGACGGTGAAAGCTTATGCTTTCCCGAATTTTTATTAGAAGAAAAAAAAGAGGGTTGACCCAGTTTAATTATAAGGAAAACCGGGCCCAAAAACGAGATCACCCGAGATGGACGGGATCAATGAGCGAGGTCGACCAGAGCGAGAGGACGTCGCGCTCAGCGTATGTAGAGGCCGGGGGCCAGGGCATTAATAAGGACGATCGGAGGAGTGAGAGTGAACATATATGGCTGACTTGCGGGAGATGAAGCTGACACACAGCACAGGTACGGTGCAGGCAGCCCCGGCGTCGACATGGCGTGTTGCTGGCCAGCCACTCGAGCAGCTCATCGGGGGCTCTTAACTCCGCGTCAACCGAGAGCGATCGCCGGCCGATCCATCCTTGTCGATCGCGCTCACCCGTCCTCGATCAACAGATCGAGCAAACGAAGTGGATCGCTACCTGTAGACTGTAGCGTTGTGTCCGCCGTGCACAGACACCGCTGCAGTAAGGCCGATCGTCGGAATCTCCCGTTCCGACCGGCGCGACCATTACCATCGACGGCGACGTATAGTACGTACGTGCGTGTGCGGTTAATTCTTTTTTTTTTGGTTCCCCGCAATGAAGTGCTTTGTATAGTTAGGCAGGCGCACCTGACAAGAGCATTGACGAACGGCGGCGGCGCGCGGCCCCGGCAGATGGAAGAAAGAGGTCGTCGTCGTCGTCAATCTCCGGCCCGGCCGGTCGAGGGTTGGCGCAACGCACACGCGAACACCCAGCTGACCAGCGTGGCAGCGTCCCCCCTCTTTCATGGTAAGCGCAAGCGGACTCCTCATCCATATGTCAGGCCGGTCATGGACGGACGGATTATTATTTATTACGTGGCATTATATTGGACGAGACGACGACCCTCTTTAAGCTTTTGCTGACGGACCGGGTGCAATGTAACGTGGCCAGGCGCATGCACGTAAAGCCAAAGGCGGCTCCATGCAAATGCATGCACCATCCGGCGTTCCTGTGCATGCGACGAGTGTGTGTTTGTGTGCGCGCGGCCTGCCTCCGGATCACGATCATGCAACTTGACACGCGAGCGAGAGCCTTTTGGACTTGACCGGGCTAACCGCAGCCGGCGACCTCCGACCTGTGTCGTCGTGTAGCCCGCCTGGCCGGCCGGCCTCGCTGGCTGGTGGTCCTGCGAGAGCACGTACGACGAGTCAACGTGGCCGGCCGCACAAGTGGCTCACGACCGTACCGGCCGGTTGATCGCTTTAGCGTGCTGTTGCGTGCGTGGGTGCGCGCGCGTCTCGTACGTACTCTCAGATACTATGTGCCGCTTCCCGGAAACTTGGAAGGCGCGGCGGCGTACGTACGTGCCCGCCTCCTCTACCTACGTCTACGTGGCATCGCGATATGGTGTACCATACCATGCTGCACACACCGATACGTGCGTACGTAAGTGTAGCTGGCTATATATATATTATATATGTAGCTGTAAAAATAAAGTGCACGACTAGTCGACTGGCTATGTGTGTACGCCAAGTATATATATATGCACGTTCCGTACACGGAACCCTCGCTGACAAGTACGCACGCTGCACGCAGGTCTCCGGCCGATACGCTCGCATCGGCCGGCACCGCCAGTTGACACCAAGGTCTCCGGCGACAGCTAGCTAGCGGCGGCGCCCTGAAAGGCTGAAACCTTTCTGTCGTGTGCGGTGCGCCGGCGCGCCGCCACAAAAGATGTGCGAGGCGAGACGCGCAGCTGGCGGCCATTACGTACACGGTACACCGGCCAGCCAGCTTGTCGAGATCCGGAAGCGAACGATACGCGCTGTGATGCCGGCCAGTGGTCGATCAATCGCAGTTTTGGAAACGACAACATTTTATCTGAAGAAGCAGCTGGGAGCCCACGAAGTTTATACATAGTAGTAGAACATTTTGAAGTAAACTGCAACATTTTAATTATCTGATACGGATCTGAGTGTTCTTCGTTTTTGCCCTGCTTCAAAGGAGTGCTACAGTTGAGTGCCGCCTGCTAATTTTGGTTGATCTTGAACGGATACCAGGATTGTTCATGGCTTTTGATTCTAAGTTCTAACGATATGTTCGGCTGGTAGAAAAGACGGCTGATTTTAGCTGATTCTGACTGATTCAATAGTGTTATGTGAGGAAGAAAAACCTACTGATTCTGACAGTTTCTCTCATTGGCAAGACCTAAACAAACATAAATCAATGGATAAACCACTTCTAACTATAAAAAGACTCGAATTGCCAAGCATAGATGCATGATAAACACGTACACTTAAAAAGCTATTTATACATTTTATAAAAATTAATAAGAAATAAAAAATGGTGGTATTCACATCCTGGAGGAAGCCAAGCTTTGGGCTCGCGCGGGTTTTCACGGGCATGCGAGACTGTTGTCTGTGAGAAACTATTGTTGTAACTTCTGTTCCGTGGACTTTTTTCTCAGTTTGTTCATTTGTCTTTCTTTTGCCACAGCTACTTTGTATTCGAATTTTGTACCTTCTTCTCTTCCTCTTAATGAAAAACATGCTTTGCACGTTCTTAAAAAAGGTTGGCTAGTGTGGTATTGCTTTCAACTGGTAAATTAAGGCCAGGTTAATATTTCTCAAATTTTATGTTCCTGAACACCAACTATTGGCTGTAGCATATGAACTAGATTAATCTCCCCACTCCCACTCTCTTTCGATGGCGATTGCCTTTTCTGAATAGCAATCATTCTAGTCGCACAACTAAATGAAAATATGACCATACACAGGTGAAATGTATATATACTGTATTTGTGTTTTTATACATGTATTTAATTGGTAGTTTATGTTTTTAACCAACCAACATTCATGAAGACGAGCACGTATTTCTTTGGAGATGGTAGCCTTAGAACTGTTTAAGAGTGATGGATGGAAGTATAATAATAGACTTTGTCAGGCTTAATTTGTTTTTTTATTCAACGATTGAAGCTGAGAGAATGTAATATTTGAAGAATGTGTACACTAAACCGTAGAGCCAGAAAAATTATATTATGTAAAAAAATTATAAAAAACAGATATAGTATTTAATATTTAATTTTTGCAACACAAACTGCCAAGTTAGCCGCACAAATATGAGTAGCCAATCATTGCACTTTGACACCTACGACTGTTTTGACCACCGGCTGTTTTGGACCGACAGTCCATACACGTATGCATGGACAAGACGTCACATATCCAACTGCACACAGAAATCTGAACTGTACCAGATCACGCGACAAGCGAATACGTCCTGTTTCGATGCTCAGGATATCGGATGCACCCGTGCTACGCTCCTGGAGTCCTGGTGCGTCCAGCTTGATTGAGCAGGACAAAACATTGCGATCCCATCTAGTTCTGTAGGAAAAACCCCTTAAAGAATGCAATAATCTGACCTCTTCTGCTCATCGCCCTGTGTTCAGTAAAGAATGCAATAATCTTCAGCATTTCTCCCTATCCTTTTGTGCTATCCAAGTCACATCGTCCATTGCAATTCTTTTTAAAATTTTGAATAAAATTTTGGAAAATTTTTGGAGCTGATACCCCCAAGCCTTCACAGATTCCCGATGCGTTTCTGAACTAGCAGGGGACAGCTTGGGTAAGCATGGCGAAATGGGCCACATTTTGTTTAGCAATGCTGCAGGTAAACTTTTCAGCTGCATATTCAGTTGTACACTGTGCGCGTTCCTCCATTCAATTTCGACACACTACTGGAACAGGCTATGAGCTGATGACAAAGGCAAACCCTTTGTGTGCCACTGAAAGTGATCTCATTCCCTCACGCGCCAAACAAAGGATTCTATTCGTGGTCACTTCAAAACAGCTATAAATACATCCGGGCCTGATCGATCTCCTGCTCCGGTACCAATCCGTGCATGAACAAATGGCAACCACTGCCACGATGCGACCGCGATCCGCTCTTCACAAGGGCACAAGCCCAGCGCGTCCCAAACCGTGCCGTGCGCGCGTCGCGGCGGCCGCCGCCGCCACAGCTAGCGCGGCGGCGATGGCGACTTCCGCCGCCGAGAGGACGTGCGCGCCATCCACCTCATCGGCGAGGACGAGCACGCGGCGGAAGACCACGGCGTCGGTGGCGAGCATGTGGAGGCAGGTGCAGGGGTCCCACGACTGGGACGGCCTCCTCCAGCCGCTTCACCCCGTGGTGCGCGACGAGGTGGCCCGGTACGGCGAGCTCGTCGGCGCCTGCTACAAGGTGCTCGACGCGGACCCGTCGTCGCCGCGGCACATGTGCTGCAAGCACGGCAAGGAGACCGTCCTCGAGGAGGCCGGCGTGGCCGGCGCGGGGTACGAGGTGACGCGCTACATCTACGCGACGCCTGACGTGTCCGGGCCGGCGTCCACCAGCGGGCGGCGCTCCAGCAGCTGGGTCGGGTACGTGGCCGTGTCCACCGACGAGATGAGCCGGCGGCTCGGCAGGCGGGACGTGCTCGTCTCCCTCCGCGGCACGGTCACGAAGGCGGAGTGGGCGGCCAACCTCATGAGCGCGCTCGAGCCGGCGCACCTCGACACGCGCCGCGCGCACCCCGACGTCAAGGTCGAGTCGGGCTTCCTCAACCTCTATACCTCCTCCGCGCCCGGCGGCACCGCTGGCATGGGGAGCTGCCGGGACCAGCTCCTCCGCGAGGTGTCCCGCCTCGTCAAGGGCGCCCACCCAGGCGAGGACATGAGCATCACGCTCGCCGGACACAGCATGGGCAGCGCCCTCGCCACGCTGCTCGGCTACGACCTCGCCGAGCTCGGCCTCAACCGCGACGCGTCGGGGCGGCGCGTGCCCGTCACCGTGTTCTCCTACGGCGGGCCACGGGTCGGCAACTCGTCATTCAAGGAGCGGTGCGACGAGCTCGGCGTGAAGGCGCTGCGCGTGGCCAACGTCCGCGACCCGGTCACCATGCTCCCGGGAGCGCTCATCAACGAGGGCACGAGTGGGTTCCTCGCCTCCTGGGCGGGCGCCGGCGACCGGTACACGCACGTCGGCGTGGAGCTGGCCCTCGACTTCCTCAGGCCTCCGCGACCCGGGGAGCGTGCACGACATCGGCGCCTACGTGTCGTCGATCAAGGCCGAAGCCTCCGGCAAGGTGCCGAATGCGGCGGCGGATGGCCATGGCGGCGTTCTCGCCAAGGTGACGGAGTTCGTCGAGGGACAGCGCGCCGCCGCGTTAGCGTGGAAGGAGGCTGCCCTGCAGATGGGTGGCCTGGTGCGGACGCTGGGGATGATCTGAGTTGAGCAAGCAACCGGCGGTCAAGATTAACCGGCCAGTGATGCTCTTGGATAATTTTGTTCTTTGGAGGATTCAAGGTGTTTTTAGCTGATTTCCTCTGTATAAATCGATTGATTAGCGTGACTTGATCGTCGTAGAAACGCGATAAAAAAAGATTCTTTGTTCATTCATTTTAATCGGCGGTACAAGTGTACAACTTTGTTCTTCTTTTATTGAGAAAATGGGTACAAGATGTTTTTTTACATTTTAATTGCCAATGAGAGATTGAAAAGCCACCAACAATCTTGTCTCTGCGCAAAATGAATCTGAATTTTAAAATGAGTGAAGATGAACCAAAATTAAGAGGCACTCAAGCGTAGGAGTAGGACTCATCTGAAACATGGAAAACGAAGAACACTCCTAGGTTAAGCAATCCGGAGAGAAGTGCTTAAAACTATCCTTCAAGATTCCTATGCGTTGGGTTATACTCAAATATGATTTCCGTATGTACTCCCCCATCCTGAAGTATAATATATTTTTTTCTGCCTTGAGTCGAACTTTTCTAAGTTTGACTCATTTTATTATAGAGAAGAGCAATATTATTTACAATATTAAATGAGCATAACTAGACGTGTCATGAATTTTTTTCCATAATTTACTTATTTTGAGTGTTAGATGCTAATACTTTTCTTTATAAACTTGGCAAAACTTAAAATAATTTTATTCAGGACAAACCTAAATATAGTACTCTGCTGGGAGGATTCGCGCACTCCCAGCGATTCGAGCACTGTAGATTTTTTTGTTTTTGTTTTTTTCTTTATCTTTTTTCCTTTTTTCTTTTTTTCTATACTAGCACTATTTCAATTTTGTCTAAAAAAATAGGTAGATCTATGGCACTAAACGATAACGTCTATTTCTATAACGCGGGGAGTATCTCCGGCCTCCCAGCGCTCTTGGGCGCTGTAGCCCCTTCTTTTTTATTTTCAAACCTTTTATACATCATACTTTTTTCACTACAGTATAGTATGTTTGTTTTCCCCATACGAGTGTCACGTCTGGTGGTATCTCTAGTATTATCTTCAAATTTTTTAAAAAATATGCGTCCAACCACAGTCGTTGTGTCCTCGCCACGTGAGTCTAATGTTGTGCTGTCACACAGTTTCTCGGTCGTCACATGTTACAACTATGTATTGTTGTCAAATAAATTTTTGGTGCCCTTCACGCGTTAGAGTCGTCGTTGCCTCCACACGAAGTTTAGAACGTCACACAAATATTGTGCTCATTGGCTGTTCGTCCAATCTCTCGCATAATGTGTCAACTCGGCTTCTCTATCCCTTCTCTCAAGCCCGAATTTGGATTAGAGGTGGTGCCGCTGCCTCGAAGAGAGATACCGTCCACTCCGGGCTCACCGGCTTCACATATGAAACCCGCGACCACCGTTTCTTCTGAGACGAGTTCGTCGAACCGTTCCTACCCCTAGATTTTTCTCTCCCTTATCTTTGTTATTTGTCGGCGAGCAGGTCAAAAACGTCACTTCACGCTGATCCAGTCCTCAGTTCCCACTACCTCTGGCGCCGTAATGTCAGAACGCCCTCTTTAGTGCACACTCTATGTCAACACGGCCATGCTCTCCACGGTCGAGAACATCTGTCTTACTGCCTTCGAGTTTGCTTACGAGTCATGCCAGTATAATAGCACCACTATCCATGATCTCTACACAGAACAACCAATTTGGCGGTTGGCACGGCGTTAGCGCGCCCCTCTACCTAGTACCTTATATTTTAGGGAGGAGGGAGTATTAGAGAAGACCCATACTTTCCATGGAAACTCCTCCAATCCAAAATAAAGCCTAATTTGATGATAGTTAATTTCAATTCACATCTAACTTGGCTTAGCTCATAGTAGCACCGTAGACAGCTGAACGTAGCTCAGCTGGTTGGTGGAACCTGCCCACTAAGGTTCAAGTTCTTAACTTGACATTGGTGCTCGCATTTTTCTGGATTTATTTCAGGATTTAACCGACTGCTATTCTTTCAATCTCAAGGATCAGTCAGCTCAGTCTCTCGGAGGTGCTCATAAGGGTAGGGTTGCGTGCGTGTATTCATAGGGTTGAGTGTGCGTGCATTTGTGACCGTCTGCGTTTGTACTGTGTTTCGCAAAAAGAAGAAGAAGGGAGTATGTTTTTAAAAAACAGAGCCACCACCTACTACAACCATACAAAAAGCAACAAAATATACAATTAACTAATTAGCTTGTTCTAACAAATTAAATAGAGTAATTAACTTACCGTGAATTAACAAGGTAATTCAAAACAGAGGGAGTGGTATTGTGAAGACAAGATTTCTCTAGTATATATATAGGGCTACATCTTGTAATATACGAAGTTGTACATTATCTTTTTTTTTACACCTCGTGCCATCATTTTTGTAGCCGTAGAAGTTTGGACTGAGGCTTATTGACGTAGGACCGAGATCCTCCCATGAAATGGGAAAACACGCAAGAATGCGGCCGCGTGTTTGGTTAGGGGAGAAGAGTGAAGAGATGAAGCCATTGACCAAATAAGCTGCGAGATCCGCGTACGCATGCAGGTTCATGAGCTGCGTTTCTTAAGATTTTATTCCCGACAAATACAACCAAGGAAACCGATCGAAAAGCCAGGCAGTTTGCAGGAGCAGGATGAACAAATCCTGGTGTGGAAACTCCACGATTGGATCGCTAGGAATCTCTCTCAGATAACTGAACAAGTCGCTAGGAATCTCTCTCAGATAACTGAACAAGTAACTGAAGAAATGTTAAATAGAATATTTGAATTAAACTGCAAGCGGAAACAATAGGGGGTTACGGATTCTGAAAGTCACAGGTTGGAGGGGGCCCAGCCGAATAGTGTTATCTGATAAACTAGCAAGGTGGCCCGTGCAAATTTGCGCGGGTAGCTAGTATTTATATAGTAACATTTAGATTTTTTTAAAAAATTAAATAAATATTTTTTGCTTAGTAATGTTATCGTACATTTTTCATCATCATGTTCTGTGACACATTCTTTTTAAAACATAGAATTCAGAAAAAAAGAAAATACATAGTTAGAAATACATTTTATATTTTCTAAATATAATATTTTTTATTTTTTTAACACTTTAGTTCTTTGTCCGCCGTCTACATGTTTATCCGAGAGTTTTTGTATGATGATAATTTCATCTCAAACTTTTAAAAGAAAATTCAGATAAGTATCCACCAAATATAGTCATGATTAAATTTGAGCTTGTGTCTACACAATGAATGTTGCAACGTCATCTTTTGCTCTTTTCATATTCAAGTCTCTCTTTTTCTTTAATATCCTATCACCAATTGCTACGGCTCTATGCATGCAAGCTCTCCTTGCCTAACCATCCGTACCTTTGTTCCCACTATGGATTATTATATGTTGCGGCCGGCAAATTTACTTTTGCGCTAGCAAGATGTATTCTTTTTCTAACCAATTTGAGGTTGTTATACTATGTATTTTTTTAGCTTCACGTGTTGTGGATTCTGTCCCAAACATCATAGCAACTCCAAAGTTAGAAATACCCAACCCCAAGGATATGGAACCTCTCTAGTTTATTTTAGTGGATTTGGAAAGGAGTAAGAAGCTGGCGGATCTACCCCACTTTGAATTTTTCATAGCACAATTAAAAAATAGAGTGAAGCATCTCTTGGCCCCCTCCCCCTCCCTCCACTACCTCTGCTCCCAAGAAGCGCCCCTACACTGCAACCACAGAGGATGTGTCCCTAATGGCTCGTGTTGTCTCCTCTCATCAAACATTACTTGCATCAAGCCATGGACCGGTGTGCATTCCAAACATGTATTTTGATGTTTTTTTTTGTTTTAGATCACTTCACCACTATGGCATGAGTACATTATGTCATCACACTTTACTCCTGAACTTTTTAGCTTTCAAGAGGCCTTATCCATTTTTTAGCCTCAAGGGGTTTCTTACAAAGCAACCTCGTCTATTGTTGTACAAGAATGTGGTGGTGGCGCCAGCTCTACTCGCCGACCTTGCCGGTGCTCCTGTGGCTAAGGTTCATGGGGGGCGGACGATGTAGGGTTGGTGACCTACAGGGCACTTTGTTTCTATGTTTCGTCGCCGTCGAGGGCCACAACATAGTGGCAGCAATGCTCGATCCAGGCGGCATGGGAGCGGCGGCGCGACTAAGGGCATGGAGTGAATCGGGTCGTATGGTCCTTGCAGAGCGACGACTCGGCAGCTCGGGCCCAATGAGCCTTGGCATGGTGGTGTTAGGCAGAGATGGTGGTGAAGACGGGCTGAGGGAAGGTGACAAACGGAGGTGGACAGTCTCGCGCCTGGTGACCTGCTGCGTGAGCTACATAGGAGACGCAGCTGGGGTTCCGTGATGGGTGACTCAAAGATGAACAGTGAGGATAGAGGTAGCCGGAATCAAGGAAGAGAGGAATGAGGACGTACAAATGGATGTAGGCTTATGGACAACGTATTCTTTTCCGACCGCACTTAAGAACAAATGGATGAAAAAGTGGATGTAATGACACTTGAATAAATCAATTTTTTAATGACAGTCAAGGGATTTTTCTATGTCACTAAGGAGATTTTCTCATTTATAAGTGTCTTGTGTTGAGAATGCAATCCACATTTAAATTTGATGCGAAACGTAGACTCCTTCTTTACTATCTTTTATTCAAAATTTTTAATTGTCACTTTGAGAAAGCTGAATATTTCGGATCCGTGTAGTGTAGACCGTGTAGAGGTGCAATTTCTTTTTTTTTCTTTTTTAAATTCCAAATCCAATCCGTGTAGAGGTAAATTTATTTTTTTCTTTTCAAATTCCAAAGCCAATCCGTATTGAGGTCCATTTCTTTTTTCTTTTTTTTGCTTTTTAGAATTCTGAATTTAATTATACTTATTATTATTATTAGTAGTATTTGACTTGAACTCTTTAGACTAGTCTAAACCGTTAGGTCTTCATAAAATCCGACTGTCTAAATCCTTTTTTTATTAACGTGGGATTTTCTAGGCCCTCTCGGTGAACGTGGTGGCTCCTTTTGCTTCTGCTTTATTAAGATAATAGATAGATTATAATTGATTTTCGAATGACATATTATCTGATATCTGTTGCTCGTAACAGTGTCTCTGGCTCTCTGCTACAGGGGAAGAAGGTGAGACGAGCTGCGGACTCGGATGGAAGCTGGCTGCGACTGCGCGCGCTTTTGGGCAACACGGCCATCACCGTCGTCATTCATTTTTCCTTTTGTTCAGATCGGCTATCAAATGCCAAAAGGTCAATAAAACACAGACTTTTAATCAACACCTCATGATTAAAGAAGAAGAAATTGCCTGCCTGCTTTCGTTGGCTCCAGCAGGCAGGCACGACCGCACGATATGTATCAATACGGTATGGACGCCTTGAAAAGGTAGTATAGTACCATTTGGGTTTGGCCCATACGTGCAGCAGATGTTTATGCCTAAAAGTTTGGCGATGAAGCGGCAATTAAGGGGGCTAGTTGGGGGAGCAGGTCGGTCATCCATCCTTCCGTATCGTGGCAACGGAAGCTGTAGGGCTGTAGGCTGTAGCCACTCGTCATCAAGACGTTGACGTTTTCCTTTCTCTCCCTCTGTACGGTCACGAGTGAACATTCGATACACCGGCCGGTCACTGAAAGTGAAAGGTCGCTCCCTATTTCTTTTTGCGCTATTACACGACTGGAGCGCAAGCGGGTGACGTGGCGCTCTGTTTAGGAGCGAGGAGGCCATCTCTGTGGAGCCCGCCGTGTGCCGGCATGGGAGCAGCTAGCACTGAACTGATCGAGCAAGCGTCATCTGTGTCTCCTCTGGTACGGGTTCTTCTCGGAGGGTCCGGATCATCCCTTCACTCTATTGCCGGCCTCACCAAAGCAGTAAGCAAACACAGAGCCGCGTTCTAGAAGCAAAGAAACTTGCTGTAGTACGTGCCTTGATGGTAAAATAATAATATAAGATTATATATGCTTGACCTGATCTCGATCGAGCGAGGAGTGAACAATGGCTGACTTGCCCGAGGATGGTGACGGACGTACAGCCCCGGCCGTCGACGTGGCGTGCTGCTGGCCAGCCACTCAAGCCTAGGAGCTCCATCTTGCGCTCTTTAAACTCGGAGTCAACCGAAAGCGATCGCCGGCCGATTTATCCGTCTCTTTCGCCCAGCCCGTCCGTCCTCAACAGAGGAGTACATGCCAGCAGCGGCCTGGCCTCCAATGCGAAGCTTTTGATCGGGCTGGGGGCGTCGTAGGCCATGCCTGCGCCACACACATGTGCGAGGCGACACATTATACTCCTTTTTTTAGACCCGGAAGGAACTGAAACGGCGAAGGCCTTCTTTGACTGCGCTCGGCCACGATAACTGTCCTCTTTTTACGAAAAGTTATCTATCTAGAGAATCGTGTCAGTTTTTTTTATCTTTATGCATACGTTTTCATAAAAACAATATTTTTCTATACTTTTCACTCTTTTTTTAGATCTAAACACGCCCTTAGTTTGAGGTTTCTGCGTGCGTTTCCGTGACAGCTAGCTGCAAGTCGTTTTCGATCACGCTTAGGGCTTGTTTAGTTCCAGAAAATATGCGAAAAGTTTTCACCTAGCTAGAGAACGGTGTTTCTTTCTATACACACGACTTAATGCAAAAAGTTTTCACCTTTTCATCCTTTACATCCATCTAAACACCCCTTACTTGAAAGCGAGTGAGCGAACGGCCGCTGGAAGCAGTGCACTACTCATCAGATGCATGGTGGTATGAGTTGGATTGGAGTGGATGCATCATGCACGCACCGCGTATCAGAATGCGGCGGTGAAAAACCAGGAGACTGTTGGGGGGCCGCAAAGACTTTGGTCGATCTGGTGAAGCGAAAGGTGTACTGCCACTCCAGAGTCCAGACATTTTAGTTCGTGAAAACTTTTCGACCAAAAGATTTCGGGTTTCAATTTTATCAATTTAGAATCAGTAAATGTAGACGAAAAATGTGGAAAGTTATATGGATAGGTTGGAAATCTCGAGACCAATCTAACGACGGTAATTAGAGGGTAATTAGTCCATAATCAGCGGATGATTACTGTAGCATTACTATTGCAAATCATGGATTAAGTAGGCTCATTAGATTCGTCTCGCGATTTACAGCCTATCCATATAACTTTTCACCTTTTTCGTCTACATTTAATGCTCCATACATCTAAGATTCTCTTTCGATGTGATGGGTGAAAATATTTCGTTTTGGAACTAAATAAGGGCTTACTGGCACTACTACTACAGAGCGCATATACTCCTACCAGATGATTATTGGCCGGCCCCGGATGTCGTCGCGTGCGTGCACGCGTCCGCTGGTTGCTGGTAGGCTGGTAGCAGGACTGCAGGGCGAGGACGAGGATAGTACTACCTGAAATGTACTCCATCTGCAACCATGACTGCACTGGTAGTAGTACTGTAGGAGACATGTCCTGGGCGGCGCGCCGGCGCCCGATCGATTGACATTGCGTGTCTGAACGACGACGACGGCGTGCTCCTCCCTGTCCCCTGACGGCCACCTGCACTACTACAGTAGACCTTCGTGCCGCCTTCTGACACCTGGCTACTGTACACGCGCCTACCTACCTCGGTACGGCCCAGCTACTCTCGCACGGCAATATACGACTTGGCCACGTCGTCGTCGTTGGGTGCTGCCGAGTCTACAGGCTCGCGGTCGCTGGCCTAGCTAGCTTTCCTTGCCGAGATCAGCCTGGCGTCGAATTTCCAGCCTCATCGGCCGGCCAGCCGAGGAATCACATCCATCATCGGCGACAAGGCAATCAAATGTCTCTGGCTTGTCAAACCCAAACCTGCAGGCCGGTGGTGTAGCTAGCTAGCGTTTATTTTCCTTTTTCCCGGTCAGTCAAACCACAACACATTGCCGGAAAAACCATATATAGGAAAACAAATGCCGCGGCGCGAGCAGTAGCAAAAACCTCTCCACGTCGCCGCCGACTCGCCGGCCGGACGATCAATTAAAGAGACCGAGGTGAAAACTTGAAGATTTTTGTCCCCAGGAAAAAGTGTGCGGAACCGTCACGACCAAGCGTTGAGATTTCGTTCCGATTCCCGGCCGGGATGCGGGCATGCGGCGGTACCTGTTCGACACGGGGAGCTAACCTCTCAAGTCTGAATGAAGCTTCCCGGCGCCCTGCTGCCGGTGCAGAAATTTTAAACGGGACGGGGACCGAGCCTGCTGTAATCACGAGAAAAGGCCGATCGAACAATGCGTGGCGTACAGACGAGCATGCATGTGTCTCGCTTTGCTACGTCAGATCCATAAAAGGGAATGAGAAAAGGCTGGATTTGCACTGGCATTGGCGGCACATCATCAGCAGATTCTAGCCTTACTAAGTTAACAAGCAACAGCTAGCTGCATTAGCCTTTACAACTTTGGATAATACCGCCACTACTCACAAAACGAGATATGTCACGGCGACCCGTCGCATCGAATATACCCATCCACCAATATCTCTACCGACGCGCCTTTCCTTTTTGGTTCGTGCTCATCCAAGTGCTAGCTAGCTAGCTCCGATCCTACTGTATCAAGCAAGCAAGCTGCTGGGTCCGGGAAACTGCCTTTACATTTCCTGGGATGGTCATGGATGATGCATTACGTGCGTGCCTGGACCGGCCTTGGCGTCATCACGTACGGGTATATTCCTCCTTTGGGTTGCTTCTTTCCAATCCAAAATCTGACGGAGATGATGCCACACAAAACCTTTCTGCAGGATCGAATATCTTTCATTTTTTTTCTCACTTTTTCACAAGGAGATGACGACGGCGATCGATCGATAGGTTTGCACTCTGCATCCCCATCTGGCGCGAAAAAGGGCAACGCCAGCTTCACTCGCTCGCTTTCTCGGGTCGGGCCGCCTGCTGACATTTCTCGGGCGCTCTGAATACTCCTCCGTCGCATCAATAATATGGGGGCTACCCTGTATCCTCATCGCCTTCTGGTTGTCACACACCAGCGGTGCATACAACATACTTAATCCGTAAGGGAATCTAGAATTTATATAAAAAAATAGTTCATCCTTCTTTTTCTCCAATTTGACTGGTATGAATTTAAAAGGTGATCCTGACAACAAGTCAATGGCAAGGAAGTCTTGCACTTGTAACTTCCAAGTTACCCTTTTTGACTGAATTGGAGTAGCAATATATCTTTGCGAGTAAAACTCAACCTTCGATCATGTAGACCTGCTTCACAAGTCATGCCTGCGGCAAGCCAGTCAAAACGCACCTCGTAAAAGAATGCAAATGCTCTAGTTACATGACCTTTGGTTGCAACAGAAAGCCTGGAATTCTTTCAGACCTCGGACCAGCACAGAGTAAACCGTATGTAAATGCCGAGGAAACTTCATCCGACGACCACATGCTAGTTTATTCAGTAAGTAGGTATCGTACTGCCTGATGATACTTCATATTTTACTTTTGATCATAGTTACATACATGACCATGCAAAGGTATCAAAGTTACAACACTGCTTGGAACAAAAATTTGATGCTATCTACTACACTGACTTCATAAATAACAATGCTGGTTTTGGTTGATCTCAGAGCAAGCCTATACAAAGGGCTGTATAACAAAATTTGATGCTATATATAATTCTAATCTACTACACTTGTGGTTGTAATCTACTACAATGTTTCATAAATAGCAGAGCCGGTTTCGGTTGATCTCAGAGCAAACCTACCCAAGGCTGTTTACAGCAATGCAGACATCTTCAGGTAATCCTCGTCAGAATGGTATGCAGACGGCCTCTTTTCGGCCATAAACTCTTCTACTTACAGACAATAATATTGCACATAGAGCAGATGATCCTAATTAACTAACGTATGTACAACAAAGAAGCCAAGCAGCACCAGTAGATTCATACAGGGTTCTCTGCAGCGGACGAATCATCATTGAGCTGCTCCCGTTTCCGTGTTTCTATAACCTTTTGCATGGCATACTGACACCTACAAAACATAAAGGACAATTTCTGTTTAGTGCCACCAGACATTCTTTGTACTTTCGTGTGCAGTTACTAATTCTGCAAATAAGGATCGTGAACACATTGCTATTCACTAGCTGAATCGTACAATTATTCTTGCCAAACCCTGCAATATATAATCCATGGTGTCAATGTGTGCCCATATGCTGTCTGAACAAAAAATGTGTGATTGCTGTTTACTTGGATTGGTTGAAGGGCTAACTGAAACTGGTGTAATTTCAACACTGCTAATGTAGGATAGTCTAAAATTCATACTAATTTTGCATCTGGAATAGCACAGAAATATATCCCATGCATATATAGAACTTCCATGGGAGTAGAGTTTTTGAGAACAAACCTCCACGGGAGATGATCAAGGAACATGCGAGGCGTCACAACTCACAACAAGGTCCATAAAATCTTTCCTGTTAGCAATAAATACTTTATAGCTCTTGTTCTTGCGACGAGTCACAGTTGTCTTCTGCAATGGAGAAGTACTTTTCTTTACTGGAAAAACATGAACAACAAGGCCAGGAAGATAAAACCTCGGGTGACTGTCCTTCAGACGAGCTTATTGTACTGATGTGGTCATTTGAAACAGACGTGAGTTCAGAACCATTATTTAAACGAGACAGTCTGTACCCTTCACCACATTCACAAAAGTCATCTTCTCCAAACCGACCATCTCTGTCTGCATTACTAGCTTCTCTACAGTGCGAGACATCCAAAAAACCGCGGGAAGCAACAATGCATTTCCCTCCATCACTGTCAGTAGTCATTCTAGACCTGCCCAACTCATAATTAATTGCTGCTGTGGAACTAATTGTTAGTGTATATTGGGACTTAGAGCCCATGTAGTGTAAAGGCCCATCTAGTGGCCCATGTATCTCTAGTATTCAGCCCACCCTTCTAGGGTTGGAAGAATGGACAGAAATTATTCCCAATAGCATGGTATCAGCTAGGTTTTCCCCTTCTTCCCTCTCCTAGCCGCCGCCGGCTTCTTCCCGCCGCCGGCGCCGCCGCCGCCGGCCATGGCCGACCGGCAGCCTCCTCCTGGGTTCCTCCCCCTCTCTGCCTTCCCTCCCCTGTCCCTCTCCTCTGCGCGCGCCGGCCAGGAGGGCCTCGCGCCCGCCCGCGGCGCCCCGACCCGCGGCGCCCCTGCTGCTGCCGCGGCTTGGGCCGCCGTCGCCGCTGCGCAGCCGCAGGGCGCGGCCGCAGCTCTTGCGGCGGGGCTGGGGATGCCGCCGCCGGCTGCTCTGGCCCAGCCGCCGCCGGCTGCTCTGGCCCAGCCGCCGCCGGCTGCTCTGGCCCAGCCGCCGCCGGCTGACCCTGCCCAGCTGCCGCCGGCCGCTCCTGCCGCCGCTCCTGCTCAGACGCCGCCGCCCCTCCCTGACCAGATGCCGCCGCCCCTCCCTGCCCAGTGCTCTGCTCCGATTCCCTCGGCCCAGATCGGGGCCCAGGCCCAGATTCGGCCTGCGGGCCTGGGTCAGGGCGCGGGCCTGGGTCCGGGGGCGGACCTGGGTCAGGGGGCGGGCCTGGGTCAGGGGGCAGGCCTCCCCGCTGCCAGCTCTTCCCCGGCCGCCGCCGCTCTCGCCGCTGCCCTCCTTGCGGCGAAGACTGAGGCCGCTGCCGCTGAGGAGCGTGTCCGCGCCGCTGCTCTCACCTGGGAGCGCGAGCGCACCGCGGCGGATGCCCTCGCTCGCCAGGTCGCGGAGGCGGAACAGTACCTTTCCGCCATCTCCGTCGGGAAGCAGCCCGTCGTCACCGGCACCACTTCCTCCCACCAGGCGCCGCCCGCTATTTCCACGCCGCCTGCCGGTTCTGCTTCCCGCCCTGACCCGACCGATCCGGTCGTCGCCCACCTCCATCTTCATGCGGCTGGGGTCCAGAGCATCCGCACCATGGTCACCGTCGTCCTCGACCCCGCGTCCACTGCCTACGGACGCTGGCGGGACCAGGTCCTCCTCGCCCTCAGCCGCTACGCCCTCGACGACCACGTTCTCCTCGACACGCCTGTTGCGGAGTGCGACCTGTCGTGGAGGCGCCTCGACAGTGTCGTCGTGTCCTGGATCTTTGGGACCATCTCCCTGGATCTCCAGGACCTCGTTCGGACTCCCGGGGGCACCGCTCGCCAGGCCTGGCTGACCCTCGAGGGCCAGTTCTTGGGCAACGCCGAGCACCGCATTCTCCGCCTCGACACTTCGCTCCGCAACTTCGTCCAGGGCGACCTCTCTGTCGGTGAGTACTGCCGCAGGCTGAAGGGCATGGCTGATGACCTTCATGCACTGGGGTCTCCGGTGCCCGATCGGACCCTGGTGCTCCACGCTCTGCGCGGCCTCAACGACAACTACGAGCTCATGCGTTCTTGGCTTCCCCGTCAGCGGCCCTTTCCCACCTTCCACCAGGTCTGTGAAGACCTCTTGCTGGATGAGATCTCGCGCGGTCTCGCGCCTGGCTCGTCCTCCTCGTCCACCTCCACCGCGCTCGTCGCTCCACCGACTTCTTCGACGCCACCTGCCACCTCCCTCCTGGGCACTCCTCCGCCAGCTTCTCCCGGCCCGAGCGGGGGTGGAGGGGGTCGTGGTGGTGGCTCTGGTGGTGGTGGTGGACGCCGTCGCCGCAGGGGGCCGTGGTGGTGGACGCGGGGGCCGTGGTGGCTCCGGAGGTGGTGGCTCCAGCGGAGCTGGCACCGGCGGAGCACCGGGATCTTCGGCCTCGTCGTCCGTTCCTGGCGGTGCACCCTGGCCATCCTACACCCACCCATGGTCAGGGCGCATCTCCATGTGGCCGTTCGGCCAACCTGCGGCCATGTTCGCTGCACCTCCTCAGCAGTGCTTGACTACTTGGACACCACCCGCTGCGCCGAGCCATCCTCCACTCACTTGGGCGCCTCCACTACAGTCCTACCCGCCACCGACCGGGTCTGGTAGTGGGTGGGATGCCACTGCCCTGGCACAGTCGTTCAGTACCATGGGCCTGACGCCGCCGGTGAGCACCGAGTGGATCGCCGACTCGGGTGCCTCGTTCCACACCACCCCGGATGCTGGTATACTTTCCTCTGTACACCCACCTCACCCCTCCTATCCTTCCTCTATCATGGTCGGAAATGGGTCGTGTCTTCCTGTCACTTCTGTAGGCACTGCGACGGGTTCTTTTCGTCTTCCTCATGTCCTTGTTGCTCCACAGATGGTCCACAATCTTCTTTCTATTCGTCAGTTCACTACTGATAACTCTTGTTCGGTTGAATTTGACTCTTCTGGTCTTACTGTGAAGGATCTGGCTTCTCGACGTCCGCTCCTCCGATGTGACAGTTCGGGGCCCCTTTACAGCATCCGCCTCCCTACTTCCGCTGCTTCACCTGCGACTGCCACTGCTTCCACTCCTTCAGCTGCTTTCATCATGACACCTTCGTCTGCTACTTGGCACCGCCGGCTCGGTCATCCCGGCCGCGACGTTTTGGCTCAGCTTCGTCGTAGTGCAGATGTTCCTTGTACTAGGACTGCTGATGAGCACCTTTGTCATGCTTGCCAGTTAGGTCGTCATGTTCGACTTCCTTTTTCTTCTTCTTCTTCGCATGCGAGTCATGCTTTTGATCTTATACATTGTGATCTGTGGACATCACCTGTACTCAGCCTCTCTGGCTTTAAGTACTATCTTGTGGTAGTTGATGATTTCTCACATTACTCTTGGACTTTTCCGTTGCGTGCGAAGTCTGACACTTTTCCTACCCTTCTCCGCTTCTTTGCCTGGGTGTCTACACAGTTCGGCCTCACTGTCAAGGCCGTCCAGTGTGACAACGGCCGTGAGTTTGATAACCGCACCTCTCGTGACTTTTTCCTCTCTCGTGGTGTTCAGCTCCGCATGTCTTGCCCATATACTTCTTCTCAGAACGGCAAGGCTGAGCGGATGATTCGTACCACGAACGATGTCGTTCGCACGCTTCTCCTTCAGGCCTCCCTGCCCCCCCGTTTCTGGGCTGAGGGGCTTCACACTGCCACATATCTACTTAACCGTCTTCCGTCCACAGCTTCTCCCGCTCCTACACCTCACCACGCCCTCTTTGGCACCCCGCCCCGGTATGACCATCTTCGTGTCTTTGGGTGTGCGTGCTACCCTAACACTTCTGCCACGGCTCCGCACAAGTTGGCTCCTCGGTCGACTCGTTGCGTGTTTCTCGGGTACTCCCCTGATCATAAGGGGTACCGCTGCTTCGACCTCACTTCTCGTCGGGTTCTCATCTCCCGACACGTTGTTTTTGACGAGTCGGATTTCCCCTACTCCACCTCCTCCACCCCGACTTCTGACCCGGAGTTGGACTCCATGTTTTTGACTGACCCGGTGGTTCAGCCACCTGTTTCTGTGTTTCCCTTTCCGACAGGCTCTCCCGCGCCACGCGCGGCCCCGGTGACCTCCACTCCGCCCCGTCTGGCGCCGCTACCTGTGCCAGCGCCTCGCGCGGCCCAGGTGGCCTCTCCCGCGCCACGGGCGGCCCCGGTGCCCTGCACTCTGCCCCGCCTGGCGCCGCTGCCTGTGCCAGCGCCTCGCGCGGCCCAGGAGGCCTCTCCCGCGCCACGGGCGGCCCCGGTGCCCTGCACTCTGCCCCGCCTGGCGCCGCTGCCTGTACCAGCGCCTTGCGCGGCCCCGACGCCCCCTCCCGCGCGCTTCGCGCAGCCTACTCGGGTCTACAGCCGACGGTCGGTGCAGGCTCAGCAGCATCCGCACCGGTCTCCATCTACACCTCCACCGCCACCGGGCTCTTCTTCTCCGACTCCTCCACCGGACCCGCCGGCCCCGGCTCGGGCCCTTGCGCGTCTGGATCCGGTGCTCTACCACCCGCCTGTCATCCATCGGGATCCCAGTCACACTCATCCCATGGTGACTAGGCGGGCGGCGGGCGTTCTTCGGTCTACAGCTCTCTCCGCCTCCGGGGGAGAGCCGGGGATTTCTCCAGTACCCTCCTCCGTCCGTGAGGCCCTTGCCGACCCTCACTGGCGCCAGGCGATGGAGGAGGAGTACGCAGCTCTTCTTGCCAACCAGACGTGGGACCTCGTGCCGCGTCCGTCTGGTTGCAATGTTGTTACTGGAAAGTGGATTTGGACGCATAAGCGTCGGGCTGATGGTTCTCTAGATCGATACAAGGCTCGCTGGGTTCTCCGGGGTTTCACTCAGCGCCCTGGTGTGGACTATGATGAGACTTTCAGTCCGGTGGTGAAGCCTGCGACAGTGCGCACTGTTCTCTCTATCGCTCTCTCTCAGTCTTGGCCCGTGCATCAGCTAGATGTGAAAAATGCATTTCTCCATGGCACCCTAGCAGAGACAGTATACTGCAGTCAGCCGGCAGGTTTTGTGGATTCCAGTCGTCCGGATCTTGTCTGTCGCCTCAACAAGTCACTTTATGGTCTGAAGCAAGCTCCACGGGCATGGTACTCTCGCTTCACATCCTTTGTGGTCTCGTTGGGATTCATCGAGTGCAAGTCTGACACTTCTCTGTTTGTCTACCGCCGTGGCTCTGAGACTGCTTATCTGCTACTCTATGTTGATGATATCATCCTGGTTGCTTCCAGTCAGACACTGCTTCAGCGCATCATTCAGTCCCTACAGCAGGAGTTTGCTATGAAGGATCTCGGTGAGCTCCATCACTTTCTGGGTGTCACTGTTGAGCCTCGTCCCTCTGGCCTCTTCCTTCACCAGCGTCAGTATGCACTTGAGATTCTGGAGCGAGCAGGTATGACTGACTGCAAGCCTTGCTCCACTCCGGTTGATACACAGGCCAAGCTTCCTGCAGCTGAGGGTGCTCCTGTTGCTGACCGGACTGCTTACCAGCGTATCGCTGGTGCGTTGCTCTACCTCACTTTCACCAGGCCGGATATCACGTATGCAGTTCAGCAGGTCTGCCTCCATATGCATGATCCTCGAGAGCCACACCTTGCCGCGCTGAAGCGGCTTCTTCGATACATTCGTGGTACAGTTGACTGCGGTCTTGCTCTTCACCGATCTCCTACCACAGAGCTTGTCGTCTACACCGACGCTGACTGGGCTGGCTGTCCTGACACACGTCGCTCCACTTCTGGGTACGCCGTCTTCCTCGGCGGCAACCTGGTCTCCTGGTCGTCCAAGCGACAGCCGGTCGTCTCCCGCTCCAGTGCAGAGGCGGAGTACCGGGCTGTTGCTAACGGCGTTGCGGAGGCGTCCTGGTTGCGTCAGCTCTTGGCGGAGCTTCACAGCCCGCTCGCCAAGAGCACGCTCGTCTACTGCGACAATGTCAGCGCCGTGTATCTCTCATCAAACCCAGTTCAGCATCAGCGGACGAAACATGTGGAAATTGACCTGCACTTTGTCAGAGATCGAGTCGCCATCGGCCAGGTTCGGGTTCTCCATGTCCCGACCACCTCGCAGTTCGCGGACATATTCACCAAGGGACTCCCCTCCACGACGTTCTCTGAGTTCCGCTCCAGTCTCAACGTAGTCAGTGGCTAGTTGTGACTGCGGGGGAGTGTGTATGTATGGTGTTTCTTGCACAGTCTTGTACTTCGCTGCGCCGACAGTACAGACTGCGGGGGAGTGTTTCTTGTATTGTTTGATGTCCAGTCTTGTACTTCGCTGCGCCGGTAGTACAGACTGCGGGGGAGTGTTAGTGTATATTGGGACTTAGAGCCCATGTAGTGTAAAGGCCCATCTAGTGGCCCATGTATCTCTAGTATTCAGCCCACCCTTCTAGGGTTGGAAGAATGGACAGAAATTATTCCCAATAGCACTAATTCGGTATTTTGGGGTATTTACCAAGCAAGATATTGCTTTGCCAAAGAGAAATAATCCACCCCTTAGTGTATGCATTGGATTCCTGCCGCGCATTTGACCATTACTTAGCTTAGCCTCACTGACTGTCTGCAGAGCACCAATTGAAGCACACTGCTCTATTGCATTTTTCTCATCTGTTCTGGCACTCATGATTCCACCAACTAGTTTACCCACTTTAGCAGATTTGGGTGAAGTCTTTGAAAGAGCCTTCACAGCCAATCCACGCAATCTAATCACCGAGTTCATAGATAATCGTGCAGAAAATTCATCATTGTGGACTATGCTGTAAGTGATGGATGATTTATCAGAAATCACATGTTGCTGCCAACATCAGCAAATAAATAACTATAAAGTAAATATTTCACTTATAAAGGATTTTGAATTTCACCTGGTAACAAATTGTGAGCATGCATCTGCTATCACATAATCCACACATGGTGCAGCTCCATATGCATATACATGTAGCTTCGGGAAATGTCTGTATAGCTGTGTTTTTTGCATAAACAATGGCCCAATTTCATGAAAATAAACAATACCAGAAACAATACGAAACTAAGCTATGCATTCTAGAAAACCTTCAGCGTTTCTTGCTTCATTTATTGTCAATCACCTAGAATTTTGCATATTTTTAACTCAGCATTGCAAAGTAAGGGGCTTTTTGTTCCTTATAAGAAAGTTTTTTGGCTAATATAATGAGCTCGTCTTACTACATGGGATTTGATATAGCACTGTCTCCAAAATTGAGTAGACAAACTATACAGAACCCCTCTAAAATTCTTCTGCTCTGTTGGTACCTCATCTATTTAACCTGCATTTTGTCACCTCATTCAAGAAATTAAATCCTAATGCATCAACAACAGTAGGCTAGTATGCAAAATGAACTCAGCAGTCAACAATTGTACGAAAACAAACAACTAAGTAACAGAAATACTTAGACCCCATGGTCACATATCAATATTAAAGTAAAACATAAAAAAGGACTCACTTAAGTTTATAACTAAATATAGCAAATCAACATCATCAAATGACTTGAAATAAAATTCCTTGTATGTTGAAAAAAAAACTTACTTTAATACCAAGAAGCGCAGCTACAGAACCTCCTAAAGAATGTCCAACAATTTCAATATTGTATCCATAGCACTCACAACCATCCCCAAGAAGAGAAGATAAGAACCCAGCTGTCACCGTGTCTGACTTATCTGCAGGCAGTTCCATGACAGCTGTTAATGCTACTGTGCTGCTGGACCATTTGTCAAAGAAAAAGGTGATGGAGTAAAATATATACTGGTTCATTAATTTCTTTTGTCATAAATCAGCAGGAGAACTGCTGTGTCATTTAGAAGAGGCAGCATGCTATGTCAAAAATTATTTTCAAAGAAATTGAGGTATTCTTGTTTGTAGTTAATGCAATACTAGGTCCTGACCTGATAGTACTTTTAAATTACAAGAAAGAAAAAGAAACATATAGATATAACATGCTCTGCACATAAAGAAAATAGTGCATGCTTTCTTATTGACCTTGATGTATGGGTTGTCCCTCAAGTACTGTGTACAGCTCTCGAGCTGATTCAATAATTCCTTCATGTCCGTAGTGTGGAAAAGATGAGAGAACGGTATTCTTCAGTTGAGGGGACAACTGATCAGAACTGCAATAGAAGAAATCATCTCATTCAGGCAAAATAAGTGTCTAATTCATAATTTAGCTCAGAGGTGACATCAAGGCCATAGTGACTTTCACAAAAAAAAAAAGGCCATAGTAACTTAGATTAATTTCCTAGAACATTTTAGCAGGTTCATTCAATGAACTAGTAGGGATAATATTGTCTAAATATCATTAAACTATATATGTTCAATTACGCTCATAGGCTTGCTTCAGAACATAAATGGAAGTCCTCTAATGATGTGAATGACAAATAAAGGTCATTTACTCAATCTTTTACACACTCCCACCATTCCATCTAGAAAAGTCAAAACAGACTTACAATTTGAAACAGAGGGAGTGCATTTTTGCAAAAACGAAATCTAGAGTTAACATAAATAAGTTGCAGTAAACAAATAAAGAGAAGGTATAGTCAGTTACTTGATCAACCCATCCAAATCATCCGTCGTAAGGGAGCATTCCTTACACAAGCCATCAATTATAACATCTTCTGGTGTCTCAGTTCCACGGATAGCAATGACTACTGTACTAAAATCATGTAAGACAACAACAAAATAGGCAGCCTCACGTTTCGTCTGCAAGCAGAAAAGAAGAGAACTCATCTTAAACAAAGAAAAAGAACCTGATCATGTCATGGTCGGCAGGACATACTACAGGCAATGTTTTAAATAGCTGCCTAAGGCATTTAGCTTCAAGCTTCTAAAAACGGCTAATAGCCGGGCTAAATAGAGCTATAGAGGCAAATAGCGGCTAAATTACACGTGGAAGCAAATAGCCGCATCCTCCTCAATCAAGCTATAGCCGGCTATAGCGGAGGCCTTAGCCAGCTATTTAAAACATTGACTACAGGACGAGGAAAGGATAGTAGTGGGAGGTTGGGAATATTAGTAGTGCGACCCTTTGGGCCCAATGGTCATAGGAATAATTGTAATTAGATTGAGGCTTCTTCTTCCTCATCCCCTCCCCTCTCTTCCTCCTTGCACTGCTCCTCTCCTCGCCCTCGGCCCCAAATCACGGCTAGCTGGCAGCACCCAAGCTCCTCCGCCTCCGCCCGCCACCCTCCGCCCCAATTGCGGCCAACCCCTGCTCCTCCTCTGCCCTCCACTCCAAATCATGGCGGAGCAGCCCACACAGTCATGGTGGCCGACGCCGGGTCAATCACGCCGGCCGTGCCCCGTTGCTCCTCGCCCGTCCGCCCGGCCGTGCCCCGCAGCTTCTCGCGCGTCCGCCCGGTCGTGCCCTGTTGCTCCTCACGCATCTGCCCGGCCGTGCCCCTCCGCCTCCTCTGCATCGCCATGAGCCGCTGCCACCCTTCCATAGCTCGATTCGATTCTCGACTGGCCTGATTTCGAGCATGATTCATCAATTCCATGTGCTAGTGGTGGGTACAGAGGCGCGCCGGTGCCAGAACAGCGGCAAGGCAGCCCGAGCGGGAGCTGCAGGGGCGTGCCACCGTGGGAAGGTGATGCTCCGGCCGTCCGATGGCAAGGTGTGGGACTGTGGGTCGCACAACGGGGCTGGGCGGAGCGGCGTACGACGAGGAGGAAGGAGAAGGCTTTGTGGGCGCGGCGGGCGGCGAGGTTTTCTTCGGGTTCCGGCGAGGTGCCGGCGGCCGGAACCGATGGGGCAGGTGGCGGGTCAAGGACGGAACATTCCTGCGCGGGCAGTTGCTCTCTTCCGCCACTGGAAGAAAATATAGCAATCCAATGTTGGATTGGTATATTTGGGTCTCCATGAGAGGAATAAAATACCAATCTATATAGGGATGCTGTTGGAGCACTGCTTTTGAGTGTTTTTAGGTACTCTAGCAGTTTTTAGGTATTGGTATGTGAACTGTTGGAGAATGTTCAACGGAGAATACAAACTCCGCCTCTTGCTCAGAGAGGTAAATAGGACTGTTTCCAATTTTTTTGCGCGATGGCCCAATTGAGGCCTGCGCGCGTTGAAGGCTGTTGCGGTTTTCGCATTCTCCCGGGAAAAAAGTCTCTTTTACCTCCCTGGATACTAGCCCGAGTATGTGTTCTCTCCCGATACTTGAAAACCGTTCATTTTGCATCCTTGGTCTTACAATACCGGACACGGAACCACCCTGAGCCGAATCCACTCCAGTTTTGGCCGACGTGGCGCCACTTAAGCTGCACAAAATTGAATCTGACGTGGTAACGGCCAACATGTCATTGCGTCTTCTCTCTCCCTTCCTCCTCTGTGTCTCTTCCTCCGATTTTGCACTGCACTGCACGGCGAATCTGGACGGGGCCATGGGGGAGGTGGTGAACGCGGCCGGCGTTTCGGAGCTCGGCCGCATCTCCTGCAGCGCGCCCAGCCGTCAACATCGCGTGGGCCGTAGCCCTCGCCGAGTCGTCGTGCTCAACCTGCTCGTGCTTGTCCCGGGCACATCGGCGTGCTCGGCGGCGGATTGGACCGGGCGGCACTGTCGGAGGAGCACCTGAGTGTGTTCTTGTCGTTTATGGAAATCGAGTGCTGCACCAACTAGTACGGTGTGCCAAGGAAGGCCTGCAGCTGCTCGTGTCCAACTAACAGGGAAATAAGGTACGGAGTATGAGATTTACGTGTAGATGGATGGCACAATTTATTTCCCAGAATGCCGTCATCCAGCTACTTGTTGGTAATCTCCGATATGTGTGTCTCATCCATGTAGGAAGCAGCTTGCTACCACTTCCATCTCGATTGGAGCAGTGGAGAATTGGATGGCATGAGGGAGAAAGGGGAAGTACTTCTGTGGTTTGGATACGATTGAGATTTTGGGTGTTGTAAGTCGATGACTCGATTAGAAGATGAGGACGAAGAATATCAGAGCAGGTTTACCGTGGGTGGAAGAAGAGGGCGAAGGTGGGAGGCTAGCGAGACAGTGCGGCGAGCCGGTGCTGCGAACCTCTCAGCGAGCCGGTGCCCAGGCGCCCAGCAGAAACGCAGTACTGCGGGCGTCGTGGTCTTCCCGCTCGCCAACATGGTGGCAAACCGCAGATCGAGCGAGCAGACTTCACGGTCCTCGATTTCAAGCGGGGCGGCAGGAGTAGCGTCGCCTATCGCCATTTAGGTGGAGGAGCGAGACTGGAGAGGAAAGGAAAGGTGGATGGAAGGAGAAGATAGTGGGCGGGTCCCGCATGTAAGTGAGAGAGGGAGAAGAGATGACAGGCGGGGCCGTGACACATGGGATGCTGCCGTGGCGATGATGTGTCACCAGCTCGGACCAAACCAGGGTAGAATCAGGTTTTTTTTTTGATCAAATATACCTGTATTGAAATTTAAGGACAGTACAAAGACACGTACACATACAGGTACATTCGAGAAGGATACAGACAGCTATCTTGACCGTTTACACAGAGGCCCCTAAAAAACAAAGAAAATACATCTAAGTCCCTGGACACTCTGCCGGTCAAATCCGCCGAACTCCATTGCCGCCGGCCATCGCCGGAGGCTCTTCGCCTCGAAACCCAGGCCAGAAGGAGCCCTATCGCCGCAAGGCTTTGGAAATGGCCGCAGTAGATGAAGCCTTCGCTGAAATCGCATCGGCCGGGGACACACCCCGAACTCCATCGACCTTGGACAAAGGACCGCCGTCGACAGCAACCACCGTCGCGGGACGATTGGGCCTTGTCCACTCTCCAGCCATCCGTGAGACCCAAAGCTGCCTCCCTACCCTACCCTTGTTGAACCAAAAGGCCAGAAAACACACCTCCCAGAAGGATCGATGCACCGCCGGCCGGTGACTCATGTACAGGGGCTCCCAAACTCGCCGCAGGTACCGGAGTAGAGCACCTACGGGGCGAGGAAGAGTTGGAGCAACTTTATTCCACTGCGTCGCCGCCGCCTTCGCCTCGACGTCGCCGTCTGGAAACACACGCCGCAGAGGAACAGCATCCCCCCGGCTAACACAAGCTTCACCGGCAAACGCCGGCAAACAGACCCTAGGAACTACCCTATATACAACCGCACGTCGATTCCCCGGCCCACCTCCATCTCCAGCCCCGACCCGGCCACCTGAGACGAAAGGGACCGGCTGAATCGCCGGCGGTAAAGCGAATCGCCTCCTTTCCGCCCTGATCTACTGTAGCTAAGAGATAAGAACGGAAGGAGCGAGAAGCTGGGTAGAATCAGGTTAGGGAGGTCAATTGTCTGGTTTTGGAAGTGCAAGGAGCCAGAATGTATGGTTTTTGAATCCCGGGTGAAAACTTGGACTCAGTCCATAATTGAAGGAGGTAAAAGAGACTTTTTCCTTCTCCCGGCGGTAGCAGTCCTAAATTGGGCTGGAAAAGGCCGCGCAGCCCACTAGAGCCGCATGGATCTCCCCGGCTATTACGGCAGTCTTCCCGTCGCCGCCCGTTCTCCTATTCCGATCTAGATCTCTCCAGAAGAGAGAAGAAAGGAGAGTATGGAGGGCAACAGAGGCGAGGGGTTAGAAGAGAGGAAGGGGGATCAGCTGGCAGCAGCCCCCACCGTCGGGAACGAGATGACCGCATCCGCCGCCGCCTCCGGGCGCGTGACGATCGCATCTACTGCCCCAGGGAACGAGGTTATGTCGATTGATGACGAGGCCATAGCCGGCATCATGATTGAGAGTGATGCTGCCAAAGCCAGCACCGTCTTTAATTTTCAGAGTGCCGCTTCCGCGCTGAATATGTAAGTCTACTTAGAGCATATATATATACAGTAGTAATACCTCAGTTTCAGTACTGTTTTGTTCGATTTCAGTCGTTTCTTATACGATTCATTGATATTTGGATGTTGTGTGTCATTAGTGACCTGTATGGATGAATTGTTACCAATTGCGTGCTCTTTTTAGTCCAATTGAGTACATTAAAGCTTATCTTAGTTGATTCTGTTTGAATTTCTGAAGGACTCATCTGTATGCACTGCGCCCTTTTTGAGTAGGAAGGATTTTTACGTGCACAAATTGGGATGGGCGTAGGAAAGATCTCTACAGGGGACAATGTTTGTGTGACTGTAGAAAACAAAACATTGGTCAATTATATAGGGGTATATATTATGTTATGGTAATTGCATTTTCACTTTCATCTTTGCCATACAGCTGATACTGTCAACAATTTGTTCTTTTGTAGAATAATGAATTTGTTTTAAGCTACGGATTAGAATAATTTGTTGATCATAACTCAATGGACTTGGGGCTGACATATTTGTCTGTTTGCAGTGTGGCTGCTGCTGAAGTGTTTGTTGCCAAACAGAATTGGGATGATCTGGAGACTTGCCTTGCCGAGTTCTTGACCAAGGTTCAAGGCGACAAGTTTTATCCCCACCCGGGTCTTTTTTGCTCCCTTTACCAAGCACAGATCTCTTATCTCATTGGGAAACACCAGTTTACCGAGGCACGAGCTATTTTGGATGGCAAGGTGAAACCTCTTCTTGATAAAGACAATGATGATATGTACAAGCCATTTGACTTAGAAGCCCGCGTTGAAATGTTGCGGAATTGTGTGAACCATTGGTATGTTTCAATTATCATAATAAATGTTTGTTCCTCTTGACTGTTAGTCAATTGCTATATTCACATGTTTGCCAATTGTTATATGAGGTTGAACACTAATGGAAGTTTATAGTAGTTTCATTTTAGTCCAATACATTGTAAAAGTTTAATAATTGTTTATACTTGCAAACTCATCATTTTTTAAATAAGTTCTAAAGCAATTTGTTAAAATTTTTGTATTCCTTTATACTCATGAAGATTTGCACTGTGGTTAGGAATCTTTTTAGGAATAAAATATTTTCTCAAGCTCTGTGTTTTTGACTTATGCAGTTTGCCACTGCCTGCTGATGAAGTTGAAGATATGAATGTAGTTATCTCTGATTACCTGATGCTTTATTTCCCTACTAGGTAAGTATTTTCAATCACCTGATTAACAGAATATAGTTGCAGATGTATGTTCCATAAAATGAATCATGGCTGTTATATCTTAATCTATCTAGATTATGTCCATATGTTGCAACAAAAGAAATATCATCACGTTTTCCCCTAAACATGGTCCAAAACTCATGTGATAAATTAATTTGTGACTCACATCAGTTATCCCTAAAATGGTTGAGTACAAAATATTTTGAGAGAATTGACCCAGATTTTCATGTTTTGTGGCAGTAAACAATAGAAATTACTTCAAAATAGCACCTTACTATCGCACTATTGAACAATACATGAACATGCCCACGCTTGAGAAGTAGCAGCCCATTATTTAATTTTTCTCTAATTATAAATTTATAAAGTATTTATTACCAAGTCACTTTCAGTCTTGCAATTTTGTACATTAAGAATGGTTTTATCTATCAATCTTATTAGATTTGTATAAAGTGATTACATGGTTGTTTTCAGTCCTGCAATTGTCTATATTTAGAAATTTGATAGAATGATATTATCATGCACTGAAGCTATACATGTATGCATGAATTATGTGGCTAACGTCATTTGCTTAATACAGCCTGCAGATTGAGGCGAGCAGAAAAAACTCAATTTCAGATTTTCTAAAGACCTTCAATGATGAAAGAGGAAAAAGACATCGTTGTTTAGCATGTCAGTGGGTGATGTCAGCTTCAGCCACATCTATGTCAATAGTCTCTCACATCAGGCACTTGAAGCAAGTTAACCGCTGTCGTAGGGTAACAAAATGGATGTTAGAATACCTCGCTAATATTGAGGGTGAAGAAGAAATTGGTATCCAAGATCTTGTTGCAGGTTCTTCAGGGACCCAATCAAGAAAGAGGAAGGCTCCGTTGTCGTCTCTACCAACTGAGCCAGATGAAAGATCCGTTGTTATTCCTGCGAGACTTGCTTTACGAATCTGGGGTGACCTTTGTACAAGTAACATGTTAGCTTTGTCGGCTCTTGATGATGACGAGTCTCAGTCCGCTGTTGAAGCAAAAGAGATATTGTTTCGCCAAGAAGAGTTGATTGTTGACTTGAAGAATTTGTTTTTCAGTTCTATGCGTAAACATCTTGCACTGGGTTCTCCGCTGGCATTCTTGAAGGTCAATGCTCTCCTTAATTTGTCCAATGATCTTTTCACTTTGCTCAAGAACCTGCCCGATGTTTCTAAACTATTGTTACAACAAGACGACAAAGTTGCTGAGCTGAGGCGTTGCTTTATGGTTGCTGCTGCTGAGCGCCCAACAGCATCTGCTGTTGTGACTTGTAGCATTGGAACTAATATCCAAGGGGCAGCAGGTGCTGGGACCTCAAGCAGGGACCAGCTATTTTGCGCTCGGCCGTAGGGGGCGCGCGGTGCGCTCGCACTAGCGACAAAACCGGCGGGCCCCTGCATGGCTGCCGCACGGCTCCTTCACAGCTGCCCACCGAGAGGGAAAAAAGGTCAGGAAAGTTTAACAAGCAAAATTATAACAGATGAAAAATATTTTGTAAAAAAGTTTGAGGAAAAGATTTTCAGAAAAGATTTTCAAAAAAGTTATTCAGAAAAGTTTTTTGCAAAAGATTTTCAAAAAAGGTTTTGCGAAAGACTTTCAAAAAAATGCGAAAAATGACAAAAGATTTTAAGAAAAAGTTTTTAAAAAAGATTTTGAAAAAAATGGAAAGAAAAAATTTTACCTGCTATCTACGGCTGTCGCTGCTCTTGCCTCGCGACCGGCCGCCGCCGCGGCGCCGCTGCGCCCTCCCCAGCCGTCGCCACCTCCGCTCGGCCCGTCGGAGAAGTCCGGCCAGAGCCGCCGCGCCTTGCTGCCTTGCACCCATCCCGCCCGCCGCCGACGCACAACTCGCCGGGGAGCTCCAGACAACGGAGGCACGCGGGGACGGACCTTGGAGATAGGGGCGCGGCGGCAGCAGCATGCAGTGGCAGCGCATCTGTCGGCGGCGCGTGGGCAGGCAGGAGAGCGAGCGAGCGGTGGGAGAAAGAAGAGGATAAGAAAGGGCTAGTGCGCGTGGGACCCGTCCACGTGAAACGTCGAGCGCGTGGCGTGAGCGCTGCGCTCGCGTGTAGATTTGAGACCGCGCCTCAAGCACGGGTAGTTCGACCCCAAGCACCCGGCGTTCCAAGAGTATCACCAGCAGACTATTTTAAACTGGTCCCTATAATGTTGTTTTTGGTTTAGGTTTTGTAACGTTATTTGATAACAGTGGTGTTTGGTTTGTGCTTTTCTAACTTTGTTTGATAACGGTTTAAATCCCGTTTGTTTCACTCTCTTGTAATCAGATCCACGCCATATAATAAGCGTTGGGCCTGACGTGGAGGACGATACTGTGTGCGTCCACCGTCCGACTGCGGCGCTGACAGATAATTAAAAAAATGACATTACAGATAAAATTCACAGGAGCTACAAGCCTTAGAGACCTGCAGATTACCCATCCTTCTCCCCAATAACAAAAAAATAGTTTTTTTTTTGTCTATATACCGTACAGCAGAACAAGCCTTTGCGCGGTCAAGATGAATCCAATTAATTAGGTTTTAGTTATAAGTTCCTCCAGTTTTGTTGTAAAATTAACAGGAAAAAAAATGAGTATTACTAGTCACACATCTGCATTTACTTCCATCTATCTAGGATCGCATAGCACGGGAAAATTGGTTCTATAGCAAGGGAAAAGCAATGCACGCGTAAAGGTCTTGCTAACCATATTAATCTTCCTGGTTCGAGTGCATAATAAAGAAGAACCTTCGACCGTGTTGAAAATTTTTCGGCGGGCAACCATGGCGTCCTCCCTGGTGCTCGACGGGTTCCCGGGTATCGCGGTGGCCGGTGGCGCCAACAAAGCGCCGCGCCGGCGACGTTGAGATAGCGGAGACGGCGAGCCCTCACCACGTGGCTGTGTGCACCCCTGACGTGGATGAGCCCGGGCTGTGTGCATCCCTGACGTGGATGAGCCCGTTCACAAATCGGATGACCCAACGAACAACCCTCACGGCCGGGCTTGTCTTTGGAGGACTTGGCTTGGGCTATTAAGGCCAAGCTGAAGGTGAGATGATCTAGCTGCTAAAACACGCAAGTCGTTAATCTGCTCTAGACCTGATCGAAGCATGTGTGATCGATGATAATTGTGCATTTCATTCTTTTTTGCACAGGTGATACATCTACGTAATTGCACAGGTGTTTCATGTTTGGACTCCTATACACCTACTGTCCTTTCAGAGAAGGGGTGCCGGGGAGGACCGAAAAACTGCACACATTATGAAAACTGAAGGTGTCTGTCCAATTCCAATAAGTCAATCAACTACAGCACACACCTTTCCATCCTTAAACGCCTTACTCTCACCCGATAGTTAATCATTTTCTTGTGTTATGTGTTTACGTCTAAAACACTCAATTGAGCAGCTCTTCTGATACATGGCAGGCGAAGTCTAACAGAGCAATCCATGCAGCACAAGGTGGGGTTGTCGTTCCCTTCATTTCCTTCTTTGGGGATCCCGACTGAGGCCGTGCTTTCTCAAAGTTCTGATGTAACTTCGCATCAGGCTGAACTTATTAGAACCCAGATGGTGCAAGTAATCCCATGTGAAGATCCCTGTCTTGTGCAAATCATCGAAGAGTATCCTACACGCAAACAACAGTGGGGCATGAATGGGATCTGCACATAAAAACATAAACCCTGTCAAGAGGAGTGTGTTGTTGCAACGGCATCACGGCGAAGGGTCCTGCATGGCAGCGGCTCTCTTGGTGTGGTGTGGTCTGGTTTCTCTTGGGCTCTATCGACGCGGGGCATGACTAGAGTTTCAGCGACTGCTCGAGAGTATGGTTGGTGGGTGCTGCGTTTAGGCTTCAGTCCGACTTATTTTTTCTACCTTTGCCGAGTGGAGTGTTTTTGCGGCCGCGTTGATATCCCAACCCAACCGGTCGGCGTGGAGAGTTGTTACCCGTGTTGATGTCCCAATCCAACCGGGTAAGTTTATTTTTGTATTCTTTTTCTTTTCCTGCCTATGGCCTCCCAGGGCCGTAGTCTTTATTTTTTTCTGCTATATCAATGAAACACGCACTATCTTGTGCGGTTCGTTCAAAAATAAAAATAAAAACAGAAACTTTTTGTTTCTAACTGATAGAGATGTCACAACTGACTTCTGCAATATGACATGAGAAAAACACGCCATGAGATAATTTGACCCCTCACCGGACTCCATAGTTCCCGATCGATTCAGCTGACATGATTCCAATGTGCCGTCGCCCAAATATAACCTGTGCCGTGAAAACAGACTTTTGGAGGAAAAAAATGCAGGCCCGGCACAAGATATTAAATAATGAGTTAAATGCAGAATTAGTACATGAACTTGGCAGGTGGGTGCATTTAGGTGCATCATCTTTCAAATTGCTCATTTGTGGGCAACAACTTGGCTGGTGGGTGCAATTAGATACATAATCTCTATGATTGTTTATTTGAGCACAACAACTTGGCAAGTTGGTGCACTTAAGTACATCATCTTTTTCTCTAGATTTTCAAATATCTATAAATCACATAAATTCTCAATTGTCTTCGTTCATATAATATAACAGCTTTAAGAATAAACACCAACGCATGCCATCACACCCCATGCGCGACATTGTTTTTTTGGATGGAATGTAGTACTAGCACACAATAGTAACCAAGTCTTGACACGGGGTACATGACACGTTTACAAAAAGTTGTGTGAAGCATGCCATATTATAGGGGCTCCGCATATCCAGGAACGAGCAAAGCGTATCCATAGAAAACATATTTGTATGTGAAAGATCACCTACAAGCATTGTGTGATTCGTTGCCAATACAATAACCTTTCTGCCATCGTTGAAAGCCTCTCTTTAGTGCCAAAATACACATGATTGAGGAGATCAGTTATTAAAAGGCCTACTTGCAATATTTTCACCCGCATAACCTCACGCATATTGTGTGCTAGCAGGTCAAAATTTTGCCGCTTGTCATGTTCGTGAGCAAGCAGCACCTAGCTGCAAAATTACTACACTCAAATAAAAAATTAGAAAAATGATGTACCTATATGCACCAGACTGCCAAGTTAATGTATCCAAATGAGTAATTTGAGAGATAATGAGAGATAATGTACGTATTTGCACCCACAAGGCAAGTTATTGTATCCAAATGAGCAATTAGAGAGATGATGTACCTAAGTGCACCTTTGTGCCAATTTTGTGTACTAATGTGCATTTAACTCTTAAATAATCTCCTAAAGACAATTGAATATTTTATATGAGTGATCCGTGTTAAAAAAATTGAAGGCTAAAGGAAATTTGCAGATTCATCCACGGAAGAAACAAGAGTAATTTTCTTTTTTCCTACAGCAATACCTATGAGTTAATAGCATAACCAAATGGGTCCAGAAGACCAACTGTGAGCAGATAAAATTATACCAGAAATTACCTTTTCACCACCCACTGATCTGATTTTGCTATCAGCTGCTGGGCTGTATACTCTGAGAAACTCTGCTGGCAGATGAAATGAGCTACCATCTGCGAATTCAACCTCAACCTGAGAAGAACCAGAATTAGTTTAAACCCAAACAGATACACAACTCATATGCAAAGTATGCACCATTCCACCAATGGCAGAGTAACTTCTGTAGAAACTTGCAAGAGTGGCCAATCATTAAAAAAAAAGACCCTTGCAATTTTAAGATAAATATGCGTGCCAACTAAGGTGTACTTACATGCATGGCTATTTCTTCGAGATAAGATGCATATGGTCCTAAAACATTGATATGATAAGGTCAGATTTGGAAATACTAAAACAACGAAATAAGACGAGAACTTCAACAACACCGCCAAGAGATCTGTTTCCTGACCGTGATTGGGAGCTCTGCCTTAACCACACAACATTTTTTGAACCAAATAACCACACAACATGGCTTCACACAGGTTTCAGCATAAACATGGTTTGTGGTCACATGTCGAGAATAGCAGCACCCTTATTAACATTGCGCCATCAAGCACTCACGGGTGGGCAGTAAAGATTAAGGAACATTTTGCTTTGCTTGCACAACCGAATACATTTGAGCATCTCTGGCAATCAGGTGGAGTAGACAGCACAAAGGTGGCATGCTTGTACATGTAGTTGATCGGATTTTGCGTTACAGTTTCGAGCTATGAGAGTTGTAAACTTTAGGCCGTCAGGCGGCCTCTTCTTTTTGCCGATTCGTTTCACAAAAAAAAAAAAGTTGGCCTGGAGCGCTGTTGTGACTTGTGAATTTGGCCTTTCAGACGAGAGGACAGTACTCTAGATCACACCAAAACGGAACAGTAACCAGTAATCACCGCGCGTGCAGTTGAAAATCGCAGGAATCAGCTAGGGTCAATAGCATCTAAGGAAGAGGAGGGGATTTGGGCAGTCTAGGAAGCGGAGACTCACGGATTTGGGCGCATGCAGCGCAAGCTTCATCAGGCGCGGGGGCTGCGCCGCCGCCGCCGCCGTGTGCAGCCGCCGGATCACGGCGCCCATCGCCGCCGCCATAGGCGAAGAGCAAACCGGCGGGACGGCGGGTCTCCGCTAATCCGCTTCTTCTCCACCTCCGGCCCACTCACTACCGGAGGAAGCCGCTCCGGCCATCTCAAGGCGATCTCGCCCTTGGCCAGAAATGTCCAGCACCGTCTCACTCTCGCCACTCGCCAGTCGCCACGGCGCATGTGTGTAGGGTGTGCGTGGTCGCGCACAGACGGCAGGCACAAGCCCGGCACGCCTTCGCTAGTTCGCTTCCCTTCCCTTGCCTTCTCGCACATTTTGACCGTGTTTAGTTCCGCGGTGAAAAGATTCGGGAAGGGAATCTTTTCACATTTGAAGTATTAAACATAAACTAATTAAAAAACTAATTGCAGATTACGTTTGGAATTCGCGAGACGAACCTAATAAACCTAATTAATCTGTCATTAGCACATGTTTACTGTAGCATTACTGTAGCAATTTAGTGTCTAATCACGTCCTAATTAGACTCATTGGATTCGTCTCGCAAATTACAGTCCATCTATATAATGCGATTTGTTTTTTATCTACATTTAGTACGCCATACATGTGTCTAAACATTCATTTTGGATTTTAGATTTTGGAACTAAACAAGGCCTTTGTGCTCAAAGACGAAAAGGTCCTTTTTACCACCGCTAGATTCGTGGTAGGCCCGACCTCGCTGTACGCCGCTGGCCAGTCAGCCACACACCACGCGGCCCACCACCGTGGGCGCGAAAGGAACGGGTGGGCGCAGCTGGGATATTTAATTTATTGTCATTCTTACGGATGACGCTCCTTCAGTTGTCATTTTTATTTTGGTATCTATATTTTTGCCACTGCTCTACACGTTGAAGCAACACAATTGCTATTTTTGCTGACGTGGCACGCCATGCCTGCGCGCCAGCTCAGATCAGGCATGCGAAATGACGATACTGCCCACGCCTTAACCATTCAGTCTCTTCTCTCCTACCACTTACGTGTTGGACCCGCACGTCAGGTCTTTCTTCAACCTCCTGCAGCATTTTTCCTCCCAATCAAACCTTGCGTCGGCTATCCTCCAGCCCGGGCCACGCCGGCCGTCCGTCCCCTCTGCCAGTCCGGCCGCCACGCGACGGCCTTCCGCCCAAGCCGTCCTCGAGCCCGGCCACCTCCCCCGCCCTCACCTCAAACCTGGCCGCGAGCCGGCCTTCCACCCCCGTCTCCGTCCAGTTCAGCCCGCGCGCTAGCTGTCTGGCCCCGCCGCTCTCCAATCCGGCGGCGCGCCGCCCGTCTGCCCCCGCCGCGCTCCAATCCGGCGCCGCGCCGGCCGTCAGCCCCCGTCGCCCTCCAATCCGGCGCCGCGCCGGCCGTCTGCCCCAGCCGCCCTCCAATCCGGCGGCGCGCTGTCCCTCAGTCGCCGCCGTTGTCCAGTTAGGACCCGCACGCCGCCCTCCACAAGCCACCGGTCCGGATGGGGATGGGGAGTCGCCGCCCTTCACAAGCTACCGGTCTTGCCTTGTTGATGTTGGAGCGTGAGGAAAGAGACATCAGGAGGTTGAAGAAGGACATGACATAAGGGTCCCACACGTCAGTGAAAGAAATAGGAGAACGGATGGCCAACACAGGGAAACACAGGGCATTACAGTCATTTCGTATGCCCGGTCTGAGCTGGCGCGTAGGCGTGGCGTGCCACGTCAGCAAAAATGGCAATTGTGTTGCTTCAACGTGTAGAGCAGTGACAAAAATGTAGGTGTCAAAATAAAAGTAGCAACCGAAGGAGCGCCGTCCGCGGCGGCCGGAACTGACATCAGGGGCGGTGCGCGCATATCCATCTCCCCCATTCCCAGTTCCCCACGGCCCACGCGTTCGCGGAAGCAGAAGTCGCCTCGCTCAGTCCGCCCGCCAGCAATGCCGCTGGCGCTCGCGCAGCTGCAGGACCTGCGGGAGCGCATCTCTGACCGCCTCCGCCCGTGGAGCCGCTCCGCGCAGTTCTGGGTCCGCGCCGCGGACATCTACACCAGCTACAAGGTAGGCGAGGCGAGCTGGCCGCTGGTCAGTTGGTGGCGGTGCCTCTGATGTGCTCGGCGATATGCTCCTGAGGTGGGGGTGAGGTGCGGGGGGTTTTAATTGGTGAGCGCTTTTGGTGGTCGGTGCAGGTGTGCCAGCTGCGAGCGGGGTTCGTCAAGGATGAGGAGGAGCGGGACTGCGGGAGGCCATGTGGGAGCAGCAGCACGAGCTCGGCGCCCAGAAGATGTACTAGCACTTCTCCGAGCTCGGCGGGCTCTTCCTCAAGGTTGGTGTGCTGCTTCGGTTCCCCTGTCTTTTCCTTTCCTTCCCTCCGATTGTCTCCAGCCTCGATCAATTATCTGGGGGAAAACAAATCAGTATAACTGATACAAGCTGCAGTTCTATTGTGCTTGGGGTGCTTTTCGCGTCATCAGGTTATGGTATGCTGTTTCTTCCTTGATTTGAGTGCTCTGTGAGACTGTTACATTGGATTACTGGATTTTCAATAGGCCGCTCAAATTCTGGGAAAACCCGATTTGGCACCGATGGCTTGGGTGAAGAGACTCGTCACGCTCTGTGACAAGGCACCAGCCACACCGTTTGATGTGGTTAGAGATGTTGTGGAGAAACAGTTCGGGAAGAACTTTGATGAATTATTTGAATTCTTCGATGTCGAGCCTGTTGGATCTGCTTCTATTGCTCAGGTTCATGCTTAGGTACTTCTCTTCATCTCCAAAATCTGGGGGTTCGTAACATTTGTGCTCCCTTTTAATATTGTTTTCATAGTATAGTGCGTTGTAACTATTATGTATCTTAAGTGAATATGGGAACATAATTCAAGGTTAATAGAAGTTTCAAATATGACAATATGCTGCGTTAACGTCAATTTTTTGTTTTGATACTGATTTTACTCTTTAAGGTGCAGAGAATATAGTGTTGTGTTCTCATTCTGTGTCAATTCTTCTATTTTACACCATCCGAAAAACCTTCTATTTTTCACCAGTGTGCACGCTGTGTTGTGTTAAAGTATTGACATACTTTTTTGTATTGATGTTTGCTTCGGAAGGTATGCTATGAGTTTGACTTTGTGCGCGAAGCAAGGGCAATGGAAAGAATACGAGAATTCCTACGTGTCACCAATAGGAAACCTCCAGTTATGGTGCCTCGTGTGATTCCTGGAATGGTTACCTTACGTGTCACCAATAGGAAACCTCCAGTTATGGTGCCTCGTGTGATTCCTGGAATGGTTACCAGGTATAGGCTTGTTTAGTTCCAAAACGAAATCTTTTCACCCATCACATCAAAGGAGAATCTTAGATGCATAGAGTATTAAATGTAGGCGAAAAAGGTGAAAAGTTATATAGATAGACTGGAAATCACGAGACGAATCTAATGAGCCTACTTAATCCATGATTTGCAACAGCAATGCTACAGTAACCATCCGCTAATTATGGATTAATTACCCTCTAATTACCATCGTTAGATTCGTCTCGAGATTTCCAACCTATCCATATAACTTTCCACCTTTTTCGTCTACATTTACTACTCCTAAATCGGTAAAATCAAAACCCGAAATCTTTTCGGTGAAAAGATTTCGGGAACTAAACACGGCCTATAGTATCATAACTTCTCACTGTATCTGGCCTTCCAGGGATTAACATTGTCATGTGCTAGCTTGTTTGGAATTTTAGAGATAATAAAAAATAAATATTTATCATGAGTTTCTTTGCTGACATTTCATGATATCCTGAAGTATGCTGCTGATTTTATGTACCATTCTTTCTTGTTGTGCTTCAGATGTAGGAAACGATGTGATTTATCTACTTTGTTGCTGTTAGATAGAAAAGGCACTAAAACTCCAATGCATGTAGTGGCTCAGTTTTTACTGAGCCTCGAAGTCCCATGTTCCCAAGCAACAAAATATACGGTGACGCACTTGGGCATGTCACCGCATCCTACTTTTAGCATCGCAACCGAACGTCTTGCAAGCGTAGGAGGAGTAATCTACTGGGATTTCGATTAGAGACCGGAAAGTGCAGTGCAGCGATGATGTTGTTCATCGGGAATGGAAAAGGTTGGGAAAAAAGAAAAGCAGGGTGAAGAAAGGAAACAGGTTTGGCAAGTGATTGACCGGGGGATGGATGAATTGCACGGCCTGAATTCTTGAGATCTTTTTTGGGGTTTGGTTGGTTGGGTTTGGTCGTGAGCTGAGATTACGCATTTACGCTGGATTCTTCGTCGTGGGCGGGGGAAGAATGGTCAGAGTCAGAGAGCACGACTAGGGTCAGACCAATCTCAGGATTGCTGGATCCTGTTCCCGCAGCTAACCGCAACCGGAGCAGAGCAGGGATAAGGCTCTGTTGCAGATCTGCTGTGTGCAAGCTGTTATTTTTGTCTGCTGCTACACTGATGCTGAGCCACTGATTTAATGATCTCCTTCCCCTTCCTACATCCACTACTGATCTACGAGGAAAAGGAATTCTGCAACAAGACACAGCAAGTTCCAATGTTAAGGCCGTGTTTAGTTCCCACCCGAAATCTTTTCACCCATCACATCAAAGGGGAATCTTAGATGCATGAAGTATTAAACGTAGACAAAAAAGGTGAAAAGTTATATGGATGGGCTGTAAATCGCGAGACGAATCTAATGAGCCTACTTAATCCATGATTTGCAATAGTAATGCTACAGTAACCATCTGCTAATTATGGATTAATTATCCTCTAATTACCATCGTTAGATTCGTCTCGAGATTTCCAACCTATCCATATAACTTTCCACCTTTTTCGTCTACATTTACTACTCCTAAATTGATAAAATCAATACCCGAAATCTTTTCACGAAAACTTTTCGTGAACTAAACACGGCCTAAAAGGCAGTCTTTTCTTTCTTTTTTGGTTTTGAATCACAAAAGCGAGTTCTGGTAGGACGATCGTAGCCGTACGATGAACAGGTGATGCTTCGTTTGGAGGAGCATTCTGAAACTGCCTGTCGGGTTTGTAGTGGCAGGCCCTCATCAAATCAAACTACCAGTCCCGACTTTGGACGCGGTCAGACAAGATCGATCGATCGGGTTACGGACAGAGTAATTGGGTTCATTCAGTGCATTCTGAAAAATAACAGCAACCCGTCAGTTTCAGAGAATTTGACAGTAACTGACAGTAACACAAACGGGATGTTTCAACGCTTTCACCTTTCAGCTGACGAAAGACCACAACCGTCATTCAGCATCAAGAGTTAAACCCATGGCAAGTACTACTTCGGCACCTCATTATCAAAAAGCACAGGGCCAGGCGGCCGCAATTATTAGCGATGGCGCCGCGGAGGGCTCGGACCCGGAGACGTTTAGCGCTACTGATGCCGTCGTCGCTTTTATAATCCCGGTGTGGAGGGTCAACGGCCCCTCGTCTGTCGCCCTGCGCATAGTGTTTTCGATTTCGGCCATTAAATTGGGTAATGCCTGGATCCAACAAGCAAAGCCATGGAGTGGAGGTTGATGTGTTCTCACGTGCGGTTCGTGGGACAATCCTTCAATTTTTAAATACATAATACTCAAAAGGTTATACTCCGTACTTAATAAGATTTCATCAAAGGACTGCAATCTATGAAAAGGCATAAGTTGTTTCTAGTTTTTAAAGCAACTAAAAAGTTTATAAAATCTTTTTTTACAATTTAAAATGTACCACATATGTCTCAGGGAGTCAACTGAGATACGTGTGCATTGCATTGGACTTCAGTACACATCAAATGCTTAAAAATTGCATGTAATTGTTAAATCTAGATCTTAGTATAAACACCAGTATTAAGCCACACCAACAAACACAGCTCAGCACAGAAGACCCTTGGTGTAGAACCAACCAACAATCTACCACCATTAACTTGGCGATCGGATTCTCTAACGTCGTGAAGAGAAGTCACCGAGAAAACAATATTCTATGTCTGGATAAACAATGTCGCTGATGTTAAACAACGTAGCAAATTTATTAAGCCAATTTTATTGTTTGCAAAGTCCGTAGCAATTGATCTGAATCGCACATCTGCTAGTGAACGGTTAGAGAATACACGGCGCTAACCTAGATGTGTTTTATAAGCAGTAAAAAGACAAACAAAAAAAAACAATTCGTTAGGGTGTCACACAACTTGTACAATATCGCGACTCTACCAAAATTAGACACACTTGAATTGCAATTCGGGATGAAAATTCCCAAATGTTTCAAATTTTCGAGTAATTATGAATTTGAATCCCAAATGTTGTTGTTTGAATTTGAAGCCTACCGAGAGCTACCCTCTTTATTTCATGACGTCCAGAGTCCCCTCACTGTGTTTTAGGGCAGTCCCAACCCATAGTTTCTTAAGGTAGTTTCTATAGTGCCACATCAACAAGAAACTACATCTAGAAACTATATCACCCAACCCATAGTTTCTTAGGGGACCCAACATTAATGACTTCCTATCTACTTTCTTCTCCCCGGCTCGCTCTCATCTTCTCTATGACGCAACACGGATGGCGACGACACAAGCCGCAGCGGCGATTGCCGCAGCCTGCAGGCCTAACTGCAGCGGGAGAACATGGATGGCGACGACACAAGCCGCAGCGGCGATTGCCGCAGCCTGCAGGCCTAACTACAGCGGGAGAAGTAGGCCACGGCCCACGGCTGCGGTGCCAGGCATTGCTTGTGGCGGCAAACGGCGCGGAAGAGCTAAGGCCGGCCGCCGGCGTCCTCGAGCACGAAGCGGTACGATGAGCTTGAGGCATGTGGCAGCAGCAAACCGCATGCGACGAGTGGTCAGCGAGACGCCAAAGCATCCTCTTTTTCGTACGTGCTTCTCAAGTCGATGTAGTCGCCAACAAATTAAACTTTTCCCCAACGACTTGAAGTTCATTCCCGTTCAATTAGTGCTTCTAAATCCAAATCGTTGGCTTCCAAATCAAATTCACCACTATCCAATTTGATGTCAGAGCAAATCGTCCTCCTGCTGCCAAAAATCGTTCCTCCTGCTGCCAAACATCTTCACGGATAATCTTATCTTGCTAGTTGAACGAAGAAAGAAAATTGGGGAAACAAGAGGCAAGTACATGCCAGGCAGCGGCGGAGCAGGCTGCTCCTGCGTCTGGCGGCACGGCGAGCTGCGACAATGACGAGCGCTGGGACGAGGACGGCGGACGCAGTGAGCAGCAACGACGGTCGACGGCGGCCGCCTGGATTGAGGATGGAATCGTGGCTGTCGGGCCCACAAAAACGTATGGGAGGAAACGATATCAGCCTCAACGCAGAACTGGTAGAGTCTTGGTGCGTTGGAGCGCGAGTCAACATCGTTTCTCAGGTAGGAAACGATTTCCTCTCCTTTCCTTCTCTTTCCTCATTAACTCATGTGCCATCTCAGCATTTTGCTTATGTGACATGCTATTTAATGCTATAGAAACTATCTGACCTGTAGGTTGGGACTGACCTTTATCAGGGGCAGTCCCGCGGATAATCAGCGGCAAAACCGATCGATCGAGCGAGACGGTTGACCGGGCAGGGCTCAGGGAGAAATAGTAAAGAAGATGAGGCATGCAGCTCGAGAGTTGACTTGGCGCTGCTCCAGTTCCACGCTGTCACACCGCAGGCGTCCACACGGTTGGACGTCCAGCTCGCCGCTGCTGCGGTTGCGCCGTAGGCATCCGTTATCAAAGGCGTTGACGATTTCCTCCTCCTCTATCTCTGTACGTACGGCCGCGAGTGAACATTCGATGCACTGGTCATTGAGAGATACTACTAGACCTTTTTTTTGCACATTAATTATTAGAGTAGTAGACGGGGCCAGGTCAGTGGGTGACGTGGTGCTCCGTTTAAGAGGGAGCTATTTCTATGGCTCTCGTCTGTTGGCATGGGAACAAGCTAGCACTGATTGAGCAAGCGTCCTCTGTTGCTCACTGTGCTACGTAGGCTTGATCTCTTGCTTTGCTTGTCCTGTTGGTCCTCTGTCTCCATTGGTTTCTTCTTGAAGGATCTCTGACTGAATTATTCCTTCACTTTCCTGCCGGTTGCTTGACTCACCAAACCAGCAAGGCAGCAAAGGAAATGGAACAGAGTCACATTCTAGCAAGAAACCTTGAAGCCTTTGGTTAAAAAAAATATATAATCCGAGACTAACTATGTCTGCTTGACCACCTACTATATCCTGTCTGAACGTATCATATGCACCATAGGCATACTTTATGTACTAGGTAGCATACTTACAAGTTACTGCTACGTACTCACTGAGAGATACTAAGAATGTTAATTGTATACATCAGTACATCACCAAAAGGTCGAGGCTAAAGGACACTGATTAGCTACACACACATACTATGTTGCCACAATACGTGTTACTCTCATATATACTCTGTGTTCTCACCTGACCTCGACATCGATATACTCCACTTGCCTAGCTGCAGTTAGTTCCGCAATCGCTGGAGCCTGGAGGAGCTCGCGCTGCATGTGTGTGTCTGACGTGTGAAGAACTGAAGATCGCCGGAGATGATGGACCGGACGGGATTAATGAGCGAGGCCGACGGGCAGTAGAAGAGCGAGAGGGCGTCGCGCTCAGCGTACAGGGGGGCCAGGACTGGATATTAAGGGGGATGAGAGTGAGTGAACATGGCTGACTTGCGGAGTAGTGAAGCTGACACACAACAGGGCGTGCAGACAGCCCCGTCGTCGACATGGCGTGCTGCTGGCCAGCCACTCATGCAGCTCGATCAGGCAGGAGCTGTGCCTCGTGCTAGCTAGCGCGCTCTTAACTTTAGTCTTTAACTCCGCGTCAACCGAGAGCGATCGCCGGCCGATCCATCCCTGTCGGTCGATCGCGCTCGCCGCCCGCCCGTCCTCAACAGAAAAGATGTGAAGTGATCGCTCGATCTGTAGTGTATCCGCCGTGCACAACAGACACCACTGCACTGCACTGCACTAATTAAGGCCGATCACGCGGCGTTTATTACCAGCATTATTTTGTCGACGACGGCGACGTGCTTATTGCATCCTGCAGGCTAATTCTTTTTTCTTCTAACAAGTATACGTACTGTATACAATTAGGCGCGCCGCATCGAAAGAGGTCGTCGCCGTCGTCGATGATCATCTCCGGCACGGCCGGTCGCGAGAGGGTTGGCGCAAGCGCAACGCACACGAGAGTGTCCTCTCTCTTTCATGGTAAGCGGACTCCTCCTCACCTTTGGAAGAACACGACGACGACGACGACCCCCTTTATCAGTTAACCTTTGCTGACGGACCGACCGGGTGCAATGTAACGTGGCCAGGCCCCCTGGTCAAAGCTACGGCTCCTCCATGCAAATGCATGCACCCTAGCCTCTGTGCGTGTGTGTTTGTGGCGTGGCATGCGCGGCCTGCGTCCGGAATCCGGATCGATCATGCAACTTGACACGCGAGCGAGCGAGCGAGCTTTTGGACTTGACCGGCAAGCAGAGGATAACCGCAGCCGGCGACCTTGTGTCGTCGGTCCGCCCGCCGGCCGGCTGGTGGTCCTGCGGCAGGCCGGCAGCACGAGCCAACGTGGCCGGCCGGCCGCACAAGTGGCGCGCGCGCGCACGGCCGGTCGATCGCTTTAACGTACGTACTTGTTGCGTGTGCGCGCGCGCGCGCGTACGTACGCATACATCCTAGTATCCTACTATACGTGCCGCTTCCCGGAAACTTGTAAGGCGCGGCGGCGTACGACGACGTACGTACGTGCGTGCCCGCCTCCGATCCTCTACCTACGTGGCGTCGACAAATGGTGTACTACATAGTGCATACCAACACCATGCTAGCTGCTGCACACATACGTGCGTACGTAAGCTGGCTGTTGTAGCTCGATCGGTAAACAAAGTCCACGACTAGCTATATGCATGTGTGTACGCCAGATTTGCACGTTCCGTACACGAAACTATAACGCCCGCTGACACGTACGCACGCAGCAGGTCTCCGGCCGATACATGCACTCGAGCTACAGCACGCACCGCCAGCCGCTGATGACACCAAAGTCTCGGCGACAGCTAGCAAAGCAGCGGCCGGCCTGGAACCTTTTGGTCGTGTGTGCGCCGCCACACCAATGCGTGGGAGCGAGGCGTGACGGGAGCTGGCGGCCATTACGTACACTGCTATAGGCGTAGCTTGCCGAGATCCATAAGTAGAAAGGCTCAGTAGTGATGCCGGTGTCGATCAAGCTAGCGCGCAGTTTGCAAAGTACTCGATCCGTACACCATTTTTTCTTAAGAAAGTTTATACAGCACTACTACATACTAGATCTGTTAGTTTAATATAAACGTGATTAACAATAACTTAAACTCAAGATCTCTAGTCTAGATCTAGATCACGCCTAACACATTAATCTGATGCGGAATTAGGTGGACTTAATACTTACCAGTACTTAATCTGTCCATGATTGAAGGTTGATGACGCTGTAGCAGATCCGTAGATGAAGTAGAGGAAATAGATGTACAACAGGGACACCGAGCTTCCACGCCTTCCAGCACCTTAGTGATTGATAGGATTAGGGTTAACAATAACCCTAAAGGCTAACTCGTGATTAACTCACGGATTAGGGAAACCAAGGGGTTTCCCCTTAGTTATATAGTGCTGTAGACGTGGGGCCGGGCCCTTAAATGGGCTGAGTTTGCCTTCCAATCAAAGACAACTAATAGGGATTAGGATTGGGCCTGAAGGCCCAAATAGACTTGACCGGGGTCAAATCCAACATTCTCCCCCTTGACCGATGGTCAACAACTTATTCTTATAATATTCAATTTCATTGATCACGTGAAGGTGGATATACACGGATCAATAATCTCCCACTCAATCGAACAATCTTAATCTTAAAACTTACTTGTGTTCGTCTTATGTTCACACTCAATACAATAGCAAAACCCAGCGAATGAGTCATCGGCAGACATGACAGATATACCGGGACGTCATTAACCAAAGTCCACTATAGTACCTTGATAGAACGCTTACTAACTTATTTAGGAGTTTATTAATTCGGCCTCATCCAGAATCATATTTGAGGTTAATCATCAAATCCATACTAATCTCGCGAAAATAGGATAAGAGGCAAAACCTTCAATTAGTCATGTTGCTAGCAACTTACTTAAAACATTAAATTGACTTGATTCTGGGACCCTTCTTTCATAACAATATATTTGTCAATGTACTTGACACCATCAACTATATGTCATTACTTGAAAGGAATACTGTAATCAAATACAGCAACATTGATTTGAAATCAATTTCAACACATTAATAATACCGGAATATAACTCATATGCCTGTCTAAAACATGCCATACAAAATTAGCCTTAATTATGCTAATCTTGTTTTAGAGCTTTCTGCAGTATCGCTCAGATCTGTAAGAGTGAAGGACGTAAACTTAATGTGCACAATTACATCCATACACTTTTACAAAACTTTATCTGAATAGTACTTAATTAAATAAGCATGTTAGTTTGGTGCATTAAACTTTTATACACCTTTTCCAGTGGACCTCCCCTGGACTAAGACTAGTAAAAATTTGTCAAGCATTCCGGCTTGTCATGCTAAGTCAATCACTTATAGATCTTAGCATATAGCTTCTAATTTAGGAACGTCTTCCTATTTAATTAGACTTAACCTTTATACTTATGATAAATAGGCATAGCTGTGTATGCATTCACATTTTATCACTTCAGAGCTACTCTTAACATTTGCCCTTTAGTGACAATCCTAATACTCATTTTGGTCCCATCTCACTGTTATGCTCCCCCAGAACTTAATAGAGAGCTTCACTGAGATGCATCTTATGATACGATGAAAACTTAATTGTGTTAGCTTATAGAGAAAACATTCACGTTAGAGTATCAAGATAATAATTAATCCACCTTAGCTTTACAAATGAACCATGGTTGCCCATGATACATACAAACTTATTGTGAGCTATGAACTTAGCATCTTAGTTTCTTTTGGAATCACTTTCAAACCTGTAGACCCATCATAGCCTACTGCTTTGACTCCATTAGAAAATTGCTATGAAAAATAACTATACTTATGTTAAAGTTCACAGACTCCTTTATGACCTCTTTATTATAAACTTAAAATAATTGAGGCTCTCACTTTTGTGCCTAATACTTAACTTATCATAAAACATTACTTATCTCTGTTATGGTTAGACAACTAATGTATATCCTCAACAAAGTTAGATAGAGAGCGGAGAAGACACTTATGGCACAATATAAATATATATGAGAAAATCATATATGTATATATATCTTATCTTAAATCATCAATATAGAGAAAACTTATCCTATATCTCATTAAGATTTTTTTTTCTTCTCCTCCATTTCCTTATTTCTTAGTGAGCTTCCATTGAATTCTGAATAACCAGAATATTAATTGTGTCGAACCATAAACTTATCTAAAGTAATTTACAATGGATGCTCTTTAACTTATTTATCTTTGGCACGACATTTACTATATCTTTCTTAGATACCACTGATGAACTTCCCTTGCTAATCTAGCCCACATCAGCGGTAGCCAGAAGATGAACTAGAGAAGCAAAACTATGATTAAATGCTCATAAAACAGCGGTGGCCAGAATCATGAACATAAATCATACTTCAACCGTCTCTGATTCAAATTGAACTAATCCACAACGGCGGTGGCCAGAAAATGGATAGAACAACAGAACCGGTGAAAAATTATCCCGTACCCAGCGGTGGCCAGAATAAAGAATAAAATCACACTGACTTATTTGAGACAGTTGGTAATTGTGGAGTATGACTCCTATTACAATGGTATTATATCTCGCATTATAAACTTATTCTTAATTGAAGCAATGAGATGTAGCGAGTATTATAAAACTTATTCTTAATTTTGCCCTTAAAACTTATGGACAATAAAATATTATGGGAGAGAAAATTATAACTCTACTAGAAGAGAACAAATTCTTAACTAGTATTGTTAGCAGGAGCATCTCAAAACTGATGAGACATTCCATTCTCCCCTTCGAATTTGTGGTCTAAACGTGAGTGTGCCACATATTCGACAAGGTCTCATCACTTCTTAACTCATTTAACTTAAATAACAGTCAAAGACAATTGTGATGAAAAATAAGGACTAAAAGAACTTGATGATGTATTATTACTTATTGAGAACACAAATATCCAGAATTTCTTAATCTAAAGTACATCATCGGCTGGAAATAAGTCTAAAACTAATGACCTAATGCTAATGTGAGGCTCCAGAGTCTTTGACTTTGATGAAGTCTTGTATAATTTGCTCCCCTGAATATCCCTTCCTTTAAGGTCGATGAATACCTGAAGGAGGTTTAATATGTGTAGAAACACCTGAGTTATTCCACCAAAATGGGTGGGAACAAATAAACTTAATAAAACTTATGAGACAATTTAATTACCTCTCTTCTGAAGCCATGTAGCTAATCCGGGGCACCAACTTTGCATGTGTCCGGGTTCCTTACAAAAGTTGCATACGCCTAGGGCATAATTCTCAGGGAGGGACGCAGTGATCAAATGCGAAAGCATTGAACTCGAGGTATGAATCCCAAGCACTTCTAGCTTTTCAGCTATGTAGACCATGTTATTAACATGCGCCCTTAATGCACCTTGACCATTGTAACGTGAGGTCACTAATTTCTTAACGAGGAAAGTGGCTAACTTACGCTTATACATTTCCTCAATTGAGTACATAAACTCCTTAACTGATAATTCCTTACCGTTGATCTCAGTAGGAAAAGAATCTCTCAAGGCCTCAATGACGGTATGTCTAATGACCATCTTAGCCAAGTCATTGGATCTCTCCCATTTTTTTTTTTTGAATTTGAGTTGTACTAACTTATGTTATCAACATAATTTTGAGTTCCAACCGCTGGAGCAGTTGGCTTATCCTCACGTAACGCATAATCAAGATCCAAGGTCTTGAGAATGCTTAGCACATCCTGATTCCAACTAGGGAAGTTTGTGCCATCATAATGCTCAATGGTGCTTAGCAACTTTGTATAATCAACTGAAAATTCATAAATAAAGTATGTCTCAGTAATAGTACAAGAAGATGCACATAAAAGCATGAAAATAACCCTACGGTGGTCTGATTAAAATCACGCAAAACAAGTAACAACTTGCAATCACCGGTGGGGAAAACAAGCGAAACTTGACTTAAACTCGTAATTAAACAACGGTGGTTGAATTAATCACAAGTTTACTCTAAATGAACTTCCCGGTGGTTCCATTCAAATAGAGGCATCTAAATGCACTTGGTGGAAAAGAGAACGAACTTTCAGCTTAACTTATGTTAAAAACAAGTAATGCAAAGTTTAAACTTAACTTATATGAAAACAATGCAAAACTTATTCTTAATGTATACTTATCTAAAATAACATGGTAAAACAAAAGCATTTAATAAAAGACTTATTCTGAATCTAAAACTTAAACTTAAAAGATACTTAATGGTAAGGAAAAACTGTGCAAGAAAATAAATAGATTGCACCATAAATTTATCATGCTCATGAAAAACTTAAAACTTTATTTTATGAGCGCATTAAAACTTAGCATTTCTTAATTGCATAAAAGTAACATGCAGAAAGCACGACATAAAACTCTACTTATATATATATCAGTGCATAATTAAATAAAACTTAATTTGCAATTAAGAAATAAACTTTCACTGAAAATAATGAACCACTGAAAACTTACAGGTCAAAAACTTAAATATACATCTTAAATAAACAGTGTAACTTAATGCTTAAAATTTCTTATGTAAGAAATAATTTATACTTAATGCGGAAGCGATAAAGGTTAAACTTAACTTAAAGTTCAAGTCTTAAATCATAAAACTTAAAACTCAACTTACTAAAATTTTAGTGAAATTATAAGTGAACATCAACCACTTATAATAAAATTGACTCATACAATAATTAACTTAAAACAGTGCTGAAATAAATGTGTGCTAAAAAGAAAAGGGGCTGAAAATCTTAAATTAAAGAAATCTTAATTCCAGCCCGTGACCGAAATTGGCCCAAAAAAAATGGCCCACGAGCGCGCTGCGCGACTTTTGCGCGCACCTGGCTCATCTCGGCCTCGCGCTTAGCGGCCCAGCTAAACAGGCGGCCCAGCCGACTTAACGCGCGTGCTGGCGCAACGGCTCAGCGGCTCGGCTCGTCGTGGCCCAGCGGGCGAGCGCGGCCCGCTTACTTGCTTGACGGGCCTTGAGCCCAGCAGCACACGAGCAGGCCGCAGAAGCGGCCCAGCTCCGCGGCCGCGTCCGCCCCGCGCGCGTCTCATCCGTCCGATCCATCGGACGGCTTAGCGCGCTCCGGTCCGGCTTAAATAGCCGAAAACGGCGGGGAAGAGAGAAAACCCTAAATCATTCTCTCCCTCCCCCGACCCGAGCAGTCCGTTCAGCGCCGCCGGCGGCGCGGGCGTCCTCCGTCCACCGCCGCCTCTGATCCTTCTCCCCACGGCGAGCAAGAGTGAAGATCCGAAGGACCTCCGAGCTCCTCATGCACCCGAGCGCCTCCGGTGGCGGCGCGGCCGCTCACCGCCCGCCGCCCCTCTTAGCCTCCTTCCCCACCGTCTCCCGTGAGTGAGGGCGAAGACCCGGAGGTCCTCAAGCCACTGCACGCCGGAGCCGCCGCCGAGCCGGAGCGCCGCGGTCCTCCTCTGCGCGCCGCGTGCGAATCGCGCGCGGCCCGTTGAGGGGGATCCGCCGGTGCTCAACGGCCGATGGCTGAGGCGCAGGACTGAAGCGCCGCCATGGATGGCGAAGGCCGCGGCCCAGGCCCCTGCTACGCCGTGTCGTTCTCATGGCACGAGCGCGAGCGGGTGCCGAGGCACGCCGGCGTGATGATCGGCGGTCGCGCGCAACAAGACTCATGTCTTGCGCGGCCGCCGGGCCTAGGTAGGCTTCTGATGCTTAGAGTTAGGATTTTGGGGAAACCCTATATCTGAGATCTAGGGTTTGGGGTCGGGGTCTTTTTTTTTTTTTGAGTTTTCCCCTTCTGCTTAAAACTCATGGCGAATCTGAGATGTATTTGCTTTTCTTTTGGGGAGATGGGCTGAGATGCTGTAAAACTGTGCGGGTGGGCTGTGATGATGTTGCTGAGCACGTGAAAAGCATGAATGCCGAAACCCTAATCATGTTTATCTTAGGTTAAAACATGAAGAACTGAACGAAAGAACGTGAAAGGCTAGGAAATGATGCACTTTCTTTTGGCAGAACGAAACCCTAAACTTAGATGATAAGAGCTTAGCAAAACGTGAAATTGAACTTAAAACAGCATACTGTGCTTGATCGAGATCTTAACTGAGTGATTCTAATCGTATTCAAAACAAACACAGATCACATGATCACGTGCGCAGGAACTGATCTTAAAGAAACTCAAGTAAAAACTTGATAAAGAAAACGTGAAGAACATCTAGAATTCTTTACTGATCTGGTGTTCTAGGCGTTAAAACCTTACTGATCTAATCGAAACTTAACTAAAACATGAACTGAACATGAATAGAGGCTTAAAACTGCTTAGGGGATCTAAACCGGACTAGGTTTGGCAAACTGATACCAATTGTTAGTTTAATATAAACGTGATTAACAATAACTTAAACTCAAGATCTCTAGTCTAGATCTAGATCACGCCTAACACATTAATCTGATGCGGAATTAGGTGGACTTAATACTTACCAGTACTTAATCTGTCCATGATTGAAGGTTGATGACGCTGTAGCAGATCCGTAGATGAAGTAGAGGAAATAGATGTACAACAGGGACACCGAGCTTCCACGCCTTCCAGCACCTTAGTGATTGATAGGATTAGGGTTAACAATAACCCTAAAGGCTAACTCGTGATTAACTCACGGATTAGGGAAACCAGGGGGTTTCCCCTTAGTTATATAGTGCTGTAGACGTGGGGCCGGGCCCTTAAATGGGCTGAGTTTGCCTTCCAATCAAAGACAACTAATAGGGATTAGGATTGGGCCTGAAGGCCCAAATAGACTTGACCGAGGTCAAATCCAACAAGATCGAGTATTATTTGAAGTAAACTACATCATTTTTTCTGAAATGGATCCTAGTGTCCTTCTCGTTTACCCTGCTTTCAGAGGAGTGTTTTACAGTTGAGTGCCTTCTTCTGTTAATTTTGGTTCATCTTGCACGGAGATAAGATTATTGTTCATGGCTTTTATTTGATTCCAAGATCTAATAAACAAACGGTTAGTACAAACTTTATTTCTTCAGATAAAATGGTTTTCTTATCTTATCACAAATGGTTTGTCCGTCTCAAATTATAGGTCGTTTTCACATTCTTAGATACATAGATTTTGAAAATTTGTGTACCTAGAAAAGTCAAAACAACTTATAACTTGTGATGGAGGGAGTAGTTCATAATGATCATTTCAGTCGCACAACCAAATGGGAAAATATGTAATCATTCCAGTTGCACAACTAAATGATCAATATGATCGGACACCGGTGAAATGCAAATATACTCTATCTCTTTCTTTTATATGCGGCATTAATTAGTTAAATTTCTGAACTAACCAACGTCATGTAAAAAAAGAATAGAGAGATTATTTAAAATTTAATTTGTGGAAAACAAGCTACATATAGTTAGCCGCAAAAATATGTGTAGCAAATCATTGCACTTTGACAAATTTGAGTCTTTGACCATCGGCTGGTTTAGAGCGACGACAGTCCATACACGTAGGCATGGACATGACGTTAACATATCCATCTGCACACAAAAATCTGAACTGAACCAGATCACGCGACCAGCGAATACGTACGTCCTGTTTGATGCTCAGGATCCCCCGGATGCATGCGTGCAACGCTCCTGGCGCGGTCTGCTTGATTGAGCAGGCCAAAATCTTGCGATCCCAGCTAGCTCTGCAGGAAAGGCCTTCTAAACAATGCAATAATCTGATCTCTTCTGCTCATCACCCGAGTTCAGTTCAGCAACTTATGTTTTTGTACTATCCCCCTGCCATCCCTATCCTTTGTGTTATCCAAGTCACACCGCCATTGCGATTCTTTTTAAACTTGGAATTATTAAAAACCTGAGATAATTTTCGAGCTGTTATCACCAAGCTTTCACCGATTCCCGACGCGTTTCTGAACTAGCAGGGGAGGGGACAGCTTGGGTAAGCATGGCGGAATGGGCCAATTTTGCTTAGCAATGCTGCAGGTAAACTTTTTTTCACTTCCATATCTTCAGTTGTGCAGTGTTGTACACAGTGCTCGCGCTGCTCCCTCCTTCAAGTTCGACCACTTGACCAGGCTACGCATGAGCTGACGACGAAGGAAAATTATCGTGTGCCACTGAAAGTGATCTCATTGACTCATGCGCCAAACAAAGAATTCCATTCGTGGTCAATTCAAAAACGGCTATATATATGCGCGTCCGATCTCCTGCGAGCACCGACCCCCGTGCATGAACAAATGGCATCCACAGCCACGATCCGACCGCGATCCGCTCTTCACAAGGCCACGAGCCCAGCGCGTCCCAAACCGTGCCGCGCCCGCGTCGTGGCCGCCGCCGCCGCCGCCACCACAACTAGCGCGGCGGCGATGGCGACGACCGCCGCCGAGAGGGCCTGCGCTCCGGCCGCCTCGGTGGCGAGGACGACGAGCACGCGGCGGACGCCGACGGCGTCGGTGGCGAGCATGTGGAGGCAGGTCCAGGGGTCCCACGACTGGAACGGCCTCCTCCAGCCGCTGCACCCCGTGGTGCGCGACGAGGTGGCCCGGTACGGCGAGCTCGTCGGCGCCTGCTACAAGGTGCTCGACGCGGACCCCTCGTCGCCGCGGCACATGTGCTGCAAGTACGGCAAGGAGACCGTCCTCGAGGAGGCCGGTGTGGCCGGCGCGGGGTACGAGGTGACGCGCTACATCTACGCCACGCCGGACGTGGCCGGGCCGCCGTCCACCAGCGGGCGCCGGTCCAGCAGCTGGGTCGGCTACGTGGCCGTGTCCACCGACGAGATGACCCGGCGGCTCGGCAGGCGCGACGTGCTCGTCTCCCTCCGCGGCACGGTGACGCAGGCGGAGTGGGCGGCCAACCTCATGAGCGCGCTCGAGCCGGCGCACCTCGACACGCGCCGCGCGCAACCGGACGTTAAGGTCGAGTCGGGCTTCCTCAACCTCTACACCTCCTCCGCGCCCGGCGCCGCCGGCATGGGGAGCTGCCGAGACCAGCTCCTCCGCGAGGTGTCCCGCTTCGTCAAGGGCGCCCACCCAGGCGAGGACATGAGCGTCACGCTCGCCGGACACAGCATGGGCAGCGCCCTCGCCACGCTGCTCGGCTACGACCTCGCCGAGCTGGGCCTCAACCTCGACGCGTCCGGGCGGCGCGTTCCCGTCACCGTGTTCTCTTACGGCGGGCCCAGGGTCGGCAACGCGGCATTCAAGAACCGATGCGACGAGCTCGGCGTGAAGGCGCTTCGCGTGGCCAACGTCCGCGACCCGGTCACCATGCTCCCCGGCGCGCTCATCAACGAGGACACGAAGGGGTTCCTCGCCGCCTGGGCGGGCGGCGGCGACCGCTACACGCACGTCGGCGTGGAGCTGGCCCTTGATTTCCTCAGGTTCCGTGACCCGGGGAGCGTGCACGACATTGGCGCCTACGTGTCGGCGATCAAGGCGGAAACCTGCGGCAAGACGCCGAATGCGGCGGCGGACGGCCATGGCGGTGTTCTCGCCAAGGTGACGGAGTTCGTCGAGGGGCAGCGCGCCGCCGCGTTCGCGTGGAAGGAGGCTGCCCTGCAGATGGGTGGCCTGGTGCGGACGCTGGGGATGATCTGAGCAAACAACCGGCTGTCAGGATTAACCGGCCAGTGATCCTCTTGGACAATTTTATTCTTTGGAGGATTTCTGGTCATTTTTAGCCGGTTTCCTCTGTATAGATTGATTGATTAGCGTGACTTGATCGTTGTAGAAGCGCGGTCAGAAAAAAGATTCTTTGTTAATTCATTTTAATCTGCGGTACAGTGTACAGCTTTTGTTCTTTTTTATTCAGAAAATGGATACAAAATGTTTTTCTACATTCTAATTGCCAATGATTGTTTTTTTCAAATAATTGCCAATGAGAGATTGAAAAGCCACCAACAATCTTGTCTCTGCGCAAAAGGAACCTGAATTTTAAAATGAACGAAGATGAACCAAAATTAAGAGGCACTCAACCGTTGGATTCCTCTGAAACATGGAAAACAAAGAACACTCGGATCCTACACATACTGGTGTACCCTCTTTCTTCTTCTTCTTCTTCTTTTTACGAAAACTAGATAACATATTTTAAATTGTGTTTATACTTTTAGAAGATCATTGTTAAAGTACATGTGAGAAACAAATAAAATTCCACATGAGATGTGACTTCATAAAAGTTCTTAAAAATATCCTTCAAGATTCCTATGTGTTGGGTTATATTCCAATATGAACATAATTAGACGTGTTATGAAATATATTTTCATAATTTACTTATTTCATGTGTTAGATTAATACTTTTTCTTTATAAACTTGGTCAAACTGAATTTAATTCAGGACAAACCAAAATGTCTTATATTTTAGGGAGGATGGAGTATTAGAGAAGACCCATACTTTCCATGGAAACTCCAATCCAAAACAAAGCCAAATTTGATGATGTATGTAAATTAGCTCATAATACCATTGCATACAGAAGGGACCATGATTTAAAAAACAGAGCCACCACCTACTACCACCATACGAAAAGCAACAGAATATACAATTAACTAATTAGCTTGTTCTAACAAATCAAACAGAGTAATTAGCTTATCATAAACAACGTATATTTAAAAACGGAAGGAGTGGTATTATGAAGACAAAATTTCTCTAGTAGATAGAACTACATCTTGTAATATACTAAGTTGCGCAAGGTACATTATCTTTTATTGACACCTTATGCCATCATTTTTGAAGCCGTAGGAGTTTGGACTCGAGGCATATTGACGTAGGACGGAGATCCTCCCATGAAATGGGAAAACAAGCCAAAATGCGGCCGCGTGGTTGGTGAAGGGAGAAGAGTAAAGAGATGAAGCGATTGACCAAATAAGCTGCGAGATCCGCGTATATTTTGGCTTTCCCATGCAGTTTCGCGAGCTGCATTTCTTAAGATTTTATTCCCGACAAATACATACATCCAAAGAAACCGATATTCTGATATTCTGTCGCTCGTAACAGTGTCTCTGCTACAGGGGAAGAAGGTGAGCCGAGCTGCGGACTCGGACGGAACTCGGAAGCTGGCTGCGACTGCGCGCGCTTTTGGCAATAACTTCGCTGTTGCTGCTGGGAGCGAACGGCAACACGGCCATCACCGTCGTCATTCATCTTTTTTTCCTTTTGTTCAGATCGGATATCAAATGCCAAAAGGTCAATAAAACACAGGCTTTTAATCAACACCTCATGATTAAAGAAGAAGAAATTGCCTGCCTGCTTTCGTTGGCTCCAGCAGGCAGGCACGACCGCACGATATGTATCAATACGGTATGGACGCCTTGAAAAGGTAGTATAGTACCATTTGGGTTTGGCCCATACGTGCAGCATGGTATACATACCCGTACTACTAGTTAGGACTCAGCAGCAGATGTTTATGCCGAAAAGTTTGGCGATGAAGCGGCAATTAAAGGGGGCTAGTTGGGGAAGCAGGTCGGTCAGTTATACATCCTTCTTCCGTTCTCGTGGCAACGGCAGGCGACGTGGCCCAACCCAGGCCGCGCCGAGCGAGACGGTTGACGTGGCCCAACGACAGCATGCAGCTAAGCTCCAGTGTTGACTTGTTGCTGATCCACACGGTTGACGGTTGGACTTGGACATCTCCAGCTCGCCGCAGCGGCAGATGCTGCTTGCTACTGTAGCTGTAGGGCTGTAGCCAGTTAGCCACCCGTCATCAAGACGTTGACGTATATATGTATCCTAATCCTGTTTCTCTCTCTGTACGGTCACGAGTGGACATTCGATGCACTGGTCACTGAAAGTGAAAGATTAGTCACTAGTAGTATTTCTTTTTGCACATTAACTAGGCATGGCCAGGACAATACTGCTACTAGTACTACACAACTGGGGCGCAAGCGGGTGACGTAGCGCTCTGATTAGGAGGATGCAGGCCATCTCTGTCGACCGCGCGCGTGCTGGCATGGGAGCAGCACTGATTGAGCAAGCTTCAACTGTGTCTCCTCGGGTTCTTTTCGGAGGATCCGGATTATCCCTTCACTCTATTGCCGGATTCACCAAAGCAGCAAGCAACACTACAGAGCCGCGTTCTGGAAGCAAAAGAAACTTGCTATAGTACGAACATGCACAGAGTAATCTATATGATTGACCAATGTAGTGTGGCGCGGCATAGTTAATTACCCTGTGCATGTTCTCACCTGATCTCGATGCTTGCCCAGGAAGGATGGTGACGTACAGCCCCCGGCCTGGAGCGTCGACGTGGCGTGCTGCCGGCCAGCCACTCAAGCCTAGGAGCTCCATCTCGCGCTCTTAAACTCGTTGTCAGCCGAAAGCGATCGCCGGCGGCCGGCCGATCCATCCGTCCGTCCCTTTCGCCCACCCGTCCTGGCCTCCAATGCAAAGCTTTTGGTCGGGCTGGGGGGCCGTGGCGTCGTAGGCCATGCCTGCGCCACACGTACAGATGTGCTGCGAGGCGACACGTTATACTCCTTTGTTTAAATCCGGAAGGAACTGAAAAGGCGCATTGAATTAAAGGTCACCTAATTTGACCGCGCTCGATCGGCCACAATGAGCAAAAGCGAGCATGCTGGGCTTCTGGCTGGCAGCTGCAACTCCGCGAGATGAAAGCGAGAGAGCGGCAGCTGCAAGCAGTACTCTACTTATCAGGTGCATGGTGGTATGAGTTGGATTGGAGTGGATGCATCATATATGCATGCACCGCGTATCAGAAATGCGGTGAAAAACCAGGACACTCTTGGGGAGCCGCGCGCTGTCCACCGCAAAGACGTACTTTGGTCGATCGGGCATCTTACTGCTGGCACTGCTACTACTGTGGTACATATACTGTACCCAAGACCGTCAGGCCAGCACGACAATCGGACAATGGCGTGGCAAACAGTTGTACAATTGTGTGCATAGATGATTGGCCGGCCCCGGATGTCGTCGTGCGTGCAACGCGTCTGCTGGTAGCAGGACGAGGATAGTCGTACTAGCTACCTGAAATGTTACTATCGCGCTGTACTGGTGGTAGTAGTAGTAGTAGTACTACTACTGTAGGCGACCGTACCTGTCCTGGGCGCCCGATCGATTGACATTGCGTGTCTGAACGACGACGATGACGGTGTGCGTGGCGTGCGCGCAGCGTGCTCCTCCCCCTGTCCTGGCGACGACGCATACCTGCACTTCGTGCCGCCTTCTGACCCCTGGCCAGTGGCCACTGTGTACGCCTACCTACCTCAGTAGAATTTCCAGCTTTGAGGCCGAGGAATTGCATCCATCATCGGCGACTGGGCAATCAAATGTCTCTGCAGCTGCAGGCCGGTGGTGTGGCGGTGCTCCATCTAGCTAGCCATCGAGCGTTCAATAATTTCCTTTTCCCGGTCAGTCGTCAAACCCACAACCACAACACATTGCCGGAAAGCCATGTAGTAGGAAAAGAAAAACCGGACGACCAAAGATTTTCTCCTCAGAAAAAGTGCCGGTGCGAGCTATTCAGCTGGTACGGAATAAAACCGCCTCCACGTCGCCGCCAACTCGCCGGATGAAAACTTGACGTGCATGGTTTAATTTTCTGCTCGATCAGGAGCAAAACAAGTGCGCGCGGAACCATCACGACGAAGCTACGTACGGTTTCGATGCAATCCCTGCCAGGATGCGGCGGTGTTCGACACGGGGAGCTAACCTCTGAATGAAGCTTCCCGGCGCCCTGCTGCCGGTGCAGAAATTTTAAACGGGACGGGGACCGAGCCTGCTGTAATAACGAGAAAAGACCGATCGAACAATGCGTGGCGTACAGACGAGCATGCATGTGTCTCGCTTTGCTACGTCAGATCCATAAAGAGGAAACAAAAAAGGCTGGATTAGCATTGGCACTCTCACATCAGATTCTGCCCGCCCTTAATTAACAAGCAACAGCTAGCTGCATTAGCCATTAGAACTTGGATAAATACCACCACTCACAAAATGATACTGTATGTCACACGGCGACCCGTCGCATCGAATATATCGATACATCATCTCTACCGATAATAATCAAGTTCAACGCGCCTTTCCTTTTTGGTTTGTGCTCATCCAAGTGCTAGCTAGCTCGATCCTACTGTATCAAGCAAGCAAGCAAGCTGCTGGGTCCAGGAAACTGCCTTTACATTTCCTGGGATGGTCATGGATGATGATGCATTACGTGCGTGCCTGGACCGGCCATCAATCACCACCACTTCCGTCCTTGGCGTCATCACGTACTATATTCCTCCTTTGGGTTGGTTCTTTCCAATCCAAATCTGACGGAGATGATGCCACACACAACCTTTCTGCAGGATCGAATCATCTCTCATTTTTTGCTCACTTTTTCCCCCAGGAGATGACGACGGCGATAGATCGATAGGTTTGCACTCTGCATCCCATCTTGCATGGGTCCCTGGCGCGGAAAGGGCAACGCCAGCTTCACTCGCTCGCTTTCTCGGGCCCGACCCGGTCGGGCCGGCTGCTGACATTTCTCGGGCGCTCTGAATACGTGTAATCCTCCTCCGTCGCATCAATAATATGGGGGCTACCTGTATCCTCATCGCCTTCTGGTTGTCACACACCAGCGGTACATACAACATACTTGATCCAGAGGTGAGATGGAATTCAATGCAACCACTCCAGAGTAGAATTTATATAAAAAAATATTTCATCATTCTTTTCTCGAATTTGACCGGTATGAATTTAAAAGTGATCCTGACAACAAGTCAATGGCAACGAAAGTCTTGCACTTGTAACTTCCAAGTCACCCTTTTTGACTGGTATGAATTGGAGTAGCAATATATCTTTGCGAGTAAAAATCAACCTTCGATCATGTAGACCTGCTTCACAAGTCATGCCTGCGGCAATCCAGTCAAAACGCACCTCGTAAAAGAATGCAAATGCTCTAGTTACATGACCTTTGGTTGCAACAGAAAGCCTGGAATTCTTTCAGACTTCGGACCAGCACAAAGTAAACCGCATGTAAATGCCGAGGAAACTTCATCCGACAAGACAACCACATGCTAGTTTATTCAGTAAGTAGGTATCGTACTGCCTGATGATACTTCATATTTTACTTTTGATCATAGTTACATACATGACCATGCAAAGGCTATCAAAGTTACAACACTGCTTGGAACAAAAATTTGATGCTATCTACTATACTGATGTTTATAAATAACAATGCTGGTTTTGGTTGATCACAGAGCAAGCCTATACAAGGGCTCTGTAACAAAATTTGATGCTATATATAGTTCTAATCTACTACACTTGTGGTTGTAATCTACTACAATGGTTTCACAAATAGCAGAGCCGGTCTCGGTTGATCTCAGAGCAAACCTACCCAAGGCTGTTTGCAGCAATGCAGAGATCTTCAGGTAATCCTCGTCAAGTCGTCAGAATGGTATCCAGATGGCCTCTTTCGACCATAAACTCTTCTACTTACAGACAATATTGCACATAGAGCTGGTGATCCTAATTAACTAATGTATGTACAACAAAGAAGCCAAGCGGCACCTGTAGATTCATACAGGGTTCTCTGCAGCTGACGAATCATCATTAAGCTGCTCCCGTTTCCGTGTTTCTATAACCTTTTGCATGGCATACTGACACCTACAAAACATAAAGGACAATTTCTGTTTAGTGCCACCAGACATTCTTTGTACTTTCGTGTGCAGTTACTAATTCTACAAATAAGGATCGTGAACACATTGCTATTCACTAGTTAAATCATACAATTATTCTTGCCAAACCCTGCAATATATAATCCATGGTGTCAATCTGCGCCCACATGCTGTCTGAACAAAATATGTGTGATTGCTGTTTACTTGGATTGATTGAAGGGCTAACTTAAACTGGTGTAATTTCAACACTGCTAATGTAGGATACTCTAAAATTCATACTAATTTTGCATTTGGAATAGCACAGAAATATATCCCATGCATATATAGAACTTCCATGGGTGTAGAGTTTTTGAGGACAAACCTCCACGGGAGATGATCAAGGAACATGCGAGGCGTCACAACAAGGTCCATAAAATCTTTCCTGTTAGCTATAAATGCTTTATAGCTCTTGTTCTTGCGACGAGTCACAGTTGTCTTCTGCAATGGAGAAGTACTTTTCTTTACTGGAACAACATGAACAACAAGGCCAGGAAGATAAACCTCGGGTGACTGTCCTTCAGACGAGCTTATTGTACTGATGTGGTCATTTGAAACAGACGTGAGTTCAGAACCATTATTTAAACGAGACAGTCTGTACCCTTCACCACATTCACAAAAGTCATCTTCTCCAAACCGACCATCTCTGTCTGCATTATTAGCTTCTCTACAGTGCGAGACATCCAAAAAACCGCGGGAAGCAGCAATGCATTTCCCTCCATCACTGTCAGTAGTCATTCTAGACCTGCCCAACTCATAATTAATTGCTGCTGTGGAACTAATTCGGTATTTTGGGGTATTTACCAAGCAAGATATTGCTTTGCCAAAGAGAAATAATCCACCCCTTAGTGTATGCATTGGATTCCTTCCACGCATTTGACCATTACTTAGCTTAGCCTCACTGACTGTCTGCAGAGCACCAATTGAAGCACACTGCTCTATTGCATTTTTCTCATCTGTTCTGGCACTCATGATTCCACCAACTAGTTTACCCACTTTTGCAGAATTGGGTGAAGTCTTTGAAAGAGCCTTCACAGCCAATCCACGCAATCTAATCACCGAGTTCATAGATAATCGTGCAGAAAATTCATCATTGTGGACTATGCTGTAAGTGATGGATGATTTATCAGAAATCACATGTTGCTGCCAACATCAGCAAATAAATAACTATAAAGTAAATATTTCACTTATAAAGGATTTTGAATTTCACCTGGTAACAAATTGTGAGCATGCATCTGCTATCACATAATCCACACATGGTGCAGCTCCATATGCATATACATGTAGTTTCGGGAAATGTCTGTATAGCTGTGTTTTTTTGCATAAACAATGGCTCAATTTCATGAAAATAAACAATACCAGAAACAATACGAAACTAAGCTATGCATTCTAGAAAACCTTCAGCATTTCTTGCTTCATTTATTGTCAATCACCTAGAATTTTGCATATTTTTAACTCAGCATTGCAAAGTAAGGGGCCTTTTGTTCCTTATAAGAAAGTTTTTTTGGCTAATATAATGAGCTCGTCTTACTACATGGGATTTGATATAGCACTGTCTCCAAAATTGAGTAGACAAACTATACAGAACCCCTCTAAAATTCTTCTGCTCTGTTGGTACCTCATCTATTTAACCTGCATTTTGTCACCTCATTCAAGAAATTAAATCCTAATGCATCAACAACAGTAGGCTAGTCGCAGCAGCCATAAATATCCAAGATGAACTCAACAGTCAACAATTGTACGAAAACAAAAAACTAAGTAACAGAAATACTTAGTCCCCATGGTCACATATCAATATTAAAGTAAAACATAAAAAAGGACTCACTTAAGTTTATAACTAAATATAGCAAATCAACATCATCAAATGACTTGAAATAAAATTCCTTGTATGTTGAAAAAAAAACTTACTTTAATACCAAGAAGCGCAGCTACAGAACCTCCTAAAGAATGTCCAACAATTTCAATATTGTATCCATGGCACTCACAACCATCCCCAAGAAGAGAAGATAAGAACCCAGCTGTCACCGTGTCTGACTTATCTGCAGGCAGTTCCATGACAGCTGTTAATGCTACTGTGCTGCTGGACCATTTGTCAAAGAAAAAGGTGATGGAGTAAAATATATACTGGTTCATTAATTTCTTTTTTCATAAATCAGCAGGAGAACTGCTATGTCATTTAGAAGAGGCAGCATGCTATGTCAAAAATTAGTTTCAAAGAAATTGAGGTATTCTTGTTTGTAGTTAATGCAATACTAGGTCCTGACCTAATAGTACTTTTAAATTACAAGAAAGAAAAAGAAACATATAGATATAACATGCTCTGCACATAAAGAAAATAGTGCATGCTTTCTTGTTGACCTTGATGTATGGGCTGTCCCTCAAGTACTGTGTACAGCTCTCGAGCTGATTCAATAATTCCTTCATGTCCATAGTGTGGAAAAGATGAGAGAACGGTATTCTTCAGTTGAGGAGACAACTGATCAGAACTGCAATAGAAGAAATCATCTCATTCAGGCAAAATAAGTGTCTAATTCATAATTTAGCTCAGAGGTGACATCAAGGCCATAGTGACTTTCGCAAAAAAAAAGGGGGCCATAGTGACTTAGATTAATTTCCTAGAACATTTTAGCAGGTTCATTCAACGAACTAGTAGGGATAATATTGTCTAAAAATCATTAAACTATATATGTTCAATTACGCTCATAGGCTTGCTTCAGAACATAAATGGAAGTCCTCTGATGATGTGAATGACAAATAAAGGTCATTTACTCAATCTTTTACACATTCCCACCATTCCATCTAGAAAAGTCAAAACAGACTTACAATTTGAAACACAGGGAGTGCATTTTTGCAAAAACGAAATCTAGAGTTAACATAAATAAGTTGCAGTAAACAAATAAAGAAAAGGTATAGTCAGTTACTTGATCAACCCATCCAAATCATCCGTCGTAAGGGAGCATTCCTTACACAAGCCATCAGTTATAACATCTTCTGGTGTCTCAGTTCCACGGATAGCAATGACTACTGTACTAAAATCATGTAAGACAACAACAAAATAGGCAGCCTCACGTTTCGTCTGCAAGCAGAAAAGAAGAGAACTCATCTTAAACAAAGAAAAAGAACCTGATCATGTCATGGTCGGCAGGACATACTACAGGACGAGGAAAGGATAGTAGTGGGAGGTTGGGAATATTAGTAGTGCGACCCTTTGGGCCCAATGGTCACAGGAATAATTGTAATTAGATTGAAAATTCTATCTATAAATAATCAATCTAATAGGTAGCTTAGGGGTCAAGTCCTTTTCCCCATATATGAGGAGAGTTGTGCTAATGAGAAGTAATAAGTAATTTGGGATTTATCCCTTCCAGCTCTCGAGCTTCCCAGGTGCCGGCGCCTCCTCCCTGTGCCATCTCTCTCTTTTATCACCCTCCTAGGCTCCCATGCCCCCCATCCCCTCTAAAACCCTAACATCTGGGTATTCAGAGCCAGTCTCATGATCCATCTACAGCAGACCAGATGGACGAGGAAGATGAAATAACCATTTGGCGAATGAGGATGGATCGGATTAAGGGGATGGTAGATGCACTAGCATTAGTACCTGATCATCATCCAGAGGAGAAACCAAGGGATACTCAGGTGTATATGCCGCCCCCTCAAAGAAAGGAGGAACAGAGTCAGAACAAAATCCTACAACCCATGGAGGAATTGATTAAGGAAGATAACTCCATGGAGGGATTGCAAAGACGCATCTCCAATAACTCAAATACCTACAAACTGATGCTCCCAGATTATGATGGGAATAGAGACCCGGAGGAGGACAAAACCCTAATTGCCTCCTTTCACGCTCTTAACTGGTTCATTCAGTTTGGGCACAACAAAGGAACCCCATCTTCGCACAAATTCTCCAAGGCGATCTGCAGACTCTTTGGACCACCCGAGGGGGTGAATTGCTTGGGAACCTTGTTGCTACTACAGCAGCAGGGATTATTGGAGGAATATACAGATAAGTTCATGGTCCAGTTAGCCCAAACCAACAACCTAAGTAACGAACAGCAAGCAATGTCATCAGCAGGATTATCGTACCTCCTACATATTGATTTGGAACTTCGTCAATCGCCAGATCTGGAAACAGCAATTTCTCTAGCCAGAAAATATATCTGGCACAGGGAATGTGCGCCAGCCATCACAGCTACTACAGCAGAAACCAACATTCTGGTTTCCATACAAGCAGTGACAGGAATCTCAACTAGCCCAACAATGAAGATTGAGGTTGTGGCAAATAATCAGACTTTATTATCTCTACTGGATTCTGGATCCACACACAACTTCATCAACACAGACACCTTGAGCTCTCTCAACCTTCACACGGACTCGGCTGCCCCTGGCCTGACAATCATGGTGGCTAACGGGGTCGTGTGCCAGATGTACGGATATGTCGCAACTTAAAATTCTCAGTGGGCACGAAAAGTTTCATATTGATTGCTATGGAATTCCACTTGGAAATTGTGACATCATATTGGGAGTTAATTGGCTCAGTTCCTTAGGGACAATAATTTGGGACTTTGAACACCTAACCATGAAATTCTGGAGACAGGGTCGCCCAATAACATGGGCAGGTTGGGGTCTACTTCTGCCATCCATTTATTGATTTTGAAAAGCTGATTTACCTGGCTAACACGACCTTTTCGAAGGACTTCTGGGGCCACATTAGCATATTTTAGAAAAGCAGCCGCATGCCCTCTCCAGCAGTTATCGCCTTCAAGTAATGGTCGTCTGCAGAGTAAAATTCTACAAGCATTATTATGCATCATTCAACAAATGAAACATTTTTGGAGCCTCAACTTGTTGGCTTGGATGCAAATGAAAATTCTCTTTCTTTCTTCTCTTTTTTCTTAATAAATTTTCTATTTATTTTTTAATGCACGAGAGAAACTAAGGACAACTCCTATGAGTCTATGCTTTTGCCAATCACAAGTTCACAACACTACTCTGCAAGTGTACATTCTTTCTTGCCTCAAAAGAACCAATAACTACCAAATTGAGAAAGCATGTATTATTAAATTTTGCAGAGATCATCAGGCACCAAGATAACGACCTTTTCGAAGGACTTCTGGGGCCACATTAGCATATTTTAGAAAAGCAGCCGCATGCCCTCTCCAGCAGTTATCGCCTTCAAGTAATGGTCGTCTGCAGAGTAAAATTCTACAAGCATTATTATGCATCATTCAACAAATGAAACATTTTTGGAGCCTCAACTTGTTGGCTTGGATGCAAATGAAAATTCTCTTTCTTTCTTCTCTTTTTTCTTAATAAATTTTCTATTTTATTTTTTAATGCACGAGAGAAACTAAGGACAACTCCTATGAGTCTATGCTTTTGCCAATCACAAGTTCACAACACTACTCTGCAAGTGTACATTCTTTCTTGCCTCAAAAGAACCAATAACTACCAAATTGAGAAAGCATGTATTATTAAATTTTGCAGAGATCATCAGGCACCAAGAAAACATATTAATCTCTCTAGTCAACACAACACACTCTAATTGTTGGCAGCAAAGTGTTTTAAGAAGGCTCACAATATTTACCTAGCACGAGTCCATGGAGTCAATACACCTTGCCTATTGAGCCACACACAGGGAAACATAAGAGGATTCCTTCCAAAATCAAGCAGTGGACCCTGAAAGCATAATACGTTCAATGTGTCTGGCAAGAACTGAAAATGAGACAGATCAAGGATGTAGGGAGTAACTGTATAGGCAGCTTCAGCAAATGGATGAAAGAGAACAGCCTCTTCAATGAGATCTTGAGGAGCTTCCACTAATTCTTTTGAAATATCTGTGGACAACTTAGATTTCTGCAGTAGTGAAAGCCCTGAAGGAAAATCATTTGGGGTACAGGTGATTCTGATGAACAGTACTATCATGAAACCACATCATCAGGTTTCGCCTCTAAAAGATGTCTCATTTTATTTTATTAATCAAGGCAAATAATCAAAGTTCCAATATAGTTCTTTAAAATATTTTTGGACTTTAAAAGCTTCACGTTATAGCATATAAAAGCTTCTAGATCTTCTTAGCTGACTACCCACCTAATGTAGCAGTGATCGTAGTTACATTAATGCTTGTGATTTCATCCATTAGGCAAAGGCGAATCATGTATATTCACCAAGAATAAATATAACTGACTTTTTGGATTGCAAGGTGAATATACATCTAACCTGCTACGAGCTCAAGATGACCAGTTCCAGATGCGCGATAAGCCATAACGTCACCTAATAGCTTTGCCACGACGCATATGTCATCATCTTCCAACACACTCCTAGAAAGGTTAAGAGCGAAGTTACTGAGATTGTTCAAACACTAGTGTTATTAGGACATAAGAATGTGGACCAGATGGGAACATACGAATACTTAACCCGCCCTAGACAGCACAAAACTTCACGGATTCCATGATCAAACACCTCCCGGTAGTGAGCCCTCCACGCGATATCATGTGATGCATAAAACGATCTCCACCTTAGTACATCAGAACCAGTAGCGCACTGAACTAGAATTGCTACCCACATACTGACAAGAAAAACTATTAACAAGAAGCGCTTCCAGTCATTATTGCCCTGAATTCGCCCTGACAAAATTCAGGTAACAATAACATGACTCAGTAATTGGCATCAAAAGCTGTGAATCCTTTATATGGCACATATAATCTTCAAGTTACACACTATTCAAGATAATTTCAGGATTTAAAGGAAGATATATCAGAACTTAAGTCTCAATAAAAATCTTATCTAATCCAATCCAATCCCCAAAATTAGTTTATGAAATTGTGCATGAACCTGAAAAGCACTGTTTTAATGACCCTCCAGCTAAGACATCCTTCATGATGACACACATCAAATAAATTGCCAATACAAATTGCAGCATTGTAATGATCATTCCAAATCGGGTCCACCATAGCCATCTCTTGTACCGGAGCTGTTCACAAAAGAATAAAGCTTCAGATACCACTAAGGGAATCTTCTTCCAAGTCAGATATGCATTCTGTTAGTTTAATCTATAAAAATGCATTCTGTTAGCGCTAAAAGGTGATTAACTTAAGAAAATAACGCGACGACAACCTATTTAATCAAGATATCTCTTTGGACAAAGTAATGCCAAATGTCCTATGCTGGTGAAGGGAAATTACCCCAAAAAAATAAAAAATGAACATCATGGCTATATGGCAAGTTCAGAACACTCAGCTTTCAAAAACAAAAAAGAAGGAAGATATCAGAAAACCTGGTTTTCATTTCTCAGATGGTAATGATCTTTTATTGCGAATTATGATGGAGAAAAAGATGTTAGAGATTGCCATGATAATGCTGCAAGCTGTAGTGGGGGAGCACGTGAATGAGCAGCCACGCTCCAGGCTCCCCTAGTGTACAGAATGAAGTAAAGGTTCAAGTAGGCAATAAGCAACCTATATCTCAGGGCAGAAGCCAAGAGGGTTCTGCTGTCAAAAACCAATGCGGCATTGCAGGCACGCCGCCAATATCTCAGGGCCCCAATGTGAAACCACCAAGCTCACCACATGATCACCGCCTCCTACCAGGTCTGGAAACCCAATTTGCAAGGTCGAGCACTTTTGTATTTGGGAATAAAAGGCTGCCATTTTGAGCACGGGGTCGCTCCTATCCGGCCATCGATGCCGTTGCTACTGTTACCCCCGGGCTTCAGAAAACAGTGCTACTCCCCATGTTTTTTGAACAATTAATCGCATCGCATTTTAGGAATTAGTATCAAACTGCAACTGCAATTCACTACTGCTAGAGTGCATTGAGCTGTGGAGATTACGCGGGAGAGTTGGCGGAGGTCGCGCTCGCTGTCGACGTGAGCCCCGATGGCACCGGCGGCAATAGCAGAGGCGGCGGCGCCCTGCGCGAACCCCGCCACCGCGGAAGTGAGGAGCCTCGCCGCGGCCGCCGCAGACGCGACGGCGGCGGCCGGGCCGAGTGCGCCAACCCCGCCGCAGCGGCGGAGCGCGACGGCCGCGACGGCGGCGCCCGTGGAGGCGGCGGCGGCGTTGAGCAGCGCCGCGCACGCCGTGGCCCACCTGACGGTGGACAGCACGCCGGCGGCCATGCCGGGTTCCGCACCGGCGCGTCGGCGTCGGCGAAGACGGCGGCGGAGGCGACGAGGTGGAGTGGGGGCGCACGAGGCCAGCACTGGCTGTGGGCACGAGATGCCATGGGCACTGTCTGGGCTCCTCCTTTATGAGTGGGGGATTAGCGGTTGGGCCCAGTTGTCAGTGACAGCGGCTGTACTGCCATTTGGTTGGTAGTTGAGCTGCTGCAGTGCTGCGCGCTCTCCAGTCTCTCTCACACGGAAGAAGCTGGCCCGCGTACAAAGACGAAAGCAAATTACCAGGTGCTACGCGATTCTCGTACTACGTCACTGTCTGGTGGGCTCGAGATAGATCGACCTGGCTTTGGACCCACGGGTCAGCCACTGATGGCCGCGGTCTCGTGGGAAGCCTTGGTTTGCCCTCGTCGCTGCGTCCCTTTTTCCTGGTTAGACTAGGTAAAGGCCCGTGCCATGCTACGGGCACATAAAATCTGAATATTATTTAAAAAATATATGAGAATCTAAAAATCTATATATATTAATAGTTGCCTAAAACATGTGTTTCAATAGCAAAATATAAATCATTTAAACTTTTTGGAGAGTCAAACTATTTTATATTTGACCATAATTTTAGAGAGAATTATAAAAATTTATAACACCGAATAAATATACTATAAAAATAATGGAGAATGTAATGGTATATATTTGATATTATAAATGTTATTACTTTGTTGTATAAATTTAGTTAAATTAAAAAAATTTAACTTTTTGAAAATGTTGAAATGAACTATATTTTGAGACGGAGGGAGTACAAGTTATATATTTTTCTTAACTTATAGCGAAAATCAACGAAGTGAGATAGATTAACTAAAAAATGATGAAAAGAATTATAGATTGACTAATAAAAAAATCAATGGAGTGCTACAATTGCTTTTTTAGCTGCAATATCTATGGGACCGTGCATTGCGTCGTCAGTCTGTTCATCATGTCTATCTTTTCTTTCTTTGCGCCGTCAGTCTGTTCATGGTGTTTATCTTTTCTTTCTTTCCTTTTCTCCCGGCCTTATTTCTTTTATGCGATTGGTGTCTTTTCTTTTCTTTTCTTTTTAATTTAGGCCTGAACCTTATCTCCTTCGGTGACGTTTTTTTATAAAGGTTCTCCGGTGACGTTTGGATGACCTATGGGATTGGAGAAGGGAAATATATCAGGAAATTGAGAGTTGGCTTAAGAAAAGGATATGAAATCTTTTCCATTTCCCATGTTCGGCTGCCTTGGTTTTAGGTATATAAAATTACTATGAAATTGAGAGATATCTGTTGTGGAACCCACCAGAATTGTAAAATAGAAAATTCATTCTCTTCTTCGCACGCCTACAGCCTTCTTGTGCTCTCCAGCTCACGCTGTTCTGTAACTTCCGTTGACCTTTCCACCTCAACCTTGCTCTGCTAGTCTGCTCCGCACTCTTGCCCCTGCAGCAAAGCCAGAGGTGCTCGCTCAGTGATAGAGAGCAGTTGCTCCGGCGGTCCTCACATGGAGGCGAACAGCACCGGCAGCACGCGCTTGGAGCAGCGTCCCGGCGCCAGGTGCGCAGAGTCTTCGACGGCCTGCGTAGCGATTTCTGGCAGCAACTTCGACCGCTCGCCGGAGGGTGGGTAAGCACGGGGCGAGGCGAGTTCCCAGCGTAGGAGCGCTGCTGTGAGCGGCGGGGCTCGGTCCGGCTCGCGCGCCAGCAGTGGGCAGCCGAGCGAGCGCGCATCTTGGCCGGGGGCCGGGGGCGGCACGGGAAGGCCGGCGGCGGACGAGGAGGTCCCGCGGCTCTCCTTCTCCTCGGCGCCCCCGCCGGATCCCCTCTCCCTCCGGCGGCGTTGCGGCCTCACCTACTCTCCCTCTCCTCGCCGCTCGTTCGCCTCCACGTGGATCCGGCACCGCTCGCCACCGGGCTCGTCGAATCGAGCGGCCGGGCCTCGCGGCGGAGGCGGGTTCCCGGCGGCTGCGGCGGTGGCGCGGAGGCGGCCTCGCCGGCGGTGCCCGAGAGGACGGGCGCGGCGGAGGTCCCTGCGTCGCGCGCCTCCTTTCCCACTCTACTCGGCAGCGGCGCACCTCGCGGCCGGCGCGACAGTGGCGCAGGGGTCGGGCGGCGGGTGGCCGAGCGGCGCGGCGTGGATCTTGGCCGGCGGCGCCTCCGTCCCCGCCCTATCCAGCGGCTTTCCTCCTCTTCGCGGGCGCGGGCGCGGGCGCAGGCGCAGCAACGACGAGCCGAGTGGGGCCTGCGCAGGGGCACGGGAGGCGGAGGCACGGGAGGTGGGCCCCATGGCTGGCGGGCGGGGGAATTGGTGGGAGGCGAGGGCACGGGAGGCGGGGGCACGCGGGTGGTTACTCGGAATTACGGTTTCAGAAGGAGTAGAGAAGAAAGTTCGCTGGAACTGGAATCCGGTGCGAACTCGTGTGGGCCAGAACGGGATGGTTCGCGCCGGGCCCCACACGCCATTTGGATGGCTTGGTTATGGTGTGGGCCAGGGTATTTAGGTCGGAGATAGTGGTTGTCACGTGCAACGTCGCGTAGCTACTTCTTAATGATTTGGTACCTTTCTAGAACGAGGTTTTAATCGGGTCAAGGCGGCAGGTAGGGCTGGCCAACGACAAGGGTACTTGGGGAACACAGACGTTTGGGCTCAAGCCCAAATGCATTTGGGCTCAAGCCAGATGTTTGAATGTGCGTCCATCCGGCCCAAGTGCGTCTTTTTCTGTTTTCTTCTTCCGACTGCCGTTTTTTGTGATATACAACAAAGGAAACCTGTCCAGCGTATTTTTTTACCTTTTCATTACTATCATCTTACATGCATGCGCAAAGATATAAGACATTTTTAGCTGGTAAAACCACATATACACACATATATATAATTAAGGTGAACATGGAAAAAAAATGTAACCGAGATGAACAACCCGAGTACACCTGTATCATGCATCTTAGCATGTATGTGTGCGCTAGCTTGATGCTAGTCATACAGCTGATACCATCCGTTGATGGGGCACTTGAGCTTTTGTTCAGACAGCATTCCCTCGATGGAAGCCGTCCAGACCTTGCACTGCGCCGGGTGTTCGAACAGCAGCTGCACCGTCGCCGCTCCCGGCGTGCTCAGCGCCAGTGGGAAGAGCGGCCGGCCGTCCACCACCGCCTCGCCGCCGCCTCCGGAGACGACAGCCAAGACCTTATCTGAATCATTATTTGATATAAATGAAAGCCTGAAGTCACAAAAAAAAAAAGTAGATGGATGCGAGGCCAGTATATAAAGGCACAGGAAGCAGCAAGTGGCCGGTATAGCTCTATGCTGCAGCCGAATTGTGTACGTACGGAGTATACTGTAACAGCTGATGATTGCGCGGTGCTAGTAGTTGACTAGTAGTCGCAGATCACAACAAAATCTGACGGGACTGAACCCTTGACGGGGCTAATCAGGTCGTAATCAGTCCGGGTGATCTGATGTCATGCGTCGACGTCACTAACAATAATAACTAGCTGCCATGTCGTACCCGACGGATCGAGCCAAGGAGCGTTTATAACTCACGACGCTGACGAACATATAGTTCATGGCCTGTTTGTAGCAGGGATCCAAAATAAAGAAATGGGGAAAAAAATAGACGCTAACGAACATAATTCCTCCATTTAGCATAGAAGCTTTTTTTTTCCTTTGGAAAAGGAAATTCAATCCCCTCCATTCTAAAAATTAGATGATGTCAGCAAAACATAGGAAGTGATGAGTTCCTTCGAAATTCCTTTGAAAACTCTGCAATCCAAACGATACTCAGGGCCAAATCTAAGAGCTCATTGGAAGCAAGTGAGGAAGTTGAGAAGAAGAGAGATAAACTATTCACCCTTATAGGATCAGTCGGCTCAATCTCTTGAATGTGTGTCTATCTATATGCGTCCATTACCAGGGGCGGATTTGGGAGGGTGCTAGGGGCTCCCCCACCCCCCCCATCATTTTTGAGAGGGAAGAAAAAAGTGAGAGAAGGAGGAAGAAGAAGAGAATGAAAAGATACCCTCTAATTTGCAATCCTAGATTCGTCATTGTCCGTTACCTATCCTCGTTATTTAAAATGCATTTTCATATAGTGCCCAATACAGATCTTCTATGTACAAACACAGATGTTATATGCTCCAAATTAAAGTAGTATAAGATGTAAGAGTAATTGGATCCCTTTACTTACAGTCCTTATATGTGGCGAATGTGCCCCGGAGGAGCTTCTTGCCCAGCCTCAGCACCACCGCGCCGCCCTGCCGGAAGATGGCAACCGTCCTCACCCGCACCCTTCCTGCACAACACCCAAACACCATCATTATTGGACGTCGATCCACTCCGCTATGCAGAAATCCTTGTCGTGTAGATCGAGCAAAAGAGCAAACTAGCTAGCAACACTACGTCCTACTCGGTCCATGGTAAGAAAAGTCGTTGATGCCTCACCACAAGGCAGGCAGACCCTGAGAGCTGTGCCTTTGTGGATGCTAGCTCGGATGCTGCCGACGGAGTTGCCATCGCCGATTCCCCTGACGTCGGCTGCCCTGATCCTCAACGCCGCAGCGCCCCTGAGAGCTGTTAGAACGAAAAGGCCAAACAAATTAAGAACTGGCCGTGAACATAATTAATGATGATCAATTAACATCGGTGGACTCTGTATATCAAGTTGTAGTTTTCGTTAATAATGTACGTACATGTAGCAGCAGTGGCAGTGAGTGCGAGCAGCTCGGCGGGGGAGCGGCTCTCGCGTCCGGCTCTCACGGCGGACGCGACGCGCGCCCGGTTGGCGCCGCCGCCGGCGGTCTCCGCGGCCGCCTCGGCGCAGACGGTGGCCACCAGCGCGGCGGCGGAGGCCAGCACCGCGCCCATCGTCTTCCTGTCGCCGCCGGCGGCGGTGGCGCCCCTCCCTGTCCCTGGCGCCGGCGGCGGCCTCAGCTCGCACACTGACACCGTGCCGGCGACCGCCGCGGCGAGCTGCGCGACGGACACGGCCGCGTGTGCCTGCGCCGCGTGCAGACGCAGCTCGTCCCTCCTCCTCCTCCGCTGGCTCCCGGTGACCGACACGGCGCGCAGCAGGAACCCTCGAGCGATCGCCCTCATGTGCCCGGCGTTGAGCTGCTGTTTGTACGTACGTGCATGTCAGCTAGTACTCATTCACGTGCCATGTTCAGCTCATTGGCTAGGTTGTTACCGCATGTTTTCAAGTTACTGTGTGTTTGTCCGATCCGTTAATTTGTTTTGTAGCACATATGCAAGTCAATGTCTCACGATGTTATCTGCTGTTTCTGTCGTGTTATAGTCATAGTCAGTACCCAGGCAGGTTGGGATAGCTTGTTTCCTGCGCTGCACGGTGGAGCGACGCGGCGTCGTTGTCCCACGGGCCACCACAGCTCCATCCCATTTCTCGTCGCTGAATTGGCGTCTTCCTGGATCGGGAAGGACCGCGTCGACATGCTGCTTGTCTTCGTCTCTGCTCACCTCGACTGCTGGCTCACAATCTTCCAGGGCTGATGGCGATCCCAGCTGGCTCTTGTTCTTGCCAGCAGAAAAAAAAATGTGGCAGAGCTCTTATTAGAAGCAAGCCAGAACAATCTTAATAAAAGCTCTAGTAAATGAAATATTAAGCTAGCATCGATCGGTTGGGAAGGATGAACATATACAACGCTGCAAGCCGGCGAGAGTATTTGGAAGAGATCCGAGGAGGAGGGTGTTAGAATCTGATACCCCTCGTTATGCGCAGCAACCCTCGGATCTTGAAAGGATATTGCGAGTACGACACGAGCTTGCACAGTATCAAGAACGAAGTAGACGAATCTCGTAGAAAACCCTAGTTGACGACGTTGAAGCAACCACAACAAGAGAATAGGATTTGGCGAAGCCGACCGCAAATTCTTTAAGCACAACTCCGAAAGAGTACAAGTGATTGCCGCTCCCTCACAACTCTACTTGACCCTCTAGGACCTTCGGATTCTTGCCTCATACAAGAATCTAGTGCTTATAGAACTATCTAGCCTATTCCTCTTGAGCGCTCCTAATTGCTTCTCACAAGCCTTGGATGAGACCTTGGTGTTTGCCCTTGGCTTGATTTATTTGATAGAGCCTCTACCCCTTGTTATATAGTCCCCTCCAAAGCCCCATACATGCAAGTAGGAGTCCTACTCCTAGTAGGATTCATCGCTCAAGTCCTAGTAGAACTAGAAGTCCTAAAGCACACCCCTATTGAGTCCTAATCCAAGTAGGATTTGAGTCACAATACAACAATCTCCACCTTGACTCTAATCCATTTAAGTCATCATGCTCCTCCAAGAATTCGCTCCAAATCGGCTTCTTTTTTTATACTCCCACCACAAGAGTGCCCCCACCACAGAGGCTCATGCACATCACCACGATATGCGTGTGAGTGTCCCGGCTGGAGCGCCTGGACCCTCCACCTGAGAGCTCCTTCGTTGTGTAGTTTGGTTAACCACACCACCTTCTCCTATGACCCTCCATGCCATAGGTTTGTACCGCCTCTGAGCTCCACCTGCTCGCCGGTACTGCGTGGTCGTCGGTCCCACCACGTCTTCCTTCTTCCAACAGCTTGCAGCTTCACCTCTACGACTGTTAGATTTTGCAACCACATTTGCCGCCTTGCACTTGACTGCAACTGAGATTTGAGTACCTGCTGTTGACGAGACAGCTTCCTTCTCCTGATCAGGATTTTTACCAAATCTCCCAATGGTTGCACCGCCATTAAGATTTCCTATCACTCGGTATCCACCATTAATCCAGATACTTTTCATGATTACCTGCCCTTTGCAAGTAACTCGCATAACTCCACCTCGAAGTGATAAGCCACAACCTTGGAGTTCTAGCGACCTTACAGATATTAGATTCTTTTTCAAACCCGGGATATACCGAACTCCCGTGAGTGTGCAATGTGTTCCATTATGCATCTCCAATGTAACTGTTCCCACCTTGGTGACAGCATACTCCTTGCAATCCGCCAAGTGAACAATTCCATTCGCCGGGCGTTGAGATCCTTCGTCAAACATATCCCTTGCCGAACATACATGGAAACAACTCCCTGAATCTAATATCCAATCATGAATAGTCCCTGGTTGACTGACGATAAGTATATCACCTTCATCCTCACTTGCCACCGAGCATGCTCCTCTCATATTCTTCAAATTTGGACAATCCTTTATCATGTGACCCTCTTTGTCACAAAGATAGCATGTACGGCTGCCCTTGCTCTTGCCTTTCTTCTTCCCGCGATTCAAGACTTTGCCTGCTCCACTTGAAACAGTCAATGCTTGATCACCCGAGGATGAAGATTCCAGTGGCTTCTTCAAGGACTCCGCCTCCAACAGGTATGCAACTGTCTCGTTGAAGTTGAGAGTAGTTTTCCCGACGAGAATATTCATCACCAATTGCTCCCATGATGGTGGTAAGGATGAAGCCAGTATGACGACTTTATCGTTCTCCTCAATTTCCTCATCCACACTAACCAGCTGCGTGACAAGTTTGTTGAAGACATTTAGATGGTCAACGAATCGTGTGCCTTCCTCCATGCGCAACCTGAATAGTTGACGCTTCAGCACCCACCGATTTGTCAGTGACTTTGCCATATACAATTCTTCTAAGCTCTTCCATAATTTCTTCGGGGAATTCTCCTTGATTACCGAGTACTTTACCTCATCGGAGAGACATAGTCGAATTGTACTGACAGCCTTCCGCTCCATCACCTTCCAGTCTTCAGCGGTTGTGCTCTCCGGTTTGGTCCCCTCAAGAGCATCAATTAACCCTTGCTGGACAAGCACATCTGTTACCACACACTGCCACACGCTGAAATTTCCTTTGCCATCAAATTTCTCTACTTGATTCCACATCTCTGACATCGTCTTGATTTCGTGCACCCTAGCACTGCCGACCTTCTCACAAAATCAGCTCAATCTGACCTTGGCTCTGATACCACTTGTTAGAATCTGATACCCCTCGTTATGCGCAGCAACCCTCGGATCTTGAAAGGATATTGCGAGTACGACACGAGCTTGCACAGTATCAAGAACGAAGTAGACGAATCTCGTAGAAAACCCTAGTTGACGACGTTGAAGCAACCACAACAAGAGAATAGGATTTGGCGAAGCCAACCGCAAATTCTTTAAGCACAACTCCGAAAGAGTACAAGTGATTGCCGCTCCCTCACAACTCTACTTGACCCTCTAGGACCTTCGGATTCTTGCCTCATACAAGAATCTAGTGCTTATAGAACTATCTAGCCTATTCCTCTTGAGCGCTCCTAATTGCTTCTCACAAGCCTTGGATGAGACCTTGGTGTTTGCCCTTGGCTTGATTTATTTGATAGAGCCTCTACCCCTTGTTTATATAGTCCCCTCCAAAGCCCCATACATGCAAGTAGGAGTCCTACTCCTAGTAGGATTCATCGCTCAAGTCCTAGTAGAACTAGAAGTCCTAAAGCACACCCCTATTGAGTCCTAATCCAAGTAGGATTTGAGTCACAATACAATAGAGGGGCTCCACGTGCGAGAGAGGAACTCCATGGCCTGCTCAGGCATGGCCGGCATCTCCGCCGCCGGGTGGCAGCTGCTGGTAGAACGTCGCCGTGATTTCTCTCCGCAACGAATAGCTGCATCTACCGGCCTGATCTCTTCCTGTTTAAACATGCATGCAACAATAATCATGGAAACAGCTACGGGGTGATCTACTACCAAAAACGAAGCTAAATATTTTTTGATCAGTTTTTGCATCTTAATATTGACTATTAAGACATGAAAAGAGCAAAGCTGCTAGTGATCAGGAGTACGTGACATGCATGGTGAAAACAGAAAAGCACTTGTGTGCCAAATATTGACTCGAGGAGCGTAAAGATATGTTATATGCGTCGTCACCGTTTCGCATGATAGGGAATGGCGTCTCTGAAAGGAGGCCACTCCTCTGGGCGTGTCTAATTTGCGGGCGACCGCAGGGAGAGCGCCGTACGCCCACGCTACAGGACAAAAACCGGCGCTCCCACCTCGCATGGCTCCTGCGCACATGCATGCACTGATTCGGCTCATGTGGACTGCTTTTCGCATGCTTTGCTCTGGCTCCTGTACAAACAAATGTTAATGATCCGGCTCCTGTGCATTGCTCTGGCTCCTATACAAACAAAAGTTTTGTAGTACAATAAAATAAATTGTACAACAGAAAAAATTATGTTTATAAAATTTTACGAAAAAATATTTTGTAATAAAAATCTTGAGCGAGCAAACTTTTGATTGCTTGCGACAAAACTTTTCAGGGCTAAAATTTTTGCAACAAACTTTGCTTGCATATTTGCAACAAAATTTTGTCAACAATTTTTGCTTTTGCTTGCTTGTGACAAATTCTCCAGCGCCAAAATTTTTGCAACAAAATTTTATCAACAAACTTTTGCTTGCTTACGACAAAATTTTTCAGTGTCAAAATTTTTACAACAAAATTTTGTCAAAGTATTTTTTGAAGAGAGGATAAAGAGTTGGGAGAAGAGAGAGACACACGGACGCGTGAGCCATACGGCATGGTCCCATCCACGTGAGGGGAGTTAGCACACGCTAAACTGACGTGTGGTGCGTGAGCGTACGGAGCGCAGGAAGCGGCCGGCTGTAATTTTGAGATTGCGGACTCCTCTCTTGAAATGCTCCATCAGCACCGGGCTAAGTCTGCAGCTGGCTAAGGACGCTGCAACACAGCAACACAGAGAGAGGTGATATAATGCGTATAGTACGAGTGATGAGAAAAAAGCCCATCCTGACACTGCCTATTTATAATCACTAGTGGAGCCTACTAATCATCTCCACTAATTAGACCTTTCAAAGGCCGGCCAGAGCCAATCGCCCAATCCCAATGGAAAATATGCTTCATTGTGATGTTTTCAAGATTACTACATCAACAAATAGCAACGAAATCATGGTTGAGCTTCTCTTCCAACAGCAAGCGTCGCCTATTCGCTTTGCTTTTCAGCAACGGCTCACAGAGCACTATTACATTCAATCAGGATTAACCAAAATTAATAGATTTTTTAGCGCAACACAGCAGCGAAGCGCGCGCGAACTGGACGGCCCACTAGAAATTAGCGTATGCCCCGTGTCATACGGCATATGGTTTGGTGATTTGGGATAACACTGATGCTGATCGATTTCCAATATTTTGTCGAGAGATTTTCCTGCAGATGCTAACTGTTCAGCTATCATGGTGTCTAGGGAAGAAAAGTCGTCTACCGCACTACCGCAGCCAGGCTCTATTCAGAGGCGGGGCAAGCTCGATTGCCATCGCAAAACCAACAAAACTTAGCTGCGGATATCTAGCTTGTAGCCCACTAAGGTTTTCTTTCGGACTAGGCTTCCCTGGGCATGATATATACTCTCTCTGTGTGTCCTCCGGTACGCGGCCCGTGGGCCATGATATGATACTCTCCCCGCGAGTACGACTCTTTGGGCCGCAGCAGAATCCAGCCCACCGACCTGAGCAGGATGGACAATACGACGAGCACATGACAAAGCACTAACGAGTCACGCTGGTCCTGTCACCTGTGGCATGTATAGGTTTGTAGGACTAGGGAGAGGCGAATCTGAGCTTTATCCTTACCATTTGACCACGAACCACCCCGTTTTGTCCTCATCCCGTCCGTGTCAAGGGGATCGAAACACGATCAAAGAGGAAGCATGCGAGTGCAAGAGGCCAAGGTCACGTGAGATCAGTATCGGAGAGAGAGGCTACGGCCTCCGGCAAAGCTGCAGCAGACGACGCGCCCATGGTCAAACGGCCGGGTGCTGCCGCTGCATCGGCAGATACGTACAAGGACCCTAATCACTCTCTTTTAGGTAGAGAAAAGGGCAGGTTCGCTCACTCCGGCCGCTAGCTCAATGGAGCCAGTGCATAAAGCAAGCATGCGTGCTACAATTATTAGTAATTAATTAATTAATTCGTTATAGAGAGAACTACTAGTAGCAGATGTTGATTTCTAAACTAATACTACTTCCGTTCCAGACCAGACTATAGGTTGTTTTGGCTTTATTAGGTTCATAATATTTGTTATGCAGCTAGACGCTTTAGTAGTGATAATTTATAGTAAAATCTATGAAACTAGAAAAGTCAAAACGACATATAATTTGAAACGGAGAAAGTAATACATAATATTCCAAAGCTAAACTTTGAATGATTTCTGTACTACTGAATGAGTAGTATATAGAATAACGAATTCATGCTGCATGTACATTGGCAGGCAAGCGTATTTTTCGCAGCCTATATGCGTGCCTCTGCATGCCGAAGTCGAACAAAAGTGCTTGGATCAGCACAAGACGTGGCATTCTACACTGCATGCTCAGATTCCATGCCTGCAGCGTTTGCACGCACCAGAGACTGTCAGAAAGGAGAGAGTAGCACGCGTACGGTCAACAGAAAATGCGGCCATAGACTTGGGCTGTGACAGAGCTAGGCTACGAAGCTGCTCTTCTCTGCTACAGCTGCTAAATTCAGGCTACACAAAGTAACTAGCCTGAGCTACAGTATTAGCATATGTGATCAAGTGGTCAGTCGATCCATATCGAGCATGGCCCGTACTCCGTGGTAGTAGTAGTTCAGTTCAAACGGCTCGGCGGAGCCTAGTCCCAGAAAAGCTGCCCAAATCAATGCAAGTGTTTTCAGTGGGATTGCCTCCGGCTCCGGCCTCTCTCTCTCTCCTCCTCCTCCCTCTCTCTCTCTCAGCCTAGAGTAATTATGGAGTAGCAGTATTATACACACGGCCGGTTATCTTTACAGTGTTTACGAGGAGTCGCGCGCACGGGCGGTAGCTCTCCGTTGATTTCTCCCAGGCCAGTGCGTGCTGCTTGCTAGGGTTTGAACGGCGATCCACGCCACGCCATGCATGCATGCAGGCCTTTTACCATATTCTTAATTTTAATTACGTACGTCCAGGCCTCCGCTAACATTTGGTTTGCATCTCAAACTACCTAAGCCAACTTGGAGGCGTACTATATTTGCATTGTTAACGCAGAGTTCAATGAAGGGATTTTTTTTGTTGTACGTGGATGATTAAACACTCCAGGTAGCATCATGTAGTAGTATGCACGTAATCCTTGTACGTAGCTGGTGGAGTTCATGTTTCATCATTCATGAATGAACGTAGCAATACGACACGCATTTTTTTAGGAACAAAAAGAAAAGAGAATTATTTTGATGAAGAAATAATACTAATTGTGCGTGTTCTTCATTTTCCAGCTCTTCTATTCTAGCGACTGTGTGGAGTACGCATATATATGTACATTTATTATACTAATAGCTTGATCTGCTATTTTATATCTACAGTATTTTTTTTAATGACGGTTCTCGGCCAAAATTCTCACTCCCTATAGCTAACTAGCTATATAGGCTCAAGAGTTTTTTCAATTATTAGAAAATAAGTAGATGTCGAATGTGACAGAGCATGGTCACCTAGCTAGCAAAACATAGGGAAAAATGTGGCCATTTGTGAGCTCTGCAAACAAACTAATAAAGAGAAAAATGTTCATCTAGCTACAAAAGCTATATATATATGTGGTTTCTCAGATTAGACTATATATGCTCCATCATATTTTCCACATCTAGGAATTTTTGGAGAACTCACAAAAGCATGCAAACTCAAAATAAAAAGGGATATGATCGATCTGCATGCTCCAAGAACAGTGAGAACTGCAGTATTCACATGCCCATACTCCACCTGATGAAGAAGATTCTTGTTGGATATATGGGCACAAGAAGATCATTTTAAAACTACTCCCCCTCCATTATTTGTTCACCTTTTGTGTTGGTTTCTAGTACGTGGAAGTTCATATGTGCCACATACTAGCTAGCTGCAAGGTAGACGTGAGAGATCGAACAAAGTGGTGATCACGTGGCCTATGTCTCGTAAGTCATGCATGCATGAAGCAGGAGAGGAGGCTCATCATCTGCTGCCGCATTGCATTGCATCCAGGGAGACCCACACGTGTGAGTGTCCATACTAGCTAAGCGATCGATCGACATGGACTTGAGTAGAAGCAAAGCATGCACGCACATGCCAGTGGGCGCGCACATGCGCTTTATCGTTTCAAGAGAAGATTGGACATCGATGGTGGACTGTGATCAGTGTGTGCACGTGAGAAGCGATAAAATCTCGATTTCTATAGTACCATGTCATGTGTTGTATGTACGTTCGGCCGGCCGGGCCGGGGTTTGCAACAGTGGCGGAGCCAGGATTGCAGAGTTGGGTATTCCCATGGCATAAAAAAAAAAGTCAAGTTGAACAGTAAAAGCAGTACTTCACGTCTTTACCATATGTCAATACCGATAATACAAAAAATAAGATACAAGTTGTTCAACTCCAAAATATCCATGAGACAAAGAAAAGCTACAAAATGCATAAAGAAAATCATAAAGTATCATAAAGTAGCTATAACTTTCATTCCAGTTTCTTCATGCCTTGGAAGAGTAGTTTTAACTTTGCGTTCCTTCATAGCTTGGAAGCGGTTGATGATATCACATTCTTTGACTAGTAAAAAGAACTCACGCTCAATAAATGTGACCAAGCAATCATTCAAGTATTGATCCCCCAACTTATTTCTCAACTTATTCTTCACATAATTCATGGCGGAAAAGATTCTCTCAACAGTAGCTGTTGCTACAGGAAGTACTAGTACCAATTTGAGAAGCCTGTACACAACTTCATGTCTAGTGTGCATCTTTGCTTTAACAAGCATAACAGAAAGCTGAGCAAGGCTTTTCACTTTCCTAAACCTTTCATCTCTACGCACATCAGTAAGGAAGAGTTTAAGTGCAGATGGAAGATGATTGATCTCCGAGCTTGAGAAATCATTAGGATAAAATTGAGCAAGCTTAACCAATTTGTCTTTATCCCAATTAGCAAAGTTATCTATAGGACTGAATGCAGCCATGCAAAGGAGCAAATCTGTGTTTACCTCATCAAACCTTTCATTAAGCTCCTGCAATTGTCTATCAATGATACTTAAGAACATCTCAACATGGAAGCGATGAATATTCTTGTTTTTGATAAAGAATCGCCTATCTCTTCCAACCGGCCGGTAGAAAGAGTCCATATCAGGAATTTTGATCTTATGCTTTACACAAAAAGAGTCCACTTCTTGAACAAAATCATCCCAACCAGCATCCTCCCTCAATGCCTGCAATTGAAACTTTGTCAATAGAATGAGTTCTATTGCATTAACAATATCTTGATCCCTCTTCTGCAAAGCATGGTTCAAGTCAGCTGTGAACCCAAGTACTGTTTGCATCAAGTGTGCCATGAAAACAAACTCATATGAACGGAATGTTGTCAACATTGTTTGGGCATTTGCACATTCAGCTTTTTGAGAGCGATCATCACCAACCTTTATCAGAACTTTTCGAATTGAAGGATATAAAGATAAAACATGCATTACAGTTTTATAGTGAGAACCCCAACGAGTGTCTGCCGGCCTACCCAAACCCATTTCTTGATTCAGACCTTTTCCCCAAGTAGTATTTTCAACATGGACAACACCAAGAAATCTCTCAACTACCCTTCCCTTTTTGTCAACATATCTCAAACAAAGAGCTAACTGTTCTTTTTGGTACACATCACTAGATTCATCAGCAAGTATTGCAAAATATTCATCACCAAGGTCTTCTATAATAAGCTTAGTAGTTTCTTTGGCACAACAATTAGCAATCTGCCTTTGTATTTCAGGAGCAGTCAACTTACAATTCTTTGGAGCATTCTTCAAAACCACCTTTCCAACTTCTTCAAAGTTTTCTGCCCAAGTACCTAACAGCTCAAGGAAGTTGCCTTTATTAAGTGATTTTTCACTTTCATCATGTCCACGGACAGCCAAACCTTGCTTCAAAAGAAACTTCATGCACCTTATTGAATAGGTCAAACGAGACATATACAAAGCCTTATCTTGTGCATTGGTGGCAGCAAAGTTCTCAACAATATTTGCTTTAGGGGCAATGAAGTGATTGTACTTATCTTGTGCCACATTGTGGAAACTAGTCATATTACCAACATGTTTTGCAATCCTACTTTTCATGTGCCAGTTCCTAAATCCCATATTCACAAAAGCATCTCCACCAGAAGAATTAATCTTATGCTTGAATAAGTAGCAAACAAAACAGAATGCGGCATCTCATTCCACACTATATTCAAGCCACTGAAATTCTTTAAACCAACTTGATTTGAAGCGCCGAGGCTTACCTGAAATTTTCCGAAAAGGAAAATTGTGTTCACTTGGTTGACATGGCCCCAATGCAATGTATCCCCTTATCACAGAATTCCGTTCATTAACATCATATCTTTTGATTGGAATCCTTCTTCCGGGGTCATGAGGAAGTAAATCAATGTCATAAATGTCTTCCTCACTGGATTCATACTCTGCCTCTGAATCGTCACCATCTCTGATAGGGGACCAAGTAGATAGTTCATGTTGTTGTTCCTCCTGCTCTGTCATTGGTGCTGGTGCTGCTGTGCTTTCTATGTCAGGGTCATTGCTAGCTACCTCTGGTGTCACATCTGTTGCCAATGGTACATCAATTTCTGCTACCTCAGGCTGAATCTGAACTTGACTCTCAACTGTAACCGGCTGAACAGAAGGAACACCTGTAACAGCTTCACTCTCAATGTTAACAGGCTGTGGCGTTGATGCAGAAGCATGACCTGAGCCTACCTTCCTTGACTTCGAATGTCTATCCCACAAAGTCTTCAAATCAATTTCAGTTGATTTCTTCTTCATTTTGCAACTCTACGATCTACAAAAAGGAGATACAATCTAACAATTATACACTGATACAATCTCAACACTAGCTATTGCCACAGGCTAGGACAGATTGAAGATGTGCAATGCTCACCTCACCGGCTCACCCTTTGGCCTTTGCCCCTTTGCTGCCTCGGCCGGAATGACGGAATCGCCGGAATCACTTTGGCGCAGTGTAGCCAGCCGGCTGCCAGCACCAGCCCGCCGTCGGCCCTGCGCCCCGCGGCCGTGGAGCGGGAGCGCCGCTGCGCCGGAGGTGGAGCTGCTGAAGTGCGAGGCCGAGCCCGTGACCGCGAGCTACGAGCTGCCGAGGCCAAGAGCAGAAGAGTCGGCCGGCCGCCGGCCGCCGCGGAGGCCGGATGTGCCGTACTGCCGTCGCTCCTCGCTAGATTTCGATTTGGTCAGTTCAACTAGGGTTGGGGATTGTGCAGTGGAATTCGATTTCGTGATGTTGGGGCGTCGACGGGGTCGAGCGGCGTCTGGCCTGCAGCGTTGAGGACTCGATTCGGGAGCAGCCAGCAGGGGAGATCGGTGAAGGTGGATTGGGCTGGCTCGTTGTGGGAGAGAGACGCGAGGAGACTTGTTGGGCTGTTTACAGCCCAAGAACTCATTATTTAAGTCCACTATCCAATGTACATATGTATAAGGAATGAATATTTGATTTTTTTAAACAAAGCTGGGTATTCCCAGGAATACACGTGCATCACGTTGCCTCCGCCAGTGGTTTGCAAAAACTGAACAACATACTATTTACTACGCGTCACACATGCACGTACTGTCGTCGTATTTTTATAGGTTATACGCAGCCACGTATGTATGTATGTATGTATGTATGTATGTATGTATGTATGTATGTATGTATGTATGTATGTATGTATGTATGTATGTATGTATGTATGTATGTATGTACTCCCTCCGGTTCAGTAAAAGAAGTCGTTTAGGACAGCGACACGGTCTCCAAAGTACAACTTTGACTTCTTATTTTTATAAAGATATTTATTAAAAACTAACATATGTATACTTTTATGAAAATATTTTGCAAGACAAATCTATTCATGTAGTTTTCACATTTCCAAACTCAACGACTTAAAAGTTATTCACGATTTATATTCCCAATGTTTGACTCAAATCTTGTCCAAAACGACTTCCTTTACTAAACTGGAGGGAGTATGTATGTATGTATGTACATGCGTGATCCGCTCTAGCTACGACAACAGGCCGCTACGCATACCCAGCTGCACAAAAGGTGTACCTACCGTACGTACGTCAACGTATACCAGGCCATGCTTCACTTTGGTTTGCCAGTATCTTCCAAATAGAGAATTTGGTAGGGATGATAGATGATTTCCATTGTAATGTTTTCCTTAAATTATTGTGAGTTTCATATGATTAATTATATAGCTGAAATAGTGTAAACCCCAATACTGTTACTTACAGGAAATTCAAATAAACTATAAACACACATCCCTAGCCCGCGCGATTAAACTGCAAGCTAGATAGGGCTGCAAAATAGTCAAACCAGCCATTTTTAAAGAAAACAAAACAGTCAAACCTGCTAGAAAATTAAAGTACGTAGTCGATGCCTGTCAAGTTGACAATTAGGACTGCTAACAACGGTTCCGGCCACCTCCTAGAAAAAGTAAGTCCTAATAGAATGCATGAACGATTCTAATTTGAGTCCCTAAAAGTTTAATACTATAATAGGTTTTTCGTGATGCATGAAAGCTATTATTCATGACTCCAAAAACAGCTTAAAAATTTAGTTCAAATTAAGTATGAGCCACGATTCGAACTCGGAAGAAGGGAGCCGATGGTATGTATACAAGCAGCCATAAAAGTTTTGGCTGTTTTTTTTTGTGAATTTCATTATTTTTTGGCATTTTTTATCATGACTGAAATTTTATATATATATAATTTGATCCACTGTATTATACTGCAAAAGTTTGGTGTGTTCAGGCTTTGAAAACTATCTAGTACACTCTGTTGGCCATCAATGTAAGCCATGCATATTTTAGAATGAGAAAGCCATCAAGCTGAGTAGAGTGTGACCATTGCTTTCTATTCCATCACATTAATAATTGATACAAATCAACATCATGTAATTGAAAAACGAAAGATCAAGACTGAACTCCAGTTAAAAAGCCGCACATCAGCCAGTAATTAACCAGCCTTCACCGGGTAACCAGTATGAATAGGCCGGTAACTAAAGATACCTGTCAGTTTGAACCCGCCTCCAGTAAGAGCTCGCTAGCTTTGACGGTCAAAGTTATAGGCGGGTGGAGAGGAGGCAAGCGGTGCAATTACCAAGATAAAAACACACACGCCCTATCTTAACCTCCACTTCTCCTTCCCCCATAAAGAGAGAGGAAAAAAGCATTAGTTTTTCTGTACTGCGCCTGATGAGAGAGAGAGAGAGAGAGAGAAGAGAAGACCTCTTGTTAACGATTCGTCCTGGAGGATCCTATGCGAGGTTTTTAGGGTGTTTTTTGCTCACTTCTCTATGCGTGGCGTCTGGAGCTAGACGATGAACTTGCTTGGGAACGCCAAGCTTTTCTATGGCCGGAAGACAAGGGTTCGTGTCCTCTTCTAGGGTGCAGGTGGCACGTCCTCTCCGTCGACCATGCGTGAACTTGGCCCTTTTCTTTTCATCTTTTTCTGCCTGTCCTTCATCTTTTTAAGCAATTTAAAGAGTGTTTTCTTGAAGCATGCATGGCAAGCAGGGATTGTCGTGCTCCCTCTACAGTAGTACTCCGATTAGCATGTTTGATTGCAGTTGATTGGATGAATCATGCCCATCTTATTAGTACTATAGTTGAATATTGGTTCTAAATCAATGATGATCATTGCTTGGAATGGCTGTGTAGTAATTTCTTATATATCTTAAAATTGCTACTGCTCTTATGTTTATGGTCAAGGAAATATTCTAGGGTATCATTGTAGCAGTAATCTTAGAATCACCACTAGAGTACATGTACTATAGTATGTGTTTGTGTCAGAGGTGATCGAGGAAGGGCGGCAAGCCTAGGGCTTTGTAAAAACCCATGTCAGGCATTCAGCTTCTGCAGGTGAGCTAGCTATGTGACTATGTGAGTGGCTTTAGGGTTTCAGGAGAGGCCCAGACCAGGCCAGGCCTAATTGTTCATACGCATATTCAGCAGGCTTGAACAGTGTTTTGGCTCATAGGCACATGCGCGAACAAATAATATAGTTGGAGAGACATATACATGCATATGTCAACTGGATGCATAAATGTTCAGGCACCCCTGTACCCGTGCGCGCATGTGCACCATCCTGTGGAGCATATACTTGAAAAGATCATGCAAGAACATCTGCTCACGAATTGAGATCCTAGACAAATAGAATGTGAAGCTTAGATCTTGCGCCATTTCTTTTTTCCAAGAGGATTTCTTAATCATTCTTAACACAGCAACTTTCCGGTCAAATGACCTTGACAGCTAGCGTAATACTATTATCGAGTAAAAGGTCGTCACTTTAGTACTACATGTACATGCATGCGCAGATACATCATCAGGTACTGATATAGGCACACATATAGACTTGTTTTGAGGAAAATGAGACAAAATATAGTGGAGACTTCCCCAGAAAGAAGAAGCAAAAAGTGCTTTCTGTTCAGTTAAATCATGCCACACTGTTTTTCTGCATCGGCCACACAGTACTCCATTTTTTTTCTTATTAAAAAGAAACTTCTCCTACATGTATATGCTTATATTATACTACTCCATCAACCTATATAGACTACTAGTGGTAGAGTGTCTTCACATAGTGCCACTACTAATCTTATGGAGTGTACTAGTTGTATAAATATCTACCAGTACTATCACTGTTTGCTTAATGCTCCAAAACTCTCTGCTTGACTTCCCCTTCCCTTCCCTAACCTTTGCACTCACCAAAATGGCTTCTTGATCTCCTACTCCTCTACATGACTTCATCCCTATCAATCTAACAAGAAGTTAGCCCAAGTAGCAACCATTATTAGGAGCAAATTAATTGCAGCAGCTCTTTCAGATAATCAACCATGGCCACCGTTAACAACTGGCTGGCTTTCTCCCTCTCCCCGCAGGATCTGCCGCCTTCCCAGTCGGACTCCACGCTCATCTCCGCCGCCGCCACCGACGAGGTCTCCGGCGACGTGTGCTTCAACATCCCCCAAGGTTATATTTTGATCGATATATACGAGCACACATGCATCTACGACAGCTACTCATTGAAGCTGCTTGCATGAAATTGAATCTTGTGTTTCGATCTTGCAGATTGGAGCATGAGGGGATCGGAGCTGTCGGCGCTCGTCGCCGAGCCGAAGCTGGAGGACTTCCTCGGCGGCATCAACTTCTCGGAGCAGCATCACAAGCAGGCCAACCTCAACGTGATCCCCAGCAGCAGCAACAGCACTTGCTACGCGAGCTCAGGTGCTACCACCGGCTACCACCAGCTGTACAACCACCAAAGCTCCGCGCTCCATTTCGCCGACTCCGTCATGGTGGCCTCCTCCGCCGGCGTCCATGACGGCGGCGCCATGCTCAGTGCGGCAGCCACCGTCAATGGCGCTGCCGGTGCCAATGGCGGCAGCATCGGGATGTCCATGATCAAGAACTGGCTGCGGAGCCAACCAGCTCCAGTGCCGCCGCAGCCGAGAGTTGCCGCCGTCGAGGGCGCGCAGGCGGCGCAGGGTCTCTCTCTGTCGATGAACATGGCGGGGACCCAAGCCGCCGGCGGCGGCATGCCGCTTCTCGCCGGAGAGCGAGGCCGGGCGCCCGAGAGCACTGTATCCTCGTCGGCGCAGGGTGGAGCGGTCGCCGCTCGGAAGGAGGATAGCAGTAGCAGCGCCGGCGCCAGCGCTCTAGTAGCGGTGAGCACGGACACCGGTGGCAGTGGCGCGTCTGCGGAAACGGCGGCGAGGAAGACGGTGGACACGTTCGGCCAGCGCACGTCGATTTACCGTGGCGTGACAAGGTAGGGCCGGGTGCAAATGCAATGAATGAATCATGGGACTAGCACAAATCAACAATCAATCAAGTAATAATCATGAAACTAAACAAACCATTACTAATGCAAGATGTTATGATAGATTTGATTGCATCTAGCTAAGTTCTCGCTTGATGTCTCTTTTTTTATGAATGAAATGAGTAGGTACGATGCTAGCATTTGATGATTTGGGTGATTACTAGAAGTGTCATTATGTTTGGCATGATTGTAGTATAGTGGGAAACTAACAAAAAGCTTCTACTTTTGAATTTTATTTTAGGCATAGATGGACTGGGAGGTATGAGGCTCATCTGTGGGACAACAGTTGCAGAAGGGAAGGACAAACTCGAAAGGGTCGTCAAGGTACTAAATGCCAGATTGTGATACTCAAATCTGTTTGTGTTTGATCTTTCCCCCAATGTTGTTAACTGACATTATTACTTCTCATTGATCTTTTCTTGATTGACTATCGTGATTTGCGGGATTGAACTCGACTCTTTAATCTACAGTCTATCTAGGTACGCGATTTCACTTGATTTGGGTTTGGTTAATTTATTTTTTGTATCTAGTAGAAGAAAGGATGTTTTTTCCTAGCTAGCTATTCACACCTTTTTCCATATTCATTGATATATAGGTGGTTATGACAAAGAGGAGAAAGCTGCTAGGGCTTATGATTTGGCTGCTCTTAAATACTGGGGTGCCACCACGACAACAAATTTTCCGGTATGTATATGGCATTAGCGTGAATAGTTAAGACCATATGTATAGCTGTTATTTTTCAATAGTTCTATTGAATGGGCTAGTGATCTGGAGGGTTCTGTAAGTTTTTGTAAATTATGTACATTGCTGGAGTTGTACTCAAAGGCATTTGTTTTTGTATTTCTAGGTGAATAACTACGAAAAGGAGCTGGAGGAAATGAAGCACATGACAAGGCAGGAGTTTGTGGCGTCTCTGAGAAGGTCAGTCTATGACAATGTTTTATTAACAATAGATTTAAGAATATTAGATGTTGGGCAAGATTAATCGATTAAGATCATATTTGATACAAGCTACTCTATATATGTGATTGCAGGAAGAGCAGTGGCTTCTCCAGAGGTGCATCCATTTACAGAGGAGTAACTAGGTATAACTTCATATAGTGATGTCGGCAAATGCATATTCAGGAAATGGACAGAGAACGTGAGTAACATGAACTCTATGTATTTACACAGGCATCACCAACATGGGAGATGGCAAGCACGGATTGGCCGAGTTGCAGGGAACAAGGATCTCTACTTGGGCACTTTCAGTAAGTAGAGTTTTTTTTTAACGTATTCACCACAAAAGCATATTACAGTCAACTAACCATCTCAATGCAATGAGAAGCAAGTCCTATATAGCTAATGGTACCCACTGAGAGACCTGCTGTTTATGAATGTGTATATGCTGACTATTAAAAATTAAAAATGTGACCATCAAGTCATGCCAAGTTGCATTGTGGTACGTAGTACATTACTTAGTGCGTGCCGCTCAAGTGGCTTTTTAAAATCTGATCCCATGTCTGGTGCTATTGTTGTCTCCCATTCACCCGTGCATCAGGTCAAAGTAAGCACTACTGCCTCAATAAGAAACAAGCGAGCATGCATCTGCAGTAGACGACTAATCAACTCACATCATAGATTAATTAATCAAGCTGCAACCTTAAAAAAATTCCAATTAAGCTACCTGCTAGCCACATGCATCATGCAAACCATGCACCGGCGTGCAGCCAAGTGCACGAGTTTACTTGGATTGAGAGCTAAATCGAGCACAATTTTGTGTTGATGGATGCAGGCACCCAGGAGGAGGCAGCAGAGGCGTATGACATCGCGGCGATCAAGTTCCGCGGCCTCAACGCCGTCACCAACTTCGACATGAGCCGCTACGACGTGAAAAGCATCCTGGACAGCAGCGCGCTCCCCATCGGCAGCGCCGCCAAGCGCCTCAAGGAGGCCGAGGCGGCCGCCGTGTCCGCGCAGCACGCCGGAGTGGTGAGCTACGACGTCGGCCGCATTGCCTCGCAGCTCGGCGACGGTGGCGCCCTGGCAGCGGCCTACGGCGCGCACTACCACGCTGCTGCTGCCGCCGCCTGGCCGACCATCGCGTTCCAGCCTGGCGCTGCCGCTGCCGGCCTGTACCACCCGTACGCGCAGCCGCTGCGCGGGTGGTGCAAGCCGGAGCAGGACCACGCGGTGATCGCCGCCGCGCACAGCCTGCATGAGCTCAACCACCTGAACCTGGGCGCTGCCGCCGGCGCGCACGACTTCTTCTCGGCAGCCGGGCAGGCGGCGGCGATGCACGGCCTGGGCAGCATCGACAACTCCTCGCTCGAGCACAGCACCGGCTCCAACTCCGTTGTGTACAGCGGGGTTGCCGACAGCAACGGTGGCGGCAGCTACATGATGCCGACAATGAGCGCTGCCATGGCGACCACCGCGGCGATGGTGAGCCACGAGCAGGTTCATGGACGGTCACAGCAGAGCGATCATGACGAAGCCAGCAAGCAGGCGGTGCAGATGGGGTACGAGAGTTACCTGGTGAACGCAGAGGCGGCCTACGGTGGCGGGAGGATGCCTTCCTGGACGCCGGCCTCGGCTGCACCGGTGGCGGCCGCGGCAAGCAGCAACGACAGCATGGCCGGCGTTGGCCATGGCCATGGCGGCGCGCAGCTCTTCAGTGTCTGGAATGACACATAAGCTACGTGCGCCGGCCCAGCATCGTGGTAAAACGTACGCTGACATGAGTAACGCTTAGGGTTCCTGATTGAGGTGACCATTGAGTTGTTCTTTGTCATATGCTTAAGTTCTTTGTAGCTGCCTAGCTGGAAGGGAATGCTAGGATTTCTTCTGAAAGGGAGGGTCATGGTTTGTGAAGAGTGCCATGGGGGTTATTTTCCTCCATGACGATACCTTCACTTGCTACCATTTTGGGGTTCAGGTTCAGAAGATGGATGCCAACTAGTAGTATTAACCAAGTCATTAGATGGGTAGATCGAAAATGGAGCTAGCAAAGCCTGCTTGTAAATTGGGCAAATGTGGTAGCTAGGGTGGATGACCTGACATGAGGTGAAGACTAATGTCTAATGGCATCTAAATTGTCTAGTGTTTCCATTCAAATGATCAATCTAAGCAGGGAAATCAAGCAAAGTTCAATATTATTGTTTCGCTGTGTTCTGTCCTGTATACTCTGTTTTCAACTGTACATGGGTTCAATCCTCTTGCCGTCGGCCCAAACGTTCAAGGCACCGTGCAGTTTAGGCCCAATCAGTTTGCCTGAATTGGCTGCCAGTCTGCCACCGACCAAAAAACAAATGCACGCCTTCTTTTAGGCAGCAAAATGAACTTCCTGCTACCTCAAAAGGCAATTTTCTCCACCTTATGTGGCAAATCGAACTGTCAAGGGATGGGCAACAGATTTTCAAACATCATGGGAGTGAAACAAACCAACAAATAAACAATCATTCGTTAGTTAAACCTGCTCAACTCTTGTATGGAGATGGAGCAGGAGGGATTAGTTAGCCTGAACCATCTGAGCAGAGCCCAGACAGGCGCCCTTTTGACTTGAGATTTGGTTGGCTGCTATCCTGTCCTATGGTCAGCGGGCTATGCCTGAGTAGTTGAAGCAACACATGCCACAGAACGTTTGCTGGATGAAAATGAGGCCACACGTTCTCTTGATCTCTAGTATAATCACCCAGGTGAATTACCAGCTGGATTGATGAAAGGGCAACTGCAAATGAAAGGGTAGCTTCAAAAGTCCTTAGCAGATTTACATGTTCAGGTCCTGAAACTGCAGGAACTGCAGTCAGCAGTCAAGTGACCTGTACAATACTGGGTTTGCTAAACTCAAATTGTATTTGTATTTTCATATATTACATGCACATTGGTAAATAAACATGGTCATATTTGCTCCATTTTAAAAGAGAATCGTTATTTCTACTGTTTGTTATCCATGACAAAAAAAAATCAAGGTATTGTATGTGCACCTTCTAGAATCAAGTGGGATGAAGCAGAATAATGTTGCCCCCTTCACTCATCCCCTACCTGCTCTGTCCATCCCTCAAACCTTGTGACCATGGCCATTATAAATAGCCATCCATATCAAAGCCAAAACCATCCACATCCTCTCCTGCTCTCACTCGACAAAAGCACTATCTAGACATGAAAACGAGCATGGCAAGCCAGCCAAAGGGTCACCTATGGCTGATCTTCACCATGTTGTTTGTCACTTTTGCAATGCACGGTGAGGGAGCGAGCAGCTTTGCACCACCTTCTCTTTCCATATCACCGGCATATGCTCCTGTTATTAAGGTGATAGGGAAGGTGTACTGTTATAGATGCTTCAATGAGGCAAAACCAGAAGAATCCCATGGGAAAAAGCACCTGGAAGGTGAAATTTTGTCATCACACCTGTTCTTTTGATCTTATATCATGCTAATGCAGTCAGATTGGAAATGCATCATTGTTCTTTTTGTGACTTATCCATAAATGTCCTTTTGAGTTTCATACTTATTTGTTAACAATGATCTGGGTGCAGGAGCCATGGTCAAGGTCACTTGTCAGGCAAATGACCAAGCACTTGTGGCATTCGGCTACACCAGAAGCAATGGAAAATACAGTGTGATCCTTAATGGCTTGCCAATTAGCAACAACTATGGGGCTGACTCGTGTAAGGTTCAGCTCCATGGAGCACCAGGAGGATCAGACTGCAATGTGCCAATTGAGTTAAATTTGTCTGGGCTTAGTGTTGACTCCAAGTCAAGCGAGGAGGTGGTACTCAAAGCGAACCAGATAATGGCATTTGCATCGAAGAATACCTTTGAATGTTCAAAACCTCACATGCCACCACCGGCGCATCCTTACAATTCCCCGCAACTCCCTAACCAATATCCCTCGCCTCCAGCTAGCCACAAGTCCCAACCATTGCCTTATCAATATTCTCCACCTCCTTCTAACCTGTTTCCTCCTCCAGCTTACCAGTACCCATCACCTCCGCTAAACAACTATGCTTCACCGCCACCCTACCAACAGTCCACGACTCCAAACATCTACCGATCTCCACCACCTCTACAGGGCGTCAACTCTCCAGTACCATCCCACAAGTATTTACCACCTCCATACTACTACAACTCACCACCACCTCAGTACCAGCACAGCCACATACCTCCACCGCTAGCTTACCAGTATCCCCCACCTCCATACATCCATAATTCACCACTTCTACCATCATCAACAGCAACTACATACCACCATAACTCTCCACCTCCATACCGCTATGCACCACCTCCTTATAGCTATCAATCTTCACCACCACCTGTCCAGAATTCCCCACAATTACCTTCAAATGCTCCAAACCATCTGCATCCAAATGTCCCTCATGCAAAGTCTCCACCAGCATCTTCAGCATCTCCACAGCCTCTTTACCAGCACAACTCTCCACCACCTCCAGTTGAAGCCCTGCCATCAACAACACCGCCTCTGCACTCCTATCAATCCCCACCGCCAACAAATCAGCTATCTTAAGTATCAACATTGGGACTCTTTAAGTGTAAGTTTTCTCTAGTGGTGAAATGCCCCATCTGAAACTTCTACGTATTATGATATTGCACACTCTATCTTCAAAAAGAAAACAGTTTTTTAAAGTTGCAATGTTCAAAGATGCTCTTATAAACCCAAAATACAGAACTAAATTTGAACAATCGTATTCCCAAATTGTAGTGACATGCCATGTTAACAATCACTTTCCTTCCAGGGCCAGGAGTGAGCAGAATAACCGAAAGAGCTGAAGTCTATTTCGATTATCGAGAGGAATTATAGCTGGAGGCTTCTGCTTCTATCTCAGTATTCTAGAGTGGTTTATTGCATTGTCTAGAGTTGTTGCAGTTTACATTTCATATTGCCTATAGCTATTTCAGCAATGTAATCATAAGTTCAATTAGCTTTGTTAATAGCTCTACCACTCTACCAGTCCAATATATGGTGTGTACTCCTTGCAGTTAAAAAGAAAAAAACCCATTTGTGCTTTTACCCTTATCTGTGAAGGAAATGGAACAAATCAGAAATCGCCCTGAAAGACTTGTTCCTGGCACTCATTCCATTTTTTTTTCTCCTCGGTTTATACTGTGGCATCTAAACGAGATTCGAAATCCAGAAGGGATGCCTCCTCTCCACCACAAGATAAAAGGGATAAAACATGACTGAAATAAACTATTTTCTCGGCACTCTGCAGCAATAAAATCGACAGACATCAACAACCGCTGAGCAATCCAGCACAATCTTCGCCTATCAAACGAGTGGCTCCAAGAACTCACCGGAGAGAGAAGTCTGGTGGCCGCGATGCGGCAGTCTATGAATGTTCACCCGTCGCCGGTTTCCGCGCCGACGGCAGCGACGCTCGGGGTATGCGCGGCTGCGCCTCTTGGTCGGTCGGATTCGGAAGCAAGCACCGCGGCGGGCCGGCGGCGGATCTGGCCGGCGGCGCAGAAGATCCGGATAGTTTGGGTGGGCCTGGGCCATGCTGAATCGGCGTTTGTTGGGCCTACCTTTGGGCTTACCGTCACTGGGCCAGTAACGTCTCAGTCTCAGCGTTAAAGTCTGACTGAAAAAAGAAGAGGAATAAAAAGCTCATTGCACTCTGTCTGAAGTCTGAACTTTGGCGATCAAAGCGTGCAGCACAGCGATCAATGTGGCGTGGCGCCTACCTACATGCAGCACATGCAGACATGATCTGTTGCGCCATTCTTCACATGGATGATCCTCACCCTCGTCGGTTCAGGTCATCAGGTGCACCAAAAACATCGAAAATGCTATCTATCTAGCATGTACATGCTCAGCTTGCTCTATCTCACACCATCCACCTGGTGCTTTGAGATCCGTGCTGGCCCTCTCTCTCTTTGTATTCAGCTTTGTATTCTTGTTTTTGGGTCATCTGTATTCACAATTTTCTCTCTCTTTCGGTCCCAGGTCCCCGCGTGAGCTTTCTCTCTCCGTCTCCACTCTCCTCTCGGGCGCCGCCGCCGCCGCCAACACACTTCGACGCCGCCACTGTGTCCTCCTCCGCAGCGCCGCCTCCTGCGCCACATGTGACGGACCCGCCGCTGCCCCTCCCTGCTCCGCAACCCCTGCCTGCCACGCCGCCTCCGACGACACACTCCGCCGCCGCCACTGCGTCCTCCTCCGCAGCGCCGCCTCCTGCGCCGCATCTGGTGCCCCTTCGCCGCTCCTCCCGCATATCTCGCGTCTCCGACCAGTATCTTACGCTGTAGGTGGAGTGGATCTTTGAGCTCTGTCTGAACTTTGTTCTCATTTAATTGATTCAATGATACTGCAAATCTGGCATTGATTTTAGCTTTTTACAGGTGCAATGGCTGTATCTGGTGCCCCTCCAGGATCTTGGACCCGTGACCCTACCCATATTTCCAAGCTTCACTGTTCTTGCGGCCTATCTATAAATCAGCAGACTGCCTATACACCCAGAAACTATGGTCGAAAATTTGTGCAATGTGAGGTACGTGACCTGTTAAATGTCCAATTTGTGGTGATGGCTCCATGTTCTTAATTATTTTCCATGGTGATGAACCAGCATGGCAAAATGGGAGTGTTAATATTTTTGTTATGATGTCATGTCTATTTTGATGTTTATTTTGCTAAGGTAGCATCAGCTTGTTCGTTCGATTTGTTTAGGAATATCGTGTTACTTATAGGAAATGGCAATATATACCAATTTGAGATTGTTCTTGATATGCAGACATGTAACATACGGATATGGGAGGATCTCGTGAACAAGTATGCAGAAGATGTTGTGGACTATTGGCAGAACTACTATATCCACTTTTCTACTTAACATATCTTCTTCACATAATGGTCAATTTAAGTTGGAGGTGTATTTCCAAATTCATTAGCTTTGAATACTTTACATGTTGCAAACTGATTAGTTGCATATTCTCCTATAAGAGTCCATGTCTATCTTTTAACAGTAGTATTATATTGATATTAAAAAAAGTGTACAATTATATCTTGGTGGTCTAAACAAGTAGTATGGATATGATAGTGTTTTGAACTGAAGCTAGCTGTAAGCTAGCTCTAAACTTGCCAATGATAGAGGTTGTCTGGGAGGGTGAAGCTTCTGCAAGTGACAAGACAGAGAAGAATGCGACCATTACTGCTGCGAGCGGGTAATAGACTTGTTTTTATTTCATAACATGTGAAGTTTCTTGATAATCCCGACCAATGAAATTATATTTGCATGTGTTATACTTGAAACTGTACTATGGAATTGTCTGCATGTTAGATGGCAACCAGCAGTTCTTGCCTAACGTAATAGTAAATGCCAAGCTTTATGATAACTTAATTTGATTCCTGAACCCACACGTTACCTGAATCTTAGGGGGAAAAATGCTCATTGCCCATCAATTGTTCACTGAATCATTCATTCTTTACTCTGATACCTGAATTAATCCTTTTTCTGTTGTGCTTATGAACTTATTCTGATCTTTCTTTTTGAACGAATATGTCCTTAGAATCAAGTATTAGCCTGAGGCAAAAGCATCTACCAATCTGTTTTGCTTATATCTGTTTAGCTTCATGAAATTCCTTGATACGGGTACACATATACATACAAGTAGAGTATGCAGTTAAAGCAGCACCTCCCTCACCTGATACTTGTTTTGTGCTGAAGATCATCAAACTATGAGATAACTTGTGCAAGTGTATTTGTTTCTTGTTTCACTGCATTGCCAAGTCAATGCCTACTGCAGTTTCTCACTAATCTACAATTTTCTGTCAGGGCGGCTCTTCCAAGCAAGCCACAGCCAGCAGCAAAAACTGAAAAGAGCAAAGCTCCAAGCAAAGCAGCAGGCAACAAGAAACCTGCGACTGGAAAGGCTGACAACAAGCAAGGGAGCATCATGTCATTCTTCAAGAAGGCATCCTAAATTAAAAAGGCAAAAAAATTAGTTGCAGTAGATGCCTAGATGGTGACGTGAACCATCAGTAGATGTAAATTGTTGGGTTGTATGCCTGTAATAAGAACACTCTACTTACTGTAATAAGAACAATTTAATGTCATATCTTGGTGGTCTGAACAAGTAGTATGGATATGATAGTGTTTTGAACTGAAGCTAGCTATCACTTCAAAGCTTTTGAAAAATTGATTGATGAAATTTGGTATTTTTTAGTAAATAATTTGGTATTTGGTTTTGTATGCAGCGGATTATACTGAATACACAATCGCATTAAGTTGGGCTCTTCTATATTCCATCAACAAAAATTTATCATGCAGGTAAATTTTTTGTTAGAATTACAACTTGTGAGTTATTTTTCTTCGGTATACATCTAGATCTCTCTCCTCTGCTCAGTAGTTTTTGCTAAGTCAGGAGTCAGGACTTGGCTCAAAAAAAAAAGTCAGGAGTCAGGACAGTTCTTAGTTGACATCTAGAATGCACAGCCATTCTTTTTCTCCACTAGCAGACTAGACTTGGAAAGGATGTTGTTCATAGTAGGGCATGGCAGCACCCTGTAAAACCATATATATAAGAACAATTATATAAAAGCAAACGCCAAACAGAGAGCTATTTAACTGGCAAACTTATTTTTCTTGCAATCAACATACTTTGAAACCACCTAGCAAGAATCCTGATACAGTATTAATATAACTTTATAAGGAAAACCACAGCATAGAGCAATTTATTACAAGGTGTTTTTTTACAATTTTAATCATAAATACAAGGTGTTTTCTGAATGAAGATGCATGTGATTAAAAAAAATAAGGCAGACACGGTGTTTTACTGTTAAACTAATGCAATTACTTCAATGGGTTATCAAAAGGGGAAAATCACAAATGTGATTAGTATGTGCAATGGTCCAAAAGAAAATCATCGCATACAGAGCTGCAGATAGAACTTATACCTTCTTTACAGTTAGCGCAAGGAGCTTTATGGAGAGCAAGTCAGAGCAACCATCAGAATTGGTTGATTCAATGCAAAGAAGCATTAGCCTAGAAGGAAGTATAGAAATCGACAATCCTGCGGAAAGAGGAACATGCCTGAATGCTTTTAATAGCAGTACAGCAAAAAAAAAAAAACACTTCAGTTGTGACTTTCTGAGTTATTGTTTAACTACATTGCAAATGAAAGGCATATGCTATCAGTCTAACAACCTAACCGGTATACTGAAAAATCTCCATAAATGCACTGACTAAAATGGTTTAGGCATTATGTCACCAACTAGTTCTATATAATTTTATTAGATCTAGTAGCCTATGCTTACTACGACAAACATTAAGGACTGATTCCCTGCATTTTGATTAGAACCATTTTTCTCCATTAAACAAATGCCCATAAATTTGTTGAAATAAGAGACGTGTTTTCTTAGTTCATTGACAGAATACATCCCTCATAATGCATATTATATGTGCATGACTGCAGATTGAACTAAATAAGCATATCTTTGGTTCCAGTTATTTATACATGCAACCTTGAAGAGGGAAATTTGCATCTTACTCGAAGAACTTGAGAAGAACGTGAGGACTGGATCATGTGGATGGTCGATCTTGGTGTTAATAGATCTGAAAAAAAAGTCAGGTCGGCGGAGGTGGGGAAGAAAGGGCAGGGGTGAGGGCGTAGAGGGGAAACTCACTGGAGTCACGAAACAAGAAGAACGACGGCGGCGGCGGCGGCGGTCGCGACGAGCGAGAAGAGAGAGGCGAGCGTGAGCGAGGAGGGCGGTGGAGATGATAGCGTCGGCGGCGAGGCGCAGATCCGGCGGTGGCGCGGCTGCGGCTGCTGCAACGGAGGTCGGAGGTCGAGAAGAAGAGAGAAGGCGGCAGCGAGCGAGGAGGGCGATGTGAGCAGGGAGGCGCAGATCCGGCAGCGGCGGGGCTGCAACGGCCGGCGTAGGTCGAGGAGAAGAGGAGAGGTGAGAAGGAGGCGGCGGCGGCGGCGCCGCAGTTGGGACAGGGAGAAGGGAGAAGACGGGAGGCGAGCGAGGGAGAAGATGGGAGGCGAGTCGTCGAGAGAAGACGGGTAGGAGCGACAAACGAGGATACATACGTATACGTATATGTAAGTATATGTGCGATGTATATGCGTAAACGGAGAAATACAAGATTCCCTTCCGCTGACAACCCCTGACGCATCCGGCAGCAAGGTACACTCACGAACGGCCTGGATAGAACCAACTGAACATGGGTAGGCCAAAATTTCGCTTTGCAAAAACATGTTCTCTGATGACTCTGAAGAAAACAATTCTTCAAGACAACCACTTTCACGTAAGAGTTGTGTTTGTGTCCTACCTGCAAGAAGACGCGAGAACATCGCATAGCACGAGTTCAGCTCAGAAGATTTTTCTATGCTAACTTGTGAAGCAAAACTTCACAATTGTAAGGTAAAACAAAAACAGAGAAAATACTTCGCATGCAAATTTGTGACGCATGGACACAACAGGAATTTCATAGAAGCGAAGCCCCATGTAAAAGCTGTCTTTTGCCATCGTTGTCGTAGTCTTTCTCGAGCAAGTAGACGAGAGCTAGAGGCCCGGGTGCGTGCCCATCATTTTCCAGAAAAGCGACCAAAGTGACAAAAAAGCGGCAAACAGACGAGCCAAAATGGGCGAGAACAAACAACCCGGCCTCGGCCCTTTTTTGTGAGCCGATCATGAGCCTGCGGCTGGCGTTGCAGGAGGGCCACAAGCCCCTGGAACTTTGATGCCAACGGAATATGAGTGACATATTCCCTGCGTGCTGCGCCTGCTGCTGTTTCAGTTGGGATGGAGGCCTGCTCAGTGCTCTGAGGATGGCATGCACATCCGTGATCCATCCGATCCAACTGCCATTCAGATAGAAGCTACTCCTATCCCTTCTCTTTTGTTCTTTTCCCTCGCCCAAATGCTATCCATACATCTCGAATCCTTGATCTGCTGATGCGAGCGACTGTCACCATCAAACAATACCAAATTATACCATAATGTTAAGCTTCTATAATGATCTCAACAGTAATAATAATGCTCTGCAATTCGTAGCTTCAACAGCTTCAGGACTGCAAATCCGCTGTCATCCGTAGCCGTATTCTTGCGTCTACGGCCCATGTTTCGACGGCACGGATCACTACGTGGATGCCGTTCCACATGTATTGTGGTTGTGGGTGGTCGCTGCACGTGTTATTCAAAGCAGGAACAGGAAGCAAACTTGCCGCATCATCATCATCATTGTTTTGGTTATGGGACCAAGTGCCAACGACCTCTAATAAAGGCGGAATTTACCTCGAGATCCAAGTCCCACCAACTCCGATAACAATCCATATGCAGCCAGTGTCAGAGGTAAAGGAAATTCCAAAAATGAAGCAGGCTAGGGGCTAATCTGCTCAAATCATGTCCATGCTGATCACACGCCAAGTTTTTTCCATCTCCAAAATTTTTAAAGGAAAAATTGAAGGAAGAATCTGCAATATAAAACGGGGTCGGTCAGAAGCAGCAACAAACTGTACTGTTGGGGGAACTTAACCCTGCGCCGTGCAGAAAGAGCAAATTACCAAAAGGGCCCTCCTGCACTCCTGGCGGCTCTCTCGTCTCGTCAGTCTCCCAAAGGGGAAGGGAAAAAGGGGAGAGCGCCTCGCCGGCGAAAGGAGGGAAAACTCACGACTCCTCGCAGAGTCGCAGCTCGCGACGGCCAGTTCGCGCGGTGATCCGTATCGCCCGCCACCCGGGGTGTTCCGCTCGGCCGCCGCGGCAGTTGCCGTTCTCGCCGCCGCCCGCCCGCCCGCCCGCTTCTGCTTGATCCTGCGGCCCATTTTCTTCTCGTTTCAGGTGGCCAGCCTCGGTTTCATCGGTGAGTGCCGTTGATCCCGCTGTTTACATGCCGAATTCGATTGCGTTTAGCATCAGCGGTGCGACTGTTTCCGACTGGACATATTCTGGTCATACAAAGGTGACGCCCGGAGATGTTTCTGTCATTCTGTGCTTGGAGAACAGGGGAGACCTGCTCCTTGATCAGTGCAGCAGCCATTTCGTGCGCGATTGCTCACTGAATAGTTTGGTTCCGATTGGGGGAGTTGGTTGGATCGCTTTGGAGTTACTAGTTTGTTAGAAATGAAGTTTGTACTGTAGTGTGTTGTGTTCATTGCTACGGCTGCAGTTTGGCAAATTGCTCTGATCCACCAGGGCCCTCCGAAACACATGGAGTTCAGGAATTAGACTCGGTGGATTAAAGATAACATAACTTGAGTTCAGTTTCGATGTGAATTGGTGAGCGTGAGTGGCAATTTGCACATATAGTAGTGTCCCTTTTCTCGGGAAATCACCCCGTTTTTGCTGAATTGAACCTCACTATGTTTGACATTGTCCAACCATCTCTTCCCAATTTTCCCCCTTATGTACAATTGCAGTTGAAAGAAATAGTGACAAAGCCGTCTTTGAAGGGAGATGTTCATAAACACCAATTTTTCAACCATTTAGATGCATCACCCCCCCCCCCCCCCCCCCCCTCCCCACCCCCCACCCATATTATATGTTCTGATCTGACGTGATCTCATTCAGTGATTTACCATTCAGCTATATTTGGTTGATAACCAACACAATACTGCATTGGTCTGACCGTTGGAGGAGGTAGAAATGCTTGTTATTATCCCTGCCTTTTCTAAAGAAATTAGTCATTTCTTCTCTTTTTTTCAAATAAGGCAATTAACATTTTCTTCTGTGATAGGTCACTATTTGTTTGTATCCTCTTCGGCTCTACTTTCTTGAGAATACCCATTAGCTTTGTTTTGTCCTAGTAAATAGCAACACATTTAAATTGTATCAAGATAAATACCATGTACACAGAATCATCCATATTAAGTACATATTCCTCAGAGTATATGTGCCATCAGCTTTTTATTTTTTTCTTAACAATTCTTTTTTACTTTTGCACAGAAGAATTGACCATCCTGTGCTGGAGTGTACAATGGCGGCAGGAGCCACCTTAAACTGGGTTAAAACGCCATTTGATTCGCGGAGGTTTCATGACCTATCTAGTTTAAGGTCCTTCCAACCCTCATTGTGATTGCGAGTACTTCCTCTGAATGACTTCCTTGCATTTTGAACTAACAGCCGCAACCATTTCTTGTAGCGTTCGATGTCGTAACCCTTTTGGATCAATTCAGCCTTGTTGGTTGGCAACTGATCAGGACTCATCCCTAACCAAGGTTCGTGTGGCTGCTGATTATTCAGACTCAGTGCCAGATTCAAAGTACACGAGAGATCGGGGTTATCATCCTCTTGAAGAAGTTAAAGAGCGTCCAAGGAAGAAGGACCTGCTACTGACAGATGTTGAAACAGCTAGAACAGTAGTAGAGGTAACCTGGTGCAACTAAGTTCTCCATAGAACTCCTCAACTAATGCAAATGTATTCTGTAAAATCTTACACAAATTCTTTCAGCTGTATAACAAACAAAATAATGGTTTATTTCTGCATGGGATATGTTGCTGAGCATCTGAGCCTAGGTAATGTTCCAATCTTCCATCTTTTCTAGGCCAATAGCAAGGGATTGCTTGTATTTCCTGCAAGGGTACACAATGAACCTCATGGACATGTTGCCTGGTCAGAGTTTCAATATGTTATTGATGACTATGGAGGTAATGCCTTAATGCACGGAAAAATTGTACCATAGAGCCTTAGCAGTGTTCTTCTTGCGCAGCTAACCTGTTGGGAATTTATTTACAGACATATTCTTTGAAGTACCTGACAGCGAGAACCTCTTGGAGGATGATACTGCGAACAATCCTGTGGTAAGATGTTGTTTTACTGTGTTGACTCGTGCAATACTAGTTAGAAACTAGATGATAATAATTATTTCTCCTTCTTAAAGGGGTTCTTTCCTTGTAGATATGTATTATACTCCCTGTATTAGGGATAGCCGGACAAGTTTGTGTAGTTCATATATTTTTTCTTAGGGCTCAAGTCGAGTAGTCCTGAATGGGCAACCTTGTATCCATTTGAATGAGGCAAAAATTTAAACTACTGTTTTCTCTACCAAAAGTTATAGGCATACACTCTTAGCAGTCTAGAGACTATCTGCCTGGAATCATTGTTCTTTTGCGGTAGCTGATCTTTCAAGGAATAATGTTCACGACATATGATCATTATTTCCCTTTTGTTCTCTGTGTAAGCGCAGATGCATTCTATGGTCAGTAATGCAATGTTAATGCATTGCACTCGTTGAATACAGCTTGCAAGTTTAGTGCTGCAGTCAACATGCCATTGTATTACTTTAGAACAGTGTTACTTTGAAGTTGAAAATCTTGCACATCAGTCAACATGCCATTTTGTTTGTTTTATTTTTTGTTTTTTGAGACCTCTTTAACCTCTGTTTCCTTTTTTTTAATATACTATAATCAGTAGGGGGCAACCCCTCCTGTTTCATCTAAAACAAATCTTGTGCATCAGTGCTTTGATGGGTGATTCACTTGCTTGAAATGATGTTCCAATTGCAGACAGTTTTGATTGGAATGGATGGACCCATTATTGGAGAGAGTAGTGTAGCGATTAGCGATTTTAGTGATTACATGGATGGTGAAAATTTTATGGACGTTCCTGATGAGCACTACAGCAAGGTTTGCTAAGAAAGTTCTTTTCCCTGCTCTCAGCAGTTACTGTGGGTCATTTTTTTTCCCTTACTAGCAACAAGCCTTGTCATTATTAATGTCTGTCTTGTAAAATGTTACAGATTGATACAGAAATAACCGATATTCTTATAGAATGGGGGATGCCAGCAACGATGCGTGCAATACATCCGATTTACTTTGCCAAATGTTTGACAAAGGTAAGAGATAGACAGTTACTAAAGATTGCAGACACCACAAACCAGCAGCCCTTGAAAACGGTGAAATGATCAGTGTGGCAAAGATATTATAAATTATTAGTTATGCTGCACTTTAGATTGGTTAGTAATTTTCTGCTGTCATGAAGAGTTGAAAGTAAACCATCTAGTAGAACAATGAGTAACAGTCCTGACCACTTGGGTTGGCACAGATCAAGATCCAGAAAAAGGGGCAAATATAGCAAATCAATATGGTCGTGCATTAGTTTTGGAATACGTTCTCTTTCAACTGGGACAGAAAGTATCAGTAAAACAAAAGAAAGATCGCAGCAGTTTGATGTCTTGCTCTGAATATTTTACCCCCATCAATTTGTATTGGATAAAACCTATGCTAAAAACGGGATATATTTAAAGGATATTGCGGCTTTTATAGATATATGCCAACCTGAACCTTTTATTTATTCTGAATTTTCATGTATCAGTTTGTTGTAGAATAAAAGCTTCAGCAAAGCATGTCTCATAGAATGAGCAATCACAAGAGCACAACCCTAAATGTGCCACACATCAAATCATTTGCGGAGAAATAGGCAATCACATTACCTGCTCTTTTATTACACAGGCTGTTCATGACAATCGTGGGGAGAAGATGGATAGTCCATCAAATGGTGTCTCTATTGTAGGGTATCTGAGACCTGCTTTTCTAGAGGAAGAATCTTACTTGAGGAGTTTGTTTCATGGCGAATGCACTGGTGATGGCTATTCATCTGACTGGAAAGGTACTTCCATAGCAAATCAGATATGAAGCATCTTCTTTTCATTTCTCAATATTATTCTTCAATCCGATGTCATTTCTGATGTAGCAAATGAAACGGATAAATACAACACAGAAACTCAGCCAATTTCTGGAACAAATCGCCTTATTGGTAATTTGATTTGTTAACATCTTGCCCCTCAGTTACCCACTTTCCTTCAATTTTTATTTGACTTACTCTAAGCAAATATTCAGATGATGATAAGTCAAGATTTGACTTCAATGATGCCAGAACTAGCACTAATTCGATGATCTACAAGCTGGAGATAATGACAATTGAACTGTTTTCCATGTATGGTAAGCAGGTAATGGTGCTTCAGAATATCATATAACTACTTGACTTTTCTCGGTACTGTGGCCATTAATAGTTTCTTATATTCCATGGATTTCTGCAGTTGATGATTGATCCACAAGATTTTCAAGATTCAGAACCAGATATCCTTGCGAACTCTGCTTCAGCGATTATAGGACGGATCAAAGAAAACAGTGACCAGTGTGCAGTGGCTCTCAGGTCACTCTGTCGCAGGAAAAAGAGTCTTACTGTCGAGGTGTGTTTGTTGTCATTGATGCTTTATTTTTATGTTCACAATCTGAAATTATCATTCTTATGCATGGAATGATATTCTTTTTAGCACATGCCCAAATTCATTATTTCATTGTGAAAAAGAGTAAAATGGTGCAGACTCTTTTTTCTTGTTTAGTTGATGTGACTGCAATGCCAGGACTTTAAATATATTGCAATATCACCTTTGTTCAGACTTCAGAGGCATGCCATTTGCACTGTGATTATGATATACATGTTCATATGTTGGTTAGGCTTGATGTTGTTTCTCTCTGTTGCATTGCCAATAGGACGAATAGGACAAGTGCTCCTTTAGTGTATGCTTTATTTGTAATCTGATATGTTCTGCAGGAGGCAAGCTTGATTGGGGTCGATAGTCTTGGTATCGATGTGAGAGCCTTTTCTGGCTTGGAAGCTAGGACTGTTCGATTTTCATTCAATGCACAGGTTAGTTATTAGGCTTAGAATTTTCAAATCATTTGGGTTCTTTTAATGGAACCTAGAATAATCATTTGTATTATTTGGTTTCAGGCACTCTCTGAACGTTCAGCTGAAAAAAAGATCAGGCGAATGCTTTTCCCCCGTTATCAGCGTAAAAGCGTGAAAACCTCCACTGAAGATGAGTCTCAACCTAGCAGCTGATATTGTCCCCTAGAAAGCACCCAAACGCCTGGTCCAGGTACAAAGGGTGTCAACGGAATCAGCAAAATATCTGTGATCTGATCTTATGCGAGCTTGCTAGGAGATAACAAACAACCTGTCGACTATGAGAATGACCTGAAGCATCAGAGTACCTCATTGAGGTTAAGACTTCACTGGTGAAGAGGGTTGGCCACTTACGGTCTCTAACATGCCTCCAAGTCCAAAAAGATAAAGTTTGGTTCCTGACAAATAAGAGAACAAATAAGGTGCCAGTTCTTGTAAAATGACGCACTGCATTCTGATTTCTGATGCCGGGGGAAATTTGCAACTGAGAGTAGCTGACCAAGCTTTGTCAGCAATAAATTCCAACAATAACGAGCTGCGAGGAGAAAGGGCAGAGTAATAAGGTCGCTTTGGCCTGAATCAGTTCTCTCTTTTTTTTCTGAAAAGATTTCTGGTATTCGAATCAGTTCTATTTACCCCCAGCTTGTGACTGACTTTGTTGCCGTCTCTTTAATGTCTGAATAAATGTATCGCAACTGTGTGATTATGTGTCGTTCACCTACAGGAATGAAAAGAACGATAAAGCTCCAAGAGCCTTTTAATTTCTTGGTTGAAAGCCTGAAAGCGCGTCGTTTTTTCCCATGTAAATTTACAGACCAAAGAAACCCTACAAGATGAGCTAGGACATACATGGAGCCCATATGTTTTTGGTGCCTATACCTTTTTGAAAAGGTGCCCCTTTCTTATGCTGCCATTGCTGTGATAAGACAGTGACTGCGCTTTAGCGATATCGTTTCGCACGCTGATAGATACGGAGTAGTGGCGGTGACGCTCCAGCGAACGAGACGACGCACCACTCTCGTCGCCGGCGGCACCACCTCAAAAGCTGACGCGGAGTCTATCGGCAGATTCGCGGCCAGGAGAACACGAACACGGTACAGCAGACGTGCAGGCGACAGAGGACGTCGAAAGATCAGACCGTGGAGCTCGTCGTTTCGTTGCAATGCAACCGTACGGCGAGAAGGCGACGCCGCGCGCGCGCGGAAGAAAGGAAAAAGGGGTGGACGTCCAATCGAGAGCGCGCCGTCGCCGTCGCCGCCCCCGCCCCCGCCCGCGCGCGCGCGAGAGACGCCGGCCACACACGGGCCCGACTAACCTGCAAAGGTAAAGGTGCAGCAGCCGCGCCGCGACGAGGAGAACGCGCTCGATCGCGCAACGAGCCGTTGCTATGGCGAGCGTGACGGGGGGCACGCGGGGTCCTGTGTTTTGCTTGCAAGCGATGCTACGATCATCGACGAGTCGCCGTCAGAAAACTACGGGCGCGGATCATCAGTTGCTCGATTTTCGTGGTAAAACATGTGTTAGGTACATATGGATGGGTTCGTGCAGACGTGCAGTACCGGATGAGCTGTTTGTCCTAATCCTAAGCGTAGCGACTGAGCGGGTATTATTAATGCCCTAGTCCTAATGTAGCTAAAGACCGAGCGTCACCCTCTTTATCTGCACTGCAGCACACTTTTAAGTATTGCAGTTTGCTGGTGGTTTAAGGTCTTTGGCACGTCCCGTCCTAGCTCAGATACTGTATACGGAGATCATGACATCATGTAGCCGAGCCTGAAGTAATTTCCAGCACCTGATCCCCCTGCGTAGTGTGATTGCGCTGGAGCGAATGGTCAGTCCATCTCCACACGAGCTCTAAGTCACAATGCAAGCGTGTAGCACGGAGTGAATCCGCCAGGCGGATCCGTGCAAGGGGCCTAATTTGTGTTCACAATTTCAACTTACGGAGAGAGTCCGATCCTCCAGGCCGGCATGGATTATTATTATCACAGATCGTAGACTTATTCTCGGGTTTTGCAGCAATTGTGGTCGTCTTGCATTTCAGTGTCTGGTCGATCAGTTCGTCATCAGATCGCAGTGCTATCGAAAGAAGACGCATGCACTGGGGTACCCCACACAAAAGGATCGCACGCACTGCCCCACCCCATGGCCAGACGGCACTCAAATCAAATCGGAGAGCGAAATGGGCAGGTGCCACTGCCGGTGGGTCCCGCAACACCCCAACGGCAGCGGACAGCTCCCCCTGTCCGTCTCCTCGTGCCTCTTCAAATACGAACACGGCGGCCGCGGCGCCACCACTACACTTTTCGCCGCACTCGCTCGGAGCATCCGATACTCGCCCAGTGCGGCGTAGTGCGTCACACGCGCCGTTGGCATTGGCGACGGCGGCGGCCATGCCGTCTCCGGCCGCAGTGCTCGCGGCGCTGCCGCGGGCGCTCTCGCTCTCGGCCGCGGCCGTCGCGGCGGCCACCGCGTCCCTGCTCCTCATCTCCGCCGTCGTCTCCCGCACCCACCACGTCGCCACCTCCTCCTCGGCGCCGCCGCCGGTTCCCCCATCGGCAAGCGCGTCCACGACCGCCACACAAGCCCCGGCGCCCGCGCCCGACCCCGAGCACCACCACCCGCCGCCGCCCCCGCCCGTCCCCCCGTGCCCGCCCAACGCCACCCACCTCGTCCCCTGCCACGAGGACCCCTCCGGCGAGCGCCACTGCCCACCGCGCCCACCTCCTCCTCCCCACCCGCCCAAGGACACCCCAACGCACCCGCATCCCCCGCACCATCCGCCGCCCCCGCCGCACTGCCGCGTCCCGCCGCCGCTCGGGTACCGCCCGCCACCGCCGTGGCCCGTGCGGCGGGAGCGCGCGCGGTACGCGAACGTGGAGCTCCCGCTGCGGCTGCCCGCGGCCAAGGTGGTGACTGGCCAGGGCCCCGTCCGCGGCCGCGGGGAGTGGCTGGTGTTCGCCGAGGGCAAGGGGGTGCGGAATTACGTCGAGCAGCTGGCGCGCGTGGTGCCGCTCCGCGACGGCGCGGTGCGTACGGCGCTCGACATCGGCTGCGGGGTGAGTGCTTGCATTAGAACGTTTCCTATTCGCAATTGAGACGCTGCTAGTTTGAATAACGGACTGTTGCTGTTTGATTACTACTATATGCCTTCTCGATGTGATTGCGATGTTCTCTGTTCGTCTGTATCACTGACAGGTTGCGAGCTTTGGGGACTACCTGCTGAACTATGGCGTACTGACCATGTCCATCGCTCCGAGGAATAGATTTGGAGCTCAAGTGCAGCTTGCGTTGGAGCGTGGACTGCCTGCGATGATCGGAGGGCTTGTGGCTCACAGGCTACCATATCCTTCGAGGTCCTTCGACATGGTCCACTGTGCGGACTGCCTTGTTCCATGGACTGCTCATGGTAGGACATGCAAGACATCATGCTTTTCCTGACAAATCATACTTCCCGATGCATAGTTTATTCACCGTATCTAGTTTGTTATTGCACTTATCAGTAATTTTCTTCAAAGTGAATCTCCTGTTAGTGAATGCTGATGTCAGTTAACAGAAGCTAGTATGTCGATGTCAATAATAGAGTAAAGTTTTCAAGTGGAGTGCTCTTGTTCTCATTCACCTATAGCTGATTCCAGATGGGCTCTATATGCTGGAAATTGACCGCCTTCTACAACCTGGTGGTTATTGGGTTTTCTCCAGGCCACCGGTCAGCTGGAAATCTGCATTCAATATTTCGAATCAAGCAATCCAAGACAAGGACAAACAATTAACCATGGATGATATGGCAAATAAGCTTCATTGGACGAAGCTGTCTGAGAACAGCACAATTTCTGTTTGGAGAAAGCCTACTGGTCATCTCCACTGTGATCAAGAAGCAAAGTTCTTTGGATCCCCACCACTCTGTAGAGGAGGAGACCCAGATAGTGCTTGGTAAGGTTATCTATGTCTCCTTGTCACTTTACATTTCCAGCCAATTGCAAATCAAACATAGTGTGCTAGTTTTACCTTCAGCTATCCTTTCCGCTTAAAAGATGAGGAGGGGTTGAACATGCTCTGAGATCGAAATAGAATGCAAAGAGATTGCAATGTTGTTGCCTTATCAACAATGGCACCACCTCATCCATTCTTTTTTTTTTTCCTTCATGATATCCTTGTGATATGACAATGCACATGATAGTTTGGCTGGATAAAATAAACGTTTTTGTGGTTCCTAATGTGACTGATAAAAAAAAATAAAAGTTGTTTTTCGTTGTTTCTTCTAAAGTTTGTCTTGCTCCTAAATTGGGGGATAAACATTTTTGTTGTTTCATGGATAATCTAACTTGGTTTCTTGCATTTGAGTTTTCAGTTACTAAATTCTTTCAATATGAAAGTTTTATTAGAGATAAGTTTTGTTACACTGCAGGTATGTGAATATTTCAATGTGTATAACATGTCTTCCAAGAGCTGAACCTTGTGCTGGTGGTGCCATGGAAAAGTGGCCTAAAAGACTTGATGCAATACCACCGAGGATAGCCAGTGGGGAAATAAAGTGGTTGTCCATTCAGACATATAAGCAAGACAGTTTGATTTGGGAGAAAAGGGTTAATTTCTATGTAACATATCTAAAATATTTCTCTAATGGAACTTACAGAAATGTCATGGACATGAGTGCTGGTTTTGGTGGCTTTGCTGCTGCTATGTCCAAGTATCCTGTTTGGGTCATGAATGTCGTTCCTACAAATATTACAGACAATACTCTTGGTGTCATCTATGAGCGTGGACTGATTGGAACGTACACAGACTGGTAATGTTTATGAAAACCTTTGTTGATTTTTAAAATCGGTACTTCCAAATTATGCAGTAAGATACAGGAAATAACTCACCATCTTTCTCGGAAAAAAACCCCTCACCATCTTGATTTTTAATATATTTTCAGGTGTGAGGCCTTCTCTACTTATCCACGGACATATGATCTAATACATGCTAACGGGATTTTCAGTTCACATGTTCACAAGTAAGTGACCAACTGACCCCTTAAGATTTCCCTGTTCAAGCATCTGAAAGTGAACGAGAAAGGCTTTGTGAAAGCATTCTATGTCTTTCTTGTTCTTTGTGAATAATCCCTGTTCGACCAGGATGTCAATAATCACATGTGGGATAGTACCATGCAGTTGAATTGATTAGTGTATTGATTCTACCTCAGTTCTCCCTCGTTTGTGAATAATAGTACCGTGCAGTTGAATTGATTCTACCTCAGTTCTCCCTCCTGACACCGAGCTATTCTCAGATGTGGGATTATTGACATCCTGGTTGAGATGGATCGAATTCTTCGGCCAGGGGGCGCCGCTATAGTTCGGGACAAAGCCGATGTTGTTCAGAAAGTTAAGAAGGATGCTGACCGTCTACGATGGCATAGCCAAATTGTTGACACTGAAAATGGGCCCCTGGATCCTGAGAAGCTTCTCATTGTGGACAATTCGCTCCCACCCCCACTCCCAGGGAGCTAAAGTGAGTAGCAAGAACCAGGGTCAACATTCAACAGGCCCTTCATGTTCATGAATCAAGAAAAGTGGTCTGAGATCTTACTATCTGTACAGATGAAGAGTATGCAGTCGACCAGGGGTATCACTACCTGTACAGGTGAATGGTATAAGGCTATTCTACAGTCAGAGATTCAGAGCTACAGATCCACACATGACCAGTTCAATATACTTGAGCTACTGACTCCAGTAGACGCCATGTCTTCGTTCCAATCAGCTTGATTTCCGAGGCAAGGCTCTGACGACTAGCTGTCCAGCTGGAACCAATCACTCGACTCTGTAGCAGAGATGTCTGTATTGAGTATTACTGTATATGCCACATGTGTATAGCATCTGTACATATCTTGTGATCGATGGTGAATGTGATGTACATGCGAGAGGAGTTAGACTATTCCGTTTCTTGAGTTTGCCTTGGTTTGGTCGCTAAGCAATCTACAGGTTGTACTGCATCGTGTAGAAAGGCAGGCCTTGATTGGCCGCTGCCGACTTTCACCTGGTCCTTGTAACTTTCCGAGTTCAGGCTGGGGGTACCGAACGGGCTAGTTTCCGTTTTCGTTTGATTGGGGTGTTGTACAAGCGAAGTGAAGTGGCAGGTCGAGTATGAACATGATTCTCTTATGGTATATTCATAATGGCAGTTATTATTGCCGCGTGGAGGTGGTCTTCTCCGCACCGAAAGTAGTGATGGGATTCGAGGACAAGTTTGCTTCCTTTTCTTCTTCTTTCCGCGCAATGTATAATTTTGCCGCGTCGACTGTGCGATTAGTGCGTTGCTTAGCTTTAGCAGTTTTTCCGTAGATGCCAAACGCAACGCAGCTTCGCTTTCATCCTTCCGAATTCCGATTCCCATTTCGGAGATCTAGTTTTTACAGCTAACATCCCAGCTGGCAGAATACTCTGCTGAAATCTTCGCACGACAACTCGGAATACTCTGCTGAAATTTCTCTCGTGGTCAGCGAATCAAGGGTCAAATCTGAACCACAAAGAAGCAAAAAGACAGTCCAGCCAACATCTCACATTTCGCAGAATCTTCTTTGATTGCGACACCTGAAACCATCCGTATCCGTTCCGTTTCTGAGAATTTGAAAAATGGCATTTAAAGACCAGCAAAGCCAAGTGAAAAAAACAACCACCAGGATCGCTCCCCCCTATCTATCTCTGGCACGGCCCACCGGCAGACCGTCAACTGACGCGGCGGTCCCACCTGCACGTGGGGCCCACACGCGCGGCCGTTCCACTCCCTCGCCCCGCTCCCACCAGCTTCTTCGGCGCGTCCCCAAAACCGCGCAACAAAGTACAGCGCGGTGTGCACTGCGCAAACGCACAAAAATTTAAGAAAAAGGACAAGAAAAAAAAGGAAACGCGCTATAAAATGCGGCCACCGCCCTCCGCCTCCCTCCTCTCTCGCGTTCGAGGCGAAGCCGACGACGAGCTCAGCAGCGCCGACGCCACCGCAAACGGCTTGCCCCTCCCTCGAGGTACCCCCAGCTCCGAACCCTTCCCCCCATGTCCCTTCCTCCCCTGAGCTTCTGCGGCCCCTCCGCCGGAATGCGGGCGATCTGGGCGCGGCGGAACCGCCCGATTCGGCGGCAATTGCAGTTGGGGTTGTGGTCCAGCGCTTCCGGGTGTGATTAGGCGAGGGTTTTGCGGGAATCACGCTTCGTTTGGCGAGTCCGTTTAGTCGTTCAGGTGCCATGGCTTCATCTCGGTGGTTCTGTGTGCTTGGGATTTTGGTCGCGGTTGAGGCGAGCGATCGTGCGGGTCAGCGGGGCTGTGTGTTATGAGCTCGTAGATGACGAGGGTCTGGTAGCCAGGTGCTGGCTGGTGAGGTTTATCTGAGGTGATTTTTGGGGATTTTTTCTGAAGTTATTTTGGTGGCCCAGTTTTTTATATCTCCCCATTTGTTCTGCCACTGCATCCCAGCATCAGGTGGCTTTTGTATCGTGAATTTGGAATTTGTCTTAAAATCAATTGTACCTGTATCTGGAAGTTGCCGTGGGTTAACTACATACAGTTCTCTCTCAGTATAGTCTGTGTTGAAGTGCACAAAGTCAGAATGTTGCACTGACATTGCGATGGTTCTCCTGATAAAATTATTGTGGATTGCAGAATAGGTGTAAAATAGAGTAAAAGATAGTGATGTGGCGTCGCTGGGTTTGCTGCAATTGCCAAGTGGATGAATCCGACCAGCGACAAAATGGGCATTTCAAGGCCACTACCAACAATGTTGATGGTATGTTTGTTTAGTGTACTTGACTGTTCTTACATTCCTATAACTTAGTAACTCGCATGTGCAAGTTAAATGTGAACCATGTATCTGCTGCTCTATCTAAGTTCACTTCTCAATACTGAGAGCTTGATGATATTTCGTCCTTTTCTTCAGGGATGACAAAGGGGTTGAAAGATTCTACTACTGGAAAAGTCGAGCCACAGGATGCTGCCCCCTCTATCAATATTCCTGTTCTATCATTGGATGAACTGATAGAAAAAACTGATGACTTTGGGTCAACAGCTTTGATAGGTGAAGGTTCTTACGGCAGAGTATACTATGCTGTCCTTGATAATGGAACAAAAATGGCAGTGAAGAAACTTGACTCTACTGAAAATGAACCCAGCACTGAATTCTTGACCCAGGTTGGCTTTGTTGTTGTACTTGTTAATGATGAGGATTTCTCTTTGGTTATTTCTTGCTGATAACGTGCTGTTGGTTCCTAACTAGACCATGACACTTACTTTCTGATACCAGGTATCATTGGTTTCAAGGCTGAAGCATGAAAACTTTGTAGATATGTTGGGTTACTGTACAGAGCGTAATCTTCGCATTGTAGCCTATGAATTCGCCACCATGGGTTCTCTGCATGATGTTCTACATGGTATGATTCTTCATGTCCTCTATAACTTGTTAAGTAACTCCTCTTATTTGGATATTGTATTGACAACAGATAATTTACAATTTCAATTTCTGAATTAATGTCAGGAAGAAAAGGAGTTCAAGGTGCCCAACCTGGCCCAGCGCTTGATTGGATGCAGCGAGTGAAGATTGCTGTTGATGCTGCAAAAGGACTTGAATATCTTCACGAGAAAGTTCAGCCTTCAATTGTCCATAGGGATATTAGATCAAGTAACATCCTCTTATTTGAGGACTTCAAGGCAAAGATAGCAGACTTCAATCTCTCAAATCAGGCCCCAGATATGGCTGCCCGGTTGCATTCTACTCGTGTGCTGGGAACCTTTGGATATCACGCTCCAGAGTAAAAATCCTTTTCTCAAAATATATGTTAATATACTTGGATCACCACTTATTTTTTGTTATGCTTTGCTGCTCTGCATTTTTACTGTTGTCTGACCAATTTCCAATGGATAAGCAAGCTAGGTTGTTTTTATTAATCATGGACTCTGTGTTCTTTGGCGCTATATATGAAAAAAAAATTGTGGCTTGTTATTTTTAAGGTTGAAGATTAGTTTTATATCTACATATAAGCTCATTTTCGGTCATAAAGAAACATGAGGGATCAATTGTGATCTTAATAGTTTAACTTCTTACTCTGACATGTCACATTAATAATTAACTTTAACCCCTTTAGCCTTAGTCCATTTGATAGCAAACCACTTTTTAGAAGCATAGACTACGTGTGCACCATTTTGTTAGTCCTCGACTTCTCATTTTCTTCATGCTGTAGTTCTACCCTAGAAAGTTATATGAAAACCACCTTCTTGAGTCTGATCTTGAAATTTGTCCAGTTGATCAGTCCCTTTGAAGTATGCTATAGACTTCTCACACCAGGCTAGACTAGTTCATGACTGTTGACTCAAACTGGGTAGCAGGCTGACAGATGCTGCTCAGTTTCACATTCTTTGTTACAAGCAAACACATAATATTTTGACCTCATTTGCATAAGGAAAAATTACATATCACTCATACAAGCAGGTTAGCAAAACGTAGCCAGTATCTGCTAAGGTAATGGGCAAACATGATTATTTTTGTGATATTTTGGCTGCTATCCTGCTACCGACCAATTACTTCTTTAACTACAAGCAAGTACCTAACATCCTCCACCTAGCAGTAATCATTTTGATAATCAGCGCTAGTTTTTAGATTCTCGGTTCATGTGATGCTGTTGTCTGATCAATCTACAAATTGACTTGTTTTGCATTACATCCTTTAATGCTGTACACATTAATTATTTTTTTCAGGTATGCAATGACTGGTCAGCTAACCCAGAAAAGTGATGTATATAGCTTTGGAGTAGTTCTTTTGGAGCTTTTGACAGGTAGAAAGCCGGTAGACCATACAATGCCTAGAGGGCAGCAGAGTCTGGTAACCTGGGTAATGCTCACTTGATACCTTCTCATTTTTACTTTTTGAGATTTGATGGAATCATTTAATTAGTAGTGGCTGCAATTGGCACCTTATTTGGTCAAATGAGTTCTTGTGAAGCTGCAATAGTCTGTGGCCATGTGTTTCTAAAAAATTCATTTAGTTCAGAGGGTCCAAGCTAAACATGTACAGTAATGTGGGTATTCAGCAAGTAGATAATCATGTGTTCTGTCAATTCCGTATCTGGAACTGTTGTCATTTTCAGGGGTAACAATGGATGCGGCAATGGTGAGCCTGAACTTCATGTGTCAAATATCTTAGAATTTTTCGAACTCCCTGAAAGTGTCTGCAGTACAACTGTAGTTGCTAGTTACTCCAAAGGAGTTGATCTGCTGTATAGGATGTGTGCTTCCTTGCTATCTGAAAAAAACATACAAGGATCGTCGGAGTGCACAGTGGCGCCCTCAAAACTTGCTGGATAATGAAATAGCACTTTGTATGACCTAGTAGTTAGTAACAACATGATACAATGCCATCCTAAATGCAGACATTTTTTCACACTAGTTATTCGAGAATGCCTTTCTTTGGTTCTGCAGGCTACACCGAGATTAACTGAAGACAAGGTGAAGCAGTGTGTAGATCCTCGGTTGATGGGTGAATATCCAGCAAAAGGACTTGCTAAGGTCCCCTTATTCTCTCTGCATGTGCTGTGTGCTTAAGCTTGTAAACAACTAATAGTCTATTTTCTCTTTTTACCTTTCCTCATACCATCCTTTTGCCCTAATGCAGCTTGCTGCTGTAGCAGCTTTGTGTGTGCAATATGAAGCTGAGTTCCGCCCAAATATGAACATTGTGGTCAAGGCTTTATCTCCACTGCTTGTAAGTAAGCAGACTCCAACACCAGCACCACCACCCACCGATGACAGCTGATGCATAGAATTAACCGAAGTGAGTTCTTTTTCCTTGGATGTTGGATATCTTATCACATATATGGGCCAGGAGCCCAGGAAGTTATACTTGCTGATTTGCAGTCGTGCAGAATGCATGTAACTTACTGATTTGAACAGACTGTTTACTCTCTGCAAATTCTGTTAGGCTGCAAATATGATAGGAACAACAGCTTGGATAATGCACACAATGGATCAATTCACTCAGATTTCGACAGCTAACTGCGTGAAGGGTGTTTTTACTACTGCAAGGATCATCTGCAGTTCTGCAACAATGTTCGTATTCATCTTTCAGGAGACCTGAATTCTAAAGCAAGCCTGCATTTTGACCGGCTTCAGGAATTGAATGTGTAGCTTGGTCAAACATATAAACTGGAATGTGCAGATGCCTAATTTACGAGTCACAGGAATTCATTCATAATAGCTTTGATCTGTCATTTGATGTGGTCTCGTTGCCATGATTTTGTCAGCGAGTTGCATGTAATGCGGACTGGAAACTGGTGCCTTAATTGATTTCCTAAATTATGGTATCATTTGCAAAGCTGGTGTTACCCATAGCAGGGTGGCGGGGACGGGGTAAATTTATTATATAAAATACACAGTTAGATTTATGTTAAGAAATATTATCGCACTACTCCCTACTTTAAATCAAACTTGTCTCACTTCGAGCAAATTTATTAAAAAAATATTGGTACATACAATATCAATTAAATGCACTATTAAAACATTTCATGATGGATTTAACGGAACTCTGTATAAAAGACTAAAGCGACTTACATTTTGATACGTAAAGGAGTATGATTTATGATAAATTAATTATGGCAATGTCACCCAGAAGGCCAGAACAGCGTCCAACAGATATACATAGTCGTTCCGCTGTAATTCGAAAGATAGGCAAAGCTCGGGGGTACCAAGCACGCTATAACAGTCTTTAAAAAAAGCACGCTATAACATCTCCTCACGCAACTGGCACACAAGATATTCTAACAAGGAAACGTACCGCTATTTACATTGGTGCCGCAATGGGGAAAAAATCACTCGATAAAACCACTTCGGATGGTTGTATCAACTCTCAAGAGAGGGGGAAATGGTGAAATACGAGATTTTATTCCTCGCAAATCCTATCACATTAGTGTTGCCGCCACTAGGCTAAAGGTATTGGCTCATTCATCTATTACTCTTCAGGAAGCTCATCATTCTGCCGTGCAATATGCATGTCCTGACTCGTCCAACAGCACGGCAGCAATGTGGCTTCAGAGACATAGGTCAAAAACCCACTACGGTAGGTCAGATGCCTGCTGCTCTCGTCAAGGGTACAGTGTGCCTGCTGTCAGAAACAAGAGAGTTTAGAAATGTTACGGAGCATTCAAACCCGTTAGAAAGTTTCAGCACATCATTATAGCATTATAAACGAAACCAGAGAAAGAGGACAACCTCTGCTGTAAAATCATACAGGAAGAAGTGGCTGCCTTTCGTCAGATCCATGGCGGTGCTTAGCCTTCATGATGGATTGAGAGAATGTTAAGTACGCAGCAGAACAAAAAAACAAGAAATTCTAGGCAGTAGATGTTTACCTCACTTGCGACTGAATCAGTCACATTGACATAAATAGGTTCCTTTACTCTGCTGAGCATCACAAAACAAATTATAATGTTAACAAACTTGAAATTTCACTAAATGAAATAACATGCAGTGCCGAGTTTTCAGCAACTACGACAGAAACAAGAAAAGACCTGAATGAGGAATGGTAGATAACAGAATGGAACTTCAGAACTGTGCCAAACTAAGCAACTACAGTACAGTCAGACAATATGACGGGACAAACCTTTGATCGTGAGCTTCAGCCATTTCAATTTTGCTGCTAGGCACTTCATCCTTAATTTGGTTAGAAAGATACTGACAAAAATAGTAATAAATAAATCTTAGTTGCAAAATTTCAAAAATATCGAAACAATGCAAGGGGGAAAGGCAAGTTACCTGATGCATAGATATGATTACTATTGAAATTCCAAGAACAAAATTTATCGTCAGGGTGTGTCCAAACAACACAGCAGAGGCAACTCCGGTGAAGATAGTTGCAATTGTCGACGAGTACTTCTTTAATATTGTGTCTGCATTCATCGTAGATTTGCTTAAATATAACTACAGTTCACTTGCAAAAACTAGTACATAGCAGTAAGAAATAGCAATGAACATGCAAACGCCACTCATTTAGTCTACTCATGTGCATGTGCAATCTTTTTTTTTTTTCCTGAAACATGCAGGAGAGCCACAAACAGGTTAAGCTGACCAACCCACTAATAAACATGCAATCTTTCAACTCCTAAGATGTATGCTAATCCAAGGTAAGCTTTTATGGGCACTGGCGGAGCGTGACAAGAAATCAAGGAGGGGCAAATCAAGAATTTCCTTCGCTGCTATGCTTGTTTACTTCAGCCTGAGGTGTTGGACTACTAGCACTTGACCAAAGCAATGATCTTTTTCTCTAGGAAGGGGGGGCGGCTGCCCAGTTTCCCATACACGTAGCTCCGCCAGTGTTTATGGGTACATGCATGCATGATAACAAGTTTTCAGAGATACATGTATGATATATGGTACCATTTTAATAGCATATCTAACAAGAACTAAGGTTTTTTTTTTTGGTTGTTGGTAATATACCTGCGTACTTGAAGAAAAATGATGACAGTATGCCCTGTGCAGCATTGTTGCAGATAAGAAACATTGTGGCTTTTGAATGTCCTTCCAGAATGTTAAAGCTACCGGGCCCTGAAAAATGTACATAATAGCTGATTTCTTACAGCACCATCAGAGTACTTAATCATGCAAGAAAATACTTGGGCAACAGTTTCAACAGAATTCTGATATTCCGAGTCAAGGGTCACCAGTATTTCTAAAAAATCACAAGGGTTTTAATGCATGTAGTCCAATGGTGGTATCCCAGAAGAACATGAGGATGCACATCTTGCCATGGAAGTGAAGATAAACAAAGTGGGTTCAACCAGTTGAAGTTAGATATCTGAGAGTTGGATACGTTACATTTTAGTAGATACTATATTTACGGAACCAATACATCAGATCAGGCTGTAAGATAATGTATGAATCATGAACAACACAAACTGACAAGGACAAACCTAAATATCCTACAAAAAGCACCAAGCTGACATCGAGAAACTACTAGATTTAAAGAGCCTTGAGTAATTGATAGCTCTGCTCAGCACAATAGAATAGTTTAAAAACACCTTACATTACATTATGCCAAAAACATGTTATTTTCAAGTAGACATAAATTCTGAATAATTAATGTTATTTTCAAGTAGACATAAATTCTGAATAATTACCTTGGATGATGGCAGTGATTACAAGCCCAAGAAAATTGAATATTGCACCATAACCATACAGAAATAAGTTCTGAAAACATGAGATAAAAATTGCAATCAAAAGGTAGCTTCACACAGATCATAAAAGCGGTAGCAAGACAGCTTAGAATAGAACGCCAGAGCAAGATATCCATCAAAATGGACACAAACCTGAAGGTAAATACTGGTATCAAACTGGCTTTTAAGAGCCTTTTCATTGTAAACTGAAGCCAATGCAGGAACTGTTACCTGTTTGTGAATAAAGTTAGTAGGAAATGTCACATATCGCCTTTAGTTCTGCTCCTTACAATTTTCAATTTCAACTAAATGAGCAAAAAGGCCCATATGGTCTCTATGTGAAGCATACAAATTAGCAAAATAGTCAAAGACAAAGAGTGTTTAGAAAATCAGAACTTACAAAAAATAATGTATATAGGTAGGCTCCAGCTGCAACAGGAAGACCCAGTGCGCTAGAACCTTCGGGCAATGATTTCAGCTGATTAACAGATATTCCAATTAACAAAAGGGCAAGGGCCTCCCACTGTCAACATACAAAAGCGTGAAGTTAGCTACACAGTTTCTTGAAATTGCTGAAATGTATTGCACTAAGAGACTAACCCCTATATGTTAGAAATACAAATTTTCAAATACCAATTGAAATTGTCAAGAAGAATCTAGGCTTGGACCATTTGTGAATAATAGACACAGGAAAATAAAGAGCAAACTTGCCTGGATCGTGGAAAATCGTCTCCTCATTATTATCTTTAGAAGCACAGCGATTACTAGAACCTGCAAATGTCAGTATTCCATATAGCATGAATACATGATCAGTGCCAGACCAAAATGCCATGGGACAAACTCCAAACAGATGTCAAACATATATCAAGTTGGTTGCTGATAGATCTTTTTGAAACAGACTGGCCAAAGGGAGTTTGCATGCCCATGCGTATATGCATGTAAATGTTGGTGCATGCCCTAACATATGCACATATTTGCAGGCATTCAAGTGCGCATACTACTGATAATCCTAACATCTTTTTGAAGAAAAAGCTAACATTAATCATAGTAGCATACCTTGAGATTACTCAGCATTTTCACGCTTGCAGGATTAAAATATAACTGCATAAATCATAGGAATGATATTTAGAGAAGACTTAGAATCCACTATATTGGCTCCTAAAGACAGATAAAGGAGGGGAAAACCAGAGTACACCAAGTTCTGAATCCTGGTGTGCAATGCTTTACCTGCATTATGAACTTCAAATAGTTGTTGATAGCATAGAGAAAAGCAGGAACTGCAAGAAGAGCATTATTGCGAGCTGCCTGGCCAGTGAAGAAGGATGGTTAGCGAGGCAGAAAATATCAGTAATTTCGTACAACAATATTCTATAACAAATGAAGGGAAACCTATGTGCTGAAGGAACTAGTAAACAATTCACCTTAAAGTTTCTTTAGAAGTTTGCATGAGCTTTCTAGTAAGATGTACTTAATGTATCAAAATGACAACACAAGGTCAAGTAGTCAGGAACCTATTCTCTTCAGAACTAGCATGCATTTCCGGCATGTAGGTTTACAAAGATGAAATCAATTCTCATGATTAAAATCAGGGAAGGAATTGAGCAGGTCCAAAATTATAAACATGGCATAGTTTCAGACTTACAGGTCATATTACCTGCATAAATGTTGACACTGTGAGAAGTGGCTTGTCCCCGACCTTTATACGTCGAGCCTGCAAAAGACAATCAACTCAGTGGGACAGCAAAGATATCAGTGAAAGAACTCTAAACACCCAGGGTTGAAATGAAATGCGAGAAATATAAACATAACATTAATGCACTGAAAGTAGCATACTCAACTGCATAAATAGAAGATATATTACCACACACGCACAGAAAAAAAAGACATTACCACTGTTATCACTTCAATCACATCCACTAAACAATATGGATATGAAATTGAATTATCAAATGGAATGACAGAGGACTTCACATACCTGGATGAACAGCATGATGATGGCAAAGATAATTTTTGTAATCTCTGTCAAGAAATTCACACTGATCGGGCTAAATTTGAATTTCCCATCTACTTTTGACATGTACACTAGTATAGGCTGCAGAAAAATGAGGTAAAACTGTGTTAGGCAACTTCAAAATTTACAATGTAGCGAACAAAAATCGAAAGAAAATGCTTAGCATGCCATATGATTTTGCAACAAATACTAGAGCAGAAGTAATCCATCTCAATACTAACATATAGCACTTATAATTTAAGATGGGGCTCGAATGAATTCACTATAACAGTTCATATTATGTGCTGATTTTCAAAAAAAAAACATTATGTGCTGATCATGATAAAAATCCTCTCCTAGCAGCTGGCGAATGCAATTAAGACTGCTGCTAACAGTAATGCAGCTGGGAGCACCTGACCTTACAAATTTGCATGTGTATTGTACCAAATTCAGAAAAGGTAAAAAACAGGTCTATGACCTCAACACCCCCCTGTTGCAGCATCCACAGTCTAGTACTACAAAAGTTAGTTCCAGAACAATTATAGGTCCTGAAGCTCTAGTACAACTAACTAATTCACCAGGCTACAAACATTCGTGACATTATGTTTTCGCCTTGCTACTCAATTTGCTTCGTCATGCTGACCCCACACCCATAAGCTGCAGCTGAACACCCCCTATGCAACACTTGGCGATTGGACACTGAGCGCACTGATCAAAACCGACAAAATGCAGAAGGGAAGCAGACTTCACCTGGAGGCCCGCGAGGACGCAGTCGCCGGAGACGAGGAGCACGTTGAGCGCGCGCTGCCGCGACGACACGGTGCTCCGGTGGCTGTCGTACGCCTTGGACACCGCCGCCGGCACGGGCACCTTCGCGTGGCACACGCTGCATTCTACCTCCCCGTTCATCTCCACCGCCACGGGCTCTCCGAGTCCGAAACACTGCGGTTCCAATCAGCTGCGCCAAAACGGCAGGAAAATCAGGGGAGGATCGGCAGAAATCGCGGGAAAATCAGGAGCGAACCGGGACGAACCAGGAGAATGATGGGGAACTGGGAACCCTAGCCTCTGGCGCGTGCCCCCACCATGTGAGCTCGCGGGGACCGAAGCGATCGCGATTCGAAGCTCCTCGAAGGCGCGGTGGGCGAGGCCGCGACGGGGAGGTGGGCAATGCTGCAATGGGGAGCGGAGGAGGGGAGCGGAAAATGTAAAAATAATTAAATTATTCCGATGGAATATGCTAGGAGAACGAAAGAGAGGAGGACTTTTGTGTAAGTTCCCAGTTTCCACAAAAACCCTTAGATTTTACAAAAAATCGCAATTATGTAAGCACTACTTTTGGTTAAAAGAAAAATTTGCATATTTACCGTCACTTCAACCATGTGATCATTACCTTCAACCATGTGATCATTACCATCATGCAAAATTTGAGAATGTTGCAAGAAGGAAAAAGGAACAGCTTATCAATAGTTGTGGGTGCAATGGTTCATGTTTGATCTGCAACTCGCAACTATTCATATGCTAATTTCTTCATGTTTGTTTCTCCATGCACACGTTTTTATTCACCCTTAAAATCTGCATGATAGTAAATGCTTGCATGGTCTACCATGCTTCTTGTTGATGAATTTTTTTGCTTATATTTAGAGGTGCTGCCGGTGTTGGTATCACAGGAGTAAAACTTTAACCATCTCGGAGCACTTGAACTTCTTTTTTACAAGATTATCAGCGAGTATTTGTGGATTGATTCATAGTAAACCTAAATGGCTCAAACAAACAGAAAACCCAGGGTTCAAACTGAAAACATGCCACGGCCGTTTCTGCTTGGGCACGGGCACCGGCCACCATCGTCGTCACCGCGGAGGAGATCGCTGACTTGCTGAGGATAGAGACGACAAAGTGGAGACCAACCAGACAACGGCTGGAACTCCAAAAGTACCCCGACCCCTTGGTCATATTTGCACGCAACCCCTCCAGGTGTTCGAAGGGAGGAGGGGCGTTCTCGGCATTTGACATGGGCACATGGCACCGGTGTGGCCGTACCGAACTGGTTAGGGCAAATCACGAATCAGTTAATTGCAGGTACGAGGGCTGGACGAGCGCGATGGGAGTCAAGGCTCCACATGGAAGCTTCGGAATTATTGGGAGCCGTGCGCGCGGCACGTGTGCTGCGTGTGCGGACCGGCACCTCACCGACACCGACAAATTTTTCCACTTCTTCTCTGCACACTCCGGCGGCAAACTGCAGCAGAGGAAATGCATCCTCGTGTCCGTGTGACCTATAACAAAGATGGAAGCTGAATCGAGCTGGGTGGGAGAAGATACGCTTATGAGAATTGAGAAACCAGCAAAGATAGTACCATGTCAGTCAAACAAGATTTACTTTATTCTGTGTTACCACCAGCAGATCACGGGCATTTTCAGTTTGACACATCGAAACCATGTAGGATATACAGTATAGAGTTTCAGAGAGTTTCAATCAGTTTGCAGTTAGGCTGAACATATGGATCATTTTACATGACTGAACCTTGCGAAGCCACACAACACCTTCTGCACTCCTGTAAATTTGTGAAACATTGTAACCTAACATATCTGTTCATGAAGCGACAACATCAGAGCGGCACAGAACAAAAGCATTATTGGAACTAATCAACCCTTGGATTAGCACCCAAAAGCTTCACCCAGTACATTATTACAGGTGTAAAACAATTAGAGCACCTAGTGATCATTACAAGGAAAAAGCAAAAAGGAACCACCAGGTCCTGCATTTGCAAACGCTGCGTTATGCAGACCACCCTGAGGAATGATGCTTCTGATTCTTTTGTAGAAGCACAGACCATGGATCGCACCGAGCATTGTCGCTGTAATTCCAAGTTCATGATTCCTCCCCTCCAAAGTTTTTTTTTGCAGAAGCATAGATCACTCAATGTTGCTTCGATGCCACCAACGAAGCAGAAGCAGCTCCTGAGGAGTCTCAACTTCCCATATTCCCGTATCCCAAACCCATACAGGCAGATTCCCCAACTTCCAGCCAACCTTCAGTTCAGCAATCAGCCCCGTCATAGCATACTCTAGCACAAAACAGCTAGCCAGTCCCCATTAGCTGCAGAGCTTGACAGTGCATGCTACTGCTTGAGCCCAATACTTCAACCGAGCCTTCACTTCCTCTGGATCGTCACCTGCCAGAGCCAATACTAATCAGCAAAGACCTCCTCAAAAAATACTAATCAGCAAAGAACAGCAGGTCGTTTATACAGGTTTCATCGAGACTCAAGAGGCAATATACAGGTTTCATCGAGGACATTGGCTCCCTATTGTTTTTTTTTTTTCCTTTTACAAAAGTGAGCCTTTTTTGCCACTTGCAAAAATAGACCTTGGTAAAGGTAGAATAGTGTTTCTTCAAATTTACGTTACTTCTTTTGAGGAGAAAACGTGTGCTGAAAAGGAGATAGCATAATTCAGTGGAGCCTAGTCTTCCTTTGCTTTGTCGTGAAGATTGTCTTGGAGAAGACAGTTAGCACTTGTAAGAAAAGTGACATCAATGAAAAAAAATGCACGCTCAGTCTCGTTGCTTCTATATTGTACTGTAACCAAATAACCAATAATGCAACTATCGTTGTCCTGCTCCACTATGAATCAAAATGATGAAAACTTTCTTTCTTTGTCACTCGGTATCAAATTTAGATGCCACCAAAACCATTGAATGGACGACAACGAAAAGGTACGTAGAACCTTGAAGCATCTATCATCCCTAGTCCTTTTGTGAAATGGAGTAGAATAAAATGTTTTTCTTCTCCATGCCAAAGCTCCTATGGAGTAAATGCTACAGTCATCGAGGCAAAATGTAAAACAACCCATGAAAAGGGATCGAATCAAGATGGCAGTATCCTCCTAAAAAATCAAGGCCTGAAGAACGCAGTTCTTAAAAGGGATTTAGTTCCAATTCCAACACATGTGCAGTTCTTAATTAACATTGTTGTTACAAAGTATTCTTGAAAAAAGAAGTCGATGCAAATTATTAAGAGGTATTCATCGCTCTAACAAGAATTTTAAAATGACGCATCAATTGAATAGCATTTAGTTCATCAGAAGACATGTTCATAGACCAAGATTTTGAAATCAGACATCCAGCCAGATTAGCAATCGGCCAAAAGGCGCATAATAACTCTTGCTATTCTGCAACAATCTAGATGATCCCTGCAAAAGGAGATGCTGGACTGCTCTCCATGACTGTCAATTTTATTTTTCCTGACATACTTACACGCTCAGTTGGGGTGCATAATATTTTGAACAAATTACTAGTATTCGGCATGAATACCTGATTTGCTGGCACGGTGTATTTTCACGCTCAATGAAGTATGCTTTTTCAGGAGCATCTCAATTGGACCAGTGGTTTCAATTACAATCTTGTAAAAAATCGACCACTAAATCCTCAAACAAAAATAACAAAGCAACATTGAAACCCCTACTTTCACGGCCAAAACTATTTCGTTCATTCAACAACATCGGTAGAATATTTTTTTCACAAAATGAAAAATCTGGGGAGAGAAAAATGATTTACCAGGTCCAGAGATCCTCCAGTTGGGAAGTGGCGGCGACGCGGGCTCCTGCTCATGCTCCTGCTCGTGGCCCGGCGCCCTCTGCTCGTCGAGGAACCTCCGGGTCATGGAGTAGCAGAGCTCGAGCGCGGGCAGCGTCCCGCATAGCTCGGGGATCTCGCTGTACGCGAAGCCGAAGCCGAGGTCGAGGCAGCCCTTGAGCTCCTCCAGGTCGTCCTCCGTGAGGCTCCTCGACCTGGCCACCTCGCCGCCGGACGCCTCGACCATGATGAAGCTGCTGCTCCGCCGCGGCTGCCGCGCCAGCCTGCTGCCGGAGGCGGTGGTGGCAGGGTCGGCGGTGGAGATCGGCAGCTGTGGCTGCGAGGAGAAGTAGGAGGTGGAGGAGACGGCTTCCATTTCTCTGCTCTGTTTCGTTGGTTCGGCTGATCCGCTGATTGCGCCGCAGGTACTCCGGTCGGGTTCGCCCGTCTGGCCTATTTATAAACAGGAACGAGTATTTCTTGGTTAAAAAATGTTGTTTTTTTGTGGGCCACCTTTACATATTATTTTTTGTTGGGTATATATATATTCATGATTGTATTAGTTGGAGCTAATTTAGTTGTGACAAAAAAAAACAATTCATGATTGTATTCTAGTCATGCATTCAGGTAGCATTCCTAATTCCTTGCGGTGTCGGTAAACAGGATAAATGTTCATGTTTTACACTAGGAGGAGTAAATGAGTGTCGATGCTTCACTTTGTGAGTTGTGAGCACTGATAGTTATTACTGAGTGAGTTAGATAAGTAATAGAACTGCTCGTATTCAAATTGGAATCAGAGCACGTGGAAGTTCCGTTTGTCATTCTTGCTGCACGATCAGATTCAGTTCAGCTGCCGACCTTTTTTAATTTCCTTGCAGTACGTATCTGCAGCGTCGGTATCATGAATCTGTACGCGATGCGTAGCTGTTATTAGCTTTTGGATAAGATCGGCCTGAAAACCCAATTCGGTAAACTGAAGATGCAGATTGACATGGACTGAAATGTTGCAGCTCGCACACAACCTCTAGCAGGCTGTCAGCTATCACCACTCTTGGGAGCCCGAAGAGGGAGCTGGAAAAAGCACCGTTCAATTCCCCCGTGGCCTCGTCAACGACAAGTCCACAACCACCAGTAACACAAGCATGTTTTTTACTTGTATTTCGTTGAGCTGACCAGGGCTTTATTACAGTACCACTCGTTTACAAACAATGTTCAACGACAGTGTGTGCCACTTGTGCATAGTACGTGGCGCAGTGCGTGTCGCTGTCGTGCATGAACACGTACAGATGCGATGCGGGCTCGTGGAGGACACGGCGGGCCCGGCGCGCACTGCCGGTGGGAGCGGGCGCCGACGTGGCCGGATAAGCGTGGGAGCTTGTGGCGGAGGAGCGCCGGCCGGGGCGACCCCTCGCGGCGTGGCGAGGCGCGTCGACGTGGCGCTCGCGCGGGGCCGTGCGCATGTGGGCATGTGGCGCATGGAGCCTGGGAATCCTGTGTTCCTGGCTGCACAAGCGAGCGTGAGAACCGATCCATGGCCACGATTTTGATCACCCCCCCCCCCCCACCCCCCTCTGCTGTCTCGGTGCAGCATATCTGCAGCGTAGAGACCACTCGTAGCTGTCTCTGTCTCGGCCAGATCGAGCTATGCTGGGACTGGGAGGGTCCTCCGTTCTCATGTACCAACGGGGCGTCAAATGTACGTGCCTCGCTTTCGCCCTACGTGGCAACGCACACCGACACCGATGCTGTGTTATACTATATGTTACCTCAACGTGACAAATAAAAGGGTCCTCTGTCTTCTCTCACCAGAGAAAAGCCAAAAAGAGATGATGATCAGAACGGCCGCAGCGCAAGTAGCTAGGGACGATCCAGGGAAAAATAACAATGCATTTGCAAATAAACCTGTTGCAATGTGTAGTAGGCCGGATGCATGCAAGCAATGCATTTTGTGGACTGCAGGCGAAAACCCAGGCGATCCAACCATTTTGCAGCACATGTCTACTGTCAGTGAGGTCGCAATCGATCCTGAGAACAACCTTGCGAGGCCCGCGCGCTACAGTATTTGATCCACATTCCAAATGGATGGACGACCACGCACAAAACCAGCTACTAGTGTGGATTCGGCCCCACATTAGCCTTTTCCGTGGCCTACCTGAAAGCTATCCCAGCAAAATATTTTTTTTTCAAAATAAAGTAATGGATAAACTTTTGGAGCCAAATTTGCCGGGTCATTGTCCTCTCTATACCGAATTCAAAGATGGTGAGTTTACTGGACCACCACCACTAGTCCGGGCACCACACAGGTCCACACAGCAGGGTCACACCAATTAGAGTCGGTTTCGAATTGAGACGACAAATATGTGTCTTGGTGTGCTTGCTTAGTTGCTTTTGGAAGTCGATTTCTTCATCCTTTGGTGTTCGCGCAAACGCAAACCTCCGACGTCAGTAAAAAGTCGCACCGTGAAGATGAGTAGCATTTTCAAACTTGGAAGATCTGTCGGTAAAAAGGGTGAAAAAGAAAGGGCAACTACATCTTGACCCTCTAGCTAGCTCACTCGGGGATCGGATATATCAAATGCACACAATGCAAGGAGCGTGAATTCCTTTAGAGGGGTAGTTAGTGCCAAGTCTATGCATGTATTTCGAAGTAAGAAAAATGAAACAAAAATGAACAAAGAGAGATCAGCAACCTAATACATTTTTTTTCTGACCACACATTATCATCCACCGCCTCATCGCGGCCTGCAGCGACGACGACCACACACTATCATTGCGATAATTAGCGGTAGTAATGATGATCCCAATTTATTCAAGTCCTGGAATGAGTTGTGCCAAATGACTTGTGGACATAAATTTAATACTAAATTTCCCAAAGCTTGAACGGCGGACTCCATACGTACTATAAGAACAGAAGCTCCGACACCTAGCCACACTAATCATGCACGAGCTAGCGACCCAGCAGGAGCCCTTAATTATTTTTTTAACTAATCCAGCACCATTACCAAATCTAACGACTATAATTATGACCCCTCGATCATTGCGCTCTTCCGCGGCGCACAGCGCCGTGTTTCTGGATGCAGGCGCAGCTAATGATTGCACGACGCTCTAAGCATTCTCATTTCGGCGATAAACAAAGCTACTGGTAGCCGATCGCGTCGTGTTCTACCTCTTGGTTGCACCTGTTCCGAGCTACATAGCTGTTGGCCCTCCTTTTCCCTGACCGATCGAAGCGGGACTCGAGGCCGGCCGTCAGCTGAAAATTAGTAATAACTAGTTTAATTTTAAGCACGCCACAATAGTGCAGACCGGCCGTTATTAGGTCGATCTCGGGCATGCAATTTTCAGTTCCCCTCATCAGTCTCCGAAACCAAGACAGCTATAGGAACAGATCCCTGCTTGACACCTTTTGTTACACATGTGCTCACCAGTCACCACACCAAGACAGGGTGTAACAGACTGATGAATGAACTGGAGAGGATTACCTAGCTACTAGTTCAGAGCACCAGCAAAAGCTACGGCATTGCTGCTAGAGGAGTAGAGGTAGGTAGTGCATGCTGCTAGTACCCACCCAATACGCCTCCTAGATATGCCAAGGCACTCGACTTGGTTCGAATCATGTGTCGAGCTCGAGCCAGCTGTGGTTAGGTGTAACGATTGCAAGAGAGGTGATTTGATGGTGCACTTGCACGATGGCATACAAGATCAGCAGTTGGGATGAGTCTGTGACGTGCAAGCCAAGAGGTTTCCCTAACGAGCATGCAGAATTATAACGATGGGCCGGCAGAATTATATCTGTATAGGCAGTATAAGTACAGTAGCAGTTTGTAGTATTGGATAAAATAAGCGCTTAGGATATATGGTTAGGACTAGGAGTACCACTGCATCATTGAGGACAGGGTGTTCTGAAAAGGTGGAGCTGGATGGATGTGGTGTGGCTGAGAGCCAGCTGATAGAGGTAGAAGTTTAGCAATGGCCGGAAGGAAAGCCTCCTTACTGGAAAGGAGACGCATGGGACAATCATGTTTGAGCTGGAGACATATAATAAAAGTGAAAAATAATTCAAACATGTACTAATAACAATAAAAAGGGAAAAAAGTCACATATACACAATGACGCAGACCCGATGGAGAACGATAAAGTTTGGTTGAAAAAAAAAAGACGCGGAAGAAAAAGGAACCTAATGGCCCCATTGGTATGTACAGTACTTTGATAGTTCTAAATAGAAACCAGGGTTCAGAGCCAATTCGTAGCGTGTACTCTGCTTTAAGAAGGAAAAGATATCACAACCTAATATTCTAGAACAACCTCTGCAATTTCTCTGTAAACTAGTGAGATTCTTTTCTTTTAAAAAATGGTAATGATAGACAGTCTGGCGTGTTCCAAGGGCAATTAGAGTGTTGGACTGCTGGAATAGTCACAGAATTCATTGTTTTCAATATAGGAGCAACATAGTTCCACACATTACACACAGCTAGATTGCCAGGTGCGCAAGGTATTACATTTTGTCCGATGGCTCCAAGCAAACACTTCGCCTTACCATTTACACATTCAGAACGAACATGTAATACACACAACTGTTTATAGTAATCAACACGAATTGCTAAGATGTGATGGGCAATGGGCATGCACCATGTGCTCTGAAGAGGTCACATTTCACGGTCAGCTGTGACCCGTGTCCAGTTCTATGTTCTGAAGCCTAAGCCTCCTCTCATCAGAAAGGAGCTTTGCAAATTGTGTGAGCATATCAGCATATGTTAGAGTACGCCTATCTTTCAGCATTGGCTCGATGTAGTTGTTCTTGCAATCATCCTTGCTTAGTGGCTTATGCATAAGGTTTTCTCCAATCTTAATCAGGCATTGAAGATTCTTCTCTGTTGAGAGGTCGGCTGACACAGCCGCTATTGGTATGTTGTGGTGCTGCAAAACAGTAGATGAGCATAGACTTCAGCATACATTCGCAGGACAAGAACTGGAGTATTGACATTGGGTTCTCAACACATGGTACATCCACCTGAATGCGCAAAAGTTGGTGTGAGCATCCAATTGCTTTGAAAAGGTTTGCAACATAACTATCAGTCGTGTCTGCGCTAGCATGTAAGAACATGTGCAGCAAAGGCATGGTATAATGCCGGCCAAGCCATCCAAAAATGCCCCACTTAGCAACATGCAATGCATCAAACTTGATGTCTTGCTCTGGAAGACCTGTGCCTAATGATATTACCAAATATCTACTGTAATCCAAAGGCTTGGTTTCAGGGAATTCCTTGCTCCTCAGCTGGATCTGCTTTGTTATCTCACTCACTGCCACCAGAGTCTGTCAAATTAGAGGAGAAGGTGGCCACTGGTCAGTTACATTTACATTCTCTTATGTCCATTTTGGCAAACAAAGGTTGATGTGTAGAGATTATAGAAGATCATAAGGGGGAAAAACTATACTCTGCCCACAAATTTGGTAGTGATAAAAATGTATTATTAAATCAAAGAAATAGAGCACATAGGAACTTGACAGGAAAACCCAACCACAAATTGCAACATTGATATCAACACCAAAGAATTTAACATACTGGATTGTTTGCGACAAGGCCCCCATCAATAATGTTGAAGCTACGTGATGCACCAGTGTGATAATCCACAGTTTCAAAATAATGTGCAGGGAGAACAGTTGGTGCTGCAGATGTGCCAATACACACATCAGCAAGACGAGCATCCATCAATGTACTAGATCTTGCCTGCACCATAACAAAAAATATTAGTTCACCCTAAAAAATCAGTGAAGGCATCACATACACTAAGTTTAGAACTTGAACCTTAAATGTGCTGAATATGGTTGGCTTCACACATTTAACATCATAAGTAGGAACAACAACATTTGTCAATGTTTCTTTCATTCTCGTGTCATGAAGCAGATCATTGATTATTTTGTGCAGGTACTTCCCGTTGTATTTCGGCCCAATGATCATCTTAATTATGTGTATGATCTTGCAGAACCAACCAAAAAATCCAGTCCTGGTTGCGATATCATACAAATAAGGCGAAGTATTCCCATGTATAGCTCTCCAATAACAGATAACTATAATTCACTTCAGACATAAACTATTTACAGACATTTAAATACCCTCCAAGAAGCAAGAACTATGATTAAATAGCAGCCACTAGAACATACAAACCTGCATGGAAAGATATGAGGACAGTGCTTGAGATAAAATGGCACAATATCCTTGGCCTCACAGCATGGTTGCTTAGCATTGCTTGGCGATGGAGCTACTAGCATAGCAGCAATGAGGCCACCTGTGCTTGTGCCAGCAATGACATCGAAGTAGTGAGCTATGCGTGCATTGCTCCCATCAAGCTCCTAAAAATGGAAAAGCATACCAACAAATAAATAGCCTTCAAACATGCACGTGTGTGGAGTAAAAGATGTCAGTCACCAAAAAAAAGATCAAGTTTGAACTTGCAGTGTTCTCAAAGGCTACATTTAGAGTCAACATTCAAAGATAGTTATGATAGTAATATTGATGTGGTAAAAGTTGCTAAGCTATATACATATAACAGAGAAACATAGGATCAACCTGAAGTTTGGACTCAAGGAATGTGAGGAAGGTAGCAGGGATGATACCCTTAACCCCACCACCATCAATACTCAAGACTGTAATCAGGTTTCCCTTGCTTGGTGGTGGGCATGCATAATTATTTTCCATTGCAGAGGTAAACAAGTATTTCAATTGACCACGCTATGTCTTCACAATTCTTAAGAGGTACTTATGAGTTCTGAAATGAGAAATGCTAATTTTATAGGCTTGGAAGGCAAAAGATAACTAATGCTGAAAATGCAAAAAGTTTTGATTGCAGCACAAGTAATGGTTGCATCTAATTTGACATGCTAAACTGCTGGCAAGCATATCTGAGATGATTTCTGTATTGTTTATATAGATATGTAATTTACACATCACGGATTGCTCATATGTTCTGCACCTTTGAGACTCTGATTTTTCTATATTATCTTTACTTCTAATTGAGATATCATGTGACTGCAAGCTTGGTTATCCCACAACAGTCATGTTGGCACACAACTGTCCAAGTAAACGTTCACGCCTTCTGTGAGTTATTATGTCCTTTATGCTTCCGATGTGCTACTTTATTGGGCTTTTAGTTCCTTTACGTCTTATCTTATCTTTTACTTGAGAAAACCATTGAGCATTTGGAATCTCTGAGTCCTCCAAAAATCATCGGGTCACTTTCAGTGTAGATATACTCATAACCCTGATGCTTGGACATAACCTAGAGTCCCTCTATGGCTCTATTGTCAATTTGTCATTGCCAGTTGTTGTGCATGTAGGACGTACCAAAGACACATGACATGTGCCGCATAACATAAAGGAAGTTCAGATTATAATTATCTGCAAGCAAAGGGTGTCAAATGTTGTACAAAACAATTCCAACTTTTCAGCCATTGTGAAGAAGTTTGTGAAGGTGGGCGAAAAAAAAAAACAAAACTCTTACCTTTAGCCTTGATATAAGGTACAATGAAAGAAAGTCTAAACAAGATGTGCCAAATATCTCAAAATTGAAGCCATTAACTTGTAGGTGAGGATCTCAGATCATTGGTTGCTTAATCTAATATCATAACACCATATAGCATAGCGGAGGCTAGCTGCTTGACGAGATGCCTATGAGTAATTGAAGCATTAAACCATCAGCTACCGAAGCAACTCAAAATCTTTGTAGAGTTTTTCAGCAGACTATTAAACTAAGTTAAAAGAAAAACTTCAGCATTCTGAATTCAGCAAAGCAAAAATCAAATACCATATACACAGCCCACGGATCTTTCAAAGCGACATTTTGACTTGCCTTATCCACCTTCTCTCTTACACCTATTTCTGGATCCTCATATCAACGCATCACCTGCCCATCATACACACTCTTCTCGGTTATCGCCTTTCAGTGTCTGCACAATTCAGCTCCACCCCTCATCACTCAGATAGCTAGGTTTGATGGCATTGTTAGATTCCGGAATCCGCTGCTGAAACAGCCTTCGTGCTCTGGTGCTTTCGCAATCATGCTGAGATACCCTTGTTGTCGCCTCGCCATCTCTGTAGGGTAGCCATCAACACCTTCACATCAGCAAGGATGCTGCAAGCCTGCAACGTATTAACACATGATCCAGACTCCAAAGGACAAAAGGTTCACTAAATTCTCGGAGGCAGCGGATCAATACCTCTAACGATCGGCGAGTCCTCGGTTATGAATGATGATGGGAGCCCACGAATTAGGTCAATCCGAACACCACCTTGCAAAACAGAAAAGGTAAAAAAAATCAGCTATTTCGCTAATTGGTACATTAACAGCAAAGTTCCAGCTTCTAACATTTTATTTCTGAACTCCTGGTTAATGTCGAATTGAAATGTGGCATTAATCAAAAACATATGCAAACAAGATATCCATCACTCACTCAACAGTCAGCACGCGCACCAGTTCGTGGAAGCTGTTGCGATGCGGAGCGACTGGATCTCGCTGCCGCCGCCGCCACCGTTTCGTACCTCGTCAGCGTTTGGGGATGGCAAAATGCGCGAGTCCTCACAGGGAAATGGATGCGGTCTGATCGAAGAAGCGAATATTCCGCGGCCGGAGCTGCCATGGCCATGGTGAGCTCGTCGCGGCGATGGCCGGCGGAGCTGGAGCTCGTTGACTGATCCCTCCTCAATCGGACCGCAGAGTTTGCAAAAATACCCCTAAAATGGATGGCGACTATTAATCGCGGTCCAACTATTTACATAAAACCCTCTAAAATGGTAATCGCGATCCAGTTATTTACATAAACCTCCTAAAATGGATCGCGACTATTAATCGCGATCCATATATTTACACAAAACCCCTCTAAATCGGATCGCGACTATTAATCGCGATCCAGTTATTTATATTAAACCCCCTAAAATGGATCAATATTTTTCAAAAACATCCTTCCCCGTTACTCCGCCGTCCGTCGCGCTCCCACGGTCGGCTTCCCCTCCCCGTCCGGCGACGGCGGCGATTGGCCGATTGCCTCGACGACGCCAATGGACTTGCGCTCCTCATCCAGCTCTCCCCTCCTCCTCCCCTCCCCTTTTCCTCCGTGGTTGCCCTTCCCTGCCACGCTCCCTCCTGCTCCACCGTTGTGTCCCTCCACCCTCCCTCTATCCGGCCACGTCGCTCGGTACTCCGTCGCGGTCGCGTTAGTCCAACTCCAATTACAAGCCCTAGTGCGCGCCTAACGGTACCGGTGGTAGCGAAGCGGCGGTCGGGCGCGTGTTTGGCGTGACGATGCTCAACTCACCGGCGGATGACTGAAAACGAGGGTAGCCTGGGCCGGCCGGCCGGCCGGCGGCGGCGCATCTGAACGACTATAGGCCGCAGAAAAGTCTTCGTCGTCCATCTTAAGCGCCTCTGTTCAGTTGTGATTCTCAACTCTATCAACGTATGAGGTCTGGAGTCCTTTACCACTAAAAAGTTTGAAGACACATATGTGCCATGACACAATCTTTCTTTTACCCGTGTGCCATTCCGTCCACCTTCCGTTAGAAATTAGCTCTGACAGGTGGGACCCACATATGTAAAATGACCTCTTTACCCCTGACCTTATCTCTCTATGGCAAAGGGTCCCACTTGTCATCCCTCTCCTCCAGCCTGTATCGAGCTCCATCCAGTGGCCCAGCGCACGGGGCAGACCGGCGCAGGGCAGGCCGGCGGCGCGCGGCAGGACGGCGGCGCGGCACGGGGCAGGCCGGAGCAGGCGCGCGCGGCCGGCGGCGCGGGCGCGCGGGGCAGGCCGGTTGCTGGCGGCGGAGGCGCCGCCGGGGCATCACCACAAGCAAGGCGGGGGGCCGTCGGACTGGAGCGCGGGGTACCTCAACGGGTGGCTGTCGCAGCATACGCCAATTTTCGGGCTCCGCCTCTGGGTGCTCATCGGCATCGCCGTCGGCGCCGCCATCGTCCTCGTGCTCCTCCTCATCTTCGTCTGCCTCTCACGCCGCCGCCGCGGCGAGGTGCTCGCGGCCAACCTCTACCCCGCCGACACCAAGCTGCTCAAGCAGCACCTGCAGCATGCCACGCCCACAAAGGACATCCAGGAGATCGTCCGCCGTCAGCAGCACCTGCAGCCGCAGACGCCGCCGCCGCCGCAGCCCGCGGTGCAGCTGGCGAAAGCGGAGCCGCCGGTGACGCCGCAGCATAGGGTGCAGGCTCCGGTGGTGCCGCCACCGTCAGCGCGGAAGACGCCCGGCAGCGACATGTGAGCCACGACCAGCGGCGGGAGCGAGCGGCAGGCAGGCCGACGCGGGCGTGCGGGGCCAGGCCGGAGCCGTCGCGCGGCCGGCGCGGGCGCGCGCGGCCAGCCTGCCGGCGGGGTGAAGAGCGGGTGGGAGATGGAGGGAGGAGGGAGAATGACACTTGGTAGAAGAGAGGGAGGGAGGTTAGGGATGACAGGTGGGCCCGACAGTATAGAGGGGCAAAATAGTCTATTCACACCTCCGTTAGTATCTGTTATCTCTCCTTCCGTCCAAAGTGGCACACGGGTAAACTAAACTTGAGCTCATGGCATACAGGTATCTCGAAACATTTTTATGACACAGGTAAGTGGTAACTTTTTTTTTTTTATGGCATGGGCGTAAAGGACTATGAGGTCTGACGATGACATCTCAGTTGCTGATCGACCCCATCTGTCAAGGTCGCTTAACTGAAGGGGACGAAGCCAGCGAATACAAACTGCAACGAACTGACCAGCTCGGTGGCATCAGCAGCAGGGGGTGTCTTCTTTGATGTGTCTTCCGGTATCTCACGCTCACAGAGTCACAGCATAGGGCATAACAGGCACAGTTCTTGAGCATCAACTTCGCCAGGCGCCATTCTAAAAACAAAAGCTGTTTCTTGCCTTCCATAGAGCCGCAGCATTAAAAAAAAGTTATTAACGATGATATTTCAGTTGCTGATCGATCCCCTCTCAAGAATTCTAACATCCACCAAGGTCGCTGAACTCAAGTGAATGAAGCCAAGGAAACTGTAAACTCTCTGGTTGCAAGCTGCAACGAAGATGAAAGATACGAGTACGACGTGGATAATGCAAGCAAACCTTGAACAAATACTTTCGGATTACGCATTCATTAACAGGGAGACGGCAACAATTTGGGTAAAAAAATATTCCTTTCACAACGGACGAATGAACAAATGCTGTATGGTCCAAGAACATGGTTGATTACCTATACATTTCCGTTTATTATGACTCTCAACCAGTAACAGAAATTTGTACACCTTGTTGAGGAATGCAAATATACACTTGAAAGAATTAACTCCAAGAACATGGAGTAAGAGAGGGCGCCAAGGAATGACTCGAAAAAACTTGTAAACTCTCCTGTATACAGACTTCAAAATTGAAGCGCCATGCTACCGTCCAGCCGCTTTCAGGAACTTGTCGTATGGGCTTGCAGGTGGCAGCCTGAACGAACAGTCAGATTCGCTTGATGCTGAATCGCTGCGGCGCATGCGCCCTTTCCTAGTTGATTGCAAGTCATGCTCGGATCGCTGAGACGACTGCAACATGACAAGTGATAAGAGTGATGTTAAGAACTGAACAGCATTTTCCTCGATGGGAAAAAATGGATCTCAAATCTGAATGGTGCATGTAATGGCTCATTTTGCGGATAAGAATATACATGCCTCGTTCGTTTCAAGCCGATCCACACCAGTTGAGCCATGGGAGTCAGTCCTCGAATGCTTGAAGCTCAAGAGAACAGACATCTTCTGTTGCTTTTCCATAACCAGGGCTTCACATTGGCTCTTCATTTGGTCGTAAGGTACAGGGTTGGCAGAGACCGGAACATTAGCCACTTGCCTTGCTGTCTCATGAACCTGCAAGGCAAACAGCTATGCATAAAATTGATGGGACTGCACATGGTCTAAAGCTAGCAAACACGCTAACAGGTGCAAAGCAGCAAAGGCTAGCAGAGATGGCACATACAGATTCTATTAGTTGGTTGACAGTTAGAACATCTGATGAAGCCATAGAGCCAGATGTTTTCCTGTCAGACTGAGATCCACTGTGTTCGAAAATGATGTCGTCGTCGTCATCTAGCTCTGAAGGAACGTCATCCTGATGGCAGAAGACAAGTAGACAAAAAGGAAAAGTTACAACAGCAATAATGCAATCCTCAGTATTAACATTGTAATGCAAGATTAACTATTTCTGAAGGATCGCTTCGGACCTCATCGAAACACTGGTCATCCTTTTCAGCATACATCAAACAAGAGTGTGGCGTCTCCATGAATAGCGGAGCGCCAAGAGGAAATGAATCATCCAGGGAAAACTCTTGAAGGAGTTGTTCTTCTATCCCATTAAACTTCTGCAGGTCACCAGCAAAGGCACTAAATTATCTATTATGTTCTTTGTTCTATACAAATAAAATAAATAAATAAAATACTAAAACAATTTATACAAACCTCTGGTAAATTTTCAAACTTCTTCTTAAAATGGGACATCACAATTTCTATTAGCTCCACATCATCCTTGTTTATAGCTGAAAGAAAGGCCTGTGCGTAACTTTCATCTTCCTCAGAACCATAAACCATCTCACTATCCGCAGACTCTGCAGAGGTATTAATGAGTTGGCAGTCATCCATCACGCAAAGATGAGGATCAACCTGCAAAATCAACGAAAGAGTAAATACAACTTGAACATTATTGTATTCCATGTTCACAGTAAGTTGTGTAGGAATATATATTAGGCTACAAGGGCAATAAAATACACATGTAATATTCACATGGTCAGAATCAACAAACCGTTTTCTCTGGTGTTGTTGCTTTGACGAGAGGAATTATCTGGTGAAGATCAGCTATTTTTGCCGAAAAGATGAGCATTGCTGATGCCAATGTATACAAACACCTTCTACGAGATGGCTGCAAATCATCTTCATTACAGTGAAAAGGGTAAGATAGGAAATCAAGCCATACACTTAACTGCTATAAATCTGACGTTTGATATGGTAAAGCAAAATAAGAGGACATTCATCTTTAGTGAAATCCTAGCAGACTATAAGTTATTGAAACATCAGTTACTTATGTAAAAGTGGAAAAGGGTACAGAGCAGGAAATGGTTAAGGACTTAAGGAACTTACTTTCTTGGCTAAGAGACTTTTTCCTGAGAGAGAATGCCAACTGGAAACAGCGGACTAGTGCCACATGACTGGAGCTCTGCCATGAAAATACATCGGTCAAACATGTGGTACACTACTTCATGTGCTAAGAACATAATGATGTCACTGGACCCAATTAACGTGGGAATCTAAAAGGGCACTTCATGCTTTCTTGATAATAATATTTGCAAAAGAGAATTTAATAAATAAATTTTAAATGGACGCCTTAACACAAACAGCGAGAATTTCTTGTATTTCTCTGCTCCCTAATTATTTCAGGACCTTCCTACAGAACAAAACAGTAGCCTTAAGGTCACAATATGTTTCATCTAATTAAGGAACTTACGTTTGATATCACAAAACAGAAGCCTTGGCTTGAGATAACAATAATAAGATATACAGAACCTTGACTTACTTTTGATTTCGAACAAAATAAAGCAATGCTGTAGGCATGTCCCATTGCTTCAAAATTCGCAGGTGAGTTATCATCCAGAGATACTTGACTCCAAATAGATGAAAGAAGAAGATCAATCTGGTTGTTGTTCAACTTCATGAACTTTAGGTTCTGCTTGTATGGAAGAAAATAAGATGATACATCAGTTGGACACTAACATGAAATGCACCCCCAAAAATGGGAGAAGAAGGTAGTATACATATGCCAGATCGATTTCATACCTCATCATTAAATGCTGTAAGATACTGCCTTGTATTTGGTTCTGTCTGTGCGTATCCATTCTCAGGACCAACTATAGCTTCTGAATTGTCGTTTTTCTGCAAGGATTCTTGGATCTTGTTTTTGGTCCTCATTTCATTGATTATGGCTTCAGAAGAGAAAGCTGAGCGAGCCAACAAACATAAGTTCTGCAAATCATCGCTCTTCGCTGGGATGGGAAGGCTCATGGCTGACCATGGACACAGCAGTGAAGGTGCAACAATGGTGGATAGAACACGATGTGAACCGATCCTTGTCTTATTGTCTGGATGCAACATTGCTAAGAGAAGCTGGTGAAATAAAGCTTCAGGAAATGCCTGAGTATTGCACAAGAAATCTCCTGTTATCATTTTTAAACCAAAAATATTCAAGCAGATGAAATTGTTGATGCTAAGAGTACTTCTCAAGCAGCAGTGGGCATGCCAGGAACTTGCCTTCTGATGGTACGATGACTTGTAGACAGAAGCTGCTATTTGTGATGTGCGATAAACAGATGAAATCGTCGATCTCGCTATGGTAGCAGTATGAGAGAGATTCTCAAGCATTACCCCAACCATGTCAAGAATAGGACTAACATCCCCAACCTATGAAGTGAAATGAGCAAGTTAAAGATTTCAGTGAAGAGAGCAAGGGGTAGTTAGTAATAAAAAACCAAAACAACATGACAACCTTTTCTGTCAACTGCACGAGGCAATCTTCCAAGGCCACATGGAGTGCACTGATCCACTTGGCATCATCAGCATGAGCATTAGAAGCTTCAATAGCAAAATGCATACATTTGCGCAAGTGCTTTATTAAGTCACTGATCGCACTTGCTATTGTCACCGATGCCTTCAACTTTGCATGCCTTGCAAGATTTGAAGCAACTTTAACTATGCTGATTTGCTTGTCAAGTTTCTTGGCAATAGACTTATGATCTATGTGCTTTATAGTGAAAGATAGCAACAAATGGCCATGTTGCCCTGGCAATATGGGGGAGAACAGGAAGTTAACAGAGTATTAAATTTGTCTGCTGTTGAACATAAGTGATTGAAAGGCATAATAAATGGGGGGGGGGGGGGGGGGGGGGGGGGTCGGAGGTCGGAAGGAGAAAAAGAAATTACATGGGTGAAAATTGCTGCACCTGATTTGTCCATCAGTTTCTGCATTTCTTGCAGAACGGATAGGGCAATCCCATTTTCAGGAGACCAATAGTCGTGGCGATCAAAAAGGCGGAAAAGAGGATCAAGAACACGTCGCACTGTTGTTGCCTCCTTTGCAATATTAGCCATATTACGCAAGCAAACCCTTGCCCAATGTGCTGGATTCTCAGACACAGACCTGCTGACACATTAAGCCATTATAGGAACTAAAGATGCAAAAGGATCTGGAAATGGGCTTGTTTCACAGGTAGGAGCTCACATTGTATCAGATGCCACTTTGGCGCTATTTTGCCCAGACACTGGTACCACAGCCAAGTTGCCATTAATGACCAAATCATCATCATCTTGAAGTCTGACAACCTCTTTTATTGAGAGGGTTTGATTAACCTCATAACAGCTAATGATCACTGAGACAACCTGTGTTCAAGAATGAATATAGAATTTAGACAAAGAACTCCTGATTTCAGTGAAGTGTTGTTTCTCAGCAGTTACAATTAAATTAATGTTGAACTCCTTTCTATATTAAGTAGTCTTATGCCTACAATTTTTAGAAGTCATTGATTTCTGAATGTATCTCTTGCGTGTATCTGGTCATCCTATTTCTTATATAAAATGAATCCATCATTCATGTTCCAGATGAATGCAACAATCATATAAGAAACAAAAACTTACTTCATCAAGTTTGATTAAAATATGAAAGTGATAACCATGTAACAAATTAGTTATGCACCTTGTAACAATATAAAATCAACAAGGACTTACTTCATCAAGTTCCATTGAAATGTGAGAGTGATCACCCATGTATTGGACCTGATTACAGGAGATAACAATCAGATGGTACACACCACAAAAACTAAAATATAGGAAAAACAAGTTACAACTGGGTAAAACGAAGAAGAATATTTGCACAAGTGAATACAAGCCACACTGCAAACGGAGGAAAATAAAAAAGGCATGTTTGTTTTTACCCAACTTGATTGTGCTAGACTACATTGATGATATTTTTTTGCTAAGGAAAAAGTATCAGCAATGCAAAGCTGCCAGGAAAACATAAACTTAGAGATTATGTGAAATATACATGCTGGGTCTTAAAATCTCCAAGTTATATCAATGTAGTTGATACAATACATCTGCGAAGAACGCCTTATACTATTCATGGAAAAAATTACTTAGAAAAACTGTTACCATAGAAGCAAGAGCTTGAAGTGCAGCAGATCGAAGACGGAGCCCTTTATCATCTTCCCTTAGCTCTTGACCGATTTTGCAAAGTTTTGGTATGAGACCTTCCAAATTAAACATATGTGTGCTGTCAACCTACAAAACGTATCCAATTAAGTTAGATTGATGGAAATATCTATCAGAAAATGCAAATTGTTGCAAGTTATGTAATCAACCTGGCCATTGAGAAAGTCAACAAGCATTAGACAACCCAGAACCTGTAGGTCATCATGTGCATTCTGATCAAGAAGAGTGCGAATGGTGCTTAATGAGCTTGTGGCTAGCAATGGCCTGAATCAAGAATATAATATGATAAGTGCGAGAGCAAGGAATGATTATGAATGTGTCATTGATAGAACAGAGTCTCAACACATACCTGTGCTCCTTGCATGAGCAGAGAAGTTTTCTATAAATGCAGGGCACAACTTTCGCGAGAGTGAAATTCTCATGCCTCAGATCTTTATAGAATCTCTGCTCAAGATGTTCTGTGATCTGCCAAAGAAAGGTTCTGAGTGTGACCATGAATAATCCTGGTTTCATCAAGCTCATTCGTTTTTTGACATATCAGCATTAAGTACAGAACAAATGCATCAGCTTTAAAATTTTCCATTAGGGTGATTATTCAGAACAACTCAAAACATTTTCTTTTTTTCATTTTGTTTGCACTATTGCATTCAGTTTTCTCACTACCTTCAGTTCAGTCTTAATTCTTGGGGAAATCTGGAATGCTTGTGTGTCTCCATTCATTGAAAAGGGGGGAGAATGTTGAATGTGTTACCTTCGGTATGCGTGTCGGATTCCTCGAGACGTAATCACAGAGTTTCCCAATTCTTCTATCATTTGGTTCTCCATCCTATACAGCGCAAAAAATTCAATTGTCATCAAATTCCCTCACAGTTTTGACCACACACAGTTGCAGAAATACAATTATTATCAGAAATGGCTAAAATCAAAAGGCAATGCAGAATTCGGCATACCGCTGGCAGCTGGTAGATCTCTGAGATGATCTTCTTGTACCGCTTGACAGGCTGGCGGGAGCGCGCCCGCAGCGAGGGGCAGAAGTAGCAGAGGCTGCTGCAGGCGGGCAGCACCCGCCGCGACATCACCCCCATTTCCCTCCGGTTCTAGTTTCCAATCCCACTGGGAAAAGAAAGAGCTCAAAATGCCGTCTTCCTGAAGAACCCGCGAGTCCTGATGCCTCAGAATGCTCTTGTGCCCCCCAAAAGTCCAAATTTTGATGCGATTGGGGTTAAAACAACAGAAACCAGCACTTATAGCAAATCAGCGCTTATAGTAGAGCTCCCACGGTAACTCTCTTGTTCTGCTAGACTTGAGACGGCACAGTGAACTGCTCCTTGATCCAACTGGGTCGTTCAGCAGCGGTGATTTAATGACCAACCGTCCTCTACTTCGACCCTTTGCCGAAGCCAAATCCAAACCAAACCAGAAAAATTCCCCTCACGCCGGTCTGACTTTGACCAAATCCGCTTCGACACGAGCTGAAGCAAACCAATTCCTTGAGTCAAATCCAACGCGAGTAGCCGGGACAGAAAAAGGCGCGGCTACACCGCGTCGAGCAAACCGAATCAGGATCCTCAAATCCGAGAACGGCCGCCCGATCAGATCAAACTCCTGCGGAAGATCACGCAGCTCTCTCAACGCCGACGCCCCCACAGATCACACCCGGAACGAGAACGGAAGCGGCGACGAGCAATTCCAGCGAGAAACCCGGAGCGAGGACGGATCCACCCACCTGAAGGCCGGAGCCGCCGCGATCGCCCCCCGCGCGCCGCCGGCTCAACTCAAGTACTCAACTCAGCCCGTGCCGACGCCGGTCGTGCGGTAGCGGTGGTGGGGGGAGGGATGGGGAGCGGCAGCCGGCAGCTGGGGTAGTTTAATGCGGGCGCCGCAACGGTCGCCTCACTCCGCTGTAATTCACCGGCTCGGCTGCCTGCTTGCTGGTGCTGCTGGATACGCGCAGCCGGCGTGCGGCGGGATTGACGCAAGCGCGTGGGCGATTTTTCCCACTGTGCGTGGGGGAGCCGGGAGGGGGAGGAGAATATTTCGGAGGGGCTTTTTGGGAAAGCCGGCTTTCCTGGGCCTCTGACAGATCGGCCTCCTCGTCGGATGGGCGAGCTCAAAGCTCAACGCGCTGCCGTTCGGGCTTCGGGGTCGCTGCTTCGGTTCGGCCCGCAGGTTCTACTTGTAAAGACCTTTCTGCCCTCCAGACGCTGCTTTCTCGCCTGGCGATAGCGAGTAGCGACAGGCGGGGCGGCGGAGGGCAGAGTGGGCATTCCGCCGCTCTGCTCTCCCTCTCCCCGTGCGTGCTGTCCATTCTCTCTCCCGTCCCCGATTGCTGGCTCCAAAAGCTGTGTCGTGCGATCCGAGCCCGAAGCGGCAGCAGAGAGGTTGGAGAAGGACAGCAGCAGCAGCGTGCCAGCGTCGAGAATGGAAAGGAATATGTCTCGCGTTCCATACGGTTGGGAGCTGGTCCACCACCACCACCTGTCCTTTGCTGTCCTGCGCGCACACCTACCATTGGCGACCACGTCCTCGTCGTGGAGTGATTGCCCTGTGTGCCGTGTTGGTGATTCGTCATTAGCCAGCGAGCTTGCATCTCGTTCATCATACATTTCAGTACTTGTGATTAGCAGCTGCATTCTTTTTATGTGAAACGAAGATTTTAAGTACAGTCATGGTATCACTAACTAGTTTCTCAGGGCCTGTTTAGTTCTAGAAAGAGAGTAAAAAATAGAGAAAATTTATAGAGGCGTACATTGTGAGAAAAAAACATGAAAATTGAGAGAGAAAAATTTGCAAACTGGAAGAACTCGGTTGTTTGCTAACGACGACGGCTGACAAGCTGGACTGTCACTCGACTACTCGAGGCACTCGATTTGAGGGGTACTAGAACCGAAAGCTATAGCTCGACACTCGACAGACAGGGCCACGGGGGGCACTTGTCAAAGCTTTCGTGTCTTTTGATGATGCGTGGAGTGGGGAGAGACGGCCGTAGAAAGAGATGTTTCACACAGCAGCCGGGGCATGCAGCATGCTGCAGGGCAGGTTGCCATGCACGGCATCTGCGTGTGTGTGATTCCGCTGCGTGCGCTGCAGGCGGGCAAAGCAAAGCGATCTGATGCGTCGACAGCATATAACCTCGTGCTTAGACCTTTGACCTTATATATGGACTGCCAACAGCGCAAATATGCCCCCGAGGAATATCTGCCCTGACGGAACGTGGCGCGCATTTTCACTTTTTTCCCCCTTTTTCCAGGTGAACGTGGACACGTCACACGTACGTGTCCTCTGTTTGCTCTTGAACTGTAGAGGTCGTACACGGATACGCTACACCAACGCGACTCCAAAGATTTATGACACCGAATAAGTATGCTACGAAAACGTAACTAATGAATAATCTAATGGTACTTATTTGATATCATAAAAGTTAGTACTTTATTATACAAATTTAGTCAAAGTCATAAAGTTTGACTCTCCAAAAAGAATGGAATCACTTATATTTTGAAACGGAGGGAGTAAGAGTATGTGGAATGTTCAAAGATTAACACGTTTCATGAATTCACTCTTATGAAGGCTATAAAAAATGTACGAGGGATGAAATATTGCTTATTTCACCTTTTTTTCCCCTCATATGCAAGGAAAACTAAGGTTTCTACTGAAGAAGTAACGTAATTCCCTACTCCTAGGTGTTTTTATTTCCTGGATGCCATTAGAGATATTGGAGCATACAAGACAAAAAAATGTACTACAAACCATTTCTTTGCAAAATGTAAAGTGCAGATGTGGAATACAGTAAAATCAGTGAAACACTAGAAAACACAGGCGCAGCGTTGCTGCGCCATAATTAAGTTGGCCATTGAGTGCAAAGAATTATCTTTATTTGTATCTTGTGCCCCCTAATTTGGGCGTTAATAACAATGTAAATATAGATTTACTATAATATCCGCTTTTGAATTTCGAGGTCAATGGAACTGCACAATGTAATCTGCCCAATGCCCTGCTTATTTTCAACAATTTAAGTAGCAACTATCATGACAGAACAACAAATTACATATATAAATTCTGAAATAGAAAAATTTTAAGCTCGATGTTGTAATGCATTTTGAGGTACCAACATTCTTCTGCTTTTGTAGCGCTACAAATATGAGTTCCGACCTCTTTTAACAACCTTGATGCTCTCCATCTCACTGCTCATTGGCTTAGCTAAGTACATAAAGATACTAATAATGGGTTAATAATTCTCAAGAAGTGATAAAAGAGTTTTTTCCGTATAAGGTTAGATTAGGAAATACTTTGTATGAATAAATGGTTGAACTTATGAAACTATTTGATTTTTTATGTCTTTTACAGCTATCCATGGAACCCATGAGAGGTGGGATTGATTGTGCCCGGGTTGAGTCATTGGATTGAACCAGACCAGAGATTTTTATCAGTTTGTTTGTTTCAGCTCATAGCCTATTTCTATTGTATATAGGTGGGACAGAAATTTTTGAGAGATAGCGATTAGAAAAAAAGATCAATGATGGGATAATGTAATGTTCCAAGTTGTAGGAAATTATTCTTGCTACTGAAGCTTTTTTTTTTTTTGAAAAATTCTGCTGAAGCGTTCGTTCCGTTCCTTGCTAAACAGACGATTTCATCATGGCCCAAGTGGTTGAAATCTACAGTGAAATGCATACAAAGAGACTCTCCATAAAGGATGGACCCATTATTTTTTACACTAAATACTATATAGATATAGTCAAAAGACTTTTATATGCATACAAACAAGTCTATTGTAGAGGAGAAACACGTTGCATTTGTTATGATTTCAGTCTTACATAAAAAGCCAATAACAGCCAGCAAATTGCGAAGCGCCAAAGATCTGTGATGACACCTGTTTGTATATAACATATAGTGCATACAGTAACATTTGGATCTCTAATGAGCCTAAATATAGAACATCTGTACAATGCAGTATATGATTGTTGATGCCCATAGTTGTGAAGATTAAAGCCACCAGCGTTACCTGGTAGGATAATCAAATGATCATGCTTCAAGATGCGGCATATGAACCTGGACAATGGAAGCCACCTGCATTAGCTATTTCTGGATCAACAGGTTTTAGTAGGAACAGACGATACTAATTCATGAGTGAGATTTACTCTTATATGTTCTAACCTTTGCACTGGAAACTCAAACCCATCAGAAGGTTGAAACTAAATAACCAGGGCACGGTACTAAATACAGATACATGTGAAATAAAGTTACATTTGTTGCGTCGACAGCATATAACCTCGTGCTTAGACCTTTGACCTTATATATGGATGCCAACAGCGCAAATATGCCCCCGAGGAATATCTGCCCTGACGGAACGTGGCGCGCATTTTCACTTTTTTCCCCCTTTTTCCAGGTGAACGTGGACACGTACGTGTCCTCTGTTTGCTCTTGAACTGTAGAGGTCGTACACGGATACGCTACGGCTACAAGTACGCCGCGCCTTTGCAAATACTACCGCCGTTCTTCTAAAATATAAGTCATTCCAACTTTTTTAGAGAGTTAAATTATTTTATCTTTGATCAAAATTATAGAGATGACTCTAAAGATTTATGACACCGAATAAGTTTTTTTTTTTTTTTGAGGGTCAACGGGGGGAGAGGCTCCCCACCTGATTTCATTCAACGGCTTTGTGGCAAGCCAAATGCCAGTACATTAGAGTTTAAGCATAAGTTAACACATCACCCTTTTCTACCATATTGTACTACATGGAAGAAATGATAGAACACCAGACATCAGCGACGGCTCGATCAGTTGCTGGCCATCGATGGCTCCAGAGCTGCGCATCCTCCCTACAAGCGTTCCAGAAGCGAGCATGGGATGCTGGTTCGTTGTTGAAGACGACGGCATTGCGGTGTTTCCACAAATGCCAACTTAGCAGTAGAAGGAAGACGTGGTAGTGCCTGGCCGGGACTATTGTCGGGCGGGGAACAGTCCACAGAGCTCGTACACTGCAGGCTGACTGATCAACGCCTAGGCTTGTCCATACCTGGTTCGCAAAGGGGCAGCGGAAAATAATGTGATCTGGATCCTCGGCTTGGGAACACAGTTCACAGCTTGCATCTTGGATGATATTTTTCTTGAGCAGGTTGGTTCGGCATTGGATCCTCTCCTGCACGAGCAGCCAAGCAAATAACTGAACACGCGGCGGCGCCCTGTTCTTCCACACGAAATCAGCGAAATCCTTTGTTAGAGGCCCTGTTGTTGCCATCAGGATTTTGTAGACCGGCCCGGCGCGAAGGACGCCGTCCTTTGCCGCAAGAGCCGAGGTGCGACGATCTTCGCCCGTGCGCAGTGTCACCAGTTCGAGGAGCTCATTTCGTTTCTGCAGCTCTCCTTGTGCCGACCTTGAGATTCGCGGCACCAGGTACCATGCCACACCGTCCTGCACGACGCTAGCCACTGAAATCTCTGTGCGTAGCGCGTGAGTATATAGCAGTGGGAAAGTCGCTCGCAGTCTGCCCACCGAGAGCCATCTGTCATGCCAAAAACTGGTTGCATGCCCGTTGTGCACTTCGCAGACAGTAACCGCTCTGTATAATGGGAGGATGGTCTTCAGTTCTTCCCAATGTGCTCCAACCAAATCACCATGAAACGTGACCAGGTCAACCTGCTCCCTTACCCAGCCTGCCCAGGACGATTCACTCGGACAGTGCAAGCGATGCAGCAACTTGAGAAGGAGACATTTGTTCTGAACCGCAATGCTTTTGATGCCAAGTCCGCCCTGCTCCTTTGGTAGGCAAGCTTGCTCCCAAGCTATGAGGCACTGTGCCCCGCTGACACTGTCTTCTCCTGACCACAGAAAAGCTCGACGCCGTTTGTCAAAAGCGTCAAGCACTCCCTGTGGGAGCGGTAGTACGGACATGGCATGGATCAGCTGGCTATCAAGAACTGTGTTTACCAAGATTGTCCTTCCCATTGGGTTTAGTAGAGAGGCCTGCCAACCGCACAGGTAACGGTCTGCCTTGGCGATGAGGGGGGTGAAAGCCGATAGTCGGAGCTTGTCGCTGGAGAGTGGCAGGCCCAAGTATGTTTGTGGGAAACCGCCGAGCTGACAACCGAGGACTGCCTGCAGTGGGGCCATATCGTCACCGGAGACGTGCATAGGCACGAGCGTGCTCTTGTCATAATTAATCCTCAATCCAATGAATTCTGAGAAGAGATCCAAAGTGGCTCGGAGCTGTTCAAGATCCTCACGGTCCGCCTTGAGCACAATGAGTGTGTCATCGGCGTACTGTAGGATCGGGCATGGTAAGTCCTCGGCAATCGGATGCCTGATCCTCCCATTCTGCTTCACCATCTGCTGTAGAACGTCGGCCACTAGAAGGAACAGATACGGCGACAGCGGGTCCCCTTGGCGCACACCCCGTTTGCAGGCGAACCATGGCCCCGGTCGTCCGTTCACCAGAACAGCGAGCTTGGAGGACTCCAGCATTTCTTGGATCCACTGGCACCATTGTGTAGGGAAGCCTCGTGCGGCCATGGTGGCAAGCAGGCAGTCCCAGCTGACAGTGTCAAAGGCTTTGGCGAAGTCCAGCTTCAAGACCAGCGTTGGGAGTTTCCGGCGGTTGCAACATTGAACTAGCTCCATGGCATAGACAAAGTTCTCAGCTAGGGAGCGACCGCGTATGAACCCAGTCTGATCCAGATTGATAAGCTTCGGAATTTCTTGTTGTAGTCGCGTGGTGAGCATTTTGGCGACAATCTTCAGTGAGCAATTCTGCAGACAAATGGGGCGGTAGTCCCCAGGCTTGAGTGGAGCTGCTACCTTGGGGATGAGCACAATGTATGCACGGTTGATTCTTTCGAGTTCTGCTTCCCCCGCCTGGAACGCCTGCGCCATGGCCATGACTGCGGGCGCCACTGTCTCCCACGCCGCTGTGTAGAAGCCCGGGCCAAATCCATCCGGGCCGGGTGAGCTGTTGCGGTTCATCCCGCACACGGCCACCAGAGCTTCTCGTTCCGTGAACGGCGCCACGAGCCCCGCCAGGTCGACAGCCGGCGCGTTCGCGTAGAGTGCACCCACGTCTAGCGAAGGCGCCGGTGCAGACTGTGCGCCCAGGAGCGCACGGAGGTGTTGTGTGAGCACTGTAGTCTTGCCGTCGTGGGTTGACACTTGCGTGCCGCCAACCTCCAGCACCCCGATGGCATTACGGCGGAGCCGCGCACAGGCATGCGCGTGGAAGAAGGCAGTGTTGGCGTCGCCTTCTCGGATTGCTCGCTGCTTGCCCCGTTGCTTCCAGTAGGCCGCCCGTTCACGTATTGAGAGTGCCAGTCGTTCCTGGCACGCCCTCCGTAGATTGATTTCCCCTGCAGACAAAAGCCGGCCTTCCTCGAGGACATCTAGTAAGTACATAACAAATTTGCAATTGAGGTGGAGGGATGGAGGAGCACGCTTACGCCGCGCCCAGCTCTTCGACGCGCACCTGACAGCTTTCAGCGACCCAACCAGCTTGGCAGTCACACCCTGAGGCACGACACTGTGCCAGGCCGGGAGAACAGTCGGAAGGAAGTCGTTGTGTTTGAGCCATGCATTCTCAAAGCGGAAGAGGTTGGGTTTAGGAATAGTGGTAGAGATCTTGAGGAGGATGGGAGTGTGATCAGATGTTGGTTTTGGAAGTGAGGTGAGAGTGGAGTTGGGGAACGTGGTGCTCATGCCAACGTTAAAGAACACGCGGTCTAAACGAGCTAAAGTAGGAGTTGCCCTGTGGTTAGACCACGTGAACAAACGATCAAGAAGAGGAAGATCGATAAGCCCCAGCTTGTTGATGCATTCATTGAACGCCTCCGCAAGCGTCGGGTTTAGGTTGCCATTACTATTATCCTCTTCGCCCCGAGTGAGGTTAAAATCACCCATCAGGATCCAATTCCCCTGAACTAGCGCAGCAATTTCCTCCAGATCCTTAAGGAAATCTATCGAGTCTCGATGGTCAGCAGGGGCGTACACATTTGTAACCGTGAAACCCGCACCAGACACAGTGGAAGAAAAGACAGTGGTGAGAGTTCGTTGCCGGCTGACAAACGACGTCATGAGCAGAGTGCGCGCGTTCCACGCTGTGATGAGGCCCCCACGGGTAGCGGTGGCGTCAACACAAACAAAGTCAGCCAGATGCTGAGGAAGGAAAGTGCGAGATTTCGCGTGGCCAGTGGAACAGAGCTTGGATTCTTGAAGACAGGCAACGTTGAGCGAGGACGACGCTAGAGTATCTCGCACAAGTTTGCATTTTTCAGGATCCCCTAAACCACGGACGTTCCACGAGAGCAACAGAAACGGAACAGTGCTGTTATTCATCGAATGATGTTCGGCACCAAGGTACAATCCTGCGCACACGCAGCCGGGGATAGGTGGAACACGCTAGCTTCAGGCTTACAGCACAGCAGAGAAATTCTAGACCAAGACGAACCGACAAGTACCAAGACACCACGGTGGAACAAGTTCGAGCAGGTGACAGGAGCAACAAGCAGCAACAAGCTAAGATTAAGACGACACACTAAACAGAACGACAAGCTAAGAAACAGTTCAAGCGCTAAACATCTATTGCAGCGCAGCGAGAGGCAGGAGAAGGACGGAGTCGCGCTACTGCTCTTCAGATAAGTCAAAGCAGTCCGCGCGTGGAGAGCCCCGAGTTCAATCATGTCGATCCTGCCAGCGCCCGGTCCAGTTCGCGGCCCGTGGCCGCGCCAGCTTCCAGAGCACGGTCTAAAGCATCGGCAGTCTCCTTCGTCAACCCAACAGCATCCGCAAGCTTGGAGAGATCTGCATCAGAGATAGGCTTCTTTGTTTGCTTGAGCAGTTTCTTCTTTGCCACTATCTTCTGAACCGGCTTGGAGCACAACTTGAGACTGTTCTGCAGTGCTTTCAGCTGAGTCGCTTTGTCAGAGGCGCTCACAAACTGACCATTGTCCTTGGCAGCTAGGCGTTCGCTGTTACGCTTGCCCAACACAGGTGCTTGCAGCTGCGCAGTGCGCCTGGAGCGAGTACGCGGCGGAGGTGGTGGTGGCGGGACCTCCTCATTTTCTGGGGGGTCCATGGACTGCGAGGAGGCGGGGGATGGTGGTGGCGGCGGGTGGCGGGTTTGCTTCTGTGGGTGGAGCGGTATGCCAGGTGAGCAGCAGCATGGGGTGGACGAGCGCGCGCGGAGCCGCCGGGGCTTGTGGAAGCTGAATGATGATCGGCAGAGTGGGCAGGCGCGGGAGGGGATAGGCGTTCAAGAACCCGTGGTACAGGATGGCCGCTCCCAAGAAAGCACCTGGCAAGATAGGCTGATTTGGCGGCTGGGCTGGCGGGGCAGGAGGTGGTGCTGGGCCGAACATCTGCTGTTCTCCCTCATCTGGCTCACCCTGTTGCCCGTTTGCTGGTGGAGCCGGTGGCCCAAAGTAGCTGATCCAGTTCCCATTTGCATCAAACTGGGGGACGACACCGAATAAGTAACTAATGAATAATCTAATGGTACTTATTTGATATCATAAAAGTTAGTACTTTGTTATACAAATTTGGTCAAAGTTCAGAAAGTTTGACTCTCCAAAAAAGTTAGTAAAGGTACGTGGAATGTTCAAAGATTAACACGTTACATGAATTCACTCTTATGAAGGCTATAAAAAACGTACGAGGGATGAAATATTGCTTATTTCACCTTTTTTCCCCTCATATGCAAGGAAAACTAAGGTTTCTACTGAAGAAGTAACGTAATTCCCTACTCCTAGGTGTTTTTATTTCCTGGATGCCATTAGAGATATTGGAGCATACAAGACAAAAAAATTGTACTACAAACCATTTCTTTGCAAATTGTAAAGTGCAGATGTGGAATACAGTAAAATCAGTGAAACATAAGGAAACACGGGGGACAAAAGTGTGCTCCTATGTTTTGGCCTGGCCAATATTTAACCAGCCCACCAGGCTGCTGTGAGGCCACCAAGGCTGCTGTGTGAGACGAAGGACGGGCTTCTAGTTGGACTGTATTGGAGAGGAGAAAACGGAAAAAGAAGGAAAATTGGCGTTAGAAGGCGAATCGGCCCAGTTACCTTGTTTCCAAGACGTCCAGCCCACCGCAGCCTCTCGGCCCAAAGACCCCAGCGCTGGCCAGCGCCGTCCAGCGCCACGGCCGCCGTCCGGCCGGCTCCCTCGCTGTTGGGAATGTCTAATTTGCGCGCGGCCGCACGGGAGGCGCCATGCGCTCGGCGGGCCCCACCATGCACACCCCACCGCCCACGGCATTCCACGTCGCGGACCCCTGCACGGCTCCGGCAAAAAAATTGTCTAGAATTTTTTCATGTCCAGAGGAAAAATTTGTTGAGAAATTTTATTTTGCAGCAAACTTTTGTGCAGTGAGAGAAAAAAAGTTTTGCGACAAATAAAATCTAGAAACTTTTTCTGGAAAAAAATTTTGTCCAACAAAAGTTTTGAAAAAAAATATTTTAACTCAAAATTTTGAATAAACTTTTTATAAGGAAAAAATTTGAAGAAAAGTTTTGCAACAAAATTTGAAGCAAAAGGTGAAAAACTTTTTCAAAAAATTTTTGCATCAAACTTTTCTAGAAAAGAAAAATAAAAAAAGAAAAAAAATACCTGCACGTCCCGCGTTGCCCGCCGGGGCCAGCGCTGCCGCCCACCGAGGCACCGCCGGGGCCGCGCCGACGCCCGCCGGGACCGTCGCCAGGCCGCTTCGCTCACAGCCCCGGCGCCGTCCGCGAACGGCCGCATGGATAGCTCGGCCCGGGGCCGAGCGGAGGCAGGGCGCCGACGCAGCCCGACGGCGGCGAGGCAGGCAGGACGGGGTCGGGGCATGGTCAGCGCGCGCAACGGACGGAGCTTCATCGGCGGACACCGGAGAGAGAAGTTGAGCCGCGTCTGTATGAACGGACGAGCGGTGGGAGGAAGAAAGGATAAATCTGATGCCGTGTGGGCGGACGAGCGGTGGGAGGAAGAAAGGATAAGTCTGATGCCGTGTGGGGTGGGTCCTGCGCATGTGCGGTCGCCGTGCGTAACTTCTGTCGCGTGAGCTCGAGCGTAGGATTGGGATTGCGCTCGCTGTTGCCGCACAGGCGGCACCCCGAACCCCTGGACTCTGGGAGTCTTTTACGCACATGCCATTAAAAAAGTTGGTGGTTACGCATATGCCATGAAAAAGTTCTGAGATATCTGTGTGCCATGAGCCCAACTTTGGTTTACCCCTGTGCCATTTTAGATGGATGGAGAGTTAACGGTGTTAACTGGGCTGTGCAAAGACGTTTTTGCCCTTATGTACATTAAGGTGTGTAAAAAATTTGAAAAGTGAAAAATAATTTGAAAAAAGTGTGAAAAATCAGAAAAAGTGGTAAATAATTTTTAAAAATCGTAAAAAATCAGAAAAGTGGGAAATATTTTTAAAATGCATAAAAATTATAAAAAATTGAAAATATTTTTTAAAATGCATAAAAACAGAAAAAGTCAAATTTATTTTTTTAAAAAAGGTAAAAAATCAGAAAAAGTGGAAATAAATTTTAAAAATATGGGAAAATCGTGAAAAATATGGAAAAAAGAAAATTGTGGGGAAATTTAGGAAAAATAAGTAAAAATCGAACATAAATTGTAAAAAAAAATAAAAAATAGGTGCATGACCTTTGCATGCCATCATCATAGTCCAGCTAGCTACTCCGTCCATTGTGCCATTTTGACCATTAGAAGAGCTTTGAAGGGATCAGTCGGAATTAATTAACGGGTACTTCTGATTACTAATCTTTGTAGGTTTAATTTAAAAAGCGCAAGCACCATGACTGATGACTTGATCTGCTGTCAGGAGTTGAGAACTTCCTGGAACCTTCAGAGCTGATGGGGATCTCATTCCAGCCGCTGCTGTCTCAAGGGACATGGCACGTTTACCATTGCATTACAGTTTATTTGCCGAGAAAGGCCGCGTTTAGATTGTTTCGCGAAAAAATTTACAGTATGTCGGGCACACATTTGAAGTATTAAATATAGACTAATTACAAAACTAATTACAGAGTATGTCAGTTCATCGCAAGACGAACCTAATGAGTCTAATTAATCCGTCATTAGCACATGTTTACTGTAGCAATTTATTGTCTAATCACGATCTAACTAGGCTCATTAGATTCGTCTCGCGAAGTACACTCCATCCATATAATGGGTTATTTTTTCAACTACATTTAATATGCCATGCATGTGAGGGAACATACTCGAAATTTTTTTTGCGAAACATCTAAACAGGGCCAAAAATTGACCATCTGCATTGTCGTTACTTTCAGAACTTATAGTTGAGTAGTAGTAGCTTGGAACTACCGACTGCGACTAGTCTTCATTGTCGAGCTCGGTTGGTCGATCGGCGTGGACAGGTCGTCATATACTAAAGAGGATGGAAGATCTGAAGCACTGGATTGACGCAGAAGATTCTTGGTCAAGCTTCCCTATCCTTTTACATGTCCTCTTGCTTGAGAAATACACATCATGGAGGAATGGCATTTTCCACAAAACTAAGAATGCTACAGGTACGGAACTTATTTCAGTTTGAACAGTCTGTGCACATCAAAGCTCAGGTCAGTCATTGCAGGTTGCGGCCAGCAGACTGGGCGCGGCGCGCAGGCTTGGCCACCCCTGGCCCGAGCGCCTGGCGCAGGGCCTGGCGCCTGCCGCCTGCCGCACGGCCTGGCTGGCGAGGCGCAGGCGCGCAGCCTTGGCCGCCCGAGCGCGCGCGCACGGCCGCCTCGCCGGGGGGCGCAGGGCCTGGGGGCCGCGCAGCGCCTCGGGGCAAGCGTGGGCGCAGCGCCTGCGGGCCTGGCGGGGGGGGGGGGGGGGGGGCGAGGGGCGGCGCAGCGCTTGCGTGCCGGCGGCGGCGGCGGGATCTTGGCGGCGGCGGCGGGGGGGCTAGGTCAGGTGAGCGCACGGGAGAAAGAACAGAGACAGAGAAAGAACGGGAGAGACAGCACAATAGAGATGCAAATGAGAGAAGGGCAAAATAGTCATTTCCACATGTGGGTCCCGCGTGTCAGAGCTATCAAACCGTTAAGTTCTCACGGAAGTTGGACGGAATGGCATGTGCGTAAACCAAAGTTGGGCTCATGGCACACAAGTATCTCAGAACTTTTTCGTGGCATGTGCGTAACCACCAACTTTTTTAATGGCATGTGCGTAAAAGACTCGGACTCTGGAGCTGGAGCACTGCTGCTCCAAGCAACAAGCATTCCCCGGTTTCCGCTCCCATCCAACACCAAAATGCAGGTACTTCAAATTTCCCCCAGATCTGCCGCCACCTCCAACGGCCCTCTGCAAAATGACGCCGCGCGCGCCGCCGGTGATCGACATGGATTCACTTCACCCACGGCCGCCGCCCGCCGCCCAAGATTCTACCTAGAAGCGAGGCTAGCATTTTCAGCCGATGATCAGTTCATTGCTGTTCATGGTTGCCTTTGCCGCCGCGGCCGGCTCCTCCGAAGAAGGAATTGACCCCGACGGGACTTTCAGCGATGGTCTCCGGCCCCGAATTGGACCACACCCTATAAAATCCTCCGCCCCTCGACCCGATTTCCCCTCCTTCCCGGCCTTCTTCCCCTCCCCGGCTCCCCGGCTTTCTACTCACCTCTGCCGCCCCGTTTTCTGCCCCGATTTCTGGCCTCCGATCTGCAATTTGCATCCCGACTCCCGAATCCCCAATCCCCAATTCCCCATCCGCACCGAGCGATCAAGAATCCAAAACCCACCCTCCCCCTCGTCTCTCTTCCTCCTCCTCCCCATCCGCATCGTGCATTAAGCCAAGAACCCTCCCCTCCTCGTTCTCCCCCTCCACACGAGCAAGAAGCCCAGAACCCTCCCCTCCTCCTCCCCAACCGCTTCGAGCAAGAAGGCAAAGAACCTCCCCTCGCCTCTGCTCCTCTTCCTCCCGAGATGGAGGAGCACCTCCTCATCGCCTCTCCTCCTCCGGAGACGATGGAGGATGTCGAGAAGCTCATCCGCGCGTCCGATCTGGCGGATCCGCGCATCTGCGCTTGTCAGCCATGCCAGGACGCTGGCATTGTTTGCGAGGGGGCCGCACATGCCGGAGTCCCAGGTCTTGGCGGCTGCCGCGGAGTCGCTCGAGAACGCGGCCACGGCGTTGTCCGCCTCCGAGGTCCGCGTGAGGCCCCAGGCAGCGGGGGCTCTCCTTCGCGCCTGCATCAAGATGGGCGTCGCTGCAGACGAGGCCGGGCTGGAGCAGCTTGCGGAGGACAGCAGGGACACGGCCGACGAGGCCGCGGAGGTCGTGCGCCTAGCCTCCGAATTCAAGGAGATCATGTCCTTCCAGCCACGCCGCGGCTGGCTGCGTCGGTTCGGGTCGTCTTCCGCCTCCCGGGCACCGCCGCCCTGGCCGAATTCCGGCGAGCACCAGGTACGATTACGGAATCCTCTCCCAATAAGTCAAGAACCATCAATGGCGCCATCCAAGAACTCGGACCCACGTGTCATTGACTCAACTGCAGAGACTCAACTGCAGAGGAACCTCTTCCGGATTATAGGCCCGTAGGACGTCTAATCGGAGGTAGAGGTAGGGGGCGGAGGCGACGACGTGGGTATGGGATCTTGATCATCATCTTTGGGGGCTTGCTTAACGCAGAGTTTTATTTCTTGGGTTTAGTCAATGAGGTCCTGACATGAGCGTACGAAGAAGAAGACGGTTCACAGATTGCTGGGCTCTTTGTCAGTCAGACAGAGGAGCAGTTTTTTTTTATTATTTCTTTCGAATTTCACAACTTTCATTGATGGGGTGGATCACAGATTGCTTGCAATGGGGTGGGATCAGGCAGAGGGCGGGACTGCAATGGGGTGGATCACAGATTGCAATCGGGGGCGCAGTGGGGGCTGAGGAGGACTAACGATAGCGCTAGGCACTGATCATGTTACATTTGGTTGCAATCTGAATAATGTTAGGATTATCAGTTCTCTAGCGTTTGTGGCTTCTTTTCAATTCCCGTGCGTGTAGTATTCAGTCTGAACCCAATGCAATCTGTACGGCAGGTTGATTCTATCTACTTTGCACTGTCCGGCGGCATTAATCTGCTGCCTTACATTGGGCGGGCCGGCCTCCTGAAGGACACTAGTGTCTATTCTGACGATTACCTGTGGTGGGTAAGCGTGTTGTTTTCATCCGTGTGGGGAGCCCTTGGGGTCGGCCTTCATGCCCAGGAGGAGGGAGGACACGGGTTCAAGCTGGTGGCGGGCTTCGGCAGGCTCTGCCGTCATGCAGCGACACCAGGTACGCATATGGCTGGAGTTTCCATCAGAATTCTGAAACGTGTACAGTACCTGGTTTCTTTCATTTATTTGGATCGGTCGTAAGGTTAATAACATACTAACGATTCGCTGTTATACTCGCGACGCAGGGCTCACCATTCTGGTGTGCTTCTTTTGCTACTGGCTGTCCCCATCTTCCTCTATGATGCTCACAGTTCTGTGCGTCCTTTTTGCTATTGCCCACTTTCTACTATGGCTTGCGGTACGTCTTCTCCTCACTTTGTTTCTTTATACAGAAGACTGTGTATGCTACTTGCTACATTTGGCTGCTTTTACAAATTACAAGCGTGAAGTGAAATAACCCCTTGTGCCAATTTTTACTTCAGCCCTTATGCAAGGGCCGAGGCCGCCCTTGATGCGTGATAACGAGGACGACAGAGGACTGATGCGCGCCCTGGGGAAGAGCTGATGGGGATCTGATTCTTTTAGCAGAAAGAACGCAGCCCGCAGCGGCAACAACGAGTGTGATTGCTCTGTCACTTTTGACAGATAGTAGGAGGATGTTCATAGTTAGATACTGTAGTTCATTTGTATGCAGAATGCAAGGGAACTCGAGGAACCGCCTAACAATTGATTTCATGGGGGTCTGATTCTTTTAGCAGAAAGAACGCAGCCCGCAGCGGCAATGAGTGTGATTGCTCTGTCACACAGATAGTAGGAGATGTTCATAGTTAGATGCGGTTCATTTGTATGCAAAATGCAAGGCAACTCGAAGCGCAGCCTAAAAATTGATGAATATAGTTGCAATTTGTACGCGTGCGTGACTGCTTTTCGCTAATGTGATTTACTTTCATATGAACAATGTTTTTGGAATAAACTCTTATCTCAGTTGTTGAAAAAAAAAGCGCCCTGTATCCTAATCAGATGATATATAGGATAAATAACAGATCTAGAGAATTCTGGCACGGCGAGGTTATACTACATCAAAGGGGTGAATAGGTGACCTATAACAATGCATAACTGGAAAAAATATACGAGGTTTTTGTACAACTTAAAAATTTCCCATAGGCATAGGTATACGAATTTCCCTATATATCTCCAGCTTCCTCAACTTCTTGTGGTATGAAAACTGTGTACGTAATCCCTGTCCACCAAAAGAACCACAGCTACAAGATATGCCGATTGGTAGGGGTTCAGCTGTTCAGGCTTCGTCGGAGACAATGATGTCATCATAAAAATAAAGACCATCAGTACAATGGCAGCTGCAATTATAAATCCCTGCAGAAACACGTGGACAGAAAAATGTTTAAATCCACGGGGCAGCATGTATTAACCAAAATAAAGTAAAGTTTATTGATTGTGTATGTGGTATTTTGGGAAGTTTTTTTTCTGAAAGCAGGTATTTGCATAGGTTTTTCAATTTTTTTCCAACAACTTTTATTTTCATCCATGACACCCACAAGTTGATATATTAGAGCCTCGTTTTGAAAAGGTCGATATATATTCAGATTCATCTGTTAATTTATTCTAACTCTATATTTCTGCTTTTAATTTGTTCTTTATGCAACCTTTTAGTATTTATTCTAAGCACAATGTAATGATTTAGTAGAAAAGAGAATCATTTTTTTTTTTGCGAGGAAGAATCACAATGCAATGGTAAACGGTAAGGTTATCGATCATATTACACTGGCAATGCATGGAAAGGGAATGTAGCATGCATGCAGGCTCAACCAAGTTTTTTTTTAACACAAGTTCGTCTAAGAAAAGGTTTCCTGTTCGATTTGTGCTGTGATATGACGTTATCAGATCGGTTGAACAGCCCTAACTTGCAGCAGACACTTCCCTACCAAATTAGAGAATAATACACAGTCGGATTATTACTATTGTGCGAAGTCATCAGGAGAGAAAGGATCGGATGGGACCTCACCCTACAGAAGATGTTCAGGGCCTTCCGGGCGGCGTCGCTCAACAGCGGCTGTTCCTGCTGTTGGGTCGGCGGCGGCCGCGGCGTCAAATAAAGGCCTTCTTCCATCCTGAAGTAGAGGCCATCGCTCGCCACGGCTTCCGCATAAAGTCTCGCCAGTTTTGCGTGAGGATCCTCCACCTCCAGGCGGCGGACGCACGTCGACCAGACGACGTAGGGAGGAAAGCCCATGAAGACCAGACGACGTAGCGGATCGGACGCACGGCCTCAGCCCTGAACAGACGACGAAGACCGACGGGTTTTTTTTTTTTGGTAATGACTAGTATATCAGGTGACCTGGAGAAGATGGATCCGAGTCCAATTACACGTGACAACTCTGGAGAGGATTCGACGGGCCCACCATCGCATTGCACGTTTGCTGCATGCGCGAGTAGCCGTGTGCCGGCTGGACCCTTTGCCGTACGTGCACGAGCAGTAAACAGATCTATACTCTTCCTGAATCTCTCTGTTTTTTTTTTGAAAGACCTAGACGATCCCGCATATATTAATATAAGGACAGAGTTTTACAAGAGAACCTCATAAATCAGGTGACACTGGTTCCCGATGTCTCCAGCTTGCTAGCTAGTTTATACAGTAGCATTTTCTTCTAGTTTAAGAACTGTGTACGTAAACCCTAGCACCAAAAGAACTACAGCTAGAAGAGCTGCCGCTTGGTAGGGGTTCAGCTGTTCAGACCTTGGAGTCGAAGACGATGATGTCATCATAAAAATATAGGCCATTAGTGCAATGGCAACTATTCCAATTATAAATCCCTGCAGAAATATGTGGACGACACAAAAATGTGTAAATCCAAGGAGTGGCACGTTAACCAAAAGAAAAAAAATCTTGATTGCGTATTCGGTATCTTTGGTAGCACAAGGTTTTTTCTCTGAATGGTATTTGCACGGGGTGTTTCAGTTTCTTGCAACTTTATTTGATCCATGACACCCACAAGTTGATATATATATTCAGATTCATCAGTAATTGAATTAATCTAACTCTGTATTCCTGCTTTTAATTTGGGATTTTCTTGAATTGAAGCAATCTTTTAATACTGTACGAGTATACAGAGTACTATGTAGTGATTATAGAAAGGAGAAGCACAATGTAATGGTAAACAGTAACATTATATTGACCGCATTGCACTGGAAATTGAAAGGGAATTGTAGGTTCGATTAAGTTTTTTTTATGCAGTTTATCTAAGAATAGGCTTTTCTGTTTGATTTGTGATAGTCTGATTCGTTCAACTGTGGTAGTAACTTGCAGTTATAATGTTGCTACGAAATTAGAGAATAACACATCATACACGATTACTATTCTTCGAAGCCAAGAGAGAAAGGAAGGGACCTCACCTTGCAGCAGTTGATCACAGCCTTCCAGGCGGCGTCGCTCAACAGCCGCTGTTCCTGCTGTTGAATCGGCGGCCGTGGGGTCAGATAAAGGCCTTCTTCCACATTGAGTAGAGGTCATCGATCGCTACGACTTCCGCGTAGAGTCTCACCAGCAGGTTAAAAAAACCATTTGAAACCGGTCCGGTAGCTAAATAGTTCACCGTCGAGTGCCGCCTGCCTGGCCACCGTCCGGCGCCTCCCTGGCCCGGCCGCCGTCGACCGCCGCCATGAGCCATCCCCCTTGCCCTGCGCCGGCTCGGGTGCGGCCGGCGCTGGGCCTACCCCTGCTGCTACACGCGGGAGAGAAGAGGAGCGGAGGAAGAAGGGAAGAGAGAGGCTAGGACACTGACAGGTGGACCCCACGCGTCAGGAGGAAGGAAAGGGGAAAGGGAAAAGGGGAACTGATTTTAGCCCTTCTCCCCTAAATGGCGAAATTGTGAAAGGGAATTCCCCTATAGAGTGAGAAAGGGGAAAGGGAAACTGTTGGAGACGATGTGAGCATGAGTTTGCTGTTTGCATGTCTTGGGGTGCCCTTTTTTTCTGTGTGTGAGCGCTTGTGTCCGCGCAGCTGACGCTTTGAACCGAAATAGTGGGGGCCGTGAACCTGGCCACGTGGACTTGGGGCGCTCGGGGTCACTGGGACATGTTTGATATGGGCCAAAAACTTGTGCTCGTGCCCGTGAGAGCCAGGTGGGCTTGTTTGATATCGTTGGCACTGGTCCTAGAGATGCAAAATCTCTTCTCTCTTGGCTCTGGCCCAACGCTCCTCATCTTCGTTTTTCCAGTGCCAGGCTCATTCCGTCCTTGCGTGCTCCTCGCTGCTGCATCCCGTCACCTCACTGGCTTCAACTTCGCTTCAACTTCTTCCTCCCGACGACAAGGACGAGGCGGCCCCACGGCGAGGATGAGGCGGTGGCGCTCGCTCCCTTCTCTCACCGGCGCGGCCCCTCGGCCCAATGTGCGGCCCCTTCCTCCACCGGCGGCACGCGCAGCGAGGAGGAGCACCGGCGCGCAGCCCCTTCCTCCACCAGTGGCACGTGGACGACAAGGAGGAGCCCCGCCGCGCAGCCCCTTCCTCCACCGGCGGCACGCGGATAGTGAGGAGCCCCAACGACGGGCTTAGCCGCCCACGGCTCGTCCTCGCGATTCCCCTCCCGCAATGGATGAGCTCGTGACCACGGCAGTCGGCGGAGGTGCTCGCGCGCGTCAAGCGAGCGCGCCAGGAGAAGGAGGAGCGAGCAGTGCGCGGAGGAGAAGGAGGCGCGAGCGGCGCACGGAGGTCCGCATTGACGAGGAGCATGCCACCCACCATGCTCATCAAGTGCTCGATGAAATGTCGAAGAGAAGAGTGGGGTGGTAAGCCTACCAAATATGTACGTGAGAGTATCCATAGCTTCTTGGACTAGAAATCAAACACCGGCTCAACTGAGCCTGACTCATCTCATGCATAGAAATCAAACAATGAGGTATGTGCAATATGAGCCTGGCCATGGCTGGCCACGGACTGGCCTCCCACGGCTCTGAAATCAAACACGCCCTGGGTGCACCTTGCGGCCAACGTGGGTTGAGCACGTCCGACACGTGTGGCCTACAGGGCCGATTTGGCGATCGCTGTGGGCTGTGCGGTCGCTGACTGGCGGTGCGGGCTGATGTTGATGACAGGTAGGCCCATGTCTGGTGAACCTTGACCTTGGACCCATGGACCAGGGTGTCGTCATCTCAGTGGTCCAGTACACCAGGTCTAGGGACTAGAGGGCGAGGACCGGCTGCAGAGCCGAGGTGGGGGCCACCGGGCCAGCCACGATACAGCTGCCAGATGGGGCCTGAGCGGCGGTCCCCCTTCACGCCGTAACGTTCTCCCCGCTTCCTCCCCGGTTCTCCTCTACTCCTCTCCGCGTCTCCCCCTCCGCCGCTTCGCGCAATCGGAGATGGCCGACAAAGTAATCGAAGCCGTTGCCCGGTCAATCCGCATTATGGGGGAGAGCGCTCTGAGGAGCAGCGCCGCCGAGCTCGCGGGGCTCGCCCTCGAGCTCGCCGACGTTGATTTCGGCGTCGACGACGTGCTCCGCGACGACCTGAGGGCGGCCGGGGACGCGTTGCGCCCGGCGGACAGCGCGAGAAGGTCGCAGGCCGTCCTCGACCTGCTCGGCGCGGCCACCGCACTGGAGGGAGCGGTTGGAGGCGACATGGAGTCCCTTCGACGCCGCGCGTCGGTGTTACCGTGTTGGCACTCGCGTGCCACGAGCATCGGCAAGCTGCAGAGGAGCTCGAGGAGTATCGGCGCGCCGCGGCGGAGCGGGAGGAGCTGCGGTTGCTGGTCCGTGGTGGATGCTGCTGCTTCGGGGGTGGCTTCCTCGCCGCGCCGAGAAGAGCGTGGAGACCATGGAGGACCCCCCCCCCCCCCCCCCCCCACCCCCCCTTCTCGTCGAGGATCCGTTTCCTCGCCAACCCCCTCAGGTATGCAGATGCAGGTATCAATCCAATTTGAGGTTTATTTCCGGATCTGGAATTGCGGGTTTATCCTTCGATTCGGGTGTGTTTGCAGGCAGTAGGTGAGGCCAAGCACGCGGCGGACTTCGTATCCAAGGGGTTGGCGCGACGCGACGAGCTGGTGGTGCTGGCCCGCGGGATCGAACAGTCTGCCAACGTTCTCGGAGTTCCCCACGATCTGGGCCGGACCACGGACGGACTAGTGGAGGCTGCGGCTGACAACGTGAGCGACGCCGTCGTGTTGGGCACTGCGGCAGACGAACTCGAGCGGGAGGCCGCTGCACAGCTCCGCGCTCTCCGTGCTCCCTTGGCGCGGCTGGCAGACGCGTGCCGGGAGCATCAGCAAGCGGCTGAAGCCAGGGAGGAGGTGCAGCGCGCTGCTGAGGAGAGGGCACAGCAGAGAGGGAATGCCGCTGGTACCGTCGAGCGGCTGCCGGCGCCTGGTCCCGTTCAGGTATGCCTGACTCTTGTCTGTTTTGTGGTGGTAGCATTCTCAGTGTTCTGCTGTCAACTTGTGGTTGACAAGACCATAGAGAATTAGAGATTGATCTAGGAGATGAGGAGATCAAAGATGAAGCATGTTTGCGGTCTGCAGCCAGCACCAAAGGCCTAGGTGCCTTAGTTGTGACAAATAAATAGTTTTTTTTTTGACAAATAATAGTGTGTAATGGCTCTTTTGCTTTTTTCTGCTCGCTGTTGTCTCGTGCTCCACCTGACTCAACATCCGTTTGAGTAGGTCTCTCATGGCACCTCTACTGCCTTGTTAATTCAAGCCGTCAAATGTCTGGGTCTTAAAAAAACTGAGAGTCTTGGGGTTCATTGGCCAACACGTCTGACCATTTCTTTAACGTAAACAGGGCAATCAGCTGAGCTCTGAATGCTCAGCCATGCAGGGCACAGCCCTGCTTGGCACTCTCAGCTCTCACCATGCTCCCTTACATGGGTGGGAAAGGAGCGGATGGCCTTCTGAATCCTGAAGTATACAGCTACCATCGGACTGTCGGCATCGCTTTTGCATGCTTGTGGTGCATTGTTGGCACTGGTGTGCCATGCCTGATGGGAAGGCGTCCATTCCTGCACACAATTGCCCGGGTCCTCGGCCGTGTCGGCATGCTAGGTACTTGAGCAATCCTCCCTGTTATATGTTCTAGCTATAACTTTACACTAGTTTGCATTATGGCATCCGTTGATTGGTAGCCCTGACAATAACTTGCATACTTCCTCTTGCAGCAGCAACTCTGCTTGTGATATTTTATTGCCGTTGGTAGCTAGCCCCAGATTGGACACAGGGCATTTGGGCGTTGGTCGCCATTGCAGTTTTGGTGCATGCTCTTCTTTTTGGCCTGGTACGTTGTAGTGAGCATATTCTTTGTTCTTTATATTAGTTCTCATACAGACTGAAATCCGACATCTGCCTTTGTTTTGCAGGCTTGTTATGACAGGGATCTGTGATCGAAGTGAATGAGGGTGATGATCCAGTGATATCCCCGGAATACTGATTCACATAGGTATAGGTATTCTTTGCCGCTTACTATCATCGACTACTGGCTGATCTGTGTGTCAGTGTTATTGCGATTCGTTCATATTAGTCTAGCACTTCAAATATCTGATGTGATGATATGATCATGCAACTGACAGCTGGAGTAAACAAAATGGCAACTGTAGATGGTATTATACCGATATCAGTAAATGGTATAACCGTACAAGTCTTATGCCCCACGGATGTGTTTACTATTCCAAAATACACTATACCTAGTGGCAGGTATTAATGGAGTATTCCATATGCTAATGCTGGAGCTTTAATACCTATTGTGAATGAAAATCATTTCAGAAATCGATACATCAGCCATAGTTCGTTTTTAATGACATGAATCAACATGTCAATGTGTTTGCAACTTAAGACAAGGAAAATCAGCTAGAATCTGTGAACAACCACATTAAGTGGGATATGGATCGTTGCTTGAGCAGAACAGTAGCATGTCGACAGCAAACTACGACTCATATTAATATTGTAGTGAAAAATAAGCTGTTTTAGCGACAATTGAAGTTATAAAAAACCTGCTGTCTTCAGCGAACCAAAGTAGGTAGAGCTATATAAAGGTCGTAGGCGGTGAAAGTAATTATGAATTGTGCAAATCATTTTTCTCTACAGGTAACTTGCTGGCATTTCAACAGTGATTTTGAAACTTTAGTTAGAGCATCAAACATTTCTTGTGTTAATGTACATTCATAAACCAAAATAGAAGGATAACTCAACAAATAACGTGTTAGAATCTAAGAATTGCATGCCAGAAAAACCTACAGACCGCTGACATGTCAAAGAAAACACCCTTTTTCGTGGTCAGCCAATCCCACTGACAAACCGAAGGAGCATCCAGTTTTTCTAACACAAGTGTTTTTTAAGGATTTTTTTTTCTGACACAAGTGTTGACGTTTTGAACCTGTATACAGTATACGCCAACATCTACAGTGAATTTGTATAAAGATAAAAAAAACAGACTCTCTTCTTGAAAGATATAGAGAACGTACACCTTGGAATTCTGATGAAAAAAATAGAGAACATGATGAACACCTGTTATTAACTCGAAAAATCTGGTGAAATAAAGTTCTCGCCAAAATATAATACATATATGCTCCTGTCCGGCTGTCCTTTAACATTGTTGGCATTATTCACTCTACGCATCTAGGTCTTCTGCATTTGCAAACCAGAAACCGATTCCGATGATGATGAGAGCTGAAATCGAAAACGCTGTCATTTGGAAGTTGTCCACAAAGTCAGGAGAGTGGAATGCATATCGGTTCACGAAACAGCAGGCCAGCAATGCAATGCCAAAACAAACTGAGAAACACTGCAAAAAAAAAAAGGCACAAGCACAAGTTATGGCGCATGTGAACACGATAAACTTAAAACAAGAACAGCTGAAGCCAATGATTTGTTTCTATTCTAACGCTGGATGGATCCCTAAGCATATGCATATGCATTCACGAAAGAAGAGACGGCAGGTTCGTCGACAGAGAGGGGCAACGAATTCGATCAGTACCACAATGAAGGTTTTGATGAACTTTCTGGTGGCGTCACTCGGTGTCGGAATTGCTGGTCGGCGCACGCCTTCTTCCAGGCTACGGTACGCTAGGTCCCTGTTGGCCGGCCGTGGCCGCTGCATGAAAGGGAGGGACATCGCGTGGAGCGCGCGCGCACGGGGTGGCCGGAACCTAAGCACGGCGAGGGCAGATTGCTGCTGCTGCAAAACTTGTGGATTCGTGAGGGCAAAGACCATTATACATGTCACCTGTGTTTTGGCGGCGCGTGTCAGCTTACAACTCTGCTCCTGCAATTCCCCGATCCGCGCTTCAGCCAGAATGGCGACGCTCTACGTCGACATTTGTGGGCCGACGCTAGCAGATCGACATTTGTGGGCCGATGCTATACAGCAGATCGACATTTGTAGTTGTAGGCCGACTTCTTGCCCCTTCAAAAAAAATGTTTACTTTGATTTTAGAGTTTTTCTTTTCTTTTCTTTGCATAGCCTCAGCACTTTTCACGGCTACTATAAAAGGCAAAACTTGCATAAACACCAAGTCGCTTCGAGTTTGACATTGCCCCTATAAGCCATTTATTGTAAATACTCACTTGCTTACTCAATTTTGTTAAAGAACCATTCCGCTGTGCGTAGATTTAACCGAATCAACTTGCCAAAATAAAACAAGTACATCTTGAGGTAGCATTAGCATAGTCAAACTTGTCCAAGTGCTTGCTTGGAGGTTCATTCACTATTTTGCATTTAAATTTTTCATACATACTATGAGACTCGTGTGACAGTTTAATTTCTCATTAGCTATTCTTTCTGTGGAAATTCCAAAAAAATATGTCGAGATTATGCTCCTAGATACATCTAACTTCTATAAAAATCATATTGATGGCCTGCTATTTTGAAAACGTGTTGAATCGGTTACCGTCTATGCACGCTGAGTGGGTATTTGCAACACAATTAGTAGGTGGATGGGTAATAGCAACAAAATAACTTATGTGGAGCAATATTAAACATAAAATAGTTTTTATGAAGGTGTTTAGGCAATTTCCCCCCTACTATAATGATGGAATGGCAGAACATGGGCCAGAGCTTTGCTGAGATATCTCAGTTGGCCTTTTACTTTACCAAACTAGCGGTAACAACAGCTAACGTTGCTGGCATGCTCCACACCAACACGTTACTGGTAATGTTGTAAACTGCCATCACACATTCACACTATGAGCACTAAGATAGCAAGTGACATCATCTTCTTGAGGATTCGTTTTTTCCCATTCCTTCTAAACACACTATTATCTGCGGATTCAGTTTGTTTTTAGAATGAACATGTATTGATCTTAGCACAGTACACCGGCTCTCTTACAAACAAGAACTCAGAAAAAAGGAAAATTACAAAGAAGATTAAAACTCTTCCTAATCATCTTCCTTGACGACTTCAGGGATCTGTTCGTCACCGCCATCCAAACCGCTTCCCAATCGTCGCCGGACGCCAGAGCCAAACTCCACAAAGTAGAGGCCGCAGAGGAGGGCTTACTGCTAGGCGCAGATGCCGAGTACAACGCCTCCCAAGCGCATCGGCCAACTCCGGCACCCACGACGCAACCGTCAAAACCAACGCCGGCAACCCGAGCAAAACTCGGATTTCCACCAGAGATCATATTCCTCAGGATTAAACAGGTCAGCAACATCATCACCTGAAAAAGATGACGATGCGCTAGCCTTGGACTCCAACACAGGTCTCCCCGGCCTCTCCAATGGCGTCGGAGTAGATCGCCACCGGAGAACGGAAGAAGCCGGGAGAAATTATTCCCCTGCAACGCCGTCGCTTCCGCATCGCCGACGCCGCCAGGAACAAGAAGCTGCATAGGAGCCACGCTCCTCCGGCAAACCCTAGTTCCGCCGCCAACGATCGACGGTGAACAAACCCTAGACCTAAAACTCAACTCAATTAAGGACTCGATCTACTAAAGTATGGACCCCGCTTCCCTTGTCACCGGCTAAAGGCCGGCGACAGAGGGAAACGGGGGCCAGGAACAGCGGCGGCGGCGGCGCGCGAGGCGGTTCCGCGAGTCGCTGGCGGGCAGGCGATATGGGATCTGGACTGTTCCTTCGGCAATATTGTTATTGTCGATCCTTTCTGCGGATTCAGTTTCAGTAATAGAGAAATGCACCGGAATCTTTGTTCCTGCCTGGCACGATCGCGGAGACCGGACGCCGATGAAGCCGGCACCGAACGCCTGGCTCGCGCTAATATAATCTCCCTGACCGGACCGGACCCGCGTGCTCGGCTCTCCCCTCCCTCTCCTCTTCCCCCGCTCGCGGCCGCCCGCGCTCGCTCTCGGCTCTCCTTCCTCGCTCGCCTCGAAACCCCAGAATGCCCCCACCCGAAATCCACAGAGCCTAGAGGAGCAGTGCGGGAGGAGAGGAGAGATGGACGCCGCCGCCGCGACCGCCTTGGTCGTCGCGTGCGCGGAGTCATCCCTGCCGAGCAAGGCTGAGGACCTCCTGACGCTGGCGGAGAAGCTGGGGACGGCCGCTGACCGCTGCGGCGTTCCGAAGACGAGGCTCGTCGCCGCCGCTGACAAGCTGTCCCGGGCGGAGGAATCGACGCGCCTCGAGGCGGTCCTCGAGCTCGGCACCGCCGCGGCGCCGCCGACGCGATGGGGGAGGCGGCGACCACTCTGGCGCGCGCGTGCAAGGGGTTCGGCCACCTGGTGGGTGCGATCTGTTAGACCCCTAGGATCACTAGATGCACAAATAGCCGGGATCTTTGAGTTTCACAGAGAGACATAGAAGTTCTAGGATGCACATGCACGGACTACTACTAGGGGTAGAGAGAGGAGGGGAGAGCGGGGTCGTACCTTCGCCGCGGGGCGCGGCAGCGGCGGCGGAGGAGCTCGACCCGGCCATCTCGTTCGCGTGGTGAAGTTTGCCCTAGGGCAGCGACGCGCAGTGCCGGTGCCTCGCGCCGGTGGTCGTCGGGGCGTTGGGGTGACGGTGCTTCCCGTTGCTCCTGCGCCCCCCGGATCGGTGGGTGTGTTGGTGGGGGGGTGGCGGCTCTGGTGAACCTCGTGCCTAGAGCCGCCCGGCCCCCACCTCTTTATATGGCGCAGTGCAACAGGGGCCCGCCAACCATTAGGGTTGGTGCACCCCCGATCAGGGCGCTTAGATCTAGGCCCAGTGGGCCGTTGGGCCCACTGGAGGGAGATCAATTCTAACATTCTCCCCCTTGATCTCACTTTTAACTTTTGTACTCTGAAAGGACTCTTTTCAAAGTACTTTGTCTCATCACAGGTGAACTTGTAGAGCATGTTTCATCGTCACGGTAATTTCCGATAGAATCAACCAGCTACAACTTATCCCTCTGTTTTTGAAACAATGAAACTTTTTTCTTTTCGGGCCTTTTGTAATCCAGGAATCATAGGCTTTCCCTTAACCCCATGCCGGCTAAGTGTTCCTTGAACACATTGGGTGGTAAGCCTTTTGTTAGCGGATCCGCAAGCATATTCTTTGTCCCTATATGCTCGAGACTTATGGTGCGATCCTGGATTCTATCTTTCACAACATAGTACTTTACCTCAATTGGTTTGGAAGCATTACTAGATTTGTTGTTGTGAGCATAGAATACTGCTGCCTGATTGTCGCAGTACATCTTTAGTGGTTTTTGAATACTATCAACCACTTTCAAACCGGGTACAAATTTCTTAAACCACAATGCCTGCCCCAAGGCCTCATTACAAGCTATAAACTCTGCATACATCGTAGATGATGCAGTGATACTTTGTTTTGAGCTTCTCCATGAGACAGCTCCCCCTGCGAGAGTGAACACATAACCCGTGGTGGATTTTCTGTCATCTATATCTCCCGCATAATCTGCATCTGCATACCCCTTTATTTCCAAGGAATCAGATCTTGTATATGTAAGCATGAGACCTGTTGTGCCTTGCGCATAACGCAACGCTTTCTTTACCATTTTCCAGTGCTCCATGCCTGGATTTTCTTGGTATCTACCAAGTACCCCGGTGACAAAAGATAAGTCAGGGCGAGTGCATACTTGCGCATACTGTAGGCTTCCAACAGCCGAAGCATATGGAACCGCTTTCATTTGATCGAGCTCGTATTGGTTTCTGGGACACTGAAACCTCCCATATTTATCGCCCTTAACTATAGGTGCAGGTGTGGCTTTGCTTGCATGCATATTGAATTTCTTTAGAACTTTTTCTAAATATGCCTTTTGCGATAATCCTAATACCCCATTCCTTCTATCTCGGTGAATTTCTATGCCTAAAACATATGATGCTTCACCAAGATCTTTCATATCAAAGTTTGTGGACAAGAATTTCTTTGTTTCCAGTAGCAGACTGACATCACTGCTAGCAAGTAAAATGTCATCCACATACAAGATTAGGAAAATAAATTTCCCTCTCTTAAATTTTGCGTAAACGCAGTTGTCCTCTACGTTCACTATAAACCCAAATTTCTTTATCACACTGTCAAACTTTAAGTACCACTGTCTAGAGGCTTGCTTTAATCCATAAATGGATTTATTTAGACGGCATCCCTTATCTTCTTTGTCTTTCATGATAAAACCCTTAGGTTGTTTCATGTAAACTCTTTCTTCTAGTTCTCCATTGAGAAATGCCGTCTTTACATCCATCTGATGTAATTCTAGGTTGTAATGTGCCACTAATGCCATCACTACTCTGAAGGAATCTTTACAAGAGACTGGAGAAAAAGTCTCTTTGTAATCAATCCCTTCTCTTTGCGTGAAACCTTTTGCCACAAGTCGTGCTTTGTACTTTTCTATGTTCCCTCTGGAGTCATATTTAGTTTTGTAGACCCACTTACAGCCTACTGTTTTGGCTCCTTTAGGAATTTCTTCCAGTTCCCAAACATGGTTGGAACTCATTGACCTCATCTCTTCTTCCATGGCCTTTTGCCACTCCGATGAGTGAGGACTACTCATGGCTTCTTCATATGTCGTGGGGTCACCCTCCATATGAACTTCTATTAAATTATTTAGTTCATAGATGTCAGAGGAAATTGCAGGTCTCCTGGCTCTTTGAGACCTTCTAAGGCCCTCTTGTTGTGGTACATTTTGTGCTTGAATCTCTGGCACGTTTTGTACTACTATTTCTGGCACGTTCTGTACCACTGTTTCTGGCACGTTCTGTGCCACTGTTTCTGGCACGTTCTGTGCCACTATTTCTGGCACATTCTCTGTGGGTGGTGGCTGCGGTGGCTCTTCCTCATGTGCAACAGTAGTTTCTATCAGTTCCTGAAGGACAGGTTCCGGATTTTCACTGACAGTTGCCATGGGAGGAATCATAGCAGGCGCTGGCACCTCAACTGCAGGAGCTATCGGTGGAATCACAACCGTAGGAGCTGTAGGTGCAGCTAAAACAGGTAACTCGAAGAAAGGTTCTTGAACCATTGGAATAGGTACATACACCCGTTTTTCTTCAAGATCAATCTTTCGAGCAACCATGCTCCCCCTCATCATGTGGTCCTCTATAAAAACAGCGTGTCTCGTTTCTATAAACTTTGTGTATCCGTTAGGACAGTAAAAACGAAAACCTTTTGACTTTTCAGGATAGCCAATGAAATGGCAGCTCACTGTCTTGGGATCTAACTTCCCAATCTTTGGGTTAAATATTTTAGCTTCAGCAGGGCTCCCCCATACCCTCAGGTGGTTCAGGGATGGTACTCTCCCTGTCCATAGTTCGTACGGTGTTTTAGGCACCGACTTACTAGGCACTCTATTTAGAATATGAATGGCGGTTTTTAACGCCTCCATCCATAATCCCAATGGTAAGGTGGAGTAACTCATCATGCTTCGCACCATATCCATTAGGGTACGGTTACGTCTTTCAGCTACTCCATTTTGCTGAGGCTCGCCCGGTGTAGAATATTGGGCTCTTATTCCATTTTCCTGTAAGAACCTTGCAAAAGGTCCAGGCACTTGGCCATATGGGGTATGGCGACCATAGTACTCCCCTCCACGGTCGCTTCTCACTATTTTAATTCTTTTCTCTAGTTGGTTCTCAACTTCTGCTTTGAATATTTTAAATTTATCCAACGCTTCCGATCTTTCTTTAATTGGATAAATGTAGCCAAACCGGGAGTAATCATCAGTGAACGTTATAAACGAGTCATAACCATCCACACTTTTCACAGGAAACGGTCCACAAATATCAGTGTGGATTATCTCTAAATTTCCCGCGCTTCGATTGGCTCCTTTTTTAATTTGTTTCACATATTTTCCTTTAATGCAATCTACGCATTGTTCTAAGTCTGAGAACTCTAGCGGAGGTAGAATTTCATTCTTTACTAATGTTTCTATTCTCCCCCTCGAAATATGGCCTAAACGACAGTGCCATAATTTCGACGATTCTGTTTGAGTTCTCTTTCTTTTCTTTGTCGCTTTCTCTGACAAGGATACATCAACATTCACATTACACACAGAATGCACTTTATCACGTATGGATAACAAATAAAGCTCATCATGAAGGTATGCAACACCAACACAATCATTATTCAACCAAATGGCACACTTGCCATCACCAAAATGACAATTAAAACCATCTTTGTCCAAACGCGAAATACTAATCAAGTTTCTTTGAAGCGAAGGAACATAAAGTACGTCTTTAAGCAAAAGTGTAAAACTATCAACTAAGTCGAGGGAGACGTCGCCGACAGCTTCGACCTTTGCTTGTACTCCATTTGCGACTTCAACGCATCTTGCGCTTCTTAGCGTAGTCCTTGTCGAATGGAATCCCTGTAAAGAGTTTGCAACATGAACAGTTGCACCCGAGTCAATCCACCAAGTAGATTTAGAAAACTGTGTATACAAGGATTCATTTACAAATGAAATTACATTTACATTCTCACCTTTAGCAGCCATCACAGACTTTAGCCAGTCGGGGCAGTTATGCTTGAAGTGTCCCTCCTTGTGGCAGTGATGACACACATTGTTGTTCGGCTGAGGAGCCCTCTGCTGATTCTGATGCATAGGAGCTTTGCCATTTGCCTTGGAGGAGGATCCAGTATGGAAGTTCTTTTTCTTTTTCTCCCTCATGAAGTTGAGAGAGCCACCATTTAAGTTCTTCATCCTCTCCTCCTCTTCCACACACTGAGCAATGGTCTTTTCCATATCCCACTGCTCCGGGTGCATGTTGTAGTTGATCACAAAGTTCTCAAACTCCTTTGGGAGAGAAGCAAAAACCAAATGAATCATGTGCTTCGCAGAGAAGTCTAACTCAAGTGGCTTCAGCTTGGCATTCATGTTGCTCATCCGAAGGATGTGATCTCTTATGCCCCCTCCATTATACTTTTCATTGACCAACTTCTTTAGCAGCTGTGTGCCATAAGTCTTTGAAGAGCCAGTGAACTGACTCTTTATCCTCTCAAGGTACTCCTCAGTGGAGACACACTCTTCAATCGAGCCCAAGAAAACTGGCTCAATCGTGTTCTTTATCAGTGCCATGCACTTCTTATTGGCATTTAGCCACTGTCTGTTTGAGAGGGTGTAAGCCATCTCAAGAGGGGCATGATCCCTCTCCCTTTTCTCCCAGTCTGCATCAGACTCATTTTCAGCTCTCACCGGTTTCGGTGGCTCTTCTGGCTGTGGTGTGGTGGTCACCCACTCAAGGTCATTGCAGATGAAGGCGAAATCAATCTTTTTCCTCCACTCTGCATAGTTGTCTCCCATGAGAACCGGAATTTCCTTGAGACTAGCCATTAAGTTGGAACCTCCTGAAATTCACAATTAAAGGTGAGAAAAATAACAATTACATGCATTAATCCAACGTTGGTCAAAAATAATACATACAACTGTTTATGCAATTTAAATCTACATCACCGTTGGGCAGAAATAGAAATAAAAGCATATATCCTTTTAAATCATGATACAATTATTAACAACGTTGGTCAGAAAATAATCATATCATAATCTGTTCAAAAAATTCACTTTAATCATTCTTTCAAATTTAATTATCCCGTTGGTTCAAATTAAATTGAAAAGAACAACATATTTAACTTTGCAGCGGAAACATGAATAAAATTCATAAACCTTTACTATTCAGGGGCATAAACTTTCAATTTTGTACTTCTAAACATTTATCTCGTTGGTTCAAAATGCATAGAAATTCAAAATATACAAAAACTATCAAAATATGTGAAATATACCCCTGAAAAACATTTGAACAAATGAAAAAAGTCACTGTGCACGGCTTTCATTTTTGGCCCACGACCGAAAACGGCCCGTGGCCTGCTCACGCGCGCGCGCCTGGGCCTGCGGCCCGGCAGCCAACGGCTGGGCTGCCGAGGCGGCCCAGCGTCGCGCCCCTCTTGGGCCGTTTCCGGCCTGCTCGACCGAGCGACCGGCCCGCGCTCGGTCAACGCGTGCGCTTGCGCGTGCGCCTGGGCCCGCGGCCCGGCAGCCAACGGCTGGGCTGCCGAGGCGGCCCAGTGCCGCGCCCCTCTCGGGCCGTATTCGGCCCAGCCGACCGAGCGACGCCCGCCGGCCGTCCGATCGAAGATCGACGGCCGAGCGGCGTCCCCGGCGCTGATGGCGCATATAAAAGGCGTGGCCGGCGGGGGGGGAAACCCTAGCCCTCATTTCTCCTCCCCCCCGCCCCTCTCGAGCCCGCAGCGACGGCGCCGGCGGCGCCTTCTCTGCCGCGCGCGGCGGCCGCCATGGCGCTGCCGGCGGCGGTGAGGGGAGGTGCCGCCGGCGCTCGGCCGCGGCTCCCCTCCCTCCTCTGTCCTCCCCCTTTCCCCCTCCTTCTCCCCCACAGCGAGATCCGGAGGACCGGCGCTCGGCCGGACTTGGAGAAGACGACGGCGCCGCCGTGGCGCCCCTCGCCGGTGAGCGCGTTCCCCTTGTGGGAGAGCGCGCCGCCGTCGAGGAGTGCCGTGGTGGCTCCTGGCCCAAGCCCGCGCGCGCGCGGTGGTATTCCGCGGCCGCGGCTCGGCTCTGTCCGGCGGCGATGGACGCCGGCGGCGAGGTAGGTAGGGCCTGGCGGCCTCTCCCCCTCTCCTCTTTGCTTTGCTTTTACCCTAGATCTAGATCTAGGGTTAGGGTTAGGGTTAGGGTTTCGGTTTTCTTTTCTTTTTCGATTTTCAATCGATTTTTCATCCATTCCCGATCTATTTCTACTTCTAGTAGGCGTATGATACCAATGTTAGACCCCTAGGATCACTAGATGCACAAATAGCCGGGATCTTTGAGTTTCACAGAGAGACATAGAAGTTCTAGGATGCACATGCACGGACTACTACTAGGGGTAGAGAGAGGAGGGGAGAGCGGGGTCGTACCTTCGCCGCGGGGCGCGGCAGCGGCGGCGGAGGAGCTCGACCCGGCCATCTCGTTCGCGTGGTGAAGTTTGCCCTAGGGCAGCGACGCGCAGTGCCGGTGCCTCGCGCCGGTGGTCGTCGGGGCGTTGGGGTGACGGTGCTTCCCGTTGCTCCTGCGCCCCCCGGATCGGTGGGTGTGTTGGTGGGGGGTGGCGGCTCTGGTGAACCTCGTGCCTAGAGCCGCCCGGCCCCCACCTCTTTATATGGCGCAGTGCAACAGGGGCCCGCCAACCATTAGGGTTGGTGCACCCCCGATCAGGGCGCTTAGATCTAGGCCCAGTGGGCCGTTGGGCCCACTGGAGGGAGATCAATTCTAACACGATCAGGGCGGTGCGGGCCGCCGCGGAGGAGGAGGCGGCCGAGGGGATTCGCTGGGTGCATTAAGGCGTGGTGGGCGAAGCTGAGGCAGAGCAAGAACGGTGGGGTACCGGACCAAACGAGATCCTCTGCAGTTACTTCACCTGCAGTTGAGTCACTGACATATAGGCCCTGGTCCGCTCGGACCCACGTGTCATTGACTCAACTGCAGAGACTCAACTGCAGAGGAACCCGTACCGGACCCGGAGGCCCCTCTCATCTGACTTCGTGGCACTCGCACAAGGGGGCGACGGTCGCCGACCTTCCTGCTGCCGGCCAGGTATGCTGTCAGAAAGGACCCTTTCTTGCGTTCTTGGGGTGCCTTTGGCACAGCTCCTCCCGGGGTGCTTCAGCTCCGCGCTACAGAGTTTGACACTGTGCGGGACTGTACTGCCCTGTAGCATGGAGCTAAAACGAATCCCCAGATGCTACAGTCAACAGCGCGAAGGAGGAGCCGGCGGAGCTGAAAAAAGTGGCTCTCCCGGCTCCGCGCTACAGTGCATCTACAGGGAACTACATTAGCTGGAGCTGGAGCACCCCGAAGCGCTGCCAAACGAGGCCTAAACTTGGCGTGCCGCGCACCGGGTGCCCGACACTCTACGTGCACTTCCGCACAGCAGAGACAGCACAACTATCGCTAACCCGCCCAAGACTCCAGCAAGATTTTAGTGCAAGAACACATCAACCAGCCGATCGAACACTCTACCCGTGCAAACACGAACCCCGGGCGCGCGATCGAACACCTGGCCTGCGTCTCCGCACGCCACGCACCCCCGACCCTGACCGCGGCCGCCGTCGCCAGTTGAGCCAAGATGCCAGAGGTTCACAGGCGGGTTGCCGCTGCCACTGGTGGCAGTCTGGCAGACTGCCAGAGGTTGACGCCTACTGTAGTCCTTGGGTGGGTCTGCGAGCTGCTGGTTTTTTCAGGTCCAACTGATGTTATCAGTGATAAATAACCATAATACATTGATTGTCAACAGGACAGCAACTGGCGCAGCGAGAGGATCGCAGGCTGTTCAGCTATGCAGGGATGTGCCCTCGTTGCCTCTCTTACGCTCCTCCCTTACATGGGACCGGATGGCGTGCTCAAGCCGAACGTCTACGACCTTTGGTACCGTCAGTTTGTTGGCGTCTCGTTCTCCTTGATCTGGTGCTTAGTCAGTGTCAGCGTTCCCTGCCTCTTCGTACGATCTCGGGTTCAGTATTTCTACGCCAGGCTCTTCAGCCGCATTGGCATGTTAGGTATCAACATATCTCTTGTTATACGAGTTGGCAGATGACATTTCTTTTAGGTTGATAGCTCATTAGCTCTGACATAAATCTGAATGTTCCTCCTCCTTGCAGCTGCTACACTTCTTGTGATTTTCTATTGCTACTGGATGCTATTCCCAGAATGGGTAGGAGCGCTTTGGATCTTGTCCATTGGTTCAGCCCTTCTGCACTTCGGCTTTTTTGTATGGGTAAGTGTAAGCAGTAGTTAGCTCAGTTTTCTTTGTTCCCATCTTTTTATACAAACTGATGTCAACCTTTGATCTTTGTTGTGCAGGCTTGCACAGATGGTGATATGTGATCGCGCATTTGGTGGTATCGAGATGGTCAACTAGATTGACAGTCTCCAAAGGGAGTAGATAGCGCATTTGGTGGTATTCAGATGGTCAACTAGGTTGATAGAGCATTCTAGAGCTGTAGTGTTGCTTCTTTGGCAAAATTGTATAGATTGACTTCTCTGTTTTGTGGCATTCTTGGATTTGTTCTTTTGACCAACCTGTCTGCGAACATTACCGTCAGCTCCTGATGGAATGTAATTGTATATGCTATTCGATGTTGTTAACCTGTTGATAGAATTGCCTGAGCAGTAGTTCACTACTTGTGCTGCTTCTTTTTGGCAACAGATCCTAACAATGTTATATGATCTGTCCTGAAATGAAATGTTCTTATCATGACCTGCTAGTTCACAGTCTCATGTCTTTTGAGCCCCCGATACATCATTGAATTTACTACATATATCAGCTCAACTGTCCTTGAGCAATTTCGAAGTGTAAATGCCTTTCAGAACAGAACACCAAATGAAACACTCATGCTCAATTGCAAAAACAGGGTGAGTAGGGGGTGCTTTTATGAAGAAAAACATATACAGACTTAGTCAATCTGGAAACAAGAACAACAGATGCCCAGTGGAACAGTCATGCTCAATTACACTCTTGAACAGATGACTCTTAAATTCAGGTGGTGGCATCATGCATTGAGATCAGAATTTTATCCAATAAAAAGCTCAAGAAACCTAGAAAGATACGAATGCAGATTTTGCTTGAGTAATAAGGATTGTTGGGTAAAAGATACCATACAGCAGCAAAACATGGTGAATTTTACGGAGACACTTGCAGTTGCAGTGAAGAGACATGAAGCAGAATGCATCAGTTGGGCCAATGCCAAGTCAAACTATATAAACACTGTTGTTGGGCGAAAGATACTAAGCAGCAAACCATGGTGGACTTAACGGAGACATACTTGCAATTGGGAAGGGTTGCAGTGGAGAGACATGAATCAGAATGCTCAACTTGGGCAATGCCAAAGGACAAGACAAAGTATAGAAGTAGTATATATGCTTAACTTGGGGCAAAGTTTAACTTGAGTAAGCGCTAAAACGCCCCACGCGCCTAGGCATGTCTGGTGATGCTGTTGGTTGGAGACACGCTCTTGGCTACATGTTTCCAACCAGAGCACAGATGGGAAAATAATATGGTATAGCATTAGCTTCCAAAAATCTAAAATACCACAGCAGTTTCCCGGGGTACACATTATCGACATTCTCTACGTCTCTAGGTCGCCGTCTTCATGTGTCATGAGAAAAATGAATCCGACCACAATGAGAACCACAACAGAGCAGAATATCATTACGAAGTTGTCCTCCATCTCAGGATCGTGGTATGCATACCGCAGCACAAAAAGGCAGGCCAACATCACAATGCCAACAGTAGCTGCAAAACACTGCAATAGCACAAACAAACGTCAACCGGAAGAAAGTTAGCGACGGGCTGTAATGTTGGGAACTGTGATCCGCCGCAATGCAAGCATTGATCGGCCTACTGATTCAGAACTCGGAAGAAGTGGCTGCATGCTGGTAAGCATCTGGGCATATTGCTAGGGATGAAAGGGAGGGGAGATCTAGTTTGAGAGTACCCTCAAGAAGACTGCAAAAGTTCCTGGTGGCCTGGCTCGCCCTCGGCCTCGGGTAGTTTGCTCCCAGTTGCACGTACGCGGGGTCCCAGAGCGGCCTGGTGGATAAGACCGTCATGTAATAAGGGAAGGCCATTGGTGGTGGCCGCTGGCCGGACCAGGATCGGAGCTTGTTTCACTGGCACGGCGAGGGCAGAGTCCCGGCGGCAGGCAGGATGAGGGGGGCAACTGACGGACAAAGGGATGGTGTTTGGATGGGTCGACCAATATCGCAGGATCGATCGGAAAACGCCTTCGGTTTTATCCGTTTTTTCGACTAAACGTGACACAAGTGAACTCGTTGGTCTCGATCTGCTATTCGGCAAACGGACTTGGCGTCTGTGCCGCTGCACACGAAGCCGTGGCCGGTGTGCCGCCTCATCGAGCCCATCCCCGGCGGCTGCAACAGGATGATGTGCGCGGCGACGACACTTGCGGCAGGGGCGACGAATGGACGGCGACGAGCCGAGCAGAGCCTCGCTGTTCGTCACCATGTGACCTGCGACGAAGGGATGCGCCGCAGCCTCCCGTCAGGTCACGCCGGCGTCGTCGGCACGACAACGGAGGGGCTAGCCGTCCCGTGGCTGGAGCCTGGAGGGCCCTGGACGCGTGGTGAGCGGAGCCGTTTCTGTCGCGGCGGAGATGGCCGTACCTACGTTCATGGCGCCGAGAGCATTGGCGCCCGCGTCTTGGAACGCCGGCCTCCGTCCGACCGTGCGCGCGATAGCACCGGTGACCGCCTTGCTCTGCAAGCTCTGCTGCCGCCATCGTCGTCGCGCGTCTTGCCACGGGCCGCCGGCCGTCACGCCGCGCTCGTGCAACCGCAACAACAGGAGCTGGCGCTCCGGGGCGCCTCCGCGAGATGTCGGTGGCGATGATTGCCGGGCTATGAGGGTGGACGGTATTTCATTTACCGTCCACACCTTGGCTCCTCTTGGTCGTCGGATCTGCATCCTACGGCGCATATCGAGCTGACCAGTCGCCGCCTCTCGTGACCTCTCCCCAGTCCTCGTCCTCGCGCGCCTGGCCGCCGTTCCCCCGAGCGCCCCGGCGCCGCACGAGAATGCAGCGGCACCACAGACCACGAGCTGCCCCGGCCCTGACACTGCCGCGGAGGCGTCGAGCCGGAACACGGCGGCGCGAGCGCCATCCAGCCGGAGCCGGGCCCCTCGCCGAGGATGGGGGGCCGTTGCACTGAACGCGACGCGGAGCGCAGACAGCGGCCGGCGCCATGTCATGCCTATAGGGTCTAGGGCATGCACGGATGAAGACCCCATGGAATTGACGGATTGCTTCAGGAGTACTAGGAACCAGCTGCCGGGAGTCCGGGACTGGTGGATGAGCAGATATAGCCACGGAGATTGATCCGTTCCCGACCCAATCCAAAGCTACGAAGCTGATCATCGATCAATGTTTTTGCTCTCCTGATCGTAATTTTTTTTAAAAAAAATTCTATATTGCTGGCATTCCTTGCATGCGTTCTTCAGGAGTGAGAAATGAGCGTCATGTTGCTGGCATTCCTTGCGCTCTAGTATGCGTACACGTGTAGTCATATCTCCGGTAAGAAAGCGACAACAGCAACAAAATAGCCAAAGCCAGCTTTGTTGGGCGGTAACATAATAACCCTCAAACTTAGTACACTAGTGTCAGAGCAATTGTCAAAATAGTTACACAAGTTTTACAATTTTACTTCCTTGGATCCCATCGTCACTCCTCGCTACATTTGCATAGTCCGGAGCCTGACTTTCTCACGTGTCAACTGCATCAACACCAATGCAACTTCCTGTCCCAAGCTTCTTGTTGTAATCTGGATTCTGAATGACTGAAGAAGCTAGTTCAAAAAAAGAAAGGATGGTGAGCGGGCAGGGGCCACCCGGGATCCTTTGCATACAGCTGGAATGGACTCTTAATTTGATCGAAAAATAGCTCTCCCCTAGTTTCCAGTATTGTGTGGCGTGTCTCGTCCAGAGTTTCAGCTGTATAGCCAGTAGCCCTGCTTCTTATGTTCCCGCACACCAAACAGCTCAAGTCAACGGAGCTGTTTTCCAAACTGGCTTGGATCACTAATAACAAGAGCTCTGCCTTTTCCTGCCACTCCTACCAATCTAGCTAGCTTGTAATCTCTTTTGGTTTATCCAAAGGCCATTGCTTGCTAACGGCACCTGATGATCAGTGTCCTCCATGCCACCGTTTGGATTACTGCACGTGCAATGCCTCGGCAGAAGCAGCAGGAGCCGCCGGTCGTCAAGCCCATGCCGGCCGGCGGCATCAACGCAGCGGCGCTGAGCACGGGCATGGACCGTCGCTCCGGCGGACACGTCGAAGAGCGCCTCCCAAGTCCCACCCGCGCTCTTCCCGGCTCGCTCCGTTCTACACCGGCAGCCACGGGAGTAAGCTGCCCCCACAATTGCGCCGCCGCCGCTGCCATGTGGACCATTTCCAGGAGAAGCTGTTTGCCTGTTTCATCTGCTTCGCACAAGCTAGAACAAAAGACTGATCTGAAATGTGTTTGGGCTACAGTACAGCAATACCGGCACTGCACATAAAACATGCAGTCTGTTGTTGGTTGTTTACAATCGTGGGTGTTCTTATGCTCATGCTAAATTGAATGCGCCTTCTTGTGTTCATGCTAAATTGAATGTGTGTTATATGATCATTCATATCGAGTCTAGCTCAAGATCGCACTTGGGCGTTGAAGTGAAGTCATCGAACCGGAGCAGCAAGCGCCGAATAACCCTGCTACTGATGCTCTCGTTTCGCCATCATCAACATCCATACGACCAACATAATAGATACTGTCACCCCAAAGCACTGCAAATAAAAAGCTCATGTGCACATGACTAGTTAGGTCTTGTTTTGACTTTTGAAGGAGTAAATATACTAGCAGGTATTTTTTTCACCAAAATTTATATTGACTACAACTCCAAAAAGTCATTAATCGCTCCATTCTAGCCCAGTGGATTATTTTTCTCACATAATACTATTGACCAGTCCAACGGATTATTCTTCTCTCAGACTTTTCAGGACGTTTATATGCAAGGATGAAGATGGAACATATATTTTCTTCAGATAAAGTTAGCTGTGTAGTGTAAATTAAAGGAATACCCTTATGAAGATCCTCCATGCGGCCGGGCTGATCCGCGGAGGGGGCGCTGCCGGTTGTGCACTCGTGCTTGGAGCAGCGGCCGTTGGGCTTCGGCGTCGACGCCGCACGCTTCCATCCAGCGGGACAGGAGGTCCTCGCCCGCCGCGTCGAGTATCATCCGCTCGCCGCCACCAGCTGCCGGAGGCGGTGGTTCCGGCCGGCGAATGGCGCCGGAGGCAAAGATCTGGAAGGGAAAGCCGGCATGAGCCATGGCGCGCGATCCGAGGCCGTGATCGAGCAGCGCCGATGGATACTTTTATACTACTGTGCGTGCCTATGGGTAGTCGCGCGCGAAGGTGGAATCGGGATCAGGTCCGAGATCCCAGTCCAACAAATAAAGCAGTTGGAGACGAACACGCGGGAGCAGATAAATTAAAACACGCAAAGGTAGATGATTGCACTTGCACGGACTTGAGAAAACATTTCCGCTGAGACCATTCTTACTCTTATAAACTTTTGCCCGACGAGCACGAAGCCGTCGCCGCCAACATCGTCCTCACCGAAGCAGAGATCATCCAACGCGGAGGAGATGGCCTCGGCGGGGCGCGCGCACTACAGCCACGACTGCTGGCGCCGCTACTTCGCCTCCGCGCTGGACGACGCCGGCGGCGCCCGCTGCCTCGCGCTGCGGTGTGCCCCGACACGCCGGGATGGCGGAGCGCTTCGCCGCGACGCTCGCCGGCGGGGACGCCGACGCGTACGCGCGGGCGCTGGCGCGCACGATGGTTGAAGACGTGCACGGCGGCCGGCTGCGGCTGCGTCATCGAGGTCTCCCGGCCGGACGGCGGCAGCGACCTGGCGTGCCGGTGCAGCAACGCCTTCTGCTGGCGCCGCACCGGCCGGCGAGCTGCGCGGCGGTGGCGGGATGGGCGAGGGAGGCGGACGCGGTGAGCACCGACTGCATCTGCACACGAAGCTAGCAGTGCAGCCGTGTGCCGCCGCCGCATCGAGCCCATCCCCGGCGACTGCAGCAGGACGATGTGCGCGGCGCCGTGCCACCACATCTTCTGCTCGTCCTGCAGCACGGCACTTACGGCAGGGGCGACGCCGACGAGCCGAGCATGCGGCGCTGGGCCGGTTCCTCTACTACCACTATCAGGACATGTGGATGGCGAACCACCGCCGGCGGGTGATGGAGGACAAGCTGCCGCGCGCGACCCGGCCACCGGCCGGAGATGAGGGAGTACCTCGCGGCCGTGGCGGCGGCGTGGGAAGGGCGGCGCGTGCAGCGTGCTGGGCAACGCTAGCCAGCAACTCGTCGTCGGCTCCGCGGCAAACAGGCCCGTCCACAGCGGTCTCTCTCGACGTCGACGGAGCCCCGACCGGGACAGCACAGCAGGCCGACGGAAGCCCGGATCGCGTGGTGTGGGCATTCACCCCGCCGTAGCTAGCTGTGAACGCCGCCAACCGGTGTGTAAATGGCGTGTGCCGCTCGCCGGCGTCGTGTCGCGTGCGTTCGACCGGGGAGGAGCTCTCCGGTCGCTCGGAGGCCTCCATACCCTGCGCGGGAGCCGTGAACGCCCGCGGCGGTGGCCGGCACGGCGTGGTCGCCATGGGTGGCGCCGGACAGTAGATGGAACACCGTCCAGGGTGGACGGTAAATGAAATACCGTCCACCCCTGGGCCTCTCCTGACCGTCAGTTTCGACTTGGGCGGCCTGGATGAACCGCAAGGCAGCGTGGGCATTCCGCCTTTCTCACGCGCTGGCCCCCTCGGCCCCTTCTCCCCTGGGTCTTTTCACGAGATGAATCGGAGGATCCGGACTGGGACTAGACATCGCGGACGAGATATAGCCCGCCTGACCGAAAGCGAGTTTGCTCGTATCGCGACCCGCGACGAGGGGAAGCTGGTGGCCGGTCACGTCCAGGCTCGGAAGCCTCGTGTCGTAGTATCGCCGCCGTGTTCGCCTGTCGCCCGTCATCCCTGCGCTCGAGGGCGCCGCCGGGCCAGGGCCGTGCGAGGTGCTGTTGCCTGTTGGGGCGCGGCCACATCACGAGCTCCTCCGATCCGTCCGGCGAGCCGAGCCAGCGCGCTGCTGAACGTACGCCGGCCTCAACTATGCCGTTGCTTGCTGTCCGTGGCCATGGGCGCGGCTGGTGGAATGCAGCCCGGAGTCCCACGTTACGGTCACGGGACGGAGGGGATGGAGCGAGTGAACCAAGCTCCGGTGTGCGGCGGAACACGCGACAGCAGGCTAGCCAGGGGCGGACGGTGGGTGGAACGGGTTCCGGTCGGCGAATGGCGCGCGATCCGTGTCCGTGATCGAGCAGTGCCGATGGATAATACTCCATGGGCGTCCATGGATCCGGAAGCCATGGACACGGACGGCGAGTTCTCCGACGCCAGCGCCGGCAGCGAGGACGGAAGCCATGGACACGGACGGAAGCCATGGTTGAAGCCGTGCACGGCGGCCGGCTGCGGCTGCGTCATCGAGGTCTCCCGGCCGGACGGCGGCAGCGACCTGGCGTGCCAGTGCAGCAACGCCTTCTGCTGGCGCCGCACCGGCCGGCGAGCTGCGCGGCGGTGGCGTGATGGGCGCGGACGCGGCGAGCGCCGACTGGATCCTGCTGCACACGAAGCCGTGCCCGGTGTGCCGCTCGCCGGCGTCGAGTCGCGTGTGTTTCTACCGGGGAGGAGCTCTACGGGCGCTCGGAGGCCCTGAACGCCCGCGGCGGAGGCCGGCACGGCATGGTCGCCATGGGTAGCGCCGCACCGGGGCCGGACGGTAGATGAAATACCGTCCAGGGTGGACGGTAAATGAAATACCGTCCACCCCTGGGCCTCTCCTGACCGTCAGTTTCGACTTGGACGGCCTCGATGATCCGCAAGGTAGCGTGGGCCTTCCGCCTTTCTCACACGATGGGCCCCTCTGGGCCGCGGCGGCGCTGGTCACTTGGTCAGCGGCGCCTCGACGGCCAACTTGCTCCTGCGTGGCGCGGCGCGGCCTCCATTGCCGGCGTAGGCGACGGCGCGGCGCGCTCGGCTTTACGGCGTCTACACGCACGCGCGCCGACGTCGCGGAACACGGTGTGCCTCAATCGATCTGCCATGCGTCGCCGCCAGCAGCTACCTCTCTAGCCAATGCTCATGGCCGTCGCGCTGGTCTAGCGTTCCCGCATGAGGTTAATTCGGAGCCACACATCGCCATCGAATCTGCCGATCATGGCGAGTAGCCTCGATAGCGCGCCGATGGGCTGGACACGAGGCTTTTTCACGGGATGAATCGGATCCGGAATTCCGGACTAGACAACGCGGACGAGATATTACGGCAGCTAGTAGCTAGAGTTTGCTATTATTACGGCAGAGTCTTCTCGTCGCCGCGTCGTTGGCTCCTCCTATGCCGATCTACTAGCGGCAGACCTCGCCGCCGGGCGCGTGACGTCTGCATCCACGGCCCCAGGGAACGAAGTTATGTCGATTGATGACGAGGCCATAGCCGGCATCATGATTGAGAGTGATGCAGCCAAAGCCAGCGCCGGCGTTGATCTCCAGGGTGAAGCTGTTGCGTCTGCGCTGAATATGTAAGTCTACTTATACAGTACGAGTAGCTCAGTTTCAATACTATTTTGTTCGATTTCAGTCGTTTGTTATACAAATACAATTCATTGACATCTGGATGCACTTGCGGGTCATTAGTGACCTCTATGGATACATTTATCAACCGAGTGCTCTTTTCAATCCCACTGTGTACATCAAAGCTTATCTTAGTTGATTCTTTCTGAATCTCGAAGAGTCCATCCGTAAGCACCGCACAAGAGTGAAATATAAGAGTAAATTTAATTTGGTAGAACATGTACGGTGATAAAGAGTGCATAGGTGGTTCTTGTTCGACATCGACCAAAGGCTTTGCATCCTCCCCACATAACGTGATTTCAATAGACAAACTTTCTAGTTCATCATTTGCTCAGACTGAAATAAATAAAAAGATCGATCTACTCTACGCACAGTGTAAAAATTCTGCAGTTTTTAATTCAAGTGGCATGCTTTCTAATGGGATTTAGTCATAACTTCCAAAAGCAATATAGCTGAACGGAGAGCAAACCGGTCAATTCGTCTTGGCTGGTGCTCTATGGTGTCAGTTGGCTTCACGCGTCTGTTGCTATTTGCTAAGGGCAGTTGCTGAATTCACTAGCTGCGCGAAGCGAGGCATGTCTATGTGGTTGTCGGAGCAAGTCATGCGCACATCAACTCTGGCTAGCACACGTCTTCCTCTCCTTGGTCATTTAGCCAAGGACAGTCGCTGAATTCATCATTAGCGAAGATGACATTTACAAGCTCTCTCAAAGTCCTTTTGCATGACATTTACAGTATGATCAGTTCTCCCGTTTTTACCCTTTTTTTTTATAATGTGAGTCATAATAGGTTACTATCAATTTTATTGGATCTTTCCAATGTTTATACATGATCAGTTTTCTTTACAACAATTGTATGCCAGTCCTAATATGTTACTGTCAATTCTTTTATCGCCTCTTTCCAATGTGTACATGAGAGTTGTGTGGCCCAATTTTTAGGTTTTGTCCAATTATTGTGATTAATTATTGATGAAGCATTGGGAGCCATCAGATTTGATGAGGAGAGGGGCTAACAACGGAGTAAGAGACTTTTTGAGTAACAGGATTTCTACATGCACAAATTGGAATAGACATAGAAAAGAAGATCTGTACGCAGGACAATGTTTGTGACTGTAGAAAAGAAAGCATTGGTCAATTATATAAGGGGATATATTATGATATGACAATTGCATTTTCACTTTCATCTTTGCTATGCAGTTGGACTCCATATTGTTAGCAATGTGTTCTTTTTGTAGAATAATTAGCTTGTTCTAAGCTACGGATTAAAATAATTTATTGATCATAACTCAATGGACTTGGGGCTGATATACTTGTTCGTTTCCAGTGTGGCCGCTGCTGAAGTGTTTGTTGCAAAACAGAATTGGGATGAGCTGGAGACTTACCTTGTCGAGTTCTTGACCAAGGTTCAAGGCAATAAGTTTTACCCCCACCCGGGTCTTTTTTGCTCTATTTACCAAGCACAGATGTCACATCTCATTGGGAAACATCAGTTTACAGAGGCACGAGCGGTTTTCGATAGCAAGGTGAAACCTCTTCTTGATAAAGGCAAAGATGATATGTACAAGCCATTTGACTTAGAAGCCCGTGTGGAAATGTTGCAGAACTGGATAAACCATTGGTATGTTGTAATTATTATAATAGTGTTTGTTCCTATCGCATGTTAGTCAATTGCTATATTCACATATTTGCCAATTGTTAGATGAGGTTGAACAATAATGGAAGTTTATAGTTGTTTCATTTTAGGCCAACACATTATAAAAGTTTAATTGTTTATACTTGCAAAGTTATCATTTTCAAAATAGTCTTCTAAAGCCGTTACTAAAAAGTTTTGTATTCCTTTATACTCATGAAGATTTGGAGTTTGGATAGGAATCTTTTTACGGATAAAATATTTTCTCAAATTCTTTGTTTTTTCCTTATGCAGTTTGCCACTGCCTGCTGATGAAGTTGAAGATATAAATGTAGTTCTTTCTGATTACTTGATGCTTTATTTCCCTACTAGGTAAGTAGTTTCAGTCACCCGATTAACAGAATATAGTAGTTGCATATGAATATATTCTACAAAATGAATCATGGCTGTTATATCTTAATCTATCTAGATTAGTCATTTTCTCTAGTTTTAAATTTATTAGCAAATATGTCCATATGTTGCAATAAAAGAAATATCCTTGCATTCCCCTACACATGGCCTAAAACTCATGTGATAACTTAATTCGTGACTCATATAAATTATTCCTAAAATGCATGAGTACCAAATGTTTTGAGAGAATTGACCCAGATTTTCATGTGTTTGTAGCAGGAATGATGTTAATAGACAATAGAGATTACTTCAAAATAGTACCTTAATATTGCGCTATTGAACAATACGTGAACATGCCCAAGTAACTTTAGTATCCCATTATTTAGTTTTGTTAATGAAGTATTTTTCATGGCATTATCTAGTTCAGCCCTTTTTCTATAATTATAAATTTATAAAGTATTTATTATCAATTCACTTTCACTCTTGCAATTGTTTACATTTAGAATAATTTTATCTATCAGTCTTATTAGATTTTTATAAAGTAATTACATAGAATAAGGTATTATCAGGCATTGAAGCTTGTATATGTATGCATGAATTATTGGGCTAATGTCATTTGCTTAATACAGCTTGCAGAGGGAGGCAAACAGAAAAAAATCAATTTCAGATTTTCTAATGACCTTCGCTGATGAAAAGGGAAAAAGGCATCGTTGTTTGGCATGTCAGTGGGAGATGTCAGCTTCAGTCACATCCAGATCAATAGTCTCTCACATCAAGCACTCGAAGAAAGTTAACCGCTGTCGTAGGGTAACAAAATGGATGTTAGAATACCTCACTAATGTTGAGGGTGAAGAAGAAATTGGTATCCAAGATCTTGTTGCAGGTTCATCGGGGAACCAATCAAGAAAGAGGAAGGCTTCATTGTCATCTCTACCAACTGTGCCAGATGAACGATCTGTTGTTATTCCTCTAGGACTTGCTTTACGGATCTGGAATGATCTTTCTGCAAGTAACATGTTAGCTTTCTCAGCTCTTCTTGATGACGGGTCTCAGTCTGCTATTAAAGCAAAAGAGATATTGTTTCGCCAAGAAAAGTTGATTGTTGAGTTGAAGAATTTGTTTGTGAGTTCCACGCGGAAATATCTTGCACTGGGTTCTCCGTTGGCATTCTTGAAGGTCAAGGCTATCCTTAATTTATCAGATGATCTTTTTCACTTTGCTCAAGAACCTGCCAGCAGATGCTTCTAAACTATTGTTACGACAAGATGAGAAAGTTGTTGAACTGAGGCGTTGCTTTATGGTTGCTGCTGCTGCTGAGTGCCTTCCTCCAGCAGCATCTGCTGATGTGATTTTTAGCATTGGAACAAATAACCAAGGAACAGCAGGCGCTGGGACCCCAAGCACTGGTAGTTCGGACCCATAGCACTAGCACCCATAGTTCCAAGAGTATCTCCAGCAAACTGGTCCCTACAAGTTAAACTGGTCCCTATAATGTTTCGTTTGATGGTTAAGTGGTTGTCTGTGGACTTGCATGGATTCAGATCGTCAAGAATGTTTCATATGCATGTCTTATTTTTATTGTGAGAAGAGGTGGTGGAGGCAGGGACGAGGGGGATGTTTATTTTTTATTTTTATTTTTTTGGGGAAGGATCTGTTCTTCACAGACATGGAGCTCAGAGCTGTGTGCCGGTGCTGATGAACCAACGAGTGATTATCACTGGATGTGCATGAATTGCTGCATGGTTAGCAAGATGGCACAGTAATTTGCTTGGCAAACCTTGGGTCAACCCACCACTCCTCTCTGCCAATCAGAAATGCAAATGCATTTTTAGTTTCGAACAGAGTTCTCACAATCAGCACTGCAGATGCATTTGGATTTCTCCATCTCTTCAATTTCTCTAGCACCTACCTTTGCAGGGGCTGACCGAACGGGAGCTCCAAAGCTATCGCCACACCTCCACCGCCGACCGCCGCCAGTCACAAAGATCCAATTCCAACCCAATTCCTTCAACGGCAGAGCAGCTCCATCTGAGGAGAGTTGGAGTATAACAAGGGAACGCCGAATGCGGTAGGGAAGACCTGCCGGAGAAGGGGGGAAAGAGCAGAAAACCCATCGATCCGCTGCAACGACGCGGCCGCCACCGCCGCTGGAGCCATGGATGGGGAAGAAAGGTAACGGGCGCACAAGGGGGGCTAATTCGAAAATATTTAGGGGGACGAGGGGTTTTTTGTAAATAATCGGATCGCGATTATTAATCGCGATCCGAAATAGGGGGTTTTGTGAAAATATTTGGATCGCGATTATTAATTGCGATCCGAAATAGGGGGTTTTTGCAAATATTCAGATCGTGATTAATAGTCGCGATCCGATTGAGGTTGTTTTCCGCAAAAAGGTTGGGCCCGGTCGAAGCAGCCGGCCATGGCGGCCTCGGCCACCATCCTCGACGAGCCCGCCGGCCTCAGTGCTCAAGCCGCCGCCTCTCCACGCCCCGCCGGCCGCACAGAGCTATGCTTTCCCCATCGCGGACCACCCCACACCCAAGCGAGAAGAAAAAGGTCGGCGACGAAGCGATGGCTGACGGGGTGCACGCGGCGGCCGGCGGTGGCGGTGGCATCGGCGGCCATGGACCTCTAGGCGCTGCGCTGGGCAGCCGAAGCGATGGCGTTCGCGCGCGCAAATGCTAGAGCGCTGGGTTTTACCATCCCCTGCCCTCATTGCCAACCGAATTGAAGCAGAGAAGATGGACATCACCAAAGAGGACACAACAGGAATGCAACAGATCTCAAAACCATGGAAGCATCAAAGGATAATGCAGACATCGGGTGATGCAATATTGAGCAAAGCACTCTGAAGCTTGATGAAGATGGGCTATGCTGCCTTTCATGTGCAGTTGCCAGATTAATTCTGTTTGTTCTTTAGTCAGGAAGCAGACCATTCATACACGTCAACATAGTCTGACCAGATTATGACCATACTGTTTGGTTGTGGGCATGCAAGGTACACAATTTTGAGACCTGACATAATTCAGATGCACATTCCACTGTTCCAGTAGCAGGAGGTTCTTCATGAAATTCAGACAATTCAGAATTGCTTCCACTTAGTGGCAATTCAGACAAAGATGATAGACCAAAATGAACAAACATGTTGCCATGAGTGCTCTTGTCACAACAACGTAGATGCATCTTGACACTTGACACAGGTCCAGCATCTTTCTTTTCAGCTGAAATGAGAAGTGGATGAATTTGTATAGGGCAGGAATGTGCTGAAGCAGCAGGACCTGAAGATGATATTGTGCTCGTTGCATGTATGGCTACTGCACAGAAGCAGAATCTGGTATGTGTCGCTCACCCACTTGTCGTTTGCCGTGTTCCCCTTACAGCCTGAAAAGGAAGGCAAAAAAAAAGTTAACCGTCAGTAGTTGCAACTTAATTTCATTTGGTACCAAAAAAGAACCAGATAGCTTGCATTGCAAGCAATTAATCTTGTTCTTTTTTAGAAATAACTAATCTTGTTATTTGACATTGATGTGTAGGGCGTGCGACGTATTATGTAATATTGAGCTCTCTTTGTTTGCAGATTTACATGGATCCAAGAGGATTGCCATGAACAGCAGGCTGAGGACAGTCTTTATAGTTGCCATGTGTCCATGATGAAACCTTATAGATATCTATAATCTATAAGGAAATTCTTCTTATAACCCACCACGATGCTTTCAGTTTGTCTCAAGGTAAAGAGAATAGAGGAAGGCTTAGCATGCAGCTACCCTTTAGCTTGGAATGCATTCCAACGAGACAAAATTCAGTTAGCACCATTTAGTAGGGAGCCTCATGATGCTTGCTCCACATATGGCGCTTATGCCTCATGGGGATAAAGATGCTGCAATGTTCGTGTATCAATTCATCTAATCTAGCAGGCCTGCTACTTTGCAAACCCTTTACCAGTGGAGTCATATCCTGTTGAATATGGTCGTATCTTCTTGGTCCCTACTACAGCCAATCATGCTATTGGGATGAAAGGATGTTTCCACTGGCTACAAAGATTGCCTCTGAAGTAAATAATGCAGCCTTCAGGGTTTTCTTTGACAGTGGAACATCTATAGTGTCAGATCAGAAGTTTTTTCAGGTACCATTTGCATATTTTCAGTGTCTATGATAACCACTTTCTTTCATCTGTGTGTTGAATTATCACATGTCAAAATACATTCCTGATTTCATAGTGGTAAATTTCGAGCTGTTTGGTAGTAGAAACTTATCACTAAGTATTAAATTGTTGTTATGCACTTTGTACCGCGAGTCATTACATCGTAGCCTATTATTTATTTCTGCCCTTTTTGCATCTAATGTTCTATTTCAATGCCGTCACGTGTAAAGTTTCATGACATTGATTTGCATAGACTCAAGCATTGGTTCTAATATTCTATTCTAATAAATAATCTTGAGTAGACAAATTATTTAGTAAGATTTTGTTCAGATGGTAGAAACACCTGCTTGGCTGCTTGCACTATGGTTGAGAATCCAATATCATATTTTATCTAATCTCGCCATGCCTGCTACTTTGCAAATCCTTTACCAGTGGAGTCTGCCTCCACTGTGGTGGCATACGATGGAAATGCCAGATCAGACATTCTTGTGTCTGAAACAGTTGACTGTCGCTTAAAGGCTCCTGTGTTCACTAGCAACAACCTAAAAGCACTTGCCCATGTTGTCTGCATGATAACACTACTGCATACAACCTACTGATTTCCAACAATGGCACAAAGGTTTTCTTGTTTCCACAGGTAAAATTTATTAAACTATTTTCCCCATTCTAAGCAAATTTTACTTCTACAACCAAGGAATCCAAACATATGAATATCTGATCTTTGGTTTAAGGTAAAAAAATCTGGTTACTGGCTGCTTTTTGTTTGCCTGGGAGTGTGGCTGAATTTGACAATGCTTCTGAGACTGAAATTACGAACAGAATGGCCTCAACATCAGTACAAGGTGGCGCCTTTGAAGGTCTGAAGCATCTTTGTTGTGCTATTGTTGTTGATCTTGTTAAGTAAGCTCGTGCAGAATGTAACTGCAGTGATAAACAGTGTCTGTGAACCACTTAGTGAGACTGTCTATATAATCACTGTGGAACTGTCTGAACATCACATCGATCAATAAAGTTTGATGTTTTTCCTAAAAATAAGCTTGCTGTTTTTGACGTAGATCAATTGGGTAACTCTGCGTACCACTTTGCTGATTGCTGGTACATGTTGTAAAGTGTTGCATGATCTGCTGCTCATATTTAGTAGCATTCTTATTCAGAAGATGCAGCATCATTGCCTAAACCATAGAGCAGAATAAGGCAATAGCATGCCTTCTTTGCTGATGAGTTTTCCTTTCCACAATGGAAGTTTCTTTTTGTTGAAAATGTGTTTGGTTTGGTCTCGCGAAAACAAAGATCAACTAGACAATGTAAACATGGTTCAGAACACAACAGGGATATCATCTATTCCTCCCTTCAACCACACATGAGTGAATTAAACGCACATATTTGGCAAAAGGCTTTTATTGGTTGACCTGAAGGTCTGACGAGCCACCTCAAATCACAATTTTGTGCTTTTATTCAGCCATCAGTTAGTGACCCATTACAGCTAAAAATGGAAAAGACATTACAGCTGAGATCACTGGATTCAGTCGCATTCTTTGGTGCAAAAGCAGAAGGACCTGACGATGAGTAAGCCGCACTTCCCCCCGGTGGCGCCCTCGCCGACGCAATGCTCGTTGCATATCCTGCTGCTGCACAGGAGCAGCATATGATATGTGTCGCTTGGCCACTCGCCACACACCTCCTTTCTCCGAAAGACTGCAAAAGAAAAGGTTAACACCAATAGTTGCTGCCAAAAGAATCAGATAGCTTGCAAGCAATTAATCTTGTTCTTTGACATTAGCGTGTACAGTGCTGGATGTGTTCTGCAAATGGGCTCTATCTCAAGATGAACTTACTTGGAGCCAAGAGGAATGCCATGAGCAGCAGGGTGAAGCACAATGCCGATGGCACCTTCACAGCTACCATATCTTGAGGAAGGAACCTCCTAGGAGACTAGGGTCTGTCTAATCTGTGGCGGTTCATGAAGTTCTAATAGTTGATGATGGTGATTTGATTTCCTTTCCTCTCCAAGGTAGATAGAGAACAAACAAAAGGGGAATGTTGATCATGCAGCTCCATCCACACCGCATGGAATGCACTTCGAGACCTGACAAGTTTCAGTTAGCACCATCTTAATACGAAAAGGCAACCTCTTGGTGCTTGCTCCACACGACACTCCAACAGAGGGAGATGATGTGCCGCATGGGGGATAAAAGTAAGATGCTGCCATGTCCACGTATCAATCCATTCAGTTTCTGATGGCAACTTGGCATGATCAGAAAAGGCAGAGATAAAGCAGTAGGCATAGGACAAGGGAAACAATAAGCCTCTTCTAGTCTTCTGTGAGGGAGAGATAGATGGTTGGTTCTGCGGACTTGGGACTGCTGGGACGTACGAGCCTTCTTCCAGCATGCAGTACTCGACGAGATCGTCGGCTTCCGGCGTGCGAACTGCGAATGTTACCATGTTCGGTCTCCTGACCTGACGAATGCAAATGCAAAGAAGGCAAAGAGCTTCCACCACGCAGAAATCGCGTGGGCACCAGCACCAGACAGGGACGTATATGCCCTGGCCGTACACCGGTGCCGTGCTTGATGTTGCAATTGCAAGGGGATCGAGGCCTGGAATTGAGGCAGCTTATTTCCGGTCAGTAGCCATCTCAGCAAAATCGGACACCTGGGACCCTCGTTGCGCCAGGGCGCCAGGCAGCTTCGGCCAGCCCCAAAGCAAACAAGCCACCGGCGTATAGCAATGTGGCAAACTAGCAGTTGTATGGAGTAGTGGATCGATCAGGACACCGGCGTATAGCCACAAGCTCACAATGTTATCAATCCTAAGAGGATACATAAAAGTGTTTTATTTTAGTGTTCATGTCGATGGATTCTTCGCGCGATCTGATCACTAAACCACATTTTTGTTATGCTGACACCATCTTGTCTTGCAAAAAATTTTGTGTGCGGTTATCCTCCATACTGTATGGTATCTTTTGTACGATTTTAACTTCTAAAAAAATAGCATGTAATTATTAATTAATATGCATGATGATATATATGGGCCTAGCCTAACCACGTGCCCTCTTATTATCCTTGGCTACAAATTAAGAGATAAATAGAGCAAATATCATACCCTTAATTAATTAGTATATTTAAGATGTGCATTTATGAAAACCGTGCCATTTAGCCGGCGCAGACAAGAAAAACACGCTTTTCATTTTTAGCAAAATGTTTTCTCCACTTTTTTTTTGCTTTGTAGAGTAACCTTTCCACAAGAAAGTTGTACAAAGAACTTTTTTCCAAAATACTTATAAAATCTATTTCAAAAAGTTATTCAACTTGTTTTTTTTCAAAAGAAAATGCTACTACAACAAATAATTTTACCAAAAAGTCATAAAATGGGATGTTTGAATAATTCTCTCACCCAATTTTTTATAACTTTGGCAAAAAATGTATTTAAACAACTTAGAGCATGGCTAGTAGTGTCGCCCACTCGCGGGCGCAAGGGGATCCACCTCACCCAGGGTAGTGGCGGGCCCCATGGCCAATAAATGTGTTGCACAGTTGAGTAGGGGAGGTGGAAGAACAGTACTGGGGTGCGGAGGTCAGTCGCCAATCACAACATCTCGCCCGCTCGGTCGTCGGCGTCTGCGTACGCGCTCGCTTTTTTCTCTTTCGTGCTTTCTTTCCCTTCCACGTTAGATTCTGGCCTTATAATACTTGCTCTTATCCAATGCTGGGACTAGATCGAGGCACTGGCAACACTTGGAGCTCGCGCTCTCAAGTCCCAATTTCCGCATTTATTATATAAAAAAACACTCACTAACTCTCTCCACATTACTATTTAGGATGTCCCCAATGGTAGCAACGTCGCTCGCTCAAGCCCTGATGTGGAGGGGGAAAAGGAGAAAGAAGACTCGCTCGACGAATGTGGCCAGCGAAGAGTAGAGGGACCAGATAGAAAGAGAGTATATATTGTATTTGTTTTGCTTCTCCTGCCTCCAGTTCAAACAGCGACATCGTCGGTGCCATTGGTGATGGCTTTAGTAGAATTATTAAGGTGGAAGAATTTGAAATTGACAAAAAGTTGTAAAACTGTATTGTAGTTCAATAATTATTTTGTATGTATAAACTTAAAATGGCTAAACACAAACAAGTGCATTCTCGCTCAATTTTTGTTGGCTCAGTGTCATTGATAGAAGTCAGAATGGCTTAGCCGCTATCCACCACGTGCACAGGTGGCTGTGGCTCCCCATGACACGAGATGGATGTATAGACGGGGCGATCCAAACGGCCCAAATGGCCACGCATTTCGATCCAGCGGTGTTTATCTAGCTCCACAGCCACGCCCGGTTATCGCACGGTTTCTCGCGACATTAATTTTCTCCGTAGCCCGCACGGTCACTCACTCGAAGAGGAATTTGCGCATTTTTCATTAGACCCCAACAAATATCTCATACTACACATAATACCCTCAGAGCCTTAAGTCCGAGGGTTCATACTGGATTCTGTATAAAGTTAGGGGTACGAGCACGAAACGTGTTGCACTTTGTCTTCGGCTTGCAGCTCCTCTCCGTAGCCAAGTCGCTGCTGCGTGCGCAGTGAGTCCACACACTGCCAAGTCCCCCAAAAGATCCCATTTTTTTCTCTCCCAATTCGACCCCAGTTTCGAACTCCTCGATTCCTCGCGCCGTTGCCGAGTCCTCAGATCCCGCCACTCCTCGCCAATTCCATGCGGTTTTAGGGTTCCCGCCCTGGGCTCGCGTGGAGAGGAGATCCATCCCCACAAGGCTCGAGTTCCTCCTTTGCTGGTAAGAAACCCTAGCTTGCTTTGGGTTGGGTTGCTCGTTTTCTGCTGCAAAAATCTCTTCTTTGCTGATGGGAACCCTAAAATCCGAGCTTTTCTTCCGCCCCGTCCCATCCAATTTGTGGTGGAGTAATAACAACGGCTGTTTTTTCGAAATTTCTAGGGTTCAGCGTGAGGAGGGGAGGCGGAGATGTTCTACTCGCAGTTCATCTTGGCCAAGAAGGGCCCCCTCGGGACAATATGGATTGCCGCGCACTTGGAGCGGAAGCTGCGAAAGAACCAGGTCGCGGACACGGACATCGGTGTCTCAGTAGGTGGGTGGCCTTGCTTGCTGTTTAGCGATTTGTTTTCAATCCACGGTTTGCACTCTGCTGTTAGTTCCGCACATACTATGACCTGACCTGTAGTGCGTGGTAAGGTTCTGCTCTGCTGATGCTCGTTAGTGCTGTAGCTCCACAGAACAAAAATGGTAACTTTAGCCCACTTATGGTTTTCTGTATCCCTCCCCTCACCTATAGCTTCTGCACTGCTACCTCCAGACAGAAAAATGCTCAAACAACGGAAAGAAGTGGAAAACAACCTGTCTGGAATGTCGTGTTTACATGGCTAGTCTTTCTCAACCCTTTTTGTGTTTAGGGCTAAGTAGCTTGTAGTAATAGCTGCTACCGGAGGCATAAAAAAGATAACATTTTTTAGCTGTCAATGAGCTGTTCGTTCTTGCTGTTTAAGTTGTGCTGCTTCATAAACATTGTGGTAGACAATCACTGCTTGGTAGATTTTGCATTATATTTATTTTGGTGCATTTAATGATTTCCGTTCACGGTTTTATGGTCTGGTAGGGTTGTTTTACTGCCTGCTAGGGTTAAATAGCACTTACGGCTCTTTTGCTTAGTTATGTTTGTGACTGCTGCTCTGTAGGATACTCCCTCCGTTCCAAATTGTAAGGGGTTTGGCTTTCCTAGGTACATAGCTATAGCTTTTGCTATGCACATAGAGTCTTAGATAGACGTTCTATCTAGATGCATAATAAAAACTATGTATCTTGAAAAGCCAAAACCCCTTACAGTTTGGACTTTGGAATGGAGGGATTACTAGAAGCCAAAGGGATTTCTGCTTTCATAATACTATATAAGTCTAAAACTTTACTAGGCTTTTGCTTTACAACAGATAATTGACTATATGTCATATCTTCTAATGACTGCTTTCATAATAATTCTTTTTAGTGGCTGGGGCCAGAAAAAAATGGTTCGTTATTTGCACCATATTCTGGTTGAGTTGTTCAGTTAAGCATGTATTAAAGAATAGTGATAGTGACACCATTCCTTTTGCTATGTCATATTATGTCATGTATTTTTTAGACCATGCATAAATTGATATTGCTACCACCTAGCACATCGTTCATGCTTTCTAGGAATCATAAAAACATGTAATACAGAAAGCAAAACTCACTCAAGTTTCTTCTGTAGAAGATTATAAGAGAATTTGAGCCTACATCACCTCACATATCATAAATTAGGGTGAGCATGCGCAATTGCAAGTCCGAAGTTCAATGCCAGAAAATCATTAGTTGCTAGTCAATCCTGATGTGTTATTTTATGATGTGCGTTGAAATTGATACTATTTTATTTTACGAGGTATACACAAATATATCCATCTAGCTGTGTGCTCCTCAGGACAGGCCAGAAAGACTTCATTTTGGCTATTTGCCCTGTTATTTTCTGGTAGACCTGGCCATTTAAGTTGAGCTAGGTGACAATGGCTTCAATGCAGCCAATACAATACATTCCAAATACTATATGCCATATTATGTTGTGTAACCTTTTTGCGCATTGCATAAATTGATATCCTTAGCTATATCATCCATGCTTTATTGGGAAATGTGCAACCCCGTAATACTGAAAGCAAATGACACAAGTTCCTTACCTAGAAAATTGGTGGACACTGTAGCTTACATCACATCATGTGACATAATTAGGGTAATTATACACCAGTGTGAGGTTCAATACCATGAATTACGTCTTGAGGAAAATGATTGCCTGTCAATCTAAACTGCAACCATTTTTCAGGATTGCTTTGTATTCCCTATAAATCTAAAGGCTTTAGCTTTTGTGGTCTTACTCTTGTGATCATGATTGGTTTTCCTATCTTCTTTTCTTATTGCACATGTGAGAATGCTTATGAACTCAGATCACTTTTAATTGCGTCAAATTGGTCTATCAGCCCTATACATATGTTTCACGAGAGAGAACTGTATGCACAACATGAACAAAGATGCGGCTGCTCTTACGATACTGTAGGCTACAATCCAGCCCTCTAAATTGATAATGCCTGGCTAAGCATGAGGGTTTGAGTTACTTGAGTATTTCTTGTTAACAGATTAGCATACTCAGGCAGGGGGCACAGTGCTAGCAGAGAATTGAACATTCACAGCAATTATAAGAAATGGAAATGAAGATGCTACACATGGAATTAGTGTTTATTGATAATCAACAGTCTAATATGCTGTATGCTGCCATACCGGGAAAGGTTTCTTTACTGCATACTCAATATTTACAACCCTTGGCACTTTACACTTCAATCTTTAAGGAACCAATCGAGAATATTTTACTTTACAAGGCTGACAGCCTCGATGGGAAAATATTCCATCCAGTACAGCTGATACGGCAGTTTGTAGAATCTAATGCTAGTATTGGCTTATGGCCTAACTATTCTTAACTATGCATTTTCTATAATTTTGTTTTTGAAAATTGATGGCTACTATTCCTGCAGATTCGATCATATTCCCTGATGTTCCAATTGCACTTCGGTTATCAAGTCATCTTATGTTAGGTGTGGTTAGAATCTATTCTCGGAAGGTCAACTACCTATTCCATGACTGTAGTGAAGCTTTGCTGAAGATAAAGCAAGCTTTCAGGTCCACTGCTGTTGATCTACCTCCTGAGGAGTCAACTGCACCTTATCATTCTATAACACTGCCCGAGACATTTCATCTTGATGATTTTGAACTGCCAGAAGCTGCGTTTCAAGGGTAAAGCCATTACTTCTGTTTTGATATGTTCACTACTTAAGAATGCTTTCGTCAGTTTTCTGAACACTTCCCACTATGATCCAGTGACACTGATCATCATGTGAGCACAAAAGAACAGATCACTTTGCAAGACAACCCGGAGAAAACAGGGTATTCAACATCCCAGTTTGGCCTAGATGGTTTGTCCTGGCTCTGTCCACGTCTTGTCTTCATTTCTCATATAGCATTTTAATCATGTAAAGCATTGAATCTGCAGAAAGATTTGGTGATGGAAGTTCTTCGCATATTGGCTTGGACTTAGAGGAGGTACATGTTTTCTTCTCTTCATTTTTTTTTGTTCTTGAGAGTTTTTGTCCATGTTAAGCGCTGAGTGCATGTTGGTACTCTGGTCTGTTTAACATTAGGCTTAGCAGTTTATTTAAGTTGAGGTTTGGGTGGTTTTTGTTCGTTGCAAATTAGAATAAATAAATAAATAAGGCCCAATCTGTCCTGATAGTGTTATTAATCTCTTATATTTGGATAAAAGAGCAGCCTGACTCTATATACCGGCTTTAATACTTTCTCTTCAACAGCTGATTATAATTATTTGTTGTCAGGAATTACTGCTGAACAAGGATCACTCAATTCATCTTGAGTCTGATGATGGGTAAAATTGCCTCCATTTGAATGATATCTTTATTATAATCTCATGCGATTTATGTTGTTTTACTGTCTGTCTGTAACGGTCCGTGTGCTTTTTCACATCCAAAGCTTTGATGTTTGTGGTTCTCCATGATCGACTATAAGTTTATTTTGCTGCAACACTAGGATTGTAAAGTTTAATGATATTGCAAAGTGTAATGATACTGTCAAAGACCTGTTATCTCTGCGTATAGCTACTCGTATACCATTTGTTCTCATGACATTTCAAATTTGGTGGCATTGCATTGTTGCCCTTCTAATCATATCTCGCTGAGTTATACTGCTTATATCTTTTTCTTCGTTTGCCTCTCCCCAGCATTATCATTCAATGTCGTCCATCAGTTCCTTCTACCGATATGGACATTGATGATAACCAAAGCAAAGACGAAACAGCTGAAAGATACAGCAACATGGATGATGGACCTTCTAGTCAAGGAAAGCTAAGTCCACTGAATGCAGTTGACCTAGGAGGAAACAGTGGTCCTAACTGGACTGGCTACAATGTTCAGACACCGGATTTGAATGATATGTTATTGCATAATGAGGGTATTGCAGGACCATCAGCTTCATACTATCAACCTAGCCCCTTCCCTTGTGATGAACCTGCATCGCCAGAGTTTTTTAGTGCTCAGGCTCCAGCTACTCCTGGTTTAATGGGAGAGACAGTTCCTTCCAGAGTCCATGAAAGTCCTGTTCTGAGTCCACAGAGAAAAGCTTCACCATCAAGCAATGATGAAACTGCAAAGGCTAGCACTCCCACTGCTCCAGCCCTTCATTCAGCCACAGCAATTACCAGCGATGGTGTGGGTGCTGAGGCCACTGAACTTGGATTGGAGAAGCCAGTGCAAGCTGAGTCTTCTGCTGTTGTGCAGGATGATGATGCATTGATGCAGCAACGCACAAGTGAGGATTTACCATCCCAGGGTCAAACATCAAACTTGGAAGCTGCTGGTGATAAGTTGACTGATCTTGGCGACATAGCTGCATCGGGTGAAACTGTAACTGTTAATGCAACCATTGAGGGTGTACCTTCGGCTGTAAATGGTTCTGAGCTCTGTGTTGGTTCTACTGAGCCATCTGTGATGGAGAACCCAGCAAATGGGCCGTTGGTTGATGCGCAAGGTAATCAGTTGACATCCTTTTGTTGGTTTTTATTTTCCTCGTGCCATGGTCATTAACAGAGTTGGAGATCATGTAATTGTTCTACCATTTTTGTGCGGGGGATAGTGTGCATATAACTAATGCAATTGTACCAAGTGCAGATTTTCAACATGAAGTCCAGGCAGTGCAGCAAGAAGTGGGATCTAATGATAGACCAAATGAACTAACTTCAGAATTTGCTGAGCCTGAGAAAATGCTTTCAGCTCCAGATGCTGAATTCAATCATGCAAATGACTTGGGGCAGATAACTGCAGAAAAAGGAACAACTGAATCTGATGGAAGTAACAAAATAGGAAGTCTTTCTAGCAGAAAAAGACACCTGGAAGATAGCTTACCAGCTCTAGAGAGTGAGACTACTGAAAGGTTGCCTAGTCGACCACGTGGTAAAAGAACCACTGATTTTGTTCCTGATGATGATGATTTACTGGCTTCTATTTTAGGTACCAATGACTTATCTACTGCATTTCTGTTGCCTAGATTTTCTTCGTTTACCTAATCACTTGAACTTGCATTAGTCGGTAGAAGGACCCCTGGATTGACGCTTGGTTCAACACCACTACCCCCAAGGGCATCATCTCTGAAACGCCCGAGGTTGGGATCGAAGGCGGGTACACTCAAGAGAAAAGTGCAGATAGATGACGCCATGGTCCTACATGCTGAGTATGTATATGCTTTACAGCCGTCAAATGAGCTTGTTGTTGTGAACATAGTGACCACTTATTTTCGTTACTGCCTCTTTATCCTGACCAGATATGAAATCCCTATTTCCTTAGTCCCTGGACTTGGTTCTTGTCATATGTGGTCATAATGGCAACCTAAAATCTTTATTTTTTTTGTCCCTGAACATATGTGGCTTTTGCTTGTGCAGAACTGCTGTCCATCTTTAATTTTTTTGAATTGTTACATATTTAATCTTGTGTTCTTTTTGTACTGTCACAACAATATTACTTGTATAAGCTGTTGTCTTACTCTTGCTAGGGAAGAGTATGTTCAGTTTGCTTGAAATTTTTGTCTGGGATATTTCCTGGTCTGACATTCTACTGTTTGATTATGTTTTTTGAATGCGTCTCCACAAACCCAGTTATAGATATTTTTCCAAATTAAATAGTAACGTGAGCTGACTTGCTGACAATCGCTTTCCTTTGCCAGTACTATACGGCAACAGTTGATCAATACTGAGGATATACGGCGCATTCGTAAAAAGGCTCCATGTACTCGTTCTGAAATATGGATGATCGAGAAAGGTTCACTGGAAGATGATATATTCCACGAGCCCACCTTTTCCTGTAAGTTTTATGCGATATCTGTGATTTTCTGTTTCCTTTTTCTGCATGGCGTGATAAAATGAAGTAGGAAAAAAAATGGAAGCATCTTTAGAGATGAACTAGTTTTGAAGTCTGATAAAGTTCAGTATTAGTTCCAATCTCTAAAACTATACCTTTGGTTGTTTTTTGTATATCTACTAGGCCTATCTGAAGAGCTAAACAACTTACACAGTCGGACATATGAGACTATTGTGCACCCCACTGTTCAGAACATGGAACTACAAGGTCAACCAGAAATGCCTGAAATGATTGCAGAAGATAGCAACATTGTTGGGACCTCTGGCGCTGCTACTTCTGATGACCCACTTCACCTACCAGATAAAATCCATTTCGATGTTGTGCCACCAAATGCAAATGATGCAGATGGCGCCACGGCTACTTTTGGTCCGCAAATATCTCCTGAAAACCAGGTTAACGGCGTATCTATTGATTTTGTTGCCGACACTGTGATTCAAGAGGTAACCGAACCTTTAATTGATAATGTGAAAGACGTGGCAGTTGCTGACAGAGACCATGCTCAAGCTGACACACTGGATAATGATCATCTTCAAGACTGTCCATCTGATTTGCAAAGGAGTACTGATGTAAAAGGTTCAAATCCAGATGTTGTTGTAGATAGCTCTGGCCAAGGGTATGCTCAAGCAGGGGATGAAATGACACAGGAGTTCAATCATTTTATTCATGGTGATGCTAATGTTTTTGAGAACAATGAGGTGCCTACTTCTGAGATTACTGGGGTGGAATATAATCAAGATGCCTCTGGTTTTCTTCAACCAACGGAGGATGAAAATGCTGTGTCTGCTATGGGAGATAATTCTGGCTTCCAAGAAAACAACATGGATTCTCTTATGGATCTTGATATGGTGAACGACTATGGACTAAAGGAGTGCAATGTGAGTCCAATTAGGTGTTTTTTTTTCATATGTTCAAAATTTTCTAAATGCCTTCAAAATCTGTTAGTTGCTTTCTGCAACATGATTTTCCTGCCTTCTGGTTCCAATATCTTGCTGTAGTACCTGCACATTTTTGTTTAGTTATTTTTTAAGGATATTTTTTTTGTTTGGTTACATCTAGACCACATAATGACTGGTTTCCTATTTGGCTTACAGGATTTTGGAAGTGCAATTCATGGTGTTGATACAGGTAATTTTTTCTGTTCTGATTAAAGCATAGTGCAGTGTGTATGCCTCGCATACATTTAGATTCCATATGTGCAGCACCTACCACCTTTTCTTTTTCTTTTTCTTTGGAAAAAGTTCAAATTACTCCCCTTAAGTATGACCAAAGTCAAGATAACCCGCTAAACAATTCTTTGGTTAAAGTATAGTGTAGTGTGTATGCCTTAAAATTTGTCTTTTTTGTTCTCCATGTAAAAGAGGAGTTTTAAGTTAAACTTTTGTAGGGTGATATTATACATCATGCTTTATGCTAAAAAATGCATTATTGTTTTTCCATCAGTAATTTTCATACAATCTGTATTGTTAGGTTTAATTTATTATTGGATAGCATAGGCTATAAAAATGACACTGAAAATTGTGTAATGTATTTTTCTAAAAATAAGTCATGATGCCCGCAATCACCATACAAAAATTTAACTTAAAACTCGTGTTAGCAAAACAAAAAAGACATATTTTTGAGGGGTAGATTGGACCAATTGACATGGTTGTGACGGTAAATTGAACCAAAAATTACTTACATATGTGGACCTTAGCCATATTTGGCAGGGAGTAATTTGGATTTTTCTCTTTTCTTTGGGTGGAGTGTCTAACTCGACTCTAGGGATCCAATATTTAGCTTTTGTAGTACAGGAAATAATTTCCCAATCATGCTTGTGCTAATCTTTATCGGGCTTGTGCTGTGACAGACTTAGTAAAGCTATTTCTCATTGTTTGACCTTGTGTTGCTGCAGATTTTCTGAACTATGATGATGATGGGGACTTTGATGATGCAAATAATGACGAGCCAAATCCTGATGAATTCCAGTCTCTTGACAACAGCGGCTGGTCTTCTCGCACCAGGTACAGTTGAGCTAATATTATTTCCTTTGGACCTCAATGTTCAGTGCGTTGTCCAACATTTTGATGGTTTGTGTGTGGCTGTGCAGGGGTGTTGCGAGATATCTCAAGACTCTATTTGATGAAGAATCTGGTCTTGGGAGAAAGAGTGTCGCCATTGACCATCTTGTACGTGGAAAGACTCGGAAGGAAGCATCAAGAATGTTCTTTGAGACCTTGGTATGCTGATTATAATCCCTTCTATTTCACAGCTACCTTCTGAGCTTCCCCTGTGTCCATCAGTACTGATTTGCTCTCATGTTCCTTTGACAGGTCCTGACGACGAAGGACTACATCAGCGTGGATCAACCAAACCCCTTTGATTTTGTGAGCATAAAGCCGGTACCAAAGCTCCTGAAGTCAGAATTTTAGATCGACAAAGTCAGCTTAGCCTGGCACCATACATACATCTTACCATATCCATCACACCACCAACAACATTGCAGATGCCCCCACCCATCCTTGTGATCACTCTGAATCCATTTTTGTTTGTTGCTAAGTTTATCTTCCCCTCTGTAGCATTCTCCCGCGCTGATCCGGTCTTGCTAGGGTTTCAGTAGGATCGTTGCCGTGTTGTACTGTTGGCTATTCATTGTATATATGGCTTTAGCGGCCCCTGTAAAGTCTGCCCTGTAATCTGATAGCGTCGGCTCTCTCCTAAGTTATTGCATATTGTTTTCGCTTGGTTAAGCCTGTAGGAATTGTATACCTTACAATCTTACCTGAGATGATGATGATGTACCTGTTGATTATGTCAGGATTGATTTATTCTTAAGGTAGCCGTTCTTGTAAACTGTCATTTTTCTGCTGTATCTATAACCCAGTTAATTTCCTGCTGGATCTGGAGTACATTTAAAGGGCTCCAATTTCGCTCTGTTCAGTACAACCACTATAATCGACAGGAAAGCGATGTGCATTTTTTGATAAAGAAGGGCTTGTAAAGCGACTTTTGATCCGTATCTGTCGAAATAAAAGTGGCAGGTAGCAGTGTGTGTTTTCATAACAGCCAGACAGACCAAAAAGAAATGCATCAACAAGAAAGATATAAAGAAATACAATAGGAGGACGAGTAAACAAGATCATGTCACGTTGGACGGCGATGGCTCGGCAAGCGAAAAGGAGGCGAGGAAAGCGACCGCAACACAAAGCGCGGAGCGCAGCGGAAGTCGGTGCTGGAATTATTCTGCGATCACGGTGCTCTCTCGTCTATCGCGACTGCCATTCTCGACAGCATTTCGTGAGGAGCTCTGAAGAAAGTCGCGTCTTTTCGGACCCTGCACTGTGGCTGCTCGTGCATTTGTTATCCTACTCCAATCCTCCATGATCTGACGGCTGCATCGTACATAGAAACCACTCCGCTGTACAGTGTCCAGTACAGCTGAGTGATAAGCCATAGCAGGAATAGGCAAATCTTGCTCTGAGCCTAACCTAACAGGCCTCTGCACACCCAGTGTCGGTGGCGTCTGTTCTCACTCCGTGCTGTACTTCTAGTTTTTCTCGGTCTTTCGTTCACCATACTTGTACCTAGTATCTCTTCTAAGCAGGTTGGCTCTGAGACCTCACCTTGACACGTGGTCACTTGTGGAGCCAACCAGAGGCATTTTGCACAGGAACAGCAGTATGCTATATGAAACAAGCAACCAGTGGCATCTTCCTTCGAGTGGGGGCGAAAAAAAAAAACCATGTGCCTCGTATCCGTAACGATTCTGGACGCCCCCTTGAATTGCAAGTATATGTACCACTGCACTTGAAGGACATACTAGTAGACAATCAGATGCAGGAAAAGTCTGAAGTGTGAGGTTGGTGTATGTACCCTCTGTTATTCTTTTTCAAATCGGCGCATAATGCTCACATGCCATGTGCTGCTGTACTGCCTTGTTGCCGGGCCGACGCTGCTGTCTGCTGCTGATGCATGCTATGCCTGCACTGTCCTCATCAATTCCTCAATCATGTGTGGGCATGGCTTCGCTCAATGATTAGAGAAGAAGCCTACATTAAAAATCCACAGTATGGGGGTGCAGAAGGGTGAATGGGCTACCGGGGCCTCCCCAACTCTCAAGTAGTGTAGCACGCGAGATCATCTTCAATTCGTCAGGCTAGTAGTAGGCTTTCCCATGCATGTCCAAGATCAACAACGACTGGATTGGATTATTGGTCATATCATATGGGATTAGGAATTTCAAGTTTTCCATTTCGACGGAACTGCTAGCTAGATTAGTTTGGTGACAGAGATCAGTCAGGCCATGCATGGAATGTCGCCAAAAGAGGCTGCTCTGCTCTGCTGGTCCTGGTCCTTGCGCTTTTGAAAAGCGAGCTGATCTATGGTCGCTCCTTTTCAACATTCCCAACCCAAAGGATAGATGATGTGCAATTTGGCATGCTATTTACCTTTTGTCATGGCCTTCAGTCAGTGACGGGCTATCAGCAAGAACATTTTCTGCGTGCCGTGAACCCTGAAAACGACCGAGAAACAAGAGTTAGGCGCACGCATGCATCATGCATGCACGCACGCACGAACACTAGTACTAGCTTGTAATATACAATTAGCAGCGGTTAATGACCTAATGGAAACAAACGGATCGGACAGAAACGCTTATGCTGCAACTGCTATAGGTTTCTTTTCGCTTTTTTTGCTTACGAAGCAAGGGGGTTAGGGAGGGGAAGGAAGGAAAGGAAGAGCTAGCTGCGGAGCCTGGAGGTGGAGGTGGGGATGGTTTCGGTTTGGCAGTCGACATCTCAGTACATCACGCTCCAAATCTCCAGTGCGTCCACCACTAGACCAAAAGGAGAGAGAATCCTTTGTTGTGGCAAGGTGAAGAGGGGCCAGAGGCAGAGCAGAGGAAAAGGCCGGCTGGGCCAGAAAGTGCCGAAATAGATTCTGTGTTGTCAGCAACATCCACAGCAGTGTTCCCTAAAAGAAAAAAAACATGTCCAAGCAGCGCATTTGCGTCCTCATTGATTGCGGCGCTGAATAATGCTGCTGCTGCGTGCTAAGATCGGCCGGTGCACGCAGGCTGATGCTTTGCCCGTGGGAATTTCGTCGGTCTCCGACGAGATAACAAAAGCTGAAGAGATCGATGCACCACGCGACATGGAGTCAAAGACGAGAGTCCTTTTGCTCCCGTTGCCCTAGGCCCGCGAATTGAATCCGCGATCGAAACGAGAGAGGTTCGAAGCTTCGGCTCGTGCTCCCCCTCCCCTGGTCTCGGTTACACGCCTCTGCACTCCATGCTCGAGAACGAGACGGAGTCGCGCGGTTTTCAGTGGGCAGAGAGAGCGACGGCGACGGACGCACTGCTGCCACCGCCTCAGCTCCCACTCCGGGCTTGTCGGCTCGGCGGCCGCGCCAACTCCTTCCTAATCCTACCTTGGTGTTCCGTGGGCGGGGGAGTACGCGGAGCCGGAGGGAGATTACGAGGGAGATGCCTGCGGGATGGCGTTTTTTCCCCGTCCTGCACGGTGATAGCCGCGGAGCCGGCAGCAACCGAGCAGCGAGAGTAGGAGCGCTTGGGCGGCTCTGATTCTTTTCAAGGTGCTTGCCGGTGGTTGAGCCCTGCCGCCGCACGGCTACTCTACCTACTGTGTCCGTCCGTCGAGATGGACCAATGGCTATGCGCGCGCGCGAGCTGCTTCCCGACCAAACACGAGTACGGGTCGACGGCCACGGAGGTCGGCCCTCAAGTTGGTCACTCACGGCTGCCATTGGTACGCATACGTCATGCAAGTGTCGGATCAACGTCGTTGGAAATGAAATCCATTAATTATTCAAGGCGAGCAAGCGATGTGCTGTTGCAAGCGGTGAACAAAGCCAGCACATGCCCGTAAGAGTTTCTCCTCCGTGACGGCAAAGCAGGCCGGCAGCAGTAAACTAGTGTATTAGTAGTACAAGCACTGTACCGGGAGCACACGGCCGGCGCGCGGCATCCGTCCACCTTCGCGCGCGTAACCTGCGGTTTACGAGAGTCCTCCTCCGATCCCTCGATGCACAGTGTTCCGGATTAGTTTACCAATCTCGTGGTGGGAGGAGCGAGTGATTTGTTGATCGCCCCGGCTCCTCCTAATGTCCCAAGAGCCGTTGTCTGGGCCCACATGCCAGTGAGAGCACGCGAGTATGTGCTGCACACAATGTGTCAATTTGTACTGGCTTCCGAGATGGGTTCAGTGCCGGTAAGTACCATTTAGCGCCGCACGTCATCATCGCCCTTAATTGCATGGATCCTGCTGGGTGAGTCCTACTGTAATAAACACGCACATCCAACTCATTTCGAAATTAAGTTCATCAAGAGATGGAGAGTGCTACTAGCACGGAACTACAGTAGCTAGCTAGCAAAGTGTGCTGCGTACTGATGATCGACGACTGTCGCTGTCTGTTGAGTGCGTAGCACCAGTACATGCACGTACGACCAATGCGCGTCACTGCCACGACAATCACCAAATACAATACTACTGGCTAGCTAGTCATCCCCCAGCTTGTAGTAGCTAGTGTTGTTACCAGCTAGCTATCTAACACGGTAGTTGAAGTGTCCAAACACATACGCGCGCAGGTGCAGTACGTGTTCTCGATCGTACGTGTGTATATGGCAGAAATTAATTGAAGAGGTACGTACGGGTGATCTCTATCGCCCTCGCCAGCTGATGAGCTAACTACGTTGTCGTAGACGTAGAGGACCTTAATTGTACAAAAGATCTATTGGCACGCGCAGAGGATCTTGTAATTAATTAAGTTGATCTCCGTTCTTATTAGCTCCTTTTTTCCCATGGGTACAGTACAAAAAGGCTGCTATTCAAAAGATGGCCCACAAAGCGCTGAAACAGATTCTGCTGTCAGCGAAACAGCAGTGGTAGCCGGTAGCGGGCGTATCTCGTCGTCAGTTCCAGCATCCTGTGCAACGCCAACAACGGGGACGTGGCGTGTCGGTGCACACGTGGGATCGGTTGGGCGGCGAAAGGCTTCTCGATCGCTGTATCATCCTGTGCAACGCACTACTACTCCGTTTTTTCCTTTACTAGTACGGAGTAGTCTAGTACAAATTCGGACGAGAGGCAAAGCACGCAACCCTCCCCGCTGTAGAACCCGCGAAATCTGCGCGAGAACGTCGATTTCGAAGCTACCACTCCCACTCGGACCACTCCTCACTCCTCCCCGTTCAGTCCCGCACTCCCACACCGCACCAGCGACAGAAGAAGCTGTTGACGCGCACGCTCGGCCATGTTTAGATGTTTGGTGAAATTTTTTTCGAGCATGTTCCCTCACATGCATGGCATATTAAATGTAGTCGAAAAAAATAATCCATTATATGGATGGAGTGTACTTCGCGAGACGAATCTAATGAGCCTAGTTAGGTCGTGATTAGACAATAAATTGCTACAGTAAACATGTGCTAATGACAGATTAATTAGACTCATCAGGTTCGTCTTGCGATGAACTGACATAATATGTAATTAGTTTTGTAATTAGTCTATATTTAATACTTCAAATGTGTGCCCGACGTACTTTTCGCGAAACATCTAAACCTGGCCGCGCTCGGGCCTCACGGAAAGCCAAGCCCTCGGCCCTCTCGGGTCTTGAAGCCTCTGGGCTCCTTGCACCGTCTTCTCCATCCAGTCGCCGGAGTTGGTCGGCGGCAGGCGCAGGAGCTGACCCACCCCCATCCCCTACGGACACGGACCACACCACCGTCCTCTCGGCACCCTTGGCACGCCGCACGCATGGGCCGAACGTGAAACCGGAGAGGAATTATTACGTAATGTAGTACGCGGAGACGCCTTGGGACGGCGGCTGTTACGTTCTCACTCTCACGTGGTGGCCGGCGTGCTGCTCTGTCTGCTCTCGGCTCTGTGGCGCCTCTGGTCCTTGCATGCACACGCACGGCGCTGTCCGCGTGCCAACTGCCGAGTACTCTACCAGTACGACGGGGCTTTGACCTCGGCAATGCCTGCTGCTCGGCTGCTCCTTTTCGCTGCTGCTGCTGCTGCTGGATGGATGGATGATGGTTGGGCGGCAAACGAGAGTTGCGCTTGCCTGCTGCGATGGACGTTCGTTCGTGGAGGGTCAAGTGAACACGTCGCAAAATAAATGTGAAGCGCATGAGATGGAATCGGAGGCCAACAAAACCCAGCTTGGAGAAAGTGACGCACAAAAGGGGGGGCCGCACGATTTCCTCCGGGAACAGACAATCAGAACACCAGGCTTGCTCAAGTGTGCGGACCGCAGGCAGAGTTGGGCACACGGCATCCGTCCACGTTTACTTGACGCGGTTTACGAGTCCTCGTCTTCGTTCGTCTGACACAGCCCCACAGGGGATCACAGTAGTTTACCGATCTCAAGGTGGAGGGAGCGATTAGACTAGTTTACCAACATAATCTGCCGACCCACTCACTAAAATGGATCTGCTTCGTGACGTCAAGGTCATCAGGCCCAGACAAAAAACAAAAGCTCCGTCAGTGATCCGCTAGCTAGCTTGCCGGTGATGTGAGGCCGTGTCGCTAACTCAGTCGTAGTCAGTTTCCCCATGCGCGCAGGCAACGCGTCGTCAGAACACGCGGATGCGCACTGTTCACGGCTGGATCGAACAAGAAGGCGCCTGGGTGAGCCGACATGGCCGGCAGGCAGGGCATGTTCTCGCAGGGGAGATGGAAACGTTCGTTGGACGTCCTGGGGATAGGATGCTCAGCGCAAATACCCATGTCCGATCGATATCTCTACGCTCTACTGTACCTGTACGTGCCAAGTACAACGGGCGAAACCGTAGCGGGAGGTTTACCGCGCCGCTTTCTGGGCCCACGTGTCGCCGAGAGGGAGAGCACATGGCAAAGCAAAGGTCCAACGGTCGTTACCCCCACAAAGTGTTTAGATAAGCAGCAAAGATGCCAAGGACTTAATTAGAAGGCCAGGATCACGCTTGATTCCCATTCCCTGTTTAGTTCTAGGCGGCTATCTACCTCGTCTCAAAAGCTATGTAAATGCATGCCACTGTACGTTGGCACAACAGAAAAGGGGGAAATTACGTGTCACTGTCTTGATAATCACCGTGCCTTGCCACTAGCAGCTGGCCTAGCCTAGCCCGGTAGTTCAAGCGTCCAGACATTCCCACGCACGCGCCGGATCAAATGCCAGAGCCTTGCCTGCGGCGTGGTGCATCGATCTCGTCTCGGTCAGCTGATGGCTCGACGCGACCGCGAGCGGACGGTGACCGGCCCGGCATCAGGAATCAAGCCGTGTACAATAATGCAGGGTTTTCCTAAAATCAGGGGGGACGACGTGACAGAGCGATACTACTATACTGTAGGGGTGGTTCAGCTCTGTTTCCGCTCCTTCTTGACAATGGGATTGGATGCGTACACCTATAGTTATAAATACACTAACCGCAAAAAAATAGTTATAAATACACAAATTAGTCGGCGATCGATCGATGACAGATCGATAGGTACACGTCTTGATGTGTCACGTACTCCAGGAGGGACTGACCGTGCACGACGCTACCGTACGTTAATAATGCCACGATTTTCCTTTTTTCTTCTTTTTGTGGAGCCAGGAAAGAAACCAACAAGAAGAAGGTAATTAGATATCTCTCCAAAGTCCAATCCAATGGGTGATGATGGTTTTGTATAAGCTGGCACTGACGCCCCGATTCGATTGGACACTAGTAGCTCGGTTTTGTCCGAAACCAGAGCAAGCTGCCTACAGGTACACAGGACCGGAGATCCTTGATTCCGGGCTAGACGCCAGGCCAGAGGTATCGATACAGCCATACATGAAACATACAGGTCCGACACCGGCAAGGACCACGGCAGATGCCACACAAATACTGAAATACCAAAGGCACACAAATACTGAAATACGGTCCTACTACTCCCCCCTAGGCCGTAGCCATACTTGGGCCGTGTTTAGTTTCTTCCTTTCCTTGTGGCAGGCTGGCAGCCTTGGAAAACTTACCGCGCCGCCCCCCGCCTAGGCCGGATCCAGCACCCAGCAGGAGCGGAGGCGGAGCGCAGGGGGAAAAGCCGGGAGGAGAGGAGGAGCCGAGGACGCGGCCAGCAGGCGGCGGGCGGGCGCACCGGCCGACCTCCACGGCCACGAGCACCCGCGCGCGCCGTGGCAAAAGCTTGCGGCCGCCGAGCCGAGCCCCATCCCACGTTGGCCTGGCCACCTGGGCGCTGCACGCCGGCCGTCGAGATCGTGGAGCACGCAGCGCAGAGGCGCCGCGCCGACCGCGTCGTCGTCCAGCCGCCCACCGTATCCCAAAACCCATGCGCGCGCGTGCCGCCAGTGTGCCCCGCCGACCCCGAAGGGCCCCCGCGGCCCGAACCGTATGGTAAGAGACGATGATGACCAAGGCAAAGACGCAAGAGTACTCGCGCACACGTGCGGCGCTGCCTGCCTCTTGTCAAGTAAAGCGTGCGTGTCCAGTGGAGGGAGGCAAAGAGCGAGTGACACCGTGAAATGAAAAAAACCCACGAGAGCCTAGCATAGCAATGGCAAAGCATGCATGCCTGCACGCGATTTTTCGTGATGATAGGTGGTACCGGGACTTGCTTGTTCGCTTGCGTACGCGTGGACTCGCGCACGGGCTCACTCACGGCAGTCAAGCTTGTCGGCTGCGTTCGCTCATGCAGTCATGCGCCGCCCCCGCCCGGCACGCTGATTCGGTGCAGCACCCTTCCTTATGAATTAGTACTACGTGTTCACAGCGCAGCCCGATTGCCACTCCTACAAGACTATTGACACGCTTTTGGCAATTCTTTCTTTGTACGATGGTGGTTTGGCTAGCTTGGGACTGCATTGCCAGCGTTAAGGGAGGGAGGCTGCTTATCAGATTTTAGGAACGAACAAATTAAAATCAACAAACAAACAGCAGCTAGCTAGCTACAGTATGTTGAACAAACAGCAACTGCCGACTGCGCCCGGACCATCCGACACTAGGCTTAGGTCACCCACTGCACTGCTTAGCGCTTTGCTTTCCGGACCACCGTTCTCTTTGTGAACACTACTTAATCGTTAATAAACTCAAAACCAAAGCAAGTTCCTGCTAACTAACTCCAGAGAACCCAACACCTGTTATCTGCCAACGATAAAGAATTGAACCATACATTTTCTATTATTCACATGTTTTCGAAAATATATGTTAAATTTTGGGGACTTTGGATGCATATATCCGACATCCACATTACGCGTACACATTGCTAGCTATTCTCACATCTCCATTTCTACCCGCCAACCAACCCGTATGCATCACCACCTTTGGTTCTTCCTAGCCTCGTCCTACGTAATGCCAAAGAGAGACCTGCCGTTGCCGTCTCGCTACCATCCTCATCCCATTCGGTGCATCCTCGGCTCCTCTTTGTCGCTGTCTAGGGCGTTCCTATTGTTGCTCCATTATCCATACTCCATACGGACTCTCCACACTTGACCCTTCATACTTAGTCCTTACTGTTGTGAAGTTGAGAATGTTGTTGTAGGTCATTCTCTCTGTGCACACGACAAACCAAAAGGAGGATGCTTTCAGCACATGATTTTAGAATACTTTTCGAATTCCATAAAGCAAAACTAACTGATTCAGTAGCTTGGTGTATAAGAATTCTAAAAAAAAAGAGAGCAAAGATCTATACGATGACGTGCTTCTAGCCTTGTACACATAAAGTGCGAATGCATGTATACATCCACCTAGTGCCCCCAATATAAAACCCGTACTCGTTCTTCCACACTTCCCCTTTGCTCTCCTGCACTCTTCTGCAACAAACTTCCATTAGTTTATTGAGAACAGGCGAAAATGGCCAAAGAATGAGAACAAACCAAGCAAGCTTCAACCACCCACCACCCCCCTCTCTCTCTCTCACTGTCTCACACACACAGGTCACAAAACTAAGGCCGTGTTTAGTTCCGCGGTGAAAAGATTTTGGAAGGGAATCTTTTCACATTTAAAGTATTAAACATAGACTAATTAAAAAAATAATTGCAGATTACGTTTGGGATTCGCGAGACGAACCTAATGAACCTAATTAATCTGTCATTAGCACATGTTTACTGTAGCATTACTGTAGCAATTTAGTGTCTAATCACGTCCTAATTAGACTCATTGGATTCGTCTCGCAAATTCCAGTCCATCTATATAATGCGATTTGTTTTTTACCTACATTTAGTACGCCATACATGTGTCTAAACATTCATTTTGGATTTTGGATTTTGGAACTAAACAAGGCCTAAACCAGCACTAGTGGCCAACCCCCCACGCTTTATATATGCACTATACCAAAAGAAAAAAAATCTGCTAATCAAAAGCGAAATAAGAGGAGCACAGCAAGAAGAGGAGAGGGAGAGTGAGGGGGAGGAGGACATCCAAAATACTCCCACCTCCATGTAAGAGCTGTATCCACTACAACACCTCACCTCCCCTTCCTCTCTCCTCCCTCTCCCTCTCTCTCATCCAAGATCTGTCGATCACACAGGCCACACCATACACACGCAGCTTTTGCTGCTCTTGCTTCATCTTCTACCTGCTTCTTCTTCAATTCACAATGCCATCTCCTCGGCAATTCTTGCAGCTACTGCTACCCATCTTGCTCGCCACATGCTGCGTCGATGGCGCCAACGGGCCCGACGCTCCCGCCACCGCCAGGAGGCAGCTCCACCAGCCCTTCTTCCCGGATCAGCCAGCGCAGCCTGCCGCGCCGCCGCCCTTCTTTCCGGCGCTGCCGGTGCCGCCGCCGCCGCAGATGCCGGCGGGGCAGGACCAGCCGACGTACCCTGCCCTGGTGATCCCCAACACCACCGGCTCCAGCAGCGGAGGCGGCGGCGCGGCGCCTCCGGCCGCCGGCGCCTCGCACGGGTCCAAGAAGGCGTCCAAGCTCGTCCCGGCCATCCTCCTGCCGCTGCTCACGGTCGCCGTGCTCGGGCTCTCCATCGCCTTCTTCTTCTCCCACCGCCGGAGCAATGCTGCCCGCGGCGGCGGCGGGTGCGTCGGTGGCGGGGAACCCAAGTTCCTCCACCCGGAAAGGACGAGCCTTTTCCAGCGCGACGAGTTCGGCGGCAGCGGCGGCGGCGGCCTCGGCGCCGCCGCGCCGGCGGCGTCCGCCACGTCGGCGGAGTTCCTGTACGTGGGGACTCTGGCGAGCAGGGCCGACGAGAGGAGCAGCGACACGACGTCGTCCGGCGACGAGGAGTCCCGGAGCTCCGGCGGCGGATCGCCGGAGCTCCGCCCGCTGCCGCCTCTGGCACGTCAATGCGCGCCGCCGTTGCCGCCGCGTAGCCCCGGCGCCGCCAGCGGGGCATCCCCATCCTCCGGAGACGAGGAATTCTACTCGCCGCGAGGCTCATCGACGAAGACCTCGAGCTCTCGCCGGACTCTGGCGACGGCAGTGCAGGCGGCGCTCGAAGCGCGCGACCGCTCGAGGACTCCGTCCCCCGGGTCGGCACTGAGCACGCCATCGTATCCGTCGTCGCCGGGCGCGACGCTGTCGCCGGCGCCGGCCTCGCCGCCGGCCTTCTCCAGCCCGGGTGAGTCCGGTCGCCGCTCCGTCAAGTCGAGATCGGACAGCGCGCGCGTCGTCGTCCTCCCGCCGGTTCCCCCGACCCCGCCGCCGCCACCCCCCTTCGCGCCGACACTGCCGCCGCCGCCGCCTCCTCGCCGGAAACCGCCGTCCCCGTCGCCGCCGTGCTCTCCTCTAAACGACAAATCGGCGGCTCTCAGATCCAGCACCGACGCCATCTCAAGAAATCCATTCGCCCAGCCAGCACCCCCACCGACAAATACGCACCCGCCTGCTCCGCCCGCGGGCCCACCGCCGCCGCCTCCTCCTCCTCCGCCGCCGCCGGTGGGGTACTGGGAGAGCCGGGTACGGAAGCCGGACACGTCCAAGGAAACACGCTCGCCGGCGCTGTCGCCGCCGCCCCAAGCTGTCAATTTCAGGAGCGTCCCTGCAGCCACCGACACGTTCCCGAGCCGGCTGCCGGAGAGCTCGGAGCAGGGCGACAAGTCCGCCGAGGACACGACGCCGCGGCCGAAGCTGAAGCCGCTGCACTGGGACAAGGTCCGGGCGAGCTCCGACCGCGTCATGGTGTGGGATCAGCTCAAATCAAGCTCATTCCAGTGAGAGCTCTGCACCAAGAACTTTTGTTTTTACTATTTTTTTTTTCAGATGCATCAGTTGTTCTTGTTCGGTGTCCTGACCAGGTGTCACTGAATTCTTGCAGGGTGAATGAGGAGATGATCGAGACGCTGTTCATCTGCAACCCGGCGAACGCGGCGGCGAAGGAGGCGACGAGGAGGCCGGCGCTGCCGACGCCCAAGGCCGAGAACAAGGTGCTGGATCCCAAGAAGGCGCAGAACATTGCCATCTTGCTGCGCGCGCTGAATGTGACCAAGGAGGAGGTCTGCGACGCGCTCTGCGAAGGTGAGCGAGATCCTCGCTGACACCACTTCTTACTCAGCCGCCATTTTTGTACGCTGCATCGGATCGGGAGCTGGTGCTCACGGGCTTTTCGATCGCGTAGGATTCATTTCGCTCGTGAGCCGTGTGAGACGTGTTTGACCACATTTAGCTTGTGGCCGACTGCAGCCATGCTTTGTCCGTATAGTCTGGTAGGGCTTTTAATAAGGTTGTCTGGAAGAAGTGAATGCCAGCATAGAGCAGTTGCGAATCGTTGCTGAAATGGCTGGCCAATTTATATGCTGAAAATCACCGATACTTCAGGTCTGTCGAATAGGTACAGGGAGTTATATCTCCGGTGAGCGTGTGAAGAATGTTCAGAGAGAGATTGCTTTTGTTCTCATCCCTCCTTGTGCCTGTATTCATAGTTGCTCAAATAGGAACTTGCATTTTTCAGTCCATTTATCATGTCCTTTAGGCCATAATCTTCTAGTAATGTGCTAACTAATTGTTATCAGGGAAAAAAAAATGTACTAACCAATTTACCATGCCTTTCCTTCAGGTAACACGGAGAACTTTGGAGCAGAATTACTGGAGACCTTGCTAAAGATGGCTCCTACCAAGGAAGAGGAGATCAAACTGAGAGAATTCAAAGAGGAGAATTCCCCAATCAAACTTAACCCTGCTGAGAAGTTCCTCAAGGCAGTCCTTGATGTGCCTTTTGCCTTCAAAAGAGTTGATGCAATGCTTTACATAGCGAACTTTGAATCAGAGGTCAATTACCTAAAGAACTCATTCGAGACCCTTGAGGTAAGCATTGTACCTTTGCCATTGTTATTTCATCGTATTATTATTTATTAGTTCCATTTTGTCTCATAATGCTGTAGATCATAACAATCTAATTCCTTTTTATTTTCTTACTCACAGACTGCTTGCGATGAGCTTAGAAGCAGCAGGCTCTTCCTTAAGCTACTGGAAGCAGTTCTGAAAACTGGCAACAGGATGAATGTTGGCACAAACCGTGGCGATGCACACGCGTTCAAGCTTGATACTCTACTCAAATTGGTCGATGTCAAAGGCACTGATGGACACACGACCCTTCTGCACTTTGTCGTGCAGGAGATCATCCGAACAGAGGGCGCCCGCCTCTCTGCCAGCACTCAAACAACTCCAAGAACCCAAGCAAATCCTCTACGAGAAGAGCACGAGTGCAAGAAGCTTGGCCTCCAGGTAGTGGCTGGCCTTGCAAACGAGCTCAGCAATGTCAAGAAGGCAGCTGCCATGGATTCCGATGTGCTCAGCAGCTACGTTACCAAACTTGCTGGGGGAATTGACAAGATCACCGAGGTGCTGCGGTTGAACGAAGAGGTGAAGTCGAGGGACGATGCATGGCAGTTCCATGACAGAATGCAGAAGTTCTTGAAGAAAGCAGACGATGAGATCATCAGAGTTCAGGCTCAGGAGAGCGTGGCGCTGTCGCTCGTGAAGGAGATCACCGAGTACTTCCATGGTGACTCCGCGAAGGAGGAGGCTCACCCTTTCAGAATCTTCATGGTCGTCAGGGACTTCCTCTCGGTTCTTGACCAGGTCTGCAAGGAAGTCGGCAGAATCAATGACCGCACCATCGCCAGCTCCGTGCGCCATTTCCCGGTTCCGGTGAACCCAATGATGCCACAATTGTTCCCACGGATTCATGCGTTGAGAGCTGGATTCTCCGACGACGAGAGTTCAGCTGCTTCAGTGTCATCGCCATGATTACTGGTAGTCTGCCACTTCGCGGACCATCAGTAGAACGCCGCCAGAGGGCAGAGGGATACAAATGGTAGCGAGACCTCCTTTTTTTTAACCTTTTGTACCTGTAGATTATAGAATGTACAAGATTTTTGCAAATATTTATTTATATATATAAGAAGGGATAAAATCTAGATCAGAGGAGAAAAATAAGTAGTTCATACATGTATGCGGCCTTCGCTCTTCAGTTCACTCTGTAGTCTGTACATGCCTTCAAGTAGTTAAGCAGTTAAACAAGTTCAAAGAAAGATCTGCAGAATTGTAAGGCTGCTGGACTCTGTTGTACCTGAAAAGGAAACAAAATCCATTAAAATCTGGCAGCACCAAGGAAGAAAACATCAATCTGTGTCATCCATGATCAGTATTTTGTCATCATATTCTTTCTGAAATCATTTTTGTCACCATCTTTGCAATTGCACAAATGGTCCATACCCTCAAGAATCTTTCATGTTACAGGAGAACTCTGTAAGTTCAGACACTGTAACTGTAAGAACTTCCCCTAGAGGTGAGAAACTGAAACCATGGATGAATGGAGTAAAAGCTGCAACAGGCTTCCAGTTGGAACATCTGATGAAGAACCAAGTGCCTGCAGGCGCAGCTGCAGTCAAAATCAAAGGTTTCCAATGAGGAGAAGATGGAGAAACTAGGCGAGCTGGGCGGTGGTTCGGGTGGGCGCCATCGCTCTGGGTCCCCCACCCCCATGTGAGCGTGACAACCATGCGGTGGTTCGGGTCTTGGATGCACGCCCACAAAACGTTGCGGCCGGGGCGGCATGGCGTGGCTGCCCTTTCCTACCAAACTCTTTTCCCCTCCCTCCCCATCCTGCAAGATACCGGCAGCCCCACATGCGGTCTCTTGTCCCCGTCCCCCTTGCTGGCTGTACACCGTATGGGATTGGATGCTTTGGTGACTCTAATGGCCTCAATCATTGGCCTCCAAGGCCAACCAAAGTTGTTTTCTTTTGGGGTCTCCTTTGGCCTCCGAAACACATGGACCCGTTTAGTTGCTAAATGCAAGTGGAAAACGTCAAGAATACCAGTACGATTAAGAAGTATGATCATTGTGTTAGTTTTTAAAAGGAGAGGAAAGGAATTGTAATGATACTAGGTTTATGGCAGTAGTTGGTGTTGGACATGGAAGGTAGAGCTGTAGAGGGAGAGGACCCCGGCCATGGCCGTGACAAAACGAAAGGCACATGTCCATGGGGTACCAAGATTCTAAATCCGGGATGAGGGCACAGGTGAAAGATAATACACGCATGATAGGACCTCCTAAATACTAGCATCATGATTCGTGAATGACCAGCACCGTCAGATTGTGGGGGAGGAGCAAGCAGCTACAAGGGCACCTGAACCACTCACTACCCAATCTTGCAATTGCAATCTCGCCAAACCTTTCGCTCCTCAGCATCCCGTTCCATCATAATCTCGTGAGCCGCACATGCAAACAACTCCCCTGGCTTAATGATTACCTCCCCATGTCCATCATCAGGGTACCTGTACCTTTCAAGTTCTCTCAAGGCATTTTCAGTCAACTAGCAACGAATTAACTCGCTAACAAACTCAGTATTCTTAATTGGGACTGCACAATATGCCCGGCAAAGAACTTGTTGCCATTTCAGCCCTAGCACAGCACAGGCGAAACGAAAGAGCCATGCACCGATTCATCCTTGAAGCCGCCGAATCCAATGCTTGATCTGGCCGCTTTGGAATTGCCTTTGGACAGGCATAGAAAGCAAGGCAGATTCGCCCGGCTTTGGGAAACACCTGGCGATTTTCGGATCAAGGGCCATTACGCCGTAATCATCGTGGTTTAATGCATGCGACTCCACTATAATCCACAGGTTTCTCTCCGCTCCATCAGCGGTCTAGGCACTCACTCTAGGCAGTAGGCACTGAGCACGCACACTGTCACGTGAGGGGCGAGATGCCCGTATCAGCTGGCTTTTACTCGCCATGCCTTGCTTTCTCGCAAAGATCCCCCCGTGGCTTTAGCCAACGTTCAGTGGTGATAAAGTTGCAAAAGTAACCCTTGTTTACGTTATCGTTGATAAAGTGCTAGTGCTAGTCTAGATCGGTACCCATATTCATTCAGAGGATAAATTCCGCGTGTCTGCAAACAATACAGCCATACAGGCAATTTAGGAGCAGATCTAAGCCTGCTCAAACTCGAGACACATTCAGGACTGGTACCCGAGTGTGACGCCATTGGGCACCGGCAAGTTCTCGCTAACACGTTTAACCGAAAGCAATGCTTTGCATTTGCAAGCTGTGTCTCTAGCAGATCAGATCTCGACTAGCTCATCAGACCCAATTGGCAACACGAAATAAGTAGGAGAAAGGGACCAATACCTGACCGTAGGGTTTGCTTGCATTCCAGCTGCCGGGGCGCCAAGGCAAGAACACAAAAGGCAAAGGGCCAAATGCACAACAAAGAACCAATCAGTAGGACTAGGACGTCTTCATTCCCTTTGAGGTCTGAAGAACACCTCCCAACGGCCTGATTCCTGTCCCGGCGCTGCATCAACGTCCGGAGCCCGGGACGCAACGGCACCATGGCAGCAAAGCGTGTAACCAAACAAACCAACCACCTGAAAGCGAGCAGAACACCATTGCCATTGCCCGGCGTTCTGATGCACAGAATAAAGAGGCGTCACGCGAACCCTAGAGCAGCGATAGGCCCCTGTGCAGAAAAGAAACTGGGCTGGTAGGTTCCATTACCCCTTTCACCTGCCTTTGTTTCTGTACGAGTTTCAAGGGGGGCAATGATCACATGCCACTTTGTCCTTCAGTACTGACCCAGCAGAGGACATCTCCTCCCTACCACCACCAGCAAAAGATAAAAGGGTCTTGATCCTATACTGCTAAAAGTCCCCTGACGAAATAGTACAGAATTATAGATGAACTTATAGAGCCTTACGGATCAATGATACAACAATTACAGCACAGCAATTCCGAGTTCATGGGGGTGTTCAGATGACAATACCGAAACAGATCAATGATTATTGGTGCAGAGTTCTGAATCTTCAGGACTACATTTGAACTAGTGTTCGACTACTGACAGGCTACACAGCGCATCTGGGATTATTGTGATGAATACATACACTGGCGGTCACTGTATGGTACAACAACAGGAGAAACGTGTACTGACTGTATGTGTAATGTTCCTTTACTTGCCACGATTGTGTTTATTCAGTTTGTATCAGCTTTGTTTTCAGCAGCATCACCCTTCAGGAAGCGTGAGAACCACAGGGCCGATGCTTTAGGGTGCCTGGAGAGCCCATTCTTGTAATCCACATAAACAATGCCGAACCTCTTGGTGTAGCCCATAGCCCACTCGAAGTTGTCCAAGAATGACCACGCAAAGTATCCACGGATATCAGCTCCGTCCCTGCGCCAAACAATCAGCTGCATCAGTCAATTTGTTGGCTGAACACTAGTAGCAGTGCGGTGAACTGCAAATTTAGCTTACTTGATTGCTTGTGCCACCGAAGCAAGGTATCCTTTGAAGTAACCGACTCTTGTTGTGTCATTTAGAGCCTGCTCTAGTGTTGATGACTGATCATCTTCCTCATCCATGCCTACAGGTAAGGGCATCACAGTGTTTTATTCAGATGATGAAAATATTCAGTAGCACCAAACACCATCACTTGTGCAAGCAAAGCACATCATTCATAATGTGATAACAAACAGTGCATTGTAAATTCGCAATGGTACATTTCATTTGTTAGATTTCTAAAATTCTGAATTCACAACCTAGTTTATTCCTAATAATGATGTCCATTTAATATACTTTGAACAATGGACAAGTAGCTGTCAAAACCAGACATTTGGAACTGTCCAATTTTTTGCTGCGTAGCATGAGTTTTCAAATATGCAGATATTTGTAAATTTGTACTAGCCAGTTCGGTTAAGAGTGCAAATAGGATGGAAGTTGAAACTCTCTTTCCAAATATGAACAAATAAGACAGTGCATACTCTTGTTACCAGCGGCAGACATGTTAACCTAAAGATCTGTTCTTTTTTTCCCTTTCTCTAACCTCCGGGGCTGTGTATGAGGAGCATTTTCTTCTATCTTTTAATACAAAGACGCAAAAGTTCTCCTATGCATTCAAAGAAAAAAAAATACATACAAACTACAATCTTGCATCTTGGACTTGAATATGTTAAGTGGTACAACAGGCAATCTCAATTTAAGTTTGTTCATTTAGTACTTCAGTCTCCACTAAAATACTAAATGAATCATTCACACGCAACTCCAGGAAACTTAAATCATAAAGAATAAGATAAGGGCATAAACGATTTATGTCTTCAACCTGATTCATGAAAAGGAATGACAAAGAAAATAAACGTAATGGATTTGACTTGAGCAATTCAAGATGTGAGCCACTACATATCTGTAGAATTTCTTCACATGATTTATTCTGTACCATGCCACCAGTATTTAGATACCCCACATTGTACTATTGTTTGGGAAGTATGGAAGCCTTACCATTCTCAGTAATATATATTGCTGGGTTATTATATTTCTTCGCTATATAATTAAGTAATTTACGAAGACCCCAAGGAACTATGAAAAGCCATTCAGATGCAGCCTGCACAAATGTTGAGAGATGTGTTACGGGAGGTACATATTATTTACATATATGGAGAAAGAAGTTTAGTTCCCATTTCTGACCCTTTCACCAATTTTTTCACCACTATTATATTTTTCTGCCAAAAGAATAAATGTCAGAATAATGATAACACCAATCAGGCATAATTTTAAATAAATCTTAAGTTTATTAAGATGACTCAAGCAGACTGCATAGTAGCGTACCTATTCTCTCCACTTGCTGAACTTGATAGAAATAAATATCTTCTGGGTTCTGATGATGAGCAATGAGTCTCGAAGTATAATGGTTTAGTCCAACAAAATCAATTTTGTTCCTGATGAATTCTTTATCTTTCTCTGAGAAGGTTGGAAGATCACTGCCCAGCCGCTGACGCATGCTTTCTGGGTAATCACCAAAATATATTGGGTCTAGGTACCTTTAAGGAAAGGAAACTAGTCAGAGGACCTCATCCTAGGAAAAAAGAGCCAAATAAAATTCAGCACATTATTATACTACATAAATTTGTACATTCTGTGAAAAGATGTATGCCTTGTATAGGAAAAAAATCTCAGGTACAGTTCAAAAGGTAAACAATGTTGGAAAGATATGCCGATGTGTCATTAGGAATATAAATAGAAACATACCATCCAAGTTGAAAGTCAATCCTCCGTTGTGCAGCAATTTGATCTTCGGCTTTCTCAGAAAATGGCTCTGCCCATTCACAATCGACAACCAGCCCCACTTCACCACCTTGTGCAGCCTATTTTTATAGCATGTAAAACCATCAGAAAAACGAAACATACTGACAGGAATTTCATGGAATGATAACCAAACAAGATGATTCTATTCCAGACTTCCCATTCCTATTATATAAGTTTAAACATGATAGAGAGGATACAGAAACTTGAGAGAATGCATACTGACAAAGAACTAACGAACCGAGAACCAGCTGCTTTCAGGAGTATCGTCCAGGACTAGATCTACACCCCCCAAAATACCAATTCATATAAGAATCTAAAGCGGACCTTGAATTTTCTTCTATAAACATCAACAGCAGCAGCATGAGCCAAGATTTGGTGATGGGCAGCCAAGTAACACCTGGCGGTTTCACCTTCGCATCCTCCAGGTGCAAAAACTCCAATCCCATAACCATTAACTGCAGTTTGGAGAGGCTCATTGATTGTTATCCAACGCTTTACTCTGTCCCCAAAATTTGCAAAGCAAGCTTCTGCATACAATGCAAAGTAATCCCTGGGATATTTTGATCGTGAGAAACTCATAAAATACAGTAAATCAAGCTGCAGCCACTATTGAAATACAAAATCGTCTCGAAAAGAATCTTCTATGCAATCATCCATTTAAGAGTTAAGATAACTTCATAAATAATATTGCACAGCTAAGATGCCTGCAATGACTTACACAATCTTGTCGGAAAGCCAGCCCCTCACAGTCTTTTGAAGATTGTTTGGAAGATCCCAGTGATACAGAGTTGCATAAGGCTCGATTCCTATTGGAAGGCAGACGAGTGGTTAACAACCAGAAGCACGGAAATCTTTACAGTTATATAAGTAAAATATCTGTCACCTTTTGCAATCATATAGTTGATAAGGTCGTTATAGAAGGCAACTCCTTGCTCATTGATCTTTTCCCCCAAGCCATCTGCAGGCATGATAAATCTTATGCATACAAAATGATCGAAGCATTGGTATTGGCAAATAATAGAAAATGCAGACATTTATCTTGTGGTCGGTTATAAATGAATCAACTATATGTTAAGTTTAACATACCAGGAAATATCCGCGCCCAAGATATAGAAAATCTGTATGCGCCAAAACCTAAACTTGCCATGAGCTCAATGTCTTCCTGAAAAATTCATGGCAAACAGTTCAAACAAGAAACTACTTCTTGGTAGCACTGCAGTGTCATTATAGAAACCGAGGACAAGCCAGTTTCCACATTTGCTAATAATACCAATTCATAAGAAGATGGTGTTTCCCCCACTTTCTTTCTTTCACTTGTTCTTTTCGAAAACTGAGACAGGGATCATAGGCAATACCTTGTATCGATGGTAATGATCTACTGCAACATCTGCATTGCTTCTGTCTAAGACACGTTCTGAAAGAAGAATCATTTGGACACAATAGTTAAATATATGTATTTCAATATCATAAAGGAACCAAATAAGCAAACCTTTGTCCTCTGTGAAGACATCCCATATGTTGTCTCCTTTGCCTCCCTCCCTTCTCGCTCCCTCAATCTACAGAGGAGAGAATTCAAACCACATGACTTCCAGTTTTAGAGAGGAAGGATTAGAAAAGAAGCTGCTTTCCTCTCTTTATTTTCTTTTGAGTCTTTCTAGTCTGCAGGGCTCTAGGAACAGACCCAATTTTTGTCCAGGAATAACTATGCATTTTCGAATCCAGTAATAGTCCACCTTGAGACCTATGCACCTCGACTTTGTTCTAAACTCTTATTCTTCCATCACTCTCCCATTCCACACCCTGCAATTGGTGATATTGACAGCAACTTTACCACGCTTTTTACCTCCTAACCAGGCACCGCCGCGCACCATCCACGCTGGAGGGGCAAGGTTTGGTGCATAACTTATGATATAAATAATCCAAAGTGCATAAGCTCTGTTCCTACTTTGTTGGACAACACAAGGTAGCAGTGCTACGAATAAACTACTTTCATAAATAGTTGTTGCAATTAGTGGATGGGGGAATCCTCTGTTAGTCCATCGTTTCAACTTCCACTAATTTGTTCCTCCCCACATCCAGAGGCACAGCAAAAATACACCAGAAGTTGCACTTGAAATCAACCCGAAAAGGGAATGCTACTATAAATACAGGAGAGACTAATTTGAGGGACAAGTCCTCGTGCAGACTCGGGAGAAGCTAAATCATTCATAACTGATTGATTCATTTATAAACAAGTTTAAAAACAAGTTGATTGATTCATTTGTAGTAGAAGATCAATCAACGCACGAAATTCAGAGCCTGTTTTTAGACACCACCTCTGCAGGTTCGGGAGAAGCTGAATCAATCAACTCCACACTCGATCCAGACCCAAAGCTGAGGAGCCGATCAGCAAGCGGGACAAGCTTAGAACGCAGTGACGGCGTCAGTGCTCTGAACTACTATACAGTCAAAACAGGGACCGAACAGTGGAACCCACACACCAATTCGAATCTCAGAACTAAGTACTGCCACCACGCAGGCCAGCGCCGCAGCGCGTGCTGCGTGCACCAGCGGTCACTGGCGAAGGCAAAGCCGCAAGCCACACGACTGGACGGGCGCCGACCGCCAAGCGAAGGATGAGATGTGGGGGGTGGCGGGCGGGGCAGCCGGGACGAGGGGCCGGTACCTGGTGCGCGGAGGTGGCGACGCCGAAGACGAAGCCGTCGGGGAAGTCGGCGCGGGACACCTCCGCCTCGCGCCCCGTGCTCCCCATTGCTCCGGCGGGTGGTGGGGTTGCTTGGAATGGAAGGCGTGGTCGATCTCGACGAAGAAGCGTGGGGGAGTGGGGGAGTTTGGAAGCGTGGGCTTGGGGCTCCGGGGGGCAGTTGAATAAATAGCAGCTGAAGTCTACTGGGTAGCGGAAGCGGAAGCCACCCCCCGCGCTTGCTGCTGCTGCCCAGCTGCCCCGGCCGGCGAGAGCGCTGGGACTCAGAGAGAGCATCCTGGACATGCGAGCGGCCACGCCGGCGTGCCTGGCGTGTGCGTGTGTCCCTATCCGCCAATGGGGTTGCGTCACGCGGGCGAGGCGAGGGCCGGGGCCAGCGTGTCACCTCGGCTGTTCCAGAGGAACTGGGTCCTCCATGTCATTTTCATGCCGACAGACCGGAAGAACCAGAAATTTGGCTTCGATTCCGTACTCTACCGCTATTTGCCATGAGTTTAAACTGGAACGGGACTTGCTTCAAACATGCCAGGAATTTTCCCAAAGTTCAAAGTAGAGAATTGAAAATGAATGCTGATGTTTACATGGCCCATAAAGTTTCCAGTCCAGCCACCTGTCAGCTCTCACTAGTTTACTCATTCTCAGGTCAAAAACAACCGGAACAGTTTGGGAGCCTACTGCGAGTTGTTTTCAAGAAAGTCAGGAGCACCACCTCAAAGTTCGACTAGAAAATGAGCATACTTGTCGATTTTGTGATGCCATTCCCATTTTAAAACAGTGCAAGGACGGCACGGCCTCAGCAAAAGAAACTCGAGAAAATCTCCAGCCGCTACTTGTCGAGGCAGAGTATCAGGGCAAGTACTTTGGTTAGTGCTAAACATCAAGAGACGCGATATGCAACATGTACCGAAACAGAAGATAGAAATATGGCACTTGCATGTACAGGGATCAGATTCAGGTCCTGATCATCACCATGTGTGGCCACTGTTTAATCCAATAATACAACTCCCATCGTATCATCCTTGAATAGGGCTAACAAGAGCACCATCTATGTGGATATCAATCCATGATTGTGAAGTGTAGTATAAAAAAAATACATGATTGATTCGTTTCTGGTGCAAGGAAAATTGAATACGTTATCACATCTTTTGTGACTGCTTGCTTCCACCAGTGGGGGTGCTAGCGATATCAGACGACACCAACAACATCAGCAGATTATTTTCTTTCCGAGATCAAAGAACAACATCAAAACGTACAGTCAGTGCTCAATTATGCATTCAACAGTTTGTTCTTTCATAGGGCACTGACAAGGATTGATGACCAGATAATTTTTTTATAAAAAGGCAAGGTATGTTATCTGGCCAAATTCGATTGTGACAAGTTATTTCAAAGTTATCAGCGTGGATCATGCGGCTAAACGTCGATCTGCTGAAAATTGCAGCAATGACAGCCAAAAAAGGGGACCAGTGCCATAGCTAAAACGGACAAAACAAAACACTGTAACAATTATCTGACTTGATAATGAGAGATCTTGCAGGAAAAATCCGTGCAGATTGCAAATACAAAAGGAGATAACTCAAAGGATCTGTCCTGATTTTTCATTCAAATACTCTCATAAACAAAAATGCCAACCAAAAAGTTTCCAGGCTCTCACCCTGCAAAATTGACCGTGCAGAAATGAAACAAACACGAACAAATCATGGCTGTTTGCCCCAACCTTATTGTCTTCCTAGTATCACTTAATGTGAAACAAACCAATAAATAATGTGTAATGACAGATGACTGGAATACAACAGTATGTTATGCAATGTAGCAGGTAAGAGTAAGAATGCAATCTGCAATAAATTAGTTTCGACACAAAATGCGAAATGAACAAAAACACAAATGTGATTCGTAGAGGAATCAAACAATGCCAGAACAACAACAGCAGCAACATGAGATAATGACAATATCACCAGCAGATAAATCACCTAGCACAATGCACAACTAAAATCTTAAAGCAACTACTAGTCCTGAATGTGATTTTAGCTGATGCCACAAATTATTTGTTTACAAATAAGAGTCTTCTGAAATCCAGCTGAAACAGCAAAATCTGTCGAGTTCTTCACAAACAGTCCTATCTCATAGCACAAAGCATCTGGTACTAAATGGGGTTAAAAAGCCTGATTATAAGAGAACCGGGTTTAGTTTGAGATTTCAGTTACCATCCACTTCCGCTACTGGCTAATGGGTATAGAACCTTGTACAGTTCCCAGATTTTTTTTAAAAAAAAAAAGGTGGCACAGGAATAGGACACAAAGCTGACTCCACAGAACTGGTAGGCACCCATCATTTTCGCAGTGCAGAGATCCATTTTTCATGATATACAAATAGAGGTGCAACAAAATGCTAAACTGGATCGTCTAAAAAAACATGAGATGAACAACAGTTTTTGGCCAATGCAATTTAATTTTAATGAACATTGTGCGTGCAACTGAAAAGCACCAAGACATAACAACATAACATTAAAGATGGCATTAAGTGTACCCCTACGTTTCAAAATGTCGGTCGTTCTGGATTTTCTAGCTTCATACATATTACTATGTGCCTAGATATAATGAAGGTCTAGGTGCATAACAATATGTATGAACCTAGAAATGCCAAACGGCCTACATTTTGAAACGGAGTACTAAACGATTGGTGAATAACATCCTAAACACAAAATACGTGAAGACAATTTCCTGAAGTAGAATTCTACTGGCATGGAAAATCCATTCATGTTTTCAAATAAGACATGAGAAGAAATTCTCTAAATATAGCACGACATATGGAAACCATCATACAGTAAATGACCAGCAGCATTAGACCAAAACTAAATACTCTTCTTTGTCAGTCTAGCATTTAAATAAACGCAAAATTATTGTAGTAGATAACAAACAGACAAGTACAAAAGATGGTGTTTCTCGCAAGCTCACCAGAGATGCAAAGCCCAAAAAGGAAGAGCTGCCAAAAAACTAATTAGCAGCTATCACCCCAAGTGTATCCTAGTGAAACTATGCTTGCTGGCTTGCCTTTGACTGCATTTCCTCCTCTTCCAACTCCTTGACTGCAGCTATGAGGCTTCGACTTATACCCTTAAGGCACAAACCATTATCCTCCATTTCCTCTAGAAGTTTCTCAGCTCCTCTCCAGTCCATAGCCTTGAGACACAATGACTGAATCAGTTTGTCATACTCATCCAAATTTGGCTGCAGCCCATCTTTCCTCATCTCCTTCAGACACTCAATGGCCTTCTCAAACTCCTCCATCTTGCAGTATCCACGGATAAGAATGTGATAACTAATCCTGTTTAGTTTCGGATGAATCTTCTTAGCTTCACGAAGTAAAGCATGTGCTTCATCAATCATGCCTCCTTTAGTGTAGCCACTCATGAGCACACTGTAAGTATAGATATCAGGACTGACCCCTTCGCTCTCCATCAATCTCAACAAACCTTTTGCATCCTCCATTTCTCCCTGTTTTGACAATGCTGTGATGACAGAATTAAAGACTGCTTTACCAGGAGCTGGGCCAAGATCTACCATCTTCAACAACAATGTCTTTGCATCCTCCAGTTTCTTTTTCCTGCACAGACCATGTATAACTGTGGCAAAAGTATTGCCAGCATTCTTAAGAGAGTCCCCTTGGTACTCTTCAAGCTGCACCATCCTTGTCAACAAATTATTTGCTTCCTCCAGTTTGTTTGTCCTACACAAAGCATGTACAACAGTGGCAAAGGACTTGCCTGCATGCTTAAGTGACTCCCCTTGGTACTCTTCCAGCAGCTCCAGAGCAGTTCCGACGGCCTCATCATTCCTTGCCGAGGCGCTAACAAGGAAATCCAATGCTGACTTTGGGATCTGAATCTTCTTCTCTTTCGCTGCTAGGTATAATGAATGTGCCGCCTTCACCTTCTTCCCCTCGCAAAGGAAAGTCAAAATCCTGCCGACCTTCTCGCCGTTAGGGAAGCTGCCAGAGCCAATCATCTTCTCACAAACTTCACAAGCAGAGCGGAACATGGACTTCTTTCGTGCCGCTTCAATAGCCAGATAATAGCTGTTACTGTCCGGAGTACAGCCAAACTCATCGAACTTGGCAAACACCTCCAGAGCTGCCTTCGACTTCTCGAGCTTCCAAAATATCGCAATCATTTCATTCAACAACGGCGTGCTTACTGATCCTGGCACAGATCCAGTTTCCTTAATCGAATCCCAAAGCAAGTACGCGTCCATTTTGTCAATCTCATCAGAATCAGCTACCTTGCCCACGAGGATCTCAAGATTCGACAGGCTCTTGGCCGCAGGGTTGTTCTTCGCGGCATAGTTGAACAGGGAAATGAGCTTCTTACAGGAACATTTCTCGGCAGCAACGAGGACTGCCGCGAGGAGTGGCTCGTTGAAGTCCACGACCATGTCGGCGAGGGTGGAGGCAATCTTGTCCTCTGGAGTGGCCTCCACGACGGCGCTGACGCGGGCGACCTCCTCCTCGTCGGCTACGGCGTCAGCGCTTCCGGTAGTGGCGAAGATGTCGTTGGCGTCCCCAGCCTCCTCCCACATCGAGCTCAAGCTGTCTTCCCCGGCCTCGGTGGCATCATCTGTGGCAGCGGCGCTCGGGGAGGAGGAGGCTTCGGGGAAGGGATCCGCGGAGGAGGAAGTGGCATCGGGGATGGGATCCGGAGAGGAGGCGAGGAAGCGGGAGAGGAGGCGCGGAGGTGGGGCTCGGGACAGGGTTCGAGTCGGGTGTGGTGGTGGCTGCAGCGTCGGCGTCCTGGGAATGGAGGAGCGGAGGAGGAGGAGAGCACGAGCTCGCGAGCGCCACATCGTCGCCGGCGTCCTCGGCGGCGGCGGAGCGGCGAGGTGTTCTGGTGATTGTGTTTGCGTGGAGGAGGCGCTGCCGCGGAGGACTGAGGAGGTTTCTTTCTAGGGTTTAATAGCTTTTGGGCTGGGCCTGACATTCTCCGTCTTGTTGGGCCATTTTGATTGTTCTGTACACTCATACAGTACAAAGTTTTTCAGTTTTTGAAGTATATAAAAGGTAGGCCATCGTCTATCTGTTGACTGGTCTTCTTCATTCCGGGTATAAACATCAGTGTAAATTCAAACATACAATACTTTCTCTAAATATTTCGCTAGTGCATTTTCAAAAGGACTTCAGAAATCTCATACCAGAAGTTGAACAATGTAAAAGAGGTTTTATTCACTCAGATAAAGCAACTGAGAGCATAGAAGTTTTGTGTTACATGCCTTAGCAATAAAATACAAAAATATTTAGAATGTGTTTTGCACGTTCCCAAGGTTCTAGTGCCTATTCGGCTCGACAGGCTACATGTCAACGAAACAAAGATACTCCGGAAACATCATCTGGTAGATCTGCTGGATGCAAATGCACATCAGAATGTGCCTATGCAGTGACCTCAGCTTTGGCCTTCTTAGCATCTTCTTCCTCCTTGGCTTTGTTTGCCTGCTCTTTCTTCTGGGCCCTTATCAATGCACGCCTTGCACGAGGGCGCATCTCGCGTACTTGCCGGGGTGGCATCACAAATTGTTCAAGAGGACGGTCATGGAATGGATGCTCATTTCCAGAAAATATCCTCAGCTTGCGATCCCTGTCCTGTAAGGATCAGAATAATATATGCTAAACATCAATACCATAAGAAGCAAATTGGTTATACATGAAAAAAGGCATGATTTCTCGAAGTTACAATGTTATGAAATATTCCATCAGCACACAACATTACAACTTCATATGAAATCTAGCCAAGAAAAATGTTTGGATTGATTTGTTCTCTAACAGATCCAGTTAATCACAATATTTTATTTACCACTGGTTACAAGGCAACAATAAGAATTTCTGGGAAAAAAAAATCATTAATCAGATCAGCTAGCTTCAACAATGCAGCGACCAGATTTACAGACAAATAGACCTCTCCCCTAGCAGTAATTGATTCAAGAAATATAGACAGCAATCTTGCAGCTTAATACAGCAGTAGTCCAAGAAAATAGGGAAGGCTAGACTGCTAGAGATGAAACTCAATGAGTGTCCCAGGAAAGAGCATAAAAACGAGATAGTAGCAGCAGCAGCAGCAATAATAGTAAAGTGGGACAAACTGTTCACCAATGCAAAGATAAAAGTATCATTAAGATGTTAAACAACAGCAAATGATGCTAGCAATAATAATCAAGTAACCATTTAATGTAACAAATGAGCCGAGTCTTATTGCCGATTACAGATTTTACTTACATCACGCAATCTGTTGCGGGGAAGCATGCGCAGGACAGCTTTGCGAATCACTTCAGTAGGGTCTTTTTCCATCTGGTCCTTGAGCCTTCTTTCCTTTAGATGGCCAATGTACCTGTTCGGGGAGGAACCGACGAATGCGCATATCAAGAGACCTAATAATATCTCAGTCAGATATGGTGTATTGAACAATTTTGCTGGGACTTACTAACCCTGTGTGCCAGTAGTAAATCTTATCAGTCATTTTTCTTCCTGTAACACTGATATCCTTGGCATTAAGCACAATGCACATATCTCCATTCTCCACATGTGGCGCATACGTTGGTTTATCCTTGCCTTGCAGGACAGTAGCTATCTGGGATGCCAACCGTCCAAGCACCTATCACACAGACAAAGCAACTTACCACATAACCTTTGCCAATGAATTATATTATTTACAGCTGAAACAAGTGAAAGATTCCCAACCTGGCCCTTTGCATCAAATACACGCCAACGCAGACCATCTAAATTGATTCTCCTCAAACCTGCAAGTGCTTTCTGCACGTTTCCAAAAGGAAGCGCATGTCACTGCCAGTACTTGACATTTCACTAGTATATGTGCAAAAACTACATCAAGGTTCAGAGTCAGGAAACCTAAAATATGCGGGGTATGAAGAAACAGACTTGTAATGCATAGTTATTTGGGGATCTTATTTGCATAATCCTTCCCTTCCTACAGGTGAATGAAAGAAACAGAACTGCAGCTTCTTTGACTCAATGATACATGAACAGACCGAATCTACATAAGCACACCGCCATCAATAATTACATGCAATTTGTTTGCACAATACAAAAATGGTCACAATGAGGCCCCATCAGCGTGTGCCTTACTAATATTGACACCAACGAACAACAGATTATTGACACCACACAAGTAACAAGTCTAGAACTTCACAACCCAGCATACAAAGGTACAGTGAATCTAATACATAGAGGTCTGAACGGACAGCACCTATCAAACGCTAATCTAAATTCAGTCCTGTCCACAAAGCATATCGAATCAAAATCCGGATGATTTACAGTCCAAGTTAATCCATGATTCAGCCCCCTCTGCTGCACGCTCATGAGGATCAGTCTCCCGGTCAGCGTGCTACCGAAATCCATCAAGAGCGTGCTCGGTTCCCCTCCCTGGCTCGCCACGCCTTGATCTTGGCGCCGTCGCATGCGCGGTGTGGCGAACTCCGGCGAGGAACCAAACAAGCCCTAAATCTTCCCATTTTTTTAGCGCCGGGCGAGGGCGAAATGTATGCGTGAGGGAGGTTTTAGGTTTTTTGCTTGGGAGAAGGAGAGAGAGAGAGAAAAGGGAGGAGCGGGAGGAGGACGAAGCCGACGAACTCACCTTCAGGTTACCGGTGAACGCCGGCGGCGCCGCAGCCATTTCAGGTGACGCCGGAAGAGAAGGAAGAAGTAGCGGCGGCGGCGGAAGCACAGATCAGGCGGCGTCGCGTGCTCTGGGGTACTGGGTCCGTGTGCGTCGGCTAGGCTGCCCTGTTGTCAAAGCCCAAAGTCCGAACAGAAAAGGCCTAAAATCCCCCCAACATATCAGAAGGGCCGAAATGAGGCCTAAAATCGAACAGGACAAAGGGCCCAGAAAACCAAAAAGGCCGTAGCTGATACGAGGAGCCCGCGCGTGCACATTTCGCGTCATTTTTTATAGTGGGGTAATCATGGACTTTCTAAACCCGACATGGTTGATTAATCCATCATTGATCTATTGATCTCACGTCATCGCTGCCCGGCGAATTTGGTATTTATGTATACAATAAAGTAATTAATCTAGAGGAGCAAACTAAATTAAAATACGCCACGTAATTATTTAATAATTCAGTTAATAAAGCAAAATTGGAGTGACGCCTATGGTGCCAATTTGGCAACCAAATGGCAAATGCCGACGCCCTTGGTGACGGCTTGCCGCTTGTGACAGGCTGAAGCCGTTTCGCTTTCGGTCTTGAATGCGCGGTCGTGTCCTTTCACATTGCCCCGATCCACCACTTCCACTTGCCAGCCTGGACTCTGGAGCGAGTGTGGTGGACGTGACAGTCACAGGCTAGGCTCTACAAGCCATGGACTACACCACGACAGCCTGGGCCGCCGCCGCCGGGCTGGCTCTGCTAGCTCTCTTCTCCTACCTCACCGCCGCCGCGCGCCGCGGGTCGAGGACGAGGCCGCGGTACCCGCCCGTGTCCGGCACGGTGTTCCACAAGCTCTACCACCTCCGTCGCCTCCACGACTACCTTACCGACCTATCCCGCCGCCACAAGACCTTCCGCCTGCTCGCTCCCGGCCGCCGGCGGCTGGTGTACACGTGCGACCCGGCGGCGGTGGAGCACATCCTCCGGTCCAACTTCGCCAACTACGGCAAGGGCTCGTTCAATGGCGGCATCACGCGGGACCTGCTGGGCGACGGCATCTTCGCCGTCGACGGCGACAAGTGGCGGCAGCAGCGCGCGATCGCCGCCCACGAGCTGTCGTCCGCCACGCGGGAGCTCAGCGCCGCCGTGTTCCGGCGGAACGCCGCCAGGCTCGCCGCCGCCGTGTCCGCCCACGCCGCCGCGGGACGGCACGTGGAGTTCCAGGGCCTGCTGCAGAGAGCCGCCATGGACTCCATCTTCGCCGTCACGTTCGGCTCCGACCTCGACACGCTGGGCGGTGATGGCGGCGGGGAGGCGAGCCGGTTCGTGGCGGCGGTGGACGACGCGAGCGAGTTCACCTTGCTACGCTACGTGAACCCGTTCTGGAAGGCGATGAGGCTGCTCAACGTCGGGCCCGAGGCGAAGCTCCGGGAACGCGTCAAGGTCATCGACGAGTTCGTGTACGGGCGCATCCGGGCACGGTCAGAGGAGCTGATGACCACGGCGGCGGCGGCGGCGGCGAGGCAGGACATGCTGTCCAGGTTCATGGAAGCAGCTGCCAGTAGCACTACCGGTGGTGACGGCTCTGCGGCGGTGGACTACAGGTACCTGAGGGACATGGTGCTGAACATCCTGATCGCCGGCAAGGACACCACGGTGGAGGCGCTCGCGTGGTTCTTCTACATGGCGTGCAAGCACCCGCGTGTGCAGGAGAGGATTTATCACGAGGCCGGCGAGGCCAGTGGCGGCGCCGGCGAGGGCGTGCCCGTGGAGGAGTTCGCGCGGAGCCTGACCGACGAGGCCTTGAACAAGATGCACTACCTGCACGCCGCCCTGACGGAGGCGCTCAGGCTCTACCCCGCGCTCCCCTTGGTGAGATGAGGCCATGGAACTAGCAGCTGCTGTTACTAGTACACCTTGCTTGCTTGTGCGATCATCAGTTAATTCTTAATTTGATGCGGGATTCATCAGAACAACAAGGAGTGCTTCTCGGACGACGTTCTACCGGGCGGGTTCAGCGTCGGCAAGGGGGACATCGTGTTCTACGTGCCATACGCCATGGGCCGGATGGAGTACCTGTGGGGCGAAGACGCCGAGGCCTTCCGCCCGGAGCGCTGGCTGGACGAGAACGGCGAGTTCCAGCAGGAGAGCCCGTTCAAGTTCACGGCTTTTCAGGCCGGCCCGAGGATATGCTTGGGGAAGGAGTTCGCGTACAGGCAGATGAAGGTGCTGGCGGCCGTGCTGCTCCGCTTCTTCGTGTTCAGGCTGCGGGACGAAGGGGGCAGCGTCAGATACAGGGCCACGATCACGCTCCTCATTGAACACGGCCTCCATCTGACGGCGACGCCGAGATGAGTCGCAACTTTTCAGCGATGTCTTTGTCGTCGTACATGCGTATGGTTGGCAAACGAGTTTGTTGGGGGATAGATAGTTGGTGTGATCTTGAAAGGAGACTGCGCGACTCAAGTTGGTTCCCAAGGAGGCCACGAGCTGTGCCATACTTGTTTCAAAGTTTGAGATCCATTGTCTTTTGTTAGGAAAAGCTATCATCGATGAGTTGCCTCTTAGTCCAGTACTCCAGTCCACGAGCTGCCTCCTTGAATAATTCTATTTACAAAAAAAAAACTTGATTTGCATTGGTTTGCAGTACGTATACTTGTGTACTACTTTTGCGTGCTAATCTAGTGTTGATCGGTGTTTTTTTTAAACGATCAAAAGATCCCTAGGTTTGTGTCAATCGGACCGGTGTTGAAACTAGAGGGCAGTAAGTTTGTTGGGATAAAGCTATCCTTTTACCACAGGGGTATATATATAAAGATAAAATAATTCCCTATCAATCTCTTCAGTACTGATCAAAGATATCTCTAGGCAGTTTCTTCCTTGCAGTTGGTGCTTTCATCCCCTATTTTTCCTCTTTAGTTAGTTTTTTTTTGAAATAAATCCTCTTTAGTTAGTTACATGGGCCGTAAAGGCACACACAAACTTCAGTTCTCTCCTTTCTTTTTTCCTGGACTTTCTCTTTTGTTTTTTTTTAAATCTTTGTTAATTCCTCATTTCCTAAATGTGACTTCTCGGAGATAAAAAGGAACAATTCGGTCATTGTCCGTGGCCTGCTGCCACCGGTATGGTATAGCTTGGCTATGCAAGTACATGCAGTTCCAACATTTGCATTGTCCAAAAAGAGAGGCAAAAGGAAAGGGAAACCCAAAGGATGATTCGTAGCTGCCGTAGCTTCGCCTTGTGTGTGTATGCTTCACGAGCACAGCAAGCCATCGGATCCGCAAGCAAAAACTAATCTTCCCACGGAGGATTTAACTGATGCGAGGTTATAATAAACTAATAGAGCCCGTAATAATAATCTATAATTGCTGATGTCTGGCATGCTCTGCAAGCCACTCCATCCATCCCCACCATTTTCAAGTTGCGACCTTGCGGCCAGTTGATGGATTCGTAGTACATAGGCAGATCCAGACGCGCGCCACAAAGTTTCAATTCATTCGGGAAGCGACGGCGGCCGCGGGGTGATGGAGCCACGGCGGCACCGGCGGGGGAAGAAGCGCCTCCTCCTCCCGCTCTCGCTCCTCTGCCTCGCCGTGCTGGTCCCCGGCACGCTGCTGGCGACGTCCGCCTCGGCGTCGTCGGCGTCGCCGCTGGCGGCGGCGGGTGGCAGCAGGAAGCGGCGGTGGGCGGGGTTCGACTACTACGTGCTGGCGCTGCAGTGGCCGGGCACCATCTGCCGCCAGACCAGCAACTGCTGCGAGACCAATGGCTGCTGCCGGTACCATTTCGCCTGACCTCTACCTTCGCACTGTTGCTGCTGGACCTCGACTGGGCGAGTTCATTTGGTTTTCTTTGACATCTCCTGCAGGTCGAAGCCTATCAAATGGTTCACGATTCGTAAGTCCACAAGAATCACTTGCATTTCCCCCCATTGGGATGATGGACGTATATCTTATGAATTTCCTTTGACACTGCACTGGACGCATTGTTTACTACTAGTAAGTAGTTTGATTTGAGATGCTGAAGAGAAAAGCAGCAATGATTAGACTATCCAGTCGGCTGATTTAATTTGGATACGTGAACTATAGATAATTTGCCATACTCTTTATTTCATATGGGTCTTTAGTCCGGACTTCAAATGAAATTGTCATATCAAGAAAGGACTAAATAAATACACACAGCAATTTTTGGACCGGTTGCTGGCTTGAAGTGGTGGGCCTTTTGAATTTCTGAGGAGGAACAGTGAAGCTCCTCCAAATTGTTTACCTACCTAATTTGTTGTTGTGATCAGCCATCAGTTGATTTGAATCCCGTCAGACATAAACTGCTGCTGAACTTTTTGACACCAAAATGCATTGGTGACAGTGATAGCTTCTGTTGCAACTTCAAAGATGTGTATCCATTGAAGTTGCACATGGGCACCACCAAAGTAATATTCAGGCTAAGACAATTGCATCCAAGTAGTCCCCATAACAATTCATCATCATTATTTTGTTTGAACAGACGGTCTCTGGCCACAGTACAACTATGGAGGATGGCCATCATGCTGCAGGCCCACCAAATTCAATATCAATAAGGTGCCGGCTTTGCAAATCTTTTTCCAGAACAAAATGTCTGAACTACTGCAAGTTTGTCATATCAGTGTGCTTGATTTGCTTTGCCACAGATCTTAATGTTGATGCCGGTACTAGAGAAGTACTGGCCATCCTTGTATTGCGGCTCTTCTTCGACCTGCTTTGGTGGAAAGGGACCATTTTGGGTGCATGAGGTTATTTTTTTTTTAGATTTGATTACTGGGAACAATGCAATGCTGAGTGCTGACCAAGGGTTTCTTTTGTTTGTGTGAATGTGCTGATGGTTTGCCGGATCTTCGCCAGTGGGGTATGCAATTTCTCAAGTTTTTTGCGCAAAAACTGTTGTGCTCAGTTACTTCTTAATTTAATTATTGTGTCACAGATGACATGATCAGATGACTTTGTAGTGTCATTCAAGATCTGTTTCTGACTTTCTACTCTGTTTTCTTTCTTTGGCAGAAACTCATGGAACTTGTGCTTATCCTGAAATACAGGATGAATATGACTACTTCTCCACAGCACTTTATCTCTACAGCAAATACAATGTTACAGTTAGCCATCTCTCATCTCAGCACACCATATGCTCTTTCCACAACGTATGTGAGATTTCAAAATTTGCCAGTATGTTTTACTATAATTCTTGCTCTTGTCTTGTAGAAAGCCCTGAGAAAAGCCCGTATTTGGCCTGCAAGCAGCAGAAAATATGCTGTTGGGCATATTGTTGCTGTCATTGAGTATGCGTTTGGGGCAATGCCATCACTTGTTTGCAAGAACGGCTCAGTTCAAGAACTTAGGCTCTGCTTCCACAAGGATTATCAGGTAAGTAGTTTCTGTCAGTCATAGGTATGTTGCAGGCTGTTTTTCCTTTTTTGGGAGATGGTACATGAATGGTTGCTGTTTCAACAGTCGACATTTCTAGGAAATGCTACTCCTTACATCCAGTACTCTGAACTTAGTCAGTCGAAGCAGGAATCTAAACTAATGCTGCTATGGTAGTTATAGAAGAGCTCAACTTTTGATTAGGAGTATTGTAGGCTCTAGTTTAAGCAGTATTCCATCATAACTGGGGCATCAACGAATGCTGCTATATGGTACTAAATAAAAAGGGATCATCATAACTAAGAGAACCCTAAAAACAAGTATTTGATCATGTAGACGTATGAATACCCCAGCTTCTAATACCATTGAATCGTTGTTCCTCACTTGCACCTCTTGAATGGCAGCCTCGTGATTGCACGTTCGAGACCGACAAGGCACCGAACAGCAGAAGCTACTGCCCTCGCTACGTCACTTTCCCGTCCTACAAACCATCTGGTGAGCTCTCATTCTAATGTCTGTTGCGGTGTTGCCTGAAATCAGTTCTGAAATCCTGAATACTGTACATGAGAATAAGGAGAATTTTCACCCCCCAAACTTTGCAATGTTTCTGCCTGGAGATAACACCGCTTGCCGCTGCACTAGTACTACTACTACTACTAATTCAACGCTGTGATTGCGATTGCAGTGCTGGCCAATGCTACAGAGGGGATCAGTGACCGAGCCAACAATGGTGAGCTACACGCGTACGGCTGAACAGAGTTCAGGTTCCGCAGGATTCTGAATTCCGACGAGTACCGAGTTGCGCAGACTACAGAGAGCGGCCACGATTTGTAAAGAAACTGCCAGCCCTGCCTGGTTCTGAATAATTCATTCATGATCTCGTATGAGTACGACAATACGATACGAATCGATACCTCAAGTGTTCAGAGAGTCCCAGACGTTTCCTCCACGAAAAGTCTCTCCCATTTGCGTGTTAATTCTGATCTGATCGTGGAGTCCTTCTGAAAATTGGTTGCGAGATAGGTTGATCTTTGCAATCGTCTACCGGTGGTGGTGATGCCTTTTGATGGCAAAGAATATCTCGTATCGAACCCATGTGCCACTAGGCCAAAAAATTGGTATCTTGTTGCTTGTCAGTTGTCACGTAGGGATATTATCTTCAGCACATCCTGAAAATTCCACAAGATGTGATCGCGATAAGCAGCGCGACGAACGAATTATTCTGGGAATCTGGAGTGCCTCCATGACTTGGCGGCACGGGCCCGCTTGCCAGTGAGACGGCCGGCCCCACACACCCGCCATTGATAGCGTCCCCATCTGGCCTCGTCGCGGCGCAGAGTAGTTGTACTGAGCGGAGCAGCTGCCGGGAGAGAGAGGAGGAGGAAGGAGGAGAGTAGGCGATGGCGGCAGCGACGGCGAGGAAGGCGGCGGTGTGCGTGCTGGTGGTGTTGGCGCTGGTGGCCGCCGGCCTGGGCTCCGTCTCCGCGCGCGCGCCGCTGGGCGGCAAGCCGCAGCGCGAGTTCGACTACTTCGCGCTCTCCCTGCAGTGGCCGGGCACCATCTGCGCCAACACCCGCCACTGCTGCGCCCGCAACGGATGCTGCCGGTACGTGCGCCGCGACCAGCGGCTCCCCTCCCCCGATCGGCCATCTTATCCTCTCCTCCAACCGCCGGGAGCTCCCCGCGTAGCGCGTAGATTAGTTTTTTGCTAGAATTTCGTTTCGGTTGATGCGAGGCCTCACGCGGTTCTTCTTCTTTCTCCTGCTCCGCGTGCAGCTCGGAGCCGCTCCAGTGGTTCACGATCCGTAAGTGCTCGCTCCATCCGTCCGATTTGGTTTCTTCGCAGGGTGAATTACTTATCGATTTGGTGTGAATTTTGGCGGCTGTTGGTGGAGCAGATGGTCTGTGGCCGGACTACGACGACGGGACCTGGCCGTCGTGCTGCCGCCACACCGAGTTCGAGATGGACAAGGTGCGTGCTTGATTGGCTGCAGAGCCGTAGCAGCTTCCGTTTAATCTTCTTGTTGCGTTTAGGTTCTGTGGAGGAAGCTCTCAGTGACTGTGCGCTGATTGATGATCTGCTTCCATAATCTCGTGTAGATATTGCCATTGAAGGAGACGCTTGACAAGTACTGGCCGTCCTTGTACTGCTCCTCTCCTTCCACTTGCTTCAGTGGCAAAGGACCCTTCTGGGCTCACGAGGTGTGCAGTTCAGAACTTATTCGTTTATTGTGCTACTGAACTCCGGAAATATGCATCAGCTCAACCTTTCATTTGCATGTTGTCTGGCGTGATGGCATTTGCTGCTCGATTCCTCGGTTGCTTATCTTCAGTGGGGTAATGTTCTTTTCTAGTTCTAGGCCTTGTGATGCAAACTTATGTTTGCAAAGTAGCGTCTGACATTATGCTCTGATTGCTCAGACATTTGTGAGAATTGCATCACCGGATAACCTTAACACGAACTTTATTTTTTTCAGAGAAGCATGGAACGTGCTCTGCCCCTGTGGTTCAGGATGAATTACAATATTTCACCATTGCCCTTGACCTCTACTTCAAATATAACGTTACGGTTAGTAACTGGGTTGTTGACAGATTAATCATACCATAACATTGGTTTATCGTTAGGCTAGAACAACTTCATATTACCAACATGGCTTTGACAAGCAATGCTTACAACAGTATACTGGTCAATGAGTATAACTTTTATTGCAAGTGTGTCACAGGACTCTTCCTTTCTCTGTTATAAATTTGGATTGCAGGAAATGCTGTCAAGTGGAGGTATACAGACAAATGGTAAGGAATACGCACTGAGCGATGTCATCGATACCATCAAACATGCTTTTGGGGGAGCACCAGAAATTGTTTGCAAGAGGGGCTCAGTCGAAGAACTCAGGTTATGCTTCGACAAGAAATTGAAGGTGAGTTCCCCAATTCCCCTTGAACTGTCTCCCTAGGATTTGTTGCTATGAAATATTATGGTCATGGGTTAGAATAGAACTGTTGATTTGTTGTGTAGACAAATTATCAGCAACACATAGCTGTAAATATTGTTCCTACAGAGTTGTTTTCTAAAATGAGGGTGTTTCTCAAAGAATGTCACATCCTATGTATATGTCCTCAATGATCGCTCTGGATCCTGTGGAAAAAGAACTTAATAGAACCACCATCTAGAATCAGAGGACATGATCATCGGAATCATAGACGATGTTTTGTGCGGTTTAGTTATGTTTTGCTGTGTCTGAACTTGCAAACTGCTTTCTCCTAGATCCTGGTCAATAAATGTTGCATAAATTTCAGTTTTGAATACTGAAAGTTTTGTTCCCCCAAGTTGTATACATATTTCGAAATTTGAAATGATATGTTGCATGGAAATTCTGATCTCAATTTATGTTTCCAGCCTCGTGATTGTCTTACTACTTTGACGAATGAAAATGTGTCAAGAAGAAAGCATTGCCCGCGGAAAATCACCCTGCCAACGTATGACCCCCTTGGTAAGTTAGCTCAATAAAAACATCTAATCAGATTGCTTTAAATTGCATCTCAGACTGTGTCGGTTAATATGCTAATCCTGCTTCTCTTGGCATGATTGTAGTGCTTGCCAATTCAACTGGAGAGATCATGACACAGTTCGACGACTTTGAGGTGTCTGCAGCTCTTTATACAGCCTAGGATGTAATTGTTGCAGCCGAGTATTCCATGGCCGTGACAAAGCTAATGTATTTAGGGCCATGGATGCATCTCCTGCACAATTATGATGGCGGAAGCTGCTCGCATGAGCATCTAGATCCAGGGAAATTGATGTGTGGGATATTCAATCATTTGTACACTTGAAAGAGAACTGTACTCTTGCAAATCCAGGGAAACTGGTCTCTGAGATTCGATCATTTGTACGCATGATAGAGAATTGTACCTTTTCAGTTTGGAAATTTACCAGTTTTATGTAACCTTTAAGGTTGGATATAGTCAAATGTATATACAGATTCTGTAGCTGGACGGTGTCCTTATTCTTAAGGTTTCTGGTGCCAGATTTCAATGTACAATGTTCAAACAATTCATGCTGATTTCAGCTCACTATGTCATGAATTGCCAATTTATAAAATCAAAATTGTTTCATGATGTAGGATTTTTTAATCATGTGACAAAATAGATGACAAAAGTTAGAATATTGTTCACTTCTGTCCTCTCGCTTGTAGCATGTCAAGAAAAGTTTCACGCCCCCCATGTATGGCATACATACCAGGCGAGAATGCCCAAATTCCCGGGGAGTGGGGACTGCAAGCAGCACTGCCCAAATTCCCAGGAACCGCATGCAATGCAGATTCCCAGCTCAAACTGGAGAACCGAATACAGTTTATAGCTGTAAGCGTGACATAATCCCAGTAGGGTAGAGTCATTCACAGCAACAATCTGGCACATATACATGTATATAAGGTGTAGTCAAAATGTTATGGAACATCGCTAGCATTGTACAGTACAATTACAGAGTACTTTTGTTTTGCGTAGTCAACATCTGTAATCTCAGCAACCACCTCGAAAGTCCAAATAGGTTTCAAGGAAATGCCTGGACCGTTCAATGTCATGCAGCCAAAAATCTTCCATTGGTGTCAACCTAGCAAACCGAACTAAAGAGAGTTGATATTGGTCTACTGGACCTCATCTCATGCCGCATTCCGCAATCCCAGAATGCATGAATCTGCAAAAACATTGAAAAATGTGGGCATAATTTAAACAAGTAAATAGAGCAAATGCATTGTTTATAGTTGTAGCATGACAGTGAACAAGATGACTGTGAAAGGCACTGCACCAGTTTCACAACCACCACGAACAGATGAATTCATGGTATGCAACATCGTAAATTCGTAGGACAGGAATTTAATACTTACCATCAGAATTCATCAGCAAAGTATGCATATTTGATGCGAAAATGCCTGCATAAGTGCATATACAGATCCATGTTCCAATATGTTGTCGCCTGAAAAGGTAGCACGATTGCCATACTACCCATGCTGTGATGAGAACCGTCTAAAGCAAGCCCACTTTACCCATATAGTGAAATAATAAGTAGAAAGGTGATCCGGTATGTCTGCCTGCAGGAGTATGATTGCAACAGTAAATGTACAAAACAAAAGTAAAAGTTAAGAAGAGCAAGTCAATGACTCCGCTAATATAGTATTCAGCCAAAAAAAAAAGGTAACATACAATGTCCCAAGAAGCAGAGAAGCCATCAGTTGAAAGGTGCCAGCTTCCACATTGTGACTCAACACTGTTCTTTCCATTTGAAGATCCAAGTTCAAGCAGTTCATCAAGCTTGTCCTCATCAGACTCGTATCTACATCTCTTTTTCCTCCTATTCCTCTTTCTCCTTTTATGACTGCTTCTAGTAAGATCCTCATCATCAGTATCAGACATATGCGAAATTGAGAATGCATCATTCTGAACTAATGAGTAATCATCAGCCTTGCGAAATTCTATTTTGTTACGAGAGAACAAAGATTCACAAGAATTTCCTGATTTGCATTCTTTTGACAGATCACAGAAAATTACCCAGGACAGAATGCCTATCCACTTAAGTGCATTAGGAAGTTCTGTCCCCATGAATTCCTTCATGAGAGCAAAATGATCAGCATCAGTTAAATGATCTGCGCCCTTCAAAAGCTCTTCCATTTGCCCCCGTTCTTCATCGTGTTCTTCGTCATTCATGAGCCGCCAAAGTTGTCTACCCTTCGCAATGACACAGTTTAGTAAGACAAGATCGTCAAGAGATATGTGATCACAATGTGCTGATAAAAGAACCTCAAGCCAACAGCATGGGAATGTCAATTCCTTGCACTGCAATGTAGGACGGATGAGCTTCCCTAAAGATTTTAAGAAATCGAGAAGCCTTTGCTCGTCCAGATGAATGAGAAGACGCTGGGAAAGAGTGGAGAACTGCTCGTCCATCAAAAAATCTTCAACTACTCGCCATGCATCTTTGGAATTCTTCTCATACATCAAGTATAAAAATTGATCTACAAAATGTTCTGCATCAATCTGCAGTATTTCACCATCTTTAATAGAATCACCAAGCTCATCAGAAGACCAGAAGTCTGGAACGTACTCCAAGAAATTTTCCACTGTCTTGAGAACATCAAGATCACGAAAATAATGAGGTTTAGTAGCAACAACAGCAGGAGACTGCCCATGCTTTCCTTTCCATTCTAGTTCTTCCCAGCACATGTCACGATTGACAAATGCAAACTGAGAAAGTGCCTTAGCACCCATTTTATGTGTGGATTCACCAGTAACAGCAAAATGACCAAACCACTGCATTATCCGCTTTGGGTTTCCTGCAGACATTAAAAGAGGGCGTGTAAGCAATGAAAGCAGTTCCAACTAGCATATGACCAATTGTTGCTACATTGCAACAGTTCAAAAGCATAAAAATATCACACCTATTTGCTTATAACTTTACGGGGGCTACTTCGGCCAGGACAAAGGGGCACACAACTTCCCTTTGAGGGGTAGCGTATTCAGGACAAAATGACACTATTGATTTTGCTGGGGACTCACAGTAAGCAGATTAGCAGACATATTATGTAAGTAATTGCAAGAAGTTTAATGATAAGCTCCAGCACTTACCACATACAGAAATGTCGATTGCACTTAAAGATAATACTTAAAGATAATAAATACTAGGCTGAGAGACTAATATGATGTAGTTGAAATTGAAACGCCATTTTAATTTCCTTTTAGTACAAGGAAGTGTGTTACTCATTTCTATAATACTTTGCTATCCCATTTACATGACAGAGGCAGTGAAGTAAATGGTAGTGTGTCATTTCCAACATAATAAATATGAGAGTGAGGTACAATGCTTTATTCATTAGAACCAGCACAGGTTCAAATTGAGATGCACGTCTTGCCACAATGTATGAAGAAGCTAAGCAGATAGTTTAGCCGCTTTTAAACAAATTCTGTAAATACTTTTAAACAAATTTGTCCCAGATTGAACGATCGGTAGACTTTAGCAATCAAAAGACAGGAAAACCAGATCTAAGTGAGTAACATATAATTTTTTTTCGAATTCTGAATGAAATTACCTCGGAAGAACTCCTCCAGTATATGGCCATTTTTTGCTAGAATAGACCCAGCCATTTTGGGCTTCTTGTCAAAAATCATTCGCAGCAAGCGGGCAGCAACATCTCGCCTGGAATTCTTCATCTCTAAGAGATCGAGAAACAGGTTCCGCTGGTCATGGCGACTGAGGGAATGGACCGACGAGACAGTGCTGCACAGCCACAACCGAGCTTCATACCTGCCAGCTGACTTGATAATCGACTTGATTACAGATTCAACATTTTTTAGAAGAGATTTCCTCGCCTCCACAGCAGCTGTGTTAACACTTCCAGCTTCTGCCGGCACATGCAAAAAGAGCTGAACCATCTTCAGAGTGAAATTTTCCACCTGGAATTTGGAGTAACAACAAGCAAAGTATTACGCAAACGCAATGAACTATGAGCAACACGCAATATCGTAGAACCACACACAGTTCGTGTGACGGTTGAGCCACGAAGGCGATTCGCTAGCTTACAGGGGGAGAGGTTCTGGTTTGATTGCAAACGGCAGCTCACTTGTTTCTGAAGGGGGAAATCCGTCGGAACAAGTTAGGGTTCCTTACCTAGAAAAGGAATCAATCCCAAGTCGAGATGGATCTCTACTCCACGCCAATCAAACACCGGTAGAGGGTGGGAGCAGGAGATGAAGACGGATAGCGCCAGGTACAAGCACGTAAGAACTCTTTGTGGTGGCTTGCGTGCTGGAGCTGCCGGCGGCGAGCCCGGCGGCGACCTCGCGAGCGGGGGCGCTGGTTCGTGACTTCGTGTACTGTAATCGTGACCGATGCTTCGAGTTCGCGAGTGAGGGCTTCGGGCCCATAGAGTTTTGGCCCAATACGGGCCTAACATTGTACACCAAACGTATTTGCCGAACCCGGCGGGCTATGCCAAATCTCAAGTGATCCAAAGTTATAATTTTGTGAACATGTCGAATTTGAGAAAGAATATGAAAAACAACAGCAAAAATTGAGAGATTCTTGGTTTACAAGCAGCAAAATTTGAGATTGCAAGGCCACAGAATGGTTGTAATAGTGGGGGGAGGACTGATGACCCGATCACCATTTCGGCGGATAGAGATGGGCAAGGCCACACAGTCGCAGGACGAACAAAGGTCAAACATCACCTTTACATTTGAACCTAAAGTATTCTGAAGCCTGGACTTCGCAGTTCACAAAACACGTGATAATCGAACACACTGCAAAATGTGACAATTCTGTCATTCACAACAAGGAATAGACAATGGCTGCCTGGTGGCTGTGGCTGTCTGTAAGTACGAAGATAGTATAAGCAAAAATAAGCTTACTGTGGCTATTTTCCAGCAATTCTCTACTGCAACGAAAGAACCTTCAATTTTTTTTGAAAATGAAACTAAACATGCTATTCTAAAGTCAAACCTTCTAGTGATTGTAAATTATTATGGCTTTATCTCCTTCTCGAATGGCTACCCTTGACAAAGGGTGGCGTTGGTATCGTAATCTACATGTAGCGGGTATAGTTTAGTGGTAAAAGTGTGATTCATTCTATAACTGAATTTGAAATGATACTTCATATTGCGTTGAAAACTTTAGTTCTTAAAGGATTTAATCCCTTTCCTCTCAATAGCAGAGGAAGAACATACTATAAATTTAAACTAAAAATTGCTATTTCTTTTCTTATACAAATAAACAGAACTGGCTTGTCTACCAACAAAACCTGGCTCAAGATATCGTGATGCCATAGAGCGGACCCACCACAGAAGTTATCAAGCTAAGCCACAAGGCCGAAAACAGCAAACAACCATGTAGTTGAATACCAATACGAAAACAAGCAGGAAAACCGATAGAGATTCAGGAGAATCAGGTTCAAACGGCAGCATCTTAATTTTAAGAGTAAATATCCATAGTTCCAGCTTAAATCTAAGAGAGCAGCTTTGTTCACAACGCCAAACTTAAACAAAAATGCCTGTTGCAGGACTACAGGTAACGATAAGTGCCACAGCACAAGTTCTGATCGCCACATAAGATAGGACTACTACGATGAGACTGCAGTTCACTCGTCATCCTCATCGTCGTCGTCATCAGCACCCCCTGAGGAGTTAAGGGCATTGAGCCTTTCAACAAGGCTGGCCTTCCTCTGCTCATAGGTCAGCTTCTTGGGGTTGTACCTATAAGAATACAAAGAAAGGTCATCAGAGCAAAGAAATCTATTAAATTGGGCAGCCATATCATGATAGACTATAAATATCAAGTACCTCTTGTGCTCCTTTGGTGGCTCCTTGGTCGACTTGGCCATGATTGGATTAGCACGGATAGAAGCATGGACCTTCTTGTAGAGAGCTTCCATGTCATCAGCCTCAATTCCCTTCTTGATGTACTCACTGAAGTGAGTCTGGTACTTCTCAGGCTCCTCCTCAGCCAAAGTCTGGAACATTATATTAACAGTAGCACTCAGTTAGCACTCCAGACAATGCAATATAACCATTGCAATAAACCATCTGGCATGGAACTACAAAGGGAATTAAGTGAAAAGGCTAACATGCAGCATGCACAAACTCACCCTCATGTAGTCCGCAACATGGCCACCATAGATGTACTTGCGGTGGATCTCAGCATCCAGGTTCTTCTCATCCTTCTTGAATCCAGCAAACCTCTTGTCACTGTGAGGAATATCCAGACCACCATCCAAAGCTCCCTGAGGCAACAAATTACAGTTACTAAAGCACATGTTCATGCTGATATATGAATTGTTATTTCTTTCAGTGTGGACACAGAAATTGTTGAGCATAAATGAACTACCAATATACATTTATTAACAACTGAGGAATACAATGAGTCCATGTTAAAAACATGTTTCTGTATAGGACCCTGCAATCAAGTTGCAAAGGAAACATCTCACAAGTATGCAATCTCAGAAGCAATACCTTCAGGGCTCCAAAGACACGGTTTCCAGTGGTAGTCCTAATAAGACCAACATCCAAGAGAGCACGGAAAGGCCTCCTCTCATCAGCTGGCTCAACAGAGAAATCCTCACCAGTGGCCTGAGAACAAAAAAGAACACCACAAATGTAAATCAATGCAGCATCAGAAACATGTAAAGCAAAATCAAATCCCTGTAAGAATTTTACCTCAACATTGCCCTCATACTCCTCATCCAAATCACGGATCTTGAGCACACGACGAGCCAGAAGCAGACCAGTGCAGTAGGCTGCAATATGGGTGCAAGGAGTTGGGTTAGACAACATTGTACATTTAGTTACGATATCAAATGTACAGATACATTGCAGGCAAAATACCTGCAGCATAGTTGGTCAGACCAACTTCAAGACCATATCGTGGCAGCTCATGGGAATACGCAGCAGCAAGAACCATATCACCCGCAATGCTTGCAGATATGATTTGTGCAGTGATGTCCTTGTTGGTCTAAGGTGTTGTGTTAAGAGATACAATGCATCCCATGCTCAAACGCAAAAAAAAATAATAAGCAGAAACCAGATGACAAATATAAAATATATGCAAATGTCAAAAAGGATACAAATCGCACAACGAATCTGTATTTGGGTGTATTGTACTTGTTCTTGTCTTGGTTAATCAACCTGATCCTTGCACGGTAGTCAGTCTTACCAGCTGCAAACAAGAACAAATAGAGTGTGTAAAAAAATCACAGCAAATTACAGAAGAAATAAGCAGAGATGCAAAATTACAGAGATTGTCTTAGCATACCGCGTCTTCTCTTGAACTTGACTTGGAAACGCTTGAAGTACGCATGGGTCTTCTGGGTCTTGACAAAACCACCCTGCAGACATGCAACGCACACTTCAAATTTGAGAAACACATAGATGGCTTTTCTATGTTGCTTTTATGTTTCAACATCATACTAAACAAGCAAGCCAAGCAGCAAATGCGTCATTTCTGATGACCAAATGACTACAACAGTAACCACTCGAACATCATTCTCAGTACAATGACAAGTATCTCTGCCAACAAACTTCAACTACTGTTAACAGCAGTAGGCTATTGTAGGCACATCAAAGGTATGGACACGCAAGTGTAGATCTAGCGGCCCAACAAATCTTGCAATTTCCAGACGCTGGACAAGCTTTTCGCCTCAAAAAACTTTCATGAATGTAGCATCCAAAGTGGCACAACAGATCCCCACCGCATAAACATTAAACCATAAATCAGCTAAACAATTTAGCCGCATATGCACTAATAACAAATCCAAGCGACCAACCCTTCCCAAAAGGAGATTTTAGGAACTATCCATTCCCGACCTTCCCGCTAAACAAAAGTCCTAATAAAAGGTAGATACTCCAGTTTGAAGTCTAAATAAGAGCGTAAGTATAAAGAAAGCCACACCGTGTTCGAATCTCCTACTTCTGCCTAACATACGATCTCAGTTAAGCACGAACAACAGCATGAGCTCAACGGCCGCCACAAGGCTACCCTTGCCGCCGCGCTCACCTACCTCGGCTGCGACGACCTAAAACGATGCCCATGCCGGCCCCTCGGCAGCGAACAAATCCATCCAACCAAACGCTAGATCCACAGGAACAGACGCCGACGATCGACTGGAAAACACAAACGGAGAAAGGGTTCGGGATCTTACCATCTCGGTCGCCTGCGGTGGCTGTCGAAGCGGCGGCGGGGGCGGCGGCTGCTACTCCTGGCGGGCGAGAGGGTGGGAGCGATGGAGAAGGGTAGGGTTTATAAGGGCGCGGCTCCTCGGGCCCTTTTAACTCAGGGAGAAACCCTAGCCATCGGGTGGACGGATGGATCCTGTGGCCTAGCTGCAGTGGACGGCCAGGATTAGTTCGAGGGTGTTCCGTGGATAAATGGGCCTTCGTCTGTGTTAGTGGGCTGTGGGAGCTAGATCTTTCGACAGGCCCCCGTTTTGCTCACAAAGCTATTACATAGTCCTTTTATTTTATTTTATTTTCCCTTTTATTTGGGCTCACTTTTTCCTAAAGAAAAAGAGGACTCGCTCCTATTTCTTTCATCGGGCTCGATAAGGCGTGCAGAATAAACCAGTTGTTTTTTTTGTAAAAACAAGACCGGTTGCTGTCACTAGTCACACGGCCTTTTTTTAGGCTCATTTCAGACAAGACAATAAAATGTGTGGACGCCTCTCTAATGTCCATAAAAGAAATGGAACAAAAAATAATCACAACACCTACAATTTTGTCACTTGTTTAGTCGTTCTTTTCGGCTTGTTTTACGAGTCAAATCATTCAAGACGATCATTTCAGAAGGGTGAAAGCAGAATCAAAACTTGGGCCACGTCTAAATATGGTGAAGAAAATCTCCAATATTCGGTTGAAGCTCTAAGTACCAAACCAAAAGCTACTACATTTTATAGACGTAGCACCGGCAATTGTTGGACAAGGAGGAAAAAAAAACGCCTTGACAACTTGTATCACGCGAACCACAAGTTGAAAAGATGGTTTTTACTGAAGCGGTGCCTCCAAGCGGCGACGCGTGTTGAGAACTGAAAACAAAGGTTTTCCCACCTTGGCAAATAGTGTAGGACTGTAGGGAGGTAGGAGCACTTGAACAACCAGGCATACGTGACCAAGACCGCGCTGGACAGCCAGATCCGTTTATGCACATGGCCATGTATCGTATTTTCATTCATGTACGATCCGATTGGAATCCTAATCGATCGACTTTCCTAGCTTGTCTCGTCTCATCGATCACGACTCGGATTCCTGGCTCGCTCCAAGCTCCATCTATATAAATCAAACCCTCTTCTCTGTACATCAGGTTGCGTGGATCTGGCTGCTGCCCACCCGGCTGGTAATAACAATGGAAACGACGAGTGCGAGTGATGCAGATGCCATCGCGCAAAGAAGAAGAAGAAGCACCTGTATCTGGTGGTGGATGACTGGAAGGGCGGCTACAGCATCCACAAGCTCGACGCCGACAACAGCATGGAGCGCCGTCTCCCGGAGCACGGCGCCCTCCGGCTGGCGTCGTCGCCAGAGCGCGCGCCGATGGCTTTCGCCGCTCTGGGCACCGACATCTTCATCACCACCAACCCGCGCTGCAGCCGCCTCGCTGGACACCGGCGGCAATGGTGTTGGTGCGTGGCGGGACCTTGGGGAATGGACGCTGCCTTTCCGAGGCCAAGCCTACTTCGACGCCGAACTTGATGCCTGGGTTGGGCTCCACTACAAGGAGGACGGGTACATTTGCTGCTGCCCAGTCGCCTCACGCAGCGCGACGACGACGACGGCGCGGCAGCAATCCGAGTGCAAGGTTCTCAAGGAGAAGCTGTTCCGCCGCTGCGGCGAGGAGAAGCACCCCTTACGGGCGGTACCTGAGCGCCACTCTAAAAAAACGGGCGGTACCTGAGCGCCGCTCTTACGTACATGGGTGACAGCAAGTTTTGCCTCGTCGAGAGCGTGCTGCGTAGTAAGAACGCTCTCGAGGCCGTGCTCCATGTCACCGTGTTTGGCCTCAAGTACGACCATAAGAGGGAGCTGAAAACTAAGGCTCACCGCACCACCAGGTTCTATAGGGTGTCCAGGAATACCCGACTGTTTTCTCATGCCGCGTTCTGGATGTAACAACTGTGTAGTCCATTTTACATTGATCGATCGGCAGCAGGCACTCCTATGAACTTGCATTGGCGCCATGGCTGTCAATGGGTATTCGATTGGGATATTGTAATGGGCCTGGTAATATATCCATAAGATCGACTTTAAAACAACATGCGGTTGCGATTCTAGTCGGCAAATTTGAATGCACAACCGATGCAGTCAACAGTCAAACCCATTTGTTTCCCTACTATTTTTTTTTTCTAGTTTGAATGTTAGCATGAACAAAACTACTTACCTGTGCTATTTGGGCGGCCAACTAGAGTGCACTAATTATTGCTTAACCATTAATTCTTTTATTTCTTATTTTTAGTTTAATTAATCTCAAAATATAAACTCCTATCAATCATTCAGTTCATTCATCCAAACAATTTACTTAGTTATGGCCATACATGTCATTTGACCTCCCACATCCATTCCTTTAAATATAAAAAAAAAAGTTGTGGAATTGGGGATTGGAATCGCTATGCCAGCGCGAAGAGAGAAAATGAAAAGAGGAAAGAGGGAGAGAAGGAGGTTGACTGGACATGAATGCAGAGTTACTTTCTTACAATGATCCGTCATGTGCCGCGTTGAGAGATGAAAAGGGAGGGAGGTGATGTATGCAGAGGGGGCAGACAGCATAACCGTGCCGCGGCAGAGCCACGGGGGTAGACCATGGTTCGTTAAGGCGAGGCGAGCCACTACCGCCTATCGCCTAGGCGACGCCTAGGCGAGGTAAGGCGGACTAAGGCGAGCTAAGACGACTCTTAGGCGAGGCGATCCACCACCGTTTTGTCGCCTAGGCGACGCCTTAACGACGTCTTAAAAACACTGGTGTAGACCCTTTCCTAATGGTAGTTTTTTAATTTTAAATAAATTTAAATTATAAACTCAGATCAATCATTCAATTCATCCCATCCAAACAAGTCATGTAGCTATAGGCATATGTGACATTTGACCTCCTAAATTCACTACTTTAAATATAGAAAAAACCTCCTATATTCACTACTTTAAATAAAGAAGAAGTCATTTTGCTAAAAAAAATTAAAAAATATTTAAATACAGAGCCACGTAGCGTGTGTCAACGTAACCGGCCTGCCAAAGAGCGGTGCGTGTGGCTCTGGGACGCGGGGGGCCACCACCGCCACCTCGACGCCGGCGAGCCACACCACCACACGCCGAATCTCTGAACACCAATCAGCGTAATCCCGGCAAAATCCGCACCCGCGCTCGCCGTCGCACCGGCTCCACTCGTCCCGGATCACCCCCCTCCTCCACACAGGACACACACCCCTCCCGCGCCGAGAGGGAGGACACGTGCCCGACCCGAGTCTCCGGCCTCCCAACCCAACCAGTTCGCGCCGTCCCGCGGCGACCCTCTCCAGCCGAGGCAACGAACTCCACGGATGGGAGCGGCAGCCTGACCCTCAGTGAGACTTGACGCCATGAGCCCGCCCGCCATGCTGCTCCCCGTCGTCTGCTCCGCCGCGCCCGCCTGCTCCCCGCTCTGCCCCGTGACGGCGTCGCACGCCGCCGCGCGGGTCCTGCCGCGGAGGCTCGACGCGGGCGCCGCCGCGCTCAGGTCCTACGCCGCCGACCCGCTCGTCGCGCAGGTGCCCGACCGCCCCCCGCTCGCCGACTCCTCCATCCTCTCCCCTTACCCCGCCGCGCCCGACGACATCGCCCGGAGCTTCGCCGGTGGCGGCGCGCCCACCGAGCTGCCCAGTGCCGGCCCCGAAGCCCTATGCTGCACCGGGACCGACCACCCGCTGACCTTCGTCGCCGACCTCGCCGCCACACCCGACCAGACCATTGCCGTCACCGCCCCCACGGACGCCGCGGAGCGGGCGCTGTCGGACGCGCCTTTCCCGACCACATTCCCGTCGGACGCGTCCGAGGTCGAGGACTCCGTGGCCAGGCTCATCGACAGGCTCGGCAAGCAGGTGTTCCAGGCGGAGGACGCGCTCACCGAGGCCTACGACAAGCTGCGTCTGTCGGCGTACGACGCGCTCGGGGCATGGAGGAAGGCGGTGCGCGACGCCGTCGGCGGGCTCAGGGCCTCCGTCGATGCCGGCAAGGAGCAGGCCGCCGGAGGTGTCACGGACGCGTCCGGGGCGCTGCAGGCGAAGGTGGCCGGAGCTGGCGCCGTGGCTGCTGATGTTCTGAGGAAGGCGGTCGCTGCTGCCGAGGATTCGCTGGGCAGTGCGGCGACATTCGTTGTGGATTCTTACGGATCCGCGAAGGAGTCTCTGCCGCCAAATGTTAGAGATCTGTTGAGCTCGTCTGAGGAGAAAGCTAGTCTAGTTTTGAGACCAATTGGAAATGCTCTTCAACAGGTATGTTCGTTCTCATTGGGCAAGTGTTACTTCACTGTTTTTTTCTGTGTGCAAGCATGAAAAGAGCTGCTGAACACCTAGTCATGTCTTTTGCATCAATCTACCAAAGTGAAGTTCTGTGTTGATGTAGCCACTGATAAATTTTGCTGCACGCAATGATTCAGGTATATGTAATTGTTGAAGGTGTTGAGAAGAATGTTGGATTGGATCCCAGTGATCCTGTCGTTCAATTGGCAGTTCTGCTTGGAGGTTCAGTGACAATAGGGTAAAGGAAGATTTCTTAGCTTTGCCTACTTCACCTCTAGTTTCATTGTATTTTCAATGTCCTTTCTGAATTTGGCTACATTGTAGGACATCGTACTGGCTCTTCATATACGGTGGTTACTCAGGAGACCTATCACCTGAATCAGCATTTGAGCTATTGAAAAATGATGACAAAGCCGTACTTATCGATGTTCGGCCTGAGGCAAGATATTGTAAATCTCACTGGCCTTTTCTTTCTTTCGTGTCCTTTTTCATCTAAGCTCTTTTCTGAGTCCAGTTCATAATACATATCCTTTCCAAATTCTAGAAAGGACTATTTATTGATTATTAGTCACCCTTTGTGTTGTTTCTTCAGTATCATTTCAGATTTCTAGAAAAAATATTTAGCAGTCACCTGCTATCTTGTTCCTACAGTACAGCAGCTTGCTGCCAAGTTATTTATTCCTGTCATGCTATTTCTTGCAACAAACTTATTTGGTGCAAGTATAGTTACTTAAGGTTTTTTAAATGTTTTCTGTCGCATAGGATGCAATCAAGCTCACTGTCAGATTATATTATGTAGGATTTGAGGGAAAAAGATGGTGTTCCTGATCTACGCCGTGGGGCTAGGTCTAAATATGCAAGTGTAGCTTCACCTGAGGTATGTCTTATTTCAGCTAAAAGTCTCCAGCAGTACTTGATCATTCTTTTAATCACTCGGTGATTGCTGGACGTTTCCTATGTATGCTTACACCAATTTCAGATCCATTCATAAGGATTTAAGTATTTCATTGACTCATTGTAATGATTGTCCTGCCGTTATGTCACACTAGCAGAGGCTGTTTTCATAGCTTCTCTGATAATCGTTTCATTTTATTATCTTCTCTAGATCAAAGGCCCAGTAAAGAATATGCTTAAAGGTGGAAGAGATATCGATGATGCTTTACTTGCAGTTGTCATCCGAAACTTGAAATTGGTTAAGGTATGCTGTTATACACTCTTTCTTCTCAAAGAAAAAAAGAACTGAGGCGTAACCTTTGTATCCGCCTTCTGATATTTCTTCACAGTAAGTTATAGTATGTCTTTTTCCTGCTACTGTAGGGTGATTCAAAGGTCATAGTTATGGATGCTAATGGAGCCCGATCAAAATCTGTTGCTAGGTTACTGAAGAAGCTTGGTGTGCAGGCAAATTTCGAATGCCTTTTGTGTTTACTATTAGTTTGGTGGCATGCATCCTCGCCCCTGTCTGATTTTGAATATTTTGTTGCAGCGACCTTACCTGGTAAAAGGTGGTTTCCAAGCATGGTCAAAGAACCTTCGTGTCAAAGAGCTGAAACCTGAGACTGCATTAACGGCAATAAATGAGGTAAAAATAATCAGAACCAGAAATTCACCTGTTAAGCAGAAGGACTGTGCCAGTCATGGCAATCTTGTCATACACCAGATCATGTTCTTATTTTCACTCAAGAATCAAGATCATGTTTGGTAGCATTTATCATTTGAATAGTTCATCTAGATCTCAGCTCTTGTGACCGGGCATTTAAAATGTTTCATATTAATGATCTACATAAGCATACCCTTTTATTGTTGATCACAAACTTTATTGTCTTGAACAAATGCAGGACGTTGAGGAAATCATCGAACAAATAAAGCCCACCCCGACTCTTGTGTTCGGTTCTCTTCTGGTAGGTTACTGGTCTTATTCTCATTGTCTTGCCGTCTGCTCACGTTGGCACGCTGTCATGCTGTTCCTGGAGTGTCATGCAACTAATTTTCTGTTACATTTTGTAAGAGCTAGTGCCATTAAAAGTTCAAGAGTATATACAGCACAAAACACCTTCATTTTGCCTTTACGTTGTCTATGTAGCTCTCAGATGCATTATTCCTTTTTCCCCTGCCGTAGTTGTTTTTTTTTCTTGACAAATTAGTCTCTTTTTTGACAGGGCCTCTCAGCACTTTCCTATGCTATACTAGGTAAGTGTATTAGTAAATTATGTTTGTTGTATGATTCATACTTCATACATGCTTGGTTATACACGCTTGGCATAATACCAGAACAGTTCTAAGTCCAACCTCGAAAAGTAGTCCCTTGTGTTCCTGAGAGTTAAATACAAGCCACATCTTTTTCCTTATTTCTTGTTGCCAGTTCACCTAAACACTTTTGTTAATCTTCTTTGGCCTGTCGATGATGCATACTTGTTACTGGGTCTTTCAAAATATGACTGGAGTAAACATGTGTACTGGAGCTGAATTGGAATATCCATTTTGCTTAACTGGCTATTGATCCCTGTCTGCAGAATGGGAGACGACACTGCAGTACATCGCTGTTCTAAGCATTGGGCTGGTATGTATTACGCTTGACACACAACCTATTTGTTTGTTCAGTATATATGCATCTGCAGTCTGCACTTATGGAACACAATAGTACAATATAACTCTCCACCTGTATACAACTGTTAACCGCAAATTTTCTACTATTTTTCATAGACTATCTACTCGCGATTCTCTACATATGAGAGCTCTGAGGATCTGGAGCAAGACCTAAAGTAAGTTTATCCTGAACTTTGTATCTGTTTTCTAATCAAATATTTATCCTTTTGATTTGATTTGAAGTCTTAAGATTAAACGGGTCCAACACCAAAGAGATCATTAATTATAAGGTCTCTCTTTGCCTAGGTTGTTGCTGTCTCCAGTACAAGTGGGAGCAGATGCGTTATCATGGGCAGCCAAGAAGATAGAGCCGAACAAGGTGGGCCTGCCAACGTCCCCCTCCACGACGGCGGTGAAAGACAGGGTTCTCCAGGCGGCGGCGAAGCACGAGGCGCAGCCATCGGACGCCGAGGAGTCATCGGCCCAAACAGCCGAAGCATGAGGTTGGTGGTGAGCTCCAATCTGTGAACTCGTCGGTAGCCATTCCTGTAATTTGTGAGTTGGTGGTGTTTCTGAGTTGTAACTTGTAAGTAATCGATATGAGTCAGAGTCACTGTAAGCAGCTGTAAATTAACGTATAAGCAGCATTTGTGCGTGTTAGCGAGAGAGGATGCCCAGCCCAGCGTTGCTGAGCGTCCCTATAATCCTGCCTGTCTGCTTGGCAGGCCAATTTGTCTACTCGGGTGTCACTCATCAATGCTGGAGAAGGAGAACTTTGATCGAGCTTGTGAAACAAGTACGGGTATCTAAATCCCTGGTTTCACCTGGTGAAATGCTGCTCAGCTGAACATGTACTGTACAGATTTTAATCCAGGGGCCACTCGGTGAAATTTTTTGTGAAATACTGAATGGTGCCCAGCTAAGCACAGCAAACATTTTTTTTTCGAAGTAAAGCACAGCAAACATTTTCCAGGGAGATTTCGTCTGCAGTGCATTTAATTTTTATGATTTGGGGTCTGGAAATTTTGGTTGCCAGCTGGAATTCTCCTAGCGTCCTGCAGACCAGTTCACCCCTTTCCCACAAAAAATGTCCTGTGCACGATCGGCCATTTTTCTTCGCCTTTTAAAAAACAATTGGCCATTTTCCTGTCGAAAGAAACAAGGGATTTCCAGCCGTCTGATCGTCTCCGGGCTCTCCGCTCTGCATCCAGTATCCAACCAACGGATCCACAAGCGAAACGGAAGGCAACGGCACGCCCGCATAGGATCCCATCCCACCGACGAAAAGGTCAACTAGTCTAGCAAAGCAACGTCTCTCTTCTCTTGCCAATGGGCCCCTCCGCGCTCCCCCTCCCTCCGGACCCCACCCACCAGACTAGCCGTTATCCCCCCACCTCTCGCCACCGCCGCGCCCCCAACGGCCAAATCCACCGCGCCGCTCGCCGGGCATATAAGTACCCACCACTCCGGCGATCCCACTCCACAAGACCACCACTCCTAACCTCTCCTCCCTCCCTCGCTCTCGCACCCCTCCCTCTCCCTCGGCTCCAACGCAAGCGGCGGCGCCCCGGCCAGCGAACACCCCAGCCACCGAGCGCGCGAGCACCGATCCAGCGGCGGCGATGGCGGGGAAGTCGCACACGCGCAAGGCGTTCCTTCTCTGCAACTACATCCTCCTGGGCGCGGCGTCCAGCTGCATCTTCCTGACGCTCTCCCTGCGCCTCCTCCCTTCCCCGTGCGGCCTGCTCCTGCTCTTCCTCCACGCGCTCACCGCCGTCTTCTCCGCCGCGGGGTGCTCGGGCTCCTTCACGGCGCCGGCCACGCCGGCGCAGTGGCACAACGCGCACACAGCGGGTGCCGCGCTCACCGCCATCTTCCAGGGCGCCGTCGCGCTGCTCGCGTTCACACGCACCTCCGACTTCCTCGCCGAGCTCCAGTCCTACGTCCGCGACGAGGACGGCGCCGTCATCCTCAAGATGGTCGGCGGGCTCGGCACCGCCATCTTCGTCCTCGAGTGGGCCGCCCTCGCGCTCGCTTTCTCGCTTCGCCTCGATGACGAGGACGACGATGATCTCCACGCCAAGAACTGGCAGTCCTACAATGTCTGATTGATGGATTGATGCCATCGCCATTCAACTAGGGCCTGATGATGGTGTGGTGCTGCCACAGGGCACAGCACGGTTGGGAGATTTGAAGATTCGTTGATTCTTTGCGTGATGTTCTAGTATGTTTATTGTTGATCTCATTCTTTTGTACTACTGTGTACTCTACTATTATTTCTGTAAACTGAGAATGTCAAAGCAAATATATATTGCTTTTGCTGCCTTTGCTGCAAGTCTCATGTTAACACTGTTCGGATATCATGAAAACAGGTTGCAAAAACAGTTCCTGCAGTCAATTGTCAATTGAACAGTCACATGTGTAGATTGCTTATTTTCCAGAATCACACGGAATCAGGAATTCCCACACCCAACAAATGAGTAGTCACATGTAAAAGTTTGCTTATTTGTCAGAATCACACGGAATCAGAAATTCCCACTCAATGAGCACGCACTAAAATAAGCAATGATGACACACCGCAAGTTGAAGCGATGGCCAATTTCAGAACAATGGCTTGCATGTTCTAACACATGAAGGTGAAATGAATCAACCAAGTATCCTTCATAGATAAACATATTTGGCTAAAATTACAACATGTCAACACCCAGAGACATAATCCAGATCTCTCCATGTTGCCACAAACCCAGTGGAACTTGGGTCGTCTTCAGTCAGTGAAGGTGCAAAATCAAGTCATGCTTCCGTAGCCTTTGTACACGCACCACTATTACTTAAGAGCCTTGTGCTCATCTGGGTGCACTGAAGCTCATCAGACCCTGATCCAACTTAAGTTCCAGGATATCATCTTGTCAGGAACTCTACTTGGGTGAGGGGAACAGATTGATCTGAGGAGCTTCAGTGCCACCATTGCCATTTTGAATGGTTTTAGATTTCAAGCGCAGCTCAGGTGAAGATGCCAAAGCGCTGACAGCCTCTTCCGGAGGTAAACACCGCTTGGAGAAGTACATGGATATGCTTTTGTTCTTTTTGGATTTCACTGGAAAAACAAGTAATATCATAAGTGAGAATGTGTGTTATGGACAAGTATTCCTACTGCCAAAAGAACAGGTGGAGAAGAGTACCTGGTGAAGAATCTAAGCCTAGCTTGTCAAGAATTTCCTTCTTGACCTGCAGAGAAACAAAGACAGTTCTTAGTACAAAACAAACGAATCCATTGCAACCTTGCAGGTGTAATCAGAATGTAATCCTGATACTGGCACAAAACAATTAAAAGTCAGTATGGTGGCTTTGAATTTAAAGCATGCTAACCTTCCAGTGATTATCAACAAAATAAGATATCTCCCTCACTCTACGATTCAGAGTAGATTTCGGAACATTTGGAAATTTCTGCTGCAGCAATTCAACCACCTTGTAGATACCTTCTCGACATGATCGAATCACCTGAACCTGCATTGGTATTGAAGCAAAATGAGACAACAGCAGTATGCTTGCTTCAAACAAATACTCACTGCTACTATTTACTCAATACTTACAAATTCTGGCAGGTCCGATTCTGGTATAGCAGATGCAGATGCAGGAGAACCATTTTTCACATTGGACTGGTTAATTTCCTCAGCAGTGGCAGATGCAGATGAGTTGTCAGTTATAGGCACATCAACAACCACACCTCCCGGACAGATGCACATTGAAAGAACTTGCAGGCATAGTTGCTCAATCTTTGCTGTTCCCTTAAGGTCTTCGGCAGTCAGTAATTCAGCTTTCTCATGATTTAGATTGGATATAACAAGAGGTTGGCTTTTCCGAAGAGCCTGCTCAGTCAAAGTGTTCAGGACCTTTTGCTGGCGCAGTAGAGACCTGAATTCTTCAACTTCTGTGCACTGACCAGTTGGTGAGCTACTAGCTTCCTCATCCTTATCATCCAATAGGCTTTCAATCTGTATCCCCTGCAGAAACAAAGCTTCAATGGTGAAACAAAGGACATAGCTCATGGAGTTGAGGTACTATGACACACTTAGAAGATGAAATGCCTACTGACATCTGATATGGTACAACATATTTGAATGTGCATTGTAACTCAAGAAAAAGCATGTGATGGAATTGAAGTTTTATCCCACTATTTTATTCTTAACAAATTCAACATTTAGCCATGGAAAAAAAATCACTGTTATCACCTTTAAGACACGAACAGATTAGTGCATGACTTTTACAGAATGTAGCATGTATCTATCTAGTCTTCAAGGTGACAAACAATTGGAAAGAATTGTTGGTTGGACTAGCTAATGTACAGCATATTAAAAGCTTGCTCTTCTAGGGGTTTTATTGATTGAAACTAGCATTAAAAAACTGCACAGCACCAAGACCAATGAGATGCTCAAATTCAAAGAAACGTCACTTGTTTAGTGCTATACCTCATTGTCCGAGAGGTAGCCGTCAGGCACAACAAAGCTATCTTCATCCTCTTCATCTGTAATTTTGGAATCTTCTTCCATAACTTCATCACTATCCTTCTCACAGTCAGAAAGACTCTCACCAGGATCCTCCTATGTAGAAAACAAAACATGAATATTTCATACCAGCAAGCACAAAAAAGAAGCATGAGTAACATGAATATCAACAAGTACCTCTTCCCATTCATCATCACTATCAACCTCATAGTCAAGATCAGGATCCATCTTAAGTGGACACCTTGGGCCAACAGCAGCACTGCAGATAATTGCATAAACAAATCAAGGTATTGCACTAAAATGGAAAGCAATGAAAATTATATAGCTGGCATGAATATTTGCAAGCCTACCTTTTCTTCCTCCAGGTCCCATAATATGCTGGCCTGTTGCTTTTGTCAAACTGCAGAAGTTTCTTCTTAATCAATCTAGTTTCCAGAGGTTTAGCATTACTGGTGCCATGGCATTGCATCTCACTAGCTGGTAGCATGTCAATGTCAATTTCAAGCTTATCATGTCCATTTTCCTGGCTTGAGTTGTGACAGTTATCTTCATTTGGAGTGGAAAGTATTTCATCGACCATATCATCTGAAGATTTCTGAAGCTTGAGCTCTTTAAATGCCTCCACCTTGGGTTTGCGCCTGATACCCCATCTGGAGGACCTATTGTGGCTAGATAGCTTCTTCCAACCAGTGACCTGCAACCTGTAAAAAAATGTCAATTAAATCACTTCACTTTTGTCAAGTGTGCAGGTGAAAGAAATAGAGGTTAGGAAATGTTGCTAACCTCCTGAGATCCGCTATAACCCAGCTCTCTTGTTGAGACAAGAAAGAATCAATTTTTGATGTGGTTGCAGGCACTGACCCTTTGTTGTCAATGGGATCATCAACTGAGTCATTCTCTCCAGACTGTTGAAGTTTTCCACTGTCTTTCTTACTTTTGAAAAAACGCTCCATCATGGAAGCTTGCTTTTGAACGGCTTGTTGTTTCTTGAGTTGTGCAGCTTCTTTCTCACGGCGCTTCTGTTCTTTCTCAGCTTCCTCTTGCTGCTTTTTCTGCTGTTTCTTCATTTCGGCTTCTTCCTTTTCACGACGCTTCTGTTCTTTCAATGCTTCCTCCTCTTGCTTCTTTTGTTGTTTCTTAGCTTCAGCTTCTTCCTTTTCACGTCTCTTCTGTTCTCTTAGTGCCTCTTCTTGCTGTTTCTTTTGCAGTTTCCTCATCTGCGCTTCTTCTTTCTCCTGGCGCTTTATTTCCTTCTCAAGTTGTTTTTGCACTTTCTGAATCTCCTTTTCCTAGAAGTCGACAATATAACATAGCTGCATTAGTGAAAAAGAAACTATTTGCAATACCATTGATACACTGATGGTAATATTATACCATACTCTACCATACTCTCCTAGCAAAAATGAGAAGAAAGCAATAGGCACTGTATACTTCCATCCTAGCATTGCAGGTCTATAATAAATACCAACTTATTTCATCATGTGTCATATCTCATATCTGAAATTAAGGTTGTAGCATACTTTTTGGATTTGAGGTGCCTAGCTAAAGGATAAACTGAAATACTGCTGATAGACTGTAATGACAGCTCATATATGTAAAGTTTACTTCAACTTGAGCAAATCAAACATTGGAACTTGGAAGAAGAGACACTAAAGTTGTAAGAATGCATTTAAAATGAATCGAGCACAGTGCAATCAAGTGCTTACATTAGCTGGCAAATTTCCATCTTGCCGCTCAGAGACACCCACATCATCAAGTCTGCTAACATTTTGGTCATTTTTCTCTGCGCCTTGCATCAGTTCCTTAGCTGCTGACCCAGCATCTCTCACACCCCTATATTGACACAAAAGGCTGACACATTAGAACTTTCAGAACCCCAAGGTAAAAAAGAAATTGAGCGTGTGAATCCTTAGAGATGCAAGAGGGTACACACCTTTCAGTGTTCTTTTGAGTCACTCTTTCCACCATTGATCTGATCCCTTCCAGGTTCAATGATTTATTTAATTTCAATGATGCTTTTCTGAGATCATTTACTTGGGTTTCAACTCCTGGGTTTTCCAGAACAGACAAAGTTGCTGGCAGTAATGCATTCCCTTCGTGAGTTAACAGATAAGAAATACAGGGGATAGGAAAATTAAACATTTACAGGTTCCATTACAACATGCACAGATATAAATCATTTAGCATCAGGTTATTTTGAAATAAACGATTAAAGAAACATATCTGTTCAAATATGGACCAGACTCTTGCTACACATTTTCAGCAGCAAATGGAATATGCAAATACACTACAACTGGCAGCGACAGAACAAATGGCTTCGTGTGAATTGTGAGTAAGAACAAGGTATTCCTTACAATAGATGGCAGTGATCCTCTCGTGGATTTTCTTTCTGACAGATCTCCGTGTACTCAGAATGCTGCGTGCTTTCACAGGCATCAGCTTCAGATCTCTTATCTGCACATGTATTAAAAAGATTCAGTATTTAATGAAAAACACAAGCAAATCGAATCAAAAGAACAACACTTTGTAAAGGAACATCCAACTTACCTCCCAGCACCAAAGAGCTGACTCCGATTCGTCTTCTAACACATCAGCATCCGGGGAAGAATTCCCATACATCATCCTCTGCCCAACAAGCAGGACAGAGCTACGGACCGAAGCCGTCGACACACCATCCAATCCCTTCATTTTCTCATATATCTCATCCACCAACTTGGTCAGCCCAAGACTGCTCTCCTCAAGCAAGCAGCCAACCAAAGCGTTGCCGGACAGGTTCCCACCATCAAACCGCACCTTGCGGTCAGAAACCTCCTTGTAATACTGGAAGAGCCCCTCGAGCTCCTTCCGGCATCCGGCAACAAGAGCGTCCTTGTCCGCTTCAGCAATCGCAGGGCTATTCGAGGCCCTCTTCCGCTTCAGCTGCTTCTGCACCTCCATGATGGTGTCGGCCAGCGTAGCAGGAGACTGCTGTGTCGCCGCCGCCGGCTGCCTTGATGGAGCTTGAGCCGTGACGTCATCGACGGCCATCGATTCATCCGACTCGAGCTCGGCGGACCGGTTGAGAACGACGGGGCCGTCGACTTGCATCTGCGATTGCCCCGAGTCGTCGCACGGCTCCGCGCCATTGCGGTCAGGGGCTTCTTCAGGGCAAGCGACACCGAGAACCATGCCGCCGCTCTCCATCGCGGGAAGGTTCGGATTTTGCAGGTGCTACTCCAGGAACAAACAGCGCATTCCTCTGTCCAACCTTTGTTCAAACAAAGGTCCACTTGACCTGGGTCAAGATAAAGAAAAACGGAGGCAATGCGTTACAAATACAGTAAAATTAGAATTTGCACAAACTAGAAACCCCGATAGATGGTTTTCGAAGGGGAAAAACAAGGAAATGGCAAGAGAACACATTTCAGCACGAATTGAGACCGGTACCTGCAGATCCGCGGAGTCCAAGCGCTGGGGGAGGACGCGAAGCGAGCGGCCGGAGAAGGGCGGCGGCGTCCGCGCTGGCCTCGGGGTGGTGGGCGGCGCCGGCGGTGGATCTGGATTGGGGATGTGAACGGGTGACCGCGAGGAGGGAATTGGAGGAGATTGGAGAGGAAGAGGCGGCGAACCGGGAAGAGAGTATTTGTAAAGAGGCGCGCGCGCGCGTAGGAGGGAGGGAAGAGGGGCGCGGCGCGCAAAATGTTTCCCGCGGCCGGCGGTTTCGAGAATTTCGTTTCGCTGATTTTGGTTTCCCGCGGGACGGCCGCCGCCGTCGGATCGGAGGAGGGTGGGGCACGTTTTTTTTTTGACCTTTTTTTATTCACCCCTGTCACTGGGCCATGGTTTTTTTTTGGGGGGGGGGGGGGGGGGGGGTGGAGGGGACACTGGGCCATGTTTAGACGGTTGAGCTCATGCTAATATGCTATGTTTTTTCCCCTTCAATAAAAAGTGATATATAGTACTACTACTCTCTTTTTGCAAATTATATGTTGGTATTAATCCATATAGTCTGCTGATTTTGCTGAGTCGACGGAGCGTTGACACGTGGTGAACCACACGGTTGTTCAATTAACGCAACAAGCATGTCGAGATAATTACGAGTTACTATATTGTGGACTTTCTTAAATAATTTGTATCATGTGATCTAAAAATATATTTAAATGTGTGAACGTTCGAGTAACCGTTCGAACGCTCCACTTTTCTGCATGATTTGTTGATTCTGTTAGAGTTATAAATTTTCCAGTGATTAATAAATAGAGTATCTATTCATTGAGTTGACAAAGCGTTAAGACGTGGCAAACCTCGCGATCGTTCAATTAACACATCAAGCCTGTGTTGATGTGAAATCCGGTAAAAACCGGTGTCAACAACGTGTTGAGATCATTACGAGTTACTATAGTGTGATTTTTTTAAAATAATTTGTATCGTGTGGTCAAAAAATCTATTTAAATGCATGAGCGCTCAAACAATCACTTGAACACAGTTTTCTGCCTGATTTGGTGATTCTGTTAGAGTTATAACGTTTCCTGTGTCGAATAAATAGAGTATCTATTAATTGAGTCGACGAAGCGTTAACACGTGGCAAACCTGACGACTATTCAATTAACACAGTAAGCGTGTTGAGATAATTACGAGTTACTACATTGTGAACTTTCTTAAATATTTTGTATCATGATGTTAAAAAATATATTTAAATGTGTGAACGCTCAAGCGTCCGTTCAAATGCGCCTAGCTTTAACAGAACATTCGTTGAACTCAAAACTCGCTCTATTTCACTCGATTTTTTTTTCTCTATTTCTTTTTGAATTTTATTAATGTGTGTATTTTCTCTGTTTTCCTCCCTCGACCATCTATATCACATTCTTTTTTTATTGCCCAAATTTTCCTTTATATGACAAGAACAAATCATAAAAAACAATGTTTTATAAAACTTTGTATATACAAGTGTCGGGCAAAAATATTGTGTGAACTGTTACTTGCAAACAACTGTGTCAAGGTTTGGCAGTTTTTTATATAGTAGCTGCAATTTCTTTTATAATAAGCTCTTGTAAAATTTTCATGATTTTTTTTGTGACAAGTTTTCTTCATTTTTTTTAAAAGTCAGCAAACATTTTTGTGGGAAAACCTTGTCATTTTCCCGTAAAAGGACTGGGATTCCTGATATAAGGGATCTATAAAAAATGAATGTTTGATGTGCGTCGCATGGCAACAAAATGGATGTTTTAAACATTCATAAACTTTTTTTTGAAAGATCAAACATTCATAAACTTCCCGCTACCAGAAATGGCTCCCGATGGGCAATGGCACGAGCATTTCTGTAACTTAAATAGATGAACAATGACGCATCACATGGCAAGTTTCACAAAGCATGCATGAAGGAGTACTTGATGCCTGGAACGCTTGTTCGAAGGAGTCGCCGAGTTTACATGCCACATGTCACTGCCCCCTAAAAAACCAGAAGGGCTCGAGCCAAAGGAGCCAGCAATCTGAGGTAGCAAAGCACAACGAATCGCCACCAAAACGCATTGGAAATCCATAGGCAATGGACGAGCTTCCAATTTTGCCCTTCTAGGTTCTAGCAAAGACGCATCAACGCATTCCTGTAGCCTATGGACGAGCAATGACGCATCCCATGGCAATTTGCACAAAGCAGATGTGAACGTTTGTTCGATGGAGTCGCCGAGTTTACATGCCACAGTCTCACTGCCCCCTAAAAAACCAAGTGGGGCTCGAGCCAAAGGAGCCAGCAATCTGAGGTTAGCAAACCACAACGAAGCACCACCAAACGCATTGGAAACCCACACCAAACCACAACACCCACCAATCACGTACAAATTCCAAGTAGTCCAAAGAAGAAGACAGAGGAAGAAGAATGCAACCCACGGCCACGACACCGTATCTACTTGAAGGGCCTCCTGCCGATCCCCGCCGGCATGGACACGGTGGAGTCGACGCTGAGCCCGCCGATCGACCTCGTCGGCCGGTGCCGCCCGCCGCCGCCGGCGACCGACGCAGCCGGCGTGCCGACCCGCGACGACGCCGCCGTCGTCGGCGCGGGCTTCCAGAACGGGCTCTTGGCCCAGCTCCCGATGCTCTGGCCCAGCCCGAACGAGAACCTGGGCTTCTCCTGCGCCGCCTTCTCCTGCTGCCGCCGCTGCCGCTCCAGCAGCTGCGCCCGCGCCCGCGCCTTGGCCGACGCCGACACCGTCGGCGTCATGTAGTTCGGCACGCCGCCGAACGCCGGGCAGCTCGTCAGGCTCTCGTCGTCCCGGATGCTCACGCTGCCCGCGTGGCTCAACGGCGCCGCCGCCGCCGCCTTCGCAGGCCTCGTCGCCCTCGGCTTGGAGTAATCGTAGGCCGCCGAGACCACCGACCGGGCCGGCGTCGCCGCCATCGGAGTCGTCGTCATGTCGCGGTGGCCGGCTAGGGCTTGGGCCGGCCGGGGCTTGATGGCGTGCTCGGCGGAGCGGTAGGCGGCCGGCGGCTCCGGGTCGTGACGGCGCTCGATGGGCGTCCACCACCATGGGCTCCGGCCCGACTGCAGGTCCGCCAGGATCGCGTGGGCCGCCATCGGCGTCGCCTTCAGCAGCTGCGGCCGACGGCGCCGACACGACAGGGCAACAAGAGAAAAAAAAATTAACAGCTCGTCAGTCTCGGTCAGTGCACGCGTGCGAGATGACAAATTGCAGCGACAATCTCAACTCCAACACCTGCCTAACAGCGACGGCGCACCATTATTTTTCGCTTTTAGGTGGCCGATCCGATCAACAATCTTGCTTGTTGCATTTTTTTTAATCCATGGATGAAATGAGATGAGAGTGGCCGGGGCACGTTTGTAGTACCTGATGGGAGTAGGCGTAGGCGAGGGCTCTCTCGCGCTTGATGACGGCCTCGACCTTGCGCTTGGTGCGTGCGTCGGCCTCCTCCGGCGTCAGGCGGCTGTCGTCCCAGATGCCGCCGTCCTGCGAGCCGGCGCGCCACCGGCCGCCGTCGCGGAGCATGGCGGCGTGGTGGCTGCGGTTGCGGCGCTCCATGGCGTCGACGCGGCTGGCGCGCACCTGCGCCTGCACGCGCACCAGCGTCTGCATGCACCGCATCGCCTGCGCCGTCTGCCGCCGCACGCTCGCGCCGCGCATCACGCCCTGCAGCCGGATCAGACCCCGCAGCGACCGGTAGTTCCGACGCGCCTGCACCCACACAAATTGGACGCCACGTCACGCACCGACGGCGGCGAACGCTTGCGATCATAAAAAAATCAAAATAATGGAATGGACTTGCCATGTGACCCCGGAACGCAGACTGGATCGCCACGGCGGCGGCGCGCGCGCGGTCAGGCGGCGCGGCGCGCTGCCTTGCCGTGCGGTGCCGCCGCGGCTGGCGCCACTCCGTATCGGCCCTGCTCGGCTGCTGCTGCTGCAGAGTCTGCAGCTTCTGCTGCTGCTCCCTGTCATGGTCGAACCGCCTGATCAGCGGCGGCGGTGACGGCGGAGCGGGCAGCGGGAGCACCAGTGCGGCCGGCTTGTCCTCCCTGCTGCGCTCGCGCGGTGCTGCCACCGGCGGCGGCTGCGGCAGCGGCGCGGCGGCGCTAGCGGCGACGGCGGAGACGGGCCTGGAGGGCGCGACCTGGTACTGCGCCCTGGTGTTGGTGGCGGCGAAGTACTGGCGCTGCTGGTCCATCTCGGCGTCGCCGAGGATCTTCTCGATGCTGCTCGGCTCGCGGTACAGCGTCGGGATGTTCATCAGCGCGCCCGCCGCCGGCGACGCCGCCTCCGCGTGCGCCCGCGGCCGGCCGAACCCGCCCCATCGCTTCTTCTCCCTCGCGTGCCCCGCTGACGGGTACTGCGCTACCAGCTGATGCACCTGCACACCATCGCCATTGATCGATCTCACCTGTCAGCAAAATCACTGCCCCCACAGTAATACGTACTACTGTACTCCTTTGTGCTCCTTTAGTCTTTGTTATTAGTTGAAATTTACGCAGACAACCAAACACTTTATTGGTGACTTCGTGTTAGCTAGGGATGTGGCGACAAATTTGCTTTCAAGTAGTATAACCTAAGCAATCGCTAAATGCATTCATTAATGAGAACTTTTGGGTCGTTGCGACTTACATTTGTTGGCTTCTCCTTGGGGCTGGAGGTAAAGGCCTTCTTGAGTGCAGTAAACCAGCTTCCTTTCTTGCCCATCTCCTTAACATTTCTCCCTGCTGCAACCCTTTAACATTTCTCCCTTCCAAAGATCTGTGTGAAGAAGAAGTTTTTTTCTGATGAAATGCTGTTTTCTCTCTCTTTTTGTAGAAAAACTATGGTTGTGTCAAATCAGAAAGGCTTTTGTCTGAAGATATAGAAAGTAGAGCGCTGTATAATTTTACATGCCTGGCTCACTCTCTTGTGAACCTTTAACTAGCTCTACAGAAGCATACTGTGAAACTACTGGTCGGTCTAATAACTAGATCATGCGCAGATAATATCATTGCAAGCCGAATTTCAGATATGTTGCAATCCTTGCAGAACCTGACATTACTAACAATTATAGTGGCTTTACAGTCTACAAGAGGCTTTAAAGCAGCAGAACAACTCCACATAGAAGTATGAATGAGGTTTGTTCGTTCGAAAAAAAGTATGAATGAGGTTTGACAGCGTACATATGCCTTTCTACTTTTTCAGGAGAATTTCAACTGCTAACACAGGCACAGGCATTATCTGCTTTAATTGGATTTGGCACAAGGTCTTTTGTATGAAAGGATGGTGTGGCCAAGTTCTATGGTTTAGTCTCGTGCTTCAGCTCAATGCTTTAGACAAAATTCTTTGATATGCAAAAAACGTAGCATGATGCATATTAACAGTGCAAGTGTGCACCATGGCATGGACCATCTTATGATCAAAACTGAAAACATGGGAGAAGGGTGTGAGCCACAGGTGGCATACCTTATGTTTACAGTTGCAGAGCCTCTCCACGATCTAACTTACACTTCTGTCTTCAGCAGAGTTGCAACGCACCCCTCCCTACGATATGATTCGCCAATGCTCCCTGAAATCTTCATAAGCTCACGACAATTCTGCATCCATTCTCGCCCAGGCCTTCGGTTGTTCAGTTCATGCAGGCATCGGCAGACCGCACCTCGCCATCGTCTTTTTCCTCCGAACTCTCTGCCGTCCACGAGAGGCACGTCTTATAGATTTCTTTGCGGATTGGTGGTGGATGGGAGTGCCCACTTTCCCACTCGATGACACCCGACCAACCTTGCTTGATTGCCAAGACTCAAAAGGCAGCATTTCCCTGCAACTGCTGGGAGGACTTGAGGGACACTGTTCTGTTTTGCCTTGCCTTGCCTTTGTAGTACTTCAAACATGTCTAGTTGGGAGTTGGGAACCCCTGCCATGTGTGATGTATACTTGTAGTTGTACACAGGCCGGGAAGGCTGCAGCCTGATTGGTTGAAAGAATATCATGTATATTCTGGGAGTCTACAAGAAGTTATGATAGGTTATAGTAGCAGGTATGTTTCACTGTCATGGCTCCACCTGAACTATGACTATGAGCAGATACTGAATACGTACCTCAAATTCTTTTGGCAATGTTTTGCTTGGTTCATGAAGATCAGTATGGACTCTGAACTTCAGATTAAATTCATGACCAGTCTGACAGATGTGCTTCAGTGCCTTTCTCAACAGTCCCTGTTCAGCTGTTATTGTGCATCACACTCAACTATACAATTTACAAAAAGAACACGCTTTTCGACAAATAATAATTATGCTAATGATTCCATTTTGCAAGGTTCAGTGGATTTTTAACGTGGGCAATGATGCTGTCATGATCGTGCTGGTTGTTGGTTAATTCGGAAGCTTGTCTGTAACTAACCTAGCTACGCCACAGTATCCTATATTGCAGCCAGTTACCTGGTGACTTGATGTCTATGTCATTGCTCGCACTTGCTTGAGGATGAATCCTCTGGACTGGCTCACTGGCATGATGATTCACTTACAACTGTCATCCTGATAAACAGCATTTTGTCAATGAAGTTACCATCAACAACCAGCCAGCATCTTCTGTGTGGGCCAATATTCTTGCCCATGCAGCTTCTACCCATGCAGTGAATAATACTCCATCACGTTTTTCAGTTTACTCTGTCAAACTTTTGAAAGATTAGCTGTCAACAATTTTGAAAATATTATTCTTTGGAACATAAAAGAAAATAGCAAGCGCAACCCCCCGTCTCTCCACTTAAATTGCAAATTTGTCACTTACTTACTTGATGTCCTTGAGGAAGGTCGCTCTCTCTCTGCAGGAGAACGCTTCTTGCGCCAAGCATGCCAAGACCGACTCGCCTTGTCTGTGCGCGAGCGGGCGGCGTACTGGAAACAACGAGGGAAAAGACGTGCCATTCGTGAAGGGGATGCCAACACTCAGTTCTTCCACGCGCACGCCAGCGTCCGGCTCCGTCGCAACAACATTCGGGAGCTGGACGTAGGTGGCGTGGTGGTCTCCTCGCACGAGGCGAAGACGCAAGCGCTAACACACCACCTTAGCGGCCTGCTCGGGGTGCAGGCGCAATCGTGCGACGCGGTGGACGTTGCAGCGCTCTACAGCGGGGCGCCGGCGATGGACGCGGCGGCGCTGATCGCCCCGTTCACGCTGCAAGAAGCGCACGCCGCCGTACGCATGATGAACCGCAACAGCTCGCCCGGCCCGGACGGCTTTGGCCCGGGGTTCTACACCGCGGCTTGGGCCACTTTGGCGCCTGCAGTCCTAGCCATGGCGGCCGCTGTGCAAGCGGGAACGGCGGAACTCGAGCGCCTCAACAGAGCCTATGTGGTCATGATCCCCAAGGCTCCCACTGCGATCAAGCCAGGAGACTACCGCCCAATATGTCTCCAAAACTGCTCGCTGAAGATCGTCGCCAAGATGCTCACCACGCGTCTACAGAAAGAGATCCCCAAGCTGATCGACGCTGACCAGACGGGCTTCCTCCGGGGGCGTTCCATCTCGGAGAACTTCATCTATGCGCTAGAGCTGATTCAGTGCTGCAACAATCGCAAGCTCCCCACCGTCGTGTTGAAACTAGACTTCGCCAAGGCATTCGACACGGTGAGCTGGTCTAGTCTGCAGGCTACCATGGAAGCTCGTGGATTCCCACTGGAATGGTGCCAATGGATCAATGACATCCTAACCTCGTCGAAGCTTGCGGTTCTAGTGAATGGCAGCCCAGGCCCGTGGTTCCCCTGTCGGCGGGGGGTTCGACAAGGTGATCCCCTCTCGCCGTACCTCTTCCTCCTAGTGGCAGACGTGTTGCAGCAGTTGCTCAAGCAAGATGGGAGAATACGACATCCGGCCGCACCCGGACTATCCTGCCCGGTGCTTCAGTACGCAGATGACACACTCATCTTGCTCCGGGCAGCCCCGCAGGACATCGAAAGGCTCAAAGAGGTACTTGACACTTTCTCTGACTTCTCTGGTTTGAAGATCAACTACAATAAGAGCACAATGGTCACGATGCACACCACTCCGGAGGTCACGGCTACATTGACAGACATTCTTGGATGCCAAGTGGGTGCCTTCCCGCAGACGTACCTGGGGCTACCGTTGTCAAGTGAGAAATTGCGTCTCTCAGCGTTCACGCCGCTGATTGCCAAATCAGACAAGTACCTAAGTGGATGGCAAGCCTCCCTACTCAATCCCATGGGAAGAACTGTGCTCGTCAACTCAGTTTTGGATAGCCAGCTTATCCATGCCATGTCCGCCATGTTGCTGCCGCAAGGGACACTCGACGCCCTCGACAAGAAACGCCGATCCTTCCTATGGTCCGGAGAGAACAATGTAAGCGGTGCTCAATGTCTAGTCGCATGGGAAAAGGTGTGCTTACCCAAAGAGCAGGGCGGGCTGGGGGTCAAGAACCTCCCAACGCAAAACAAGTGTATGTTACTGAAGCTCCTACACCGGCTACACTGCCCTGGAGAATCCGCCTGGGCAAGGTGGGTTCGCAGCAAGATCGACATGATCAACCTCCATGGGGATGTCACCGGGGCGCATTGGCAAGGCCTGGAGTCCCTCCTCCCGTTCTACAGGGCAGTGACTGTCAGTGAAGTGCGGTCAGGTGATTCAACTAACTTTTGGCTCGACCGTTGGCTGTCCACGGGCCGCCTGTCCGAGGTTTTCCCTCTGCTCTACACCCATGCGCTCAGCTCAGAAATCTCGGTGGCAGACATCATCCGTGACGGGATCAGGTCGCACCTCGCGCCACGCATCTCCCATGCAGCTCGCTCTGAACTAACAAAGGTCCAAGACCTCCTGGGTCGTGTTGTGCTCCAGAGCGGTGAAGATCGCCGGAGATCATCGTTGGCGGACGAGGAAAATGTGCTGCGCGCTGGACCGGTATACAAGCTACTGATGCGAGCTACCGGGCCACCGTCAAGAGCCTTCTCCGACTTCGTCTGGAAGAATAAGGCACCGCCGCGTATTCAGTTCTTCGCATGGCTGCTCGTCCAAGAGAGGATACAGTGCCGGCTCAACCTTTTCAAGAAGAATGTGATCGAAGAGGCCACTTGTGAAATGTGTCCCCAAGAAGAAGACTCGGACCACATCATCTTCGGATGCCCGTTTGCTGCACAGGTATGGGAATCGATGGGGATAAACACGGCTGGTTGTAGTGTCTGCACTTTGTGGACTGTTCCCCGCCCGACAATTCTACCGAAGAAGCACTTCACCTCCTTTCTGCTACTGATCTGCTGGCAACTCTGGAAGCACCGCAACAACCTCGTCTTTGAACGTGTAACACCGACCCTCTCCCACTTCTGGACATCATGCAAAGAAGATGCAAGACTTTGGAGCCACCGGTGGAAGGTAGCCGACCGACAAATTGCCGAGTCCTGGTGTACGCTATTTCCCCCCATGTAATACACCGGTTGCATTTGAGCTACCTTTCTCTTTTTTACCAAAATGCTGAAAACTGCATATGTAATAGCTCTTGGCTTGCTCAAAGCCCATGAATGAAATCAGGTGGGGACACTCTCCCCCTCGTTGACCCTCAAAAAAAAAAGAAAAGAAAATAGCTCTCAAAGTCACAGCTCATCAATTATTTTTTAACAAAGAGATCAGTAACAAAAAAATTCCCCGGATGATATAACATTTTATCATTGACTCTTAACTAACTGCCTCAGTAATAACGGTAGTAAAATTAACCAAATTGCAGAGCAACAACACTAATCTAGTTTACCCACGGATCCTTGCTATGATTTGTCTCCATATGTATATGAGTGGAACGTGTTGTAAAAGAAGGAGAAATGAATGGGATTGAGTGGCTTAAGTGCCGAGGAGACTGACAATGGAGTCTTGCTTGCAAGGTACTCCAGAGATCAAACGCAACTTATCACATCGAGCTCATAAGATAGAGGCCTAGCGAGCTAGTTGGGTCCCTGGTCGAAATCAGCGCGCGGCTTAGTGCTGGGAGTTGCTCCTAACAACACATGTAGGCCACATCCATGGCCCCTCAAACCTCAATCCCTCGTTGTCAATTGTGTCCTCATCTCGGCAACTATTTGGCTCCTGTAGCCTGTTGGAGCTGTCACCTCTGACGTTGCTTCCAGGGCATACATCCATCGCCCCCTGTTTTGTTTTGGAATAAATTAGTAGGCACATTTCTGCTTGCTTATGAAAATTAATTGTCTGAAAGAGCAATCAGTTGCTCGGCTTAATGCCTTAATGTGAGTGTGGTCTTCTTTAATTTAATGTACCAACTGGTTTCCCTACGTAGATTTTAAGTGTACTTTTTTTGGAAAAAAAAATGATAACCGGCATGCCACATGCAGATATGCGTTTCTTGACTTTATCTGAAGCACTGGAAAAGCTGAAGCGACCATTTTGAATTTTAGTTCGTGTAGGTACAGCAGTTCATGTGATTCAAGCTAACTCGTCTGGTAAGTCTTACCACATTCGCACCTAACCTTGAGGATTACGATGTTTCAGGTGGACGATCGACACTCCAAAGTCCAAACCCTATTCTAAGAGCTGTCGGTGAGTAGGGTTCAGACTTTCAGAATACCCATACCAATCTCAATTCTTAACAGTAGGTGCGAGTACTATTGCAGGTGTTGTGCGCGCCAGGCTGGGCCAATCAAGGTGAGCAGCTGAACCTGAACGTAGCGCACAGGCTTGGCAGGGATGCGAGCTCAGGCTCCCCATGTGGCATGTGCACAGAAGGCGCATGAAGAAGGGGCGCCGGCCTTTCAGTCTTCCATCGCTTCAGCTGCAGGCAACAGATCAATGGTGCCGAAACGCAAGCTACCCTCGGCTCCTCCTCCTCGCTCGTGCAATCCATTGTCTCCATGGCTCCAAGCAGGTAGCTGCGCAAAGCAAAGCTTTCCTCCCTCTGAAACTCGTGGCACTGAACTTACCTGTCCATCCATCATCATCGTGTTCATACTCCGCGTGACTTCTTTGTTCGGACCGCGGTTTCTGTTTGAAATGGGCCTTGAGCCGCGGTTTCTGTTTGTTTGGTCCAATGGACTGAATTAGTAACTGACTTGCTGGGCCGTGGGCCCGTAGCCCATGGCTCATTTCCCGCGCCAAAGGGCGGCGATTTCATCACGAAGCATCTGCCTTTTCGTTTCGTTCTGGGAGACGCTTCAGACTTTTCCTGTGCCGTCCGGGATTTTTCAGAGCATTGCTCGTCTGAGTCATGGCCGTGAACTCGTGCCTAGAAATTCAGAGCATATACGCAGAGCCTGTTCTTCAACCATCGCCTTTTTCCGCGGGTAGCCGGGTCAATGACCAGCTAGCACCTCACCTGACTTGAGCCGCTCGCTGCACGCGATGCGACTTGTTCGAACCAGATGGCCTTTGACTTGTTGCATTAAACGCTTTGCTTTTCTCCCATCGGTATCATCATAGTTTGGTTGGCGACGCCACGTCTTGCACGGCTGCAAGTCAAAAAGAAAGACGAGTGCCCATCCATCTACCGCTGCAGATCTCAACACGCACGCGAGGTTCGGCGTAACAGAATCCTACGCCTGATTTGGTCGCTGAAAAATGGGTTTAGTTACGATTTCTCCAGTAATCCTGTTGCAGCAGCTGACTATCTGAATGTGTCATGACTACCAGGAGCGCACCACTACAATTCGTCGCCAAAGTCCAGGCCTACCTAATACCACAATTCTGATGCATCATATGGAGACGCTGACTGAAAGAAAGAAAGAAAGAAAGAAGAAAGAAAGCTGAAACCATGCACAAGAGCATATGTAGAACAGAACATGAAGCATGCAGTAACAAGAAGTATATTTTTTTCTATATTATATACATATCTCCAGAACCAGAGGAGGTTCCAAAGAAAACAAGCAAAAATGGTGTTGGAAAAACTAAAACCAAAGAACTTGAAGAATTGCTGCTAAGCCATTTCACCCTTTCTGTGAAACCACAGGCTAGGCTACATACAGTCTAGCTAGTCCCTAACTACAACAGAGCAGCTGCAGGTTTTCACCCTTTCGTGAAACGAGCGGGCTCCAGTGCGTGAGTTCACGCACGCCGCCGGCCGGCAGGCTCAGTGACCGGCGCCTCCCCCGCTGGGTCCCTGCGGCAGCATCTCCATCAGCGCCGACACCATCGCCTCGTACGCCGACGACCCCGCGCCCGCCGCCGGGCTCGGCGGCACGGACCTCGCCGCGTCCGCGCACCGCGCCGCCAGGCTCAGCGCCACCACCGCCGCGAGGAACACGACGGCGACGAGCGAGAGCGCGCGGTGGCCCATGGCTGGCTTCTTTTCTTGCTCTTTGCTGCCTCGCTGTGTACGTGGGGATCTCAGGCTGTTTCACGACGACGAGCAAAGTGTGTGCCGCGCTCTGCTCTGCTCTTCTTCTCGGCTCTGCTGTGGACACACCAGCTGAGGCAGCTGCGCGTTTATATAGAGCGTGCCACTGTGGGGGCACGTACGTACGTGGTATGTGCCGGGTCGCCGGCCGGGTTTTTTTTTCCTTCCCTGCACGGCACCAGTTCTCCGGTTTGCAGCCAACTAGGTTGAATTCTTCGTGCAGGAATGCTGACCCATTTTAGTGCTACTGCTGCTGGCTGCCGGGAACCAAGAACAGGTCAAGAAATCAACTCCACGATGAGAAATTGAGAATTGAGGAAGGATATTTTTCTCCTCCTCCCCATGGACGGCCCAGCCCTGCTGCGTCGGACCAGAGAAACGGTCAATGATTTGCCACGCTCGCTGCCACGAAGGCCGCCCGAATTTTCGGTGATCTCCTCACGGGCGGCACGGGGGGTTTTCAGGCCGGTGCAGCGGCCAGCCGGCCAGGTTGGTGCGCTGCGCCGCCTGATGGGAACCCGAAACGAAGCCGGTGCAGAGTGCAGTGTAAACAGTTGGTGTTGAGAGCCGAGGCCTGGCGTGGCGTCGGCGTCTCAAAGTCCAACACGCACGCACGGACACAACACATGCTCCCGTCCCGGTTTCCAACACGGGCGCACAGCGTTGGAAAGTCAAGGCGGTTGAATTCACAGGCAGCCGGAGGAGTTCGGTTGGGTTGACACGCCAGCGTTGAGCTTACCGACCGACTCTGCTCATCTTCTTTTAATTCCTTTGAAGTCCGGTACACTGGTACAAGTACGATTCTACGATGCCAACGGAGCCAGCCAACGAGGCAATATGCGTCAGCAAAAACGTCATCGCTTGTGAAGCCTAAGTTTGAGTGTTTGACATTAGAGCTTAAGTTTTCTTTACTATTTTTTTAGCGAGGAACTCTTTGATGATTGGGCAACCATGCGTATAAGCAAGGAATAAACATGTGCCACGGTTCAAAGTCCACACGATGCAGCATTTGTCCTGCCAGAGTACGAATTCAGACGCTAATTGAAGACAACCACTGGCACAATCAAAAGATTGCAGTACGTTTGGTGCGGATGCCGTACTTTCTGAGGAGCTTCCGGTCATGCTCTCATAGAGACTGAACCATTGCTTAACACGATTACACGAACAACAGACCAGTCGCACCCGAGTACTGACTTGGACTCCACGGCAGCCACTGCAAGGAAACTTCGACCGACCTCAAGACATCTCCGAGTCTCAACACATGTTACAGAAACCAACAGAGGGGGTCAAAACCATGAGGGGTGAAAACTTCAGACTTTAGAATACATATTGTATGCAAAAAAGGCTCTAGGGCGAGTAGCGATTTACAACAATTTATGTGGCTAACTGTACAAATGTCACTCGCAGGGATGGGGGGAATTCCGAGAATTTTGCAAGACTTCATACTCGTCGACAAACATGGCGCGCTGGAGTTTCAATGGCGCAATGGAGAAATCTGTGGCTATACTATCTTCTGGGGGATGAGGGTTTTCTCAGGCCTGCTGAACCAACAAGAACGGTGCAATCTAGTACTCTTTGGCCTTCCTCCGCAGCTCATTTAGCTCACTCTCGATCTCTAGATCGGGGAAAGGGCGCGCCGCACCTGAGTTGCTCACTGCTGTTCTTCCCGGAGGAAGCTCCCCTTTCTGCAGTTGACATGAATGAATGTTTGTAAGAAGGAACATAGAAAGAAATTGTACTACATGGTTATTAGTTTTTTTTTTTGAATAAAAGTTATTAGTTATTCACTTGGCTTGTTCTGACGGTGAAAAGAAAGGCAACATAAATAATGTCAGGATCCAGGTTTTGTTCAACAACTTTGAAAGCTGAAGTTCACCATGCAGAGTTGACCACAGTTATTACAAAATTAATTGAGACTATATAAGATGAAATGAGAAAAAAAAAATCAATACTTTTTGGAGGCAGCCCAAAAGTTTTATGGTCAACTGAACAACTTTTGTATGTCCTATGTCTCATATACATCAAAGTAGATTACATTTTATGTTATCTTGTAGAAAATAGCTTTTTTTACCGACTGATAATCTGAGCATCTCAATAACATTACATACCGATGAACTTCCTGATAGTTCCCTTTTCATTTGTGCAAGATCATCATCAACAGATGAAGTCTCCAGCAATGCAAACTGCGTAAAGATAAATAGTGATAATCAGATGTGATTACTACAACAGAGTTAATAATGACCAGTTCATGCATCTGATTTTACCTTTCCTTCTAGATCATCGGTTGCTAACTGACCAAGTGCTTCTGCTTGGGACTCCATTGCCATTACTGACAGCACCAGATGCACAGTTATTTTTATAAACCGAAGATTCAAATGATTTCTCATAAAATATCACTAATTGCACTTGGCCAGGAAGAAAAGGTAGTGGCAGATGTCATTCCATAACTTAAGAGAAGACATGTAGCTTAACAAGTCAACACATGCAATACAAGAACAAAAGATAGTCGTACTTTGGCAAGCTATACTCATAACACCTCACATGCCATAGTGACAAATCCTGGAGTGTACAAATCAAAATCTTGCTATACTTATAACACCTCACATACCATAGTGACATATCCTGGAGTGTACAAATCAAAATCTTGCTATCGACAGGAACATGCCAGCACACTCACAGTGAAACAGGTTGAATAAGTAATAACAATAGTCAAGGAGAAATAAATACAGTTAAGATAATACCTTTTTCCTCCATTTTCTCAAATGCTGAAAGGGCACTACTCGTATTTACATTACCCAACATCTCGCTTACTTTTGTTGCCGTCCTGAAGGGGGAAAAAAGTCAGTGCATCCAGAATACACAGAAACAAAACAGTAATTAGCAAACAACAAATGCATACTTAGCTGATTGAGCACGGGCTTTTAATGTATCCTTTTTCTGCTTGGCCTCTGCTATCTTGCTCTCAAGAAGCTGCAGAATGGCATAGGTCAGTAAAGATTAGCGAGTGATTGAACAATGTGAAATAAGCAGCACATCTATCCAATCAAATTGACAAATAGTACTGATATATAATAAGGATTGCAGTAGAGACTAATAAGCTCACCTTGGTATTTGAAATCAAATTTTCAACAACACCTTTCTGCTGATCAAGCTGGGCCCTTAAGGAGCTCGCATTATCCTAAGCAAATAATAACAATAAAAATGAAAGTGCATCAGGAATTTGATAGGTTAAGTTAATATACGGTACTTATAATATAAGACAATATATTGCAGACATGTTATTGCCAAACAGATCGATAAACAGCCAGCAAAACACTTTGTATCACACAGCATTCATGTGAGTCATTAGAACTAAGTTGCAGACAAACAGTATGATAAAGGCAGATATTGACCCAGAACTCTAGATTTAGATGATACATACAGCATATGATTTACGCCGCTTAAGGGCTTCACGGGCAAGATCCTCATCTCCCTTCTGAAGAGCAAGCTGAGCCCTCCGGTACCTACACTTTTCAGAAAAAATGATGATCATTTACAGTAAAGCAACCAGATGGCAGAACCCAATGTTTGCTTGCAATTAACCACGATATTACCAATCATCAGAAGCTTGTTCAGCAGCTTTGTATTTGTTCTCAAGCCGCTTTTGAGATGCCAAGACCTTCCAAAACCACAATCCATGTCACCAGGAGAATGGAATAGAAAAGTATTATAGAACCAGATTTTTGTTTTAATTTTGTGAATGCACAGTAAGTGTCCAACAAATATAAGAGGCAGCTAGCTAACTGACAAAATGTTAGGGAACAGGGATGAGAATGGCAATAGAACAGAAATACTTGAAAAGGCACCTTATGGTACTAATGCAAATCAAGAGCATGAGCCACCAATGATGAAATTTATGATCACAACAAACCTGAGCAGTGGCTTGACGCATCTTTGTTAAGTCATCATTCATCTCGAGAACCGCCTGATCTAGGATCTTCTCAGGGTCTTCAAATGTACTTATAACAGCGTTTGCGTAGGACTAGACAAACCAGAGAGACAAGTGCTTTAGATAATCATAAGCAAAAGGAAACAAAATCTATTAATAATGACATAATGAAGGAAACAATACCACTCACCTTGACAACCCTAGATAGTCTATCAAAGAGGTTGGCATTGCACTTAAATCTGCTGACGTTTGATTGTCGTATGTGCACAACTCTAAGCGAAACTGCAGAGCAAGAAATAGGTAAATAGAACTTGTCAACATCGCTTATAGCTCATCGCCATATTATTATTACTGTAGCAATTTTACTATGATTTCTAATGAAGCATAACGGCTCGTATTACCAACAGTAATGCAACAAGATGCCATGCAATATCTGTATTTTTTTTTGAAAGGTTGCAATATCTGTATTAGCATGTGCATTGAGAACATTGACTGGAAGAAAGAAAGTCATATTTTCTGAAAATCTAAGGTGTTCCCATAATCATCAAACAATTTCACTAAGCAACCATCCCACACAATGAAAGATTATTGGAGGCTATTTCTGTTTTTAAGTTTATATGGGATAACATACAGCACTAGCATTGATAAACACGATAAGAGCTAAAAGCAGTATTCCCCTTTAACTCACCAATACATACTTCGCTTTGCATTTACAAAACACTAGGACTCTTAGTTCTGCCGATAGAGACAACAGGAATCCATTTTATCAGAATTCAGAAATGATGTGTTCTGAAGTTTAAACATAGCCAGTTGGAACTGAAATTATAGTTTTAGGCTCATTTTTTTCACAGTGCTGCAAACAAGTCGGCATTCACAGACCTATAACATTATAACGTAATTAACATTGCAACCTTAACTGAACCACCAGATAATTGTTTGTTGCAAAAAGCTAACTAACAGCATCATGAAAGAGGACGTGATTACACAATAGGAGGTGGATAAGGCAGTTGCCACCACAGTCCAACTGCCGGCACTGAATCAACAACAGCTTCACGAGGTACAAATTCTCAAGTTTGCCACTGCAAGTGTGGCTATCAACCAAGCATGCGCCCCAACCACCAAATGAGCATTGGAGCACGCTAATCGAATTGGCAAACAAAAACCTCATGCAGCAACCTCTCCCGCGAGCACAGATAAGACGGGGAAGTGGGATAGGAATTCGGGGGACGCACCGTGGCCGTTGAGAAAGGAGGACTTGAGGGCGGTCCGGCGGAAGCTGGCGGAGGCCGGCGGCGGCGCAAGCCTCAGGCTCGTCGGCGGAGCCCTAATCTCCATCGATTCGGGCGGGGGTCTAGCCGTGAACGAAAGGGGAGAATGTTTTTTTCCTCCTTCTTCTTTTTTTGCTTGGAATTTCGATTCGCTCTATCTCCGAGGGTGAGTTCGTGTGGAGAAGAGAAGCGATGGGAAGAGAAGGCGATCTCGAGTCGGGTTGGGTCGAGATGGACCTGCCCGGTGGGTTATGCACGGCCCAACGAGTATTTGTGAAGAAGCCCAATTAAAGCAGAAAGGTTTTAGGTCGATTTATGCAACCCAACTGCAGAACTTGTTGCTTTTATCCACCAAACCTTCTCAACCCATGTATTTCCTTTGCGTTTTCTCAAAAAAAAATGTATTTCCTTTGCAATTTGGTAACAACTTAATAGTCGGCAAATTTGTCTGAAAAACTATTTTGCAAGTGAACTCAAGTTAAGTGAATTGGCTCGTAGTCCAATGGTAGGACGGTCCAGCTGGACGATACTCACCAGAGTTCAAATTCTGGTGCTCGCACCTTTTCCTGAAATTTTCTCTGGATTTATCGTCGTTATGCGTTAAGTGGTAAACGGCGTTTCCGTCGACAACGAAGCATCAATGGTGACTTCGAGAATCTTAAAATTTGTCGGGTGCTCAGTCCTTCGAAGGTGCTCATAGGGGCAGAGTTTGCGTACGTGTGTTCATAGGGGTGAGTGTGGGTGCGCGTTGTGAGCATCGACGTTGTACTGTGTAATTCTAAAAAAATAAACTCAAGTTAAAGTTTGAAATGATTTTTCCTTAATGAAAAATAATTTCTTTTAAAATGGAAGTGCAAGAGATAAAGCAGACCAGAAGCTAACATATTTAATTTCCACAAGAGAACTAGAAGCCAACATATTCTAGTACACCATGCACACCAACCCATTCCTAATCGTCGCATAAACAATGTTCTATCAAAGGCAGAACACAGGCATCCTCTTATTTAAAACGCGCCATCCTCTCGCAAATCGTTCCAGACACTCGCTGTGCACGCCACGGCGCCCGTAGTTTTCGACTCCACCACTCGATCGTTCACCGCAACGAAGCTCGCAAAATCAATCCACCTCCCGTTTCAGCCCTCCGTGCACGAGCGCGCGCCATGGCCAGAGCCACGAGAGCATCAGAGAAGCACTCGATGGCCCAACAATGCACGCCACGCTCTCTCCCGGGCCTCATGGTGCTCTGCTTCGTCGGCTTGCACCTGCCCTCGCTGAGCGCGGCGGCCGACTCGTGCAGCAACGGCCTCAGCCTCGGCAGCCTCTTCCCCTTCAACACCACCGGCCTCGCCTGCTTCCAAGCATGGCCTTCACAAGATTTCATTCTAAGAGTAAGCACTCTGCATTAATGGATCGATTAGTCTCAAACTCTTTCAAGCAGTGTTAAAGCGCGTCGGCGGCGGCTTCTTGCCTTGCGCGCATGCAGTTCGGCAAGGCGTCGGCGTCGGGGAGCAACGAAGTGTGGAGCTTCGTGCTGTCGGCGCCGGACAATGGCGGGTACATCTCCATGGGCTTCTCCCCGACGGGGCGGATGGTGGGGAGCAGCGCGGTGGCCGGGTGGGCCGGCGCGGGCTCCGCGAGGCAGTACTACCTCGGCGGGACGAGCCCCAGCTCGTGCCCGCCGGACCAGGGCGACCTGGCGCTCGCGCGCGGCGCCGCCGTCGTCGTGTCCAAGGGGTCCCGGCTCTACCTCGCGTTCCAGCTCGCCGGGCAGCAGCCGCTCACCGACGTCATCTACGCCGTGGGGCCCAGCGGCACTTTGCCGGGATCCAACGGCCTTCTGCCGCGCCACCAGGACATGGCCTCCGGCACCGTCAGCCTCTCCGGCGGCGGTGGCGGGAGCCCTGCTACCGGCGGCGGCGGTACGCCGGAACTACTAACGATCAAATGTTTAAATACACGCGCCGTGATCCGGGTTTTTTTTTTTTGAGTAAAACCGAGATCCGTTTCTTGAGCGGCACTCTGATCAATTCGTGTGGTCGGATCGCAACGCAGGTGACGGCGACGGCGACGGCGATGGCGAAGAGGGCGGCGAAGGGGAGAAGGGAAAGAGTGAGCGCGCTGGAGAGGGAAGCGGCGGCGACGACGAGGGTGGCGAGAGGCGCACGTCTACAGCGTCAGCATCCAGCTCCGGCGGCGGCGGCGCGTTGTTCCTGACATCGAAGCGCCGCCACGGCGTGCTGGCGTTGATCAGCTGGGGCGTGCTGGTCCCCGTGGGCGTGGCGCTCGCGCGCTTTTTCAAACACTTCGACCCGTTCTGGTTTTACGCGCACGTGGCCGCGCAGGGCCTCGGGATCGTGCTCGGCACGGTGGCCGTCGTCGCGGGGTTCAAGCTCGACGGCGGCGGCGACGTCGCGGCGCACAAGGCCATCGGCGTCGCCGTCGTGGTCGGCGCCGGCCTGCAGGCGATGGCGCTGCTGGCGAGGCCGGCAGTGGAGACGAAGCCCAGGAGGTACTGGAACTGGTACCACCACGGCGTCGGCAGGGTCGCCGTCGCTCTCGGCGTCGCCAACGTCTTCTATGGATTCTCGTTGGCGAACGAAAGGCAGGAGTGGAGCTACGTCTATGGCGTTTTCGTCGGGATCTTCGCCGTCGTCTACCTCGTGCTCGAGGAGTGGAGGCGCACGCATTGATCCGTCACGCGGTGGAAGAGCAGTTTTTTGTTTTCCTTCCCCTGTTCTTTGCATTTCGCGGTTGTGTGCGAGTAGCATTCACAGTGTGTTATTTCTTCTCGTCACATTATTTGTTGTGTAGTAAGCCTCTGTTGTATATTTGGTACATGGCATTCTTTTCATTCACATACTCGTATATATAGATACCGTGGTACAGTAAGACATTGTTTACTTGTGAGGCATTTTGAATTCATTAAATTCTATGAAACTTGGGTAGCAGTAAGCAATAACACAACCTTTTCTCTAACCCATGGAAATGTCCATATCTGTTGCACTAAAATCATAGGATCGATACACTCAAGTAGTAAGTTTTAAGTAAATCGTTGACCAAAGCTTGAGAATATTCAAGTTTTAGTGCTATGCAAGTAAGCGCATTGCAAGCTGCTTTGATCAATGTTATAGTGGTAGTACCAAGTGGGTGAAAGCCGTGGGCCGTTCATATGAAATCAGCGGCGCGCGTGACCTACTCTGAACCCTGAATGCTCAAGATCAATACGACGCGTCTACTGCTTCTTTTCAGCAAAGTCAGATTGGGTTTAGTGCTCAAGATACACTTTCCGGTGGAGGTTTCAGAGGCCGGCTGGCAGTGGCACGATCCGAGTCTGACTGACATAGCGCGCAAGGCGCGTGGTCGCCGCACGCCGATGCATCGTAAGCAAAACGGATGTCGTCTTGGAGAATCCTTTCGCTGCAAGAGCTACAGGAGGATCGGAGGCCACCTGGAGAAGTTCTTCGGTTTGGTTCTTCCTCGAGACGACAAAGCGCTGCTGACCATCGTAGTCTAGCCATCGTGGGCAGGTTCATTCAGTGCCAGCAGGCACACCAAAAGCTAGCAGGTAGCACCTTGCGCGTCATAACAACATTTCGTAGCCCCCCCAGTGGGCACGTTCCTTCGTAGGGGACAGAAGTAGCTTCACAAAGAGGTTAATGACACCACTAATCAAATGATAAAACGAGGGTTTTAATATTGCACGGGCTGGAACCTTCTAGGGTTAGATCTCAGGATTATCAAACTGCCTGAATATACTCTGAGGTTGTCAGTTGGTACGGCAAGGCGTGTGGCCTCCACAAGGCCATGCTACGATATAATTTTCACACGGTTAGGCAATCTGCATATACGTTTCCACAGAACTGAGCATAGATACCCTGACCAACAAATAGGACCTGGCATTGTCACAGCCATGCACTACCAGTCCAGACATAGACGAAAGTCACGAAACAACGGCACTTTGCAACTACGTTCATCTAGGCAAAGGGTTATGCTTGCTAGCGCTTAACCTCATCATGAACCTAACAATTTTTTTTGAAAGATGAAGCTAACAATGGGTCCAGCGGCAATAACAACTCAAAGAAAATACCGTACCATCAAAGTTTTAAACAATCCTACAATCGGAATCGATAATCACAAATTGTCAACATGAGAAACACCTTTTAGCATAAAAGTACGGATTCAGTCCAGAAAGTACAACAAAGGCATCCATTCTTTTCTTGTTCTAGCAGACCCACTGAGAAAAAAAAAACACAAATTCTGAATATGACAGCTGTCCGAATGTAAGCATGCATGATCACTCCTCCATAGCATCACCGCCCTCGGCGACCTCAACATTCTGCCTCAGCTGTGTGATCTTCGTAGACAGTACCTCTGCAAACAAGAATAAAATCATGCATGACTTTACTGTTCAATACGTCATATATCTACCATCCATTAGTAAGGAAACTCACCAGTCTGCCCCTTGGTGAAGCTGTATCCTTTCGAGCTAACATAAGTTCTTGGATTTGGCAACTCGTGGTTTCTCAAGTATTCTTTATTTCCCTGGTAATGTCAAAAGGGTTTTGGTCAGCAAAGAACAATGAAGGCTTTTGGTCAGCAAAGAACAATGAAGCGTTTTTAATAACATATTTCATGTTCTTTGATATGCTCAAAAGGCATCAGTGCCAAACATTTTCATGTTCTTCGATTTGGTGCGCAAAATGTAGGGTTATAGTTTACTCAAAAGTAATGAAACCACAAACGATATACTTGTCGTTTCAAATTAGTTGTCATTCTAGCTTTGTCAAACATTTCTATCTTTGACCATCAATTTCTACAAATTCATAAACTTTAACATCATAAGATCTATGTTTTTAGATTCACTATGAGAAATGCTATCATGATATAAATTCTGCATGTCGTTAAACTATACAAATTTCTAGGAGTTAATGGTCAAAAGATAGAAATGACTTAGGTCAAAGCTAGAATGATCAACTAATTTCAACCGGAGGGAACTTGTCAAAGTTTATAAATACAATGCTGCAAAGATATATTGTAAGTTCATTCCCTGATAAGTAAAAAATACATTATGCTTTGATTTCAAATTTTGCAGCGTTTTGTCAATTTCACTCGTGACACAGAAAGTGCAGTGCATACCTTGGTTATCACACAGACATCCACATTGCTGCCACTACCCAAGTCATTGAAGATACCACCACGGATTGCAGCAGTCACAAGTCGTATTCCCTCCTCCCTCTAGTAGAAGATAAAAATGAATTAGTTGATGCAAACATAACAAAATTCGTTATACAATATTAACATACTTTTGTACATTATCAAACCAAACACCATGAAATGCAACTTCAGTCACTATATTGCCAACATAGTTAAATCCAAGAACTGTTGCACTGGTTCACTTACTGTAAGCCCTTCTTTGTAATTTGATTCAAACACCGACATTGCAGCAAGCGACCCAGAACCCATCGTGGCAAAAGGAAGAGTATCTGTGGAGCCATGCGGATAAACCTGCACTTTCCAAAGTTAATTTAACTCCCCTAACTTTTAAACAAATAATTATACTCAGTTACTCACAGTGTGTAGATGTGGTCCAGTACAATCCACTCCACCAAGAACAAGAGCAGCACTGACATGACCCTGATACCTAAACATAATCGCATAAGTAGGTCAGGCATCATAGAATGACAGGAAGTTGTAACTGTGCCTGCGAGATAGGAGCTCACTTGAAAAGATGTGACTTCAGCAGTGTAAGAGCAGTCACAACTCTTGATTCACGACCAGTTGCGTATCGGTGAAGCTGCAGCTGAGAGCTCACCATATCTGAAGTAAAAGAAGCAAAATGTCAGAAAGAATTTAAGGGAAGAAATGGGAGCTGGAAAGGCCAAAATGAAATAATTTAGTCATTCACCTGTAACAGCCTCTGTGTCAGCAGCAGTTCCTGCTCCACAACAATATATGTTTGGTGCCATGAAGTGGATTTTCTCACAATTCTTATCAGCAACTATAGGCCCCTCAGTTGCCCTTGTGTCAGCGCCAAGAACAACCCCATCCTAAATATCACAATATAGTTTAGTTCAACGTTAACCTCAATACAGCAATATGAAACAAAAAACATGTTCAAACAGGTCTCAAGAATGCCTTTCATCCATTAGCACTGGGCTAAGAGCCTAAGAGCAATGGGTACACATACTAAAAATTTGCTACAAAAATGTTAAGACTACCATAAACTAGATTCATTCAATCACAAGTTGCCACCAAATCATGATTCAATTAGGTATTGCCAAAGCATTATTTGCAGAGAATCTCATCATTAGTACTGGAACTTCTTTTGTGTATGTATACCTTCCCCCTTGAGCTAATACAATTATAGGCTAAGAAACAAACACTACAAATGAGAGGGGAGGTTTCACTGTTCCACTAGGCGTGTCAGACTCATTTTGCAAAGACCAATTGAGATGTTCAGCGCCCTAAAAACAAGCTTCCAAACCTACTAATAACTCTGATAAATGACAGTACAAGGTTCATGCCTATCAAATTCGCATACACGGATAACTCGAACCAGCAAAAGACACTACTAATAAAGTAATAATTCCAGAATAACGAAAAGTGCCAACAAGCGAACGCGAGCTGCACCTTAAAGACGAGGCCGACGATGGTGGTCCCGGTCTTCAAGTAGCCGGGGAGCTTGTGCCCGTTCTTCGCTAGAAAGTCGTTCCGCCTGCACAGTTCGTAGCTGAACCCGCCCTTCGCCGGTAGATCCATGGAGCCCGTCATCCTGCACCGCAAGGCAACGCCACAGATCAGGATCACGGAAAACCAATTAGCCCTAAACCCCCAGTCTATCCTCCCACCTCAATCTCACTCGGCTTCGCGCTAGACCCCCGTCCCCAATCAAGTGGGCCGCGCGTTAAAGATCGAAACCGCAGATGCGTTCTTCAAGGGGAAAATCGAATCAAAAGGGGAAAACAAAAACAAATCGCATCTGAAGGAAACCCTATAAATCCCTGCGCCCCGCCGCCGATTTGCGGCGCGAAGAGACTGGATGGGGGAGACACGGTGGGGTACCGGTCGCGCGCGCGCACCTGATCTGAGTTCGGTGAAGAGGCGAGAGCGGCGAGGGTTGTTCCTGCGCTTCTGTTTCCCCTTTTCTGTTGTTTTTGGATCCGAGTTGGAGTTGAAGCAGCAGGCAGACCCAGAGTTTGGGGTTGGATTGGGGGAGAAGAAAGAAGGGAGACGGCGGCGCCAATATTCGTGCTGGGCTTTCGTTTTCGCGGATTTCTTTTAGGCGTTGATAAGGCTTTAGGGAAGGCCCATTTACGGTCCAGAGGCCACAGTAGGACGACTGCTGGACTGAGTTCACCTTTTTCTTTCTTTTTAGTGAACTTCAAAATGATATAGTATGAGCTGAAGAACGTCATCATCTCGAGTTTTACCTCTGGTTCTTTTGGTTTTCTCCAAGGAATTGTAAACATAGCAAACGCCCTAGCAGACGTAGCAGTGTTGGGTTGTAAATGTCCTAAACGCAGCGACTTGCATTGTGACGGTACGTCGGCTTAAGTTAATGGAAAGCTTTTTCTGCTATTTTTTTTATACTGGCAGCAAGTGGGTTTAAACGGTGGGCAGCTTGTGGGAAATCAGCGGCTGAGACCTGCCCTGGGAATGCACAAAATACACAACGCGTCTGCTTTTCAGCAAAGTCAGATTGGGTGCTCAACCGTGCTTGTCTAGACATTGGTGGCGACCTGCAGGTAAACACAAGTTGCCGTGCCGGTTTTTTTTTTTTTTTTGGAAATAAAATGCCGTGCCGGTTCTAGCCATGGAGGTTTTCAGCTATGGGGGCGGTACGGTCTGTCTGACCGACGGCAAGGCGCGTGGCAGCCACACGCCGATGCGATTTTTAAAGCAAAGCGGAGGTCGTGACTCGTCAGGCCGAGTGGAGAATCCATGCAATCAAATTTTCAAAAAAAAAAGAAGAAGAAGAATCCCTGCAATCCACATGACAACTGGACAAGGTCGTCGTGGACCTTTCTGAATTCACGGGCAGGTAGTTTCAGGCAGTCAGGCAGATCAAAGCAGGTAGCCCCCAGTGGGAACGCTCGTTCGTCATGGTCATGGGGAAAGTGAGCTTCAGAAAGAGGCTGTTAGCTAGCACTAATCAAATGCTAAACGAGGGTTTAAATATTGCAAGGGCTGGAACCTTCTAGGGCTCAAGTTTATCAAACCATGAAATGATACAGGATTATAAGTTGGAGAGCTGAGTGTGCGTGTATGCAAACATCAAAGTTTGTACTTTGTACCTTAGTAGATTTGTTTACACCAATTGGCACCTTGATCAACTGCCACGCGTTGTCTACAAAGCATTTTCGTCGAAGCAATCTTCACATTTCAATGGGTCTAAACATTCGAATGAAACGGATCGTTATATATCCGCACCTCCATTTTGGTCAGGCAACCACAGCCCGGGCACTCCATCAACCTGCAGTTACCCACTGCAGCCCACAGGTAAACCTCTCCAACGCCAAATCACCAACAGCAGGCAGAGCCTGCAGAGACGAGCTACGCAAGAGGCGGACACGACAGATCAGAAACATCAGATACACACAAAAAACCATGAAGCCGAGGTCTTGTTCTTCCAGCACTAGCCGCGGCGCACTGCTCGTGCTGCTGCTATGCTACCTGTGCAGCTCCATCGCGAGGTCCCAGTCGACGTCCGACTCGTGCTCGGCCTCCGGCTCGAGCCTCGCCGCCGGCGTCAGCCGCCTCATCCCCTTCGACACCTCCAACCTGACCTGCCTCGACGCCTGGTCCTCGCAGGGCTTCGTCGTGCGGTACGGCAAGAGCGGCCAAGGCACGTGGAGCTTCGTGCTGTCGGCGCCGGACGCCGGCGGGTACGTGGCGGTGGGGTTCTCCCCCGACGGCGCCATGGTGGGGAGCAGCGCGGTCGCCGGCTGGACCACCACCGCCGGCGGCGCCGGGATTGCCAAGCAGTACCGGCTGGGCGGCACGAGCCCCGCCAGCTGCCCACCGGACCAGGGCAGCCTGGCGTTGCTCCCGGGCACCACGCTCCTGGCGGCCCAGTCCTCCCGCCTCTATCTCGCCTTCCAATTCACCTCCGCTCAGCCGCCGCCGCCGTACCTCATCTACGCCGTCGGCCCCTCCGGCGCGCGGATCTCCGGCAACAACAACTACCTCGTGCGCCACAAAAGCTACGCCTCCGCCGCCGTCAACTATGCCACCGGCGTCGCGTCCGCGGCCGGCGGCTCGTCGGTGTCATCGGCAAGGAAGTGGCACGGCGCGATGGCCGGGCTCGGGTGGGGCGTGCTGATGCCGGTCGGCGTCGCGCTGGCACGCTACTTTAAACGCCACGGCCCGTTCTGGTTCTACGCGCACATCTCCGTGCAGGGTGTCGGGTTCGTGCTCGGCGCGGCGGCGGGGGTCGCCGCCGGGTTCAAGCTGAACGACGACGGCGCCGACAGCCACCAGGCGCTCGGCGTGGCCGTCCTCGTCATGGGGTGCCTGCAGGTGCTGGCGTTCCTGGCGCGGCCGGGGAAGGGGTCAAAGGTGAGGCGGTACTGGAACTGGTACCACCACTACGTCGGCCGCGCCGCCGTGGTCTGCGCCGTCGCCAACGTCTTCGTCGGGCTGTCCATCGCGCACGAGGCCGCCGCAGCCAGCGCGTTCTACGGCGTCTTCCTCGCGGTCTGCGTCGTTGCCTCTGTTGTTCTCGAGGTCAGGCTATGGAGGAGCGCTGCTTGATCCTCCGGCGATCGATCGCTCGGCGCGCGTCTGGAACTGCCTGCTCGTACACGCTTTGGTGCCACCAGTCCATGAGGAGCACAGTGTGCTCCTCGTCGTAGGCGAACGGCTCGGCGACGCCGTCCGGCACCGACACCACCATCATGCCGTCCAGCCCGGCCACGCGCTGCATCCCGTAGTGGAGCTGCTGTAGCCCGGGGAGCAGTCGCCGCCGCTCGTCGTCGCCTGCCGAGTGCCACCTCCCAGCCGCCGCGCTGCATCACGCTCCCGCCGTCCGGCCGGCCGCCAGCGCGGCGCCGCCCCACCCCCCAACTCTCGCGTGCTTGCTTGGCTGGTGAGGACGACCAGTCAACCGCTGACTACGCAACCCGCAGCCGTGATCTGGGCCGCACGTGACAGATCCAACGTCCGGAAGGTACCAAGGGGTGGACGGTATTTGAAATACCGTCCACCCCCGGTCGGTGTCCTCTGGTGCCGTCCGCCCCCTCGTTGTCGCGAGGACGCGCGCCGCCGCGTCCAGGTCATCGATAGGTCTGCTCTGTCCATGTTGCTTCGATTAGCCGCTCTAACCTCGGGAGGAGACTGCCGCGCCGGCGAATGCCAGGAGCTCCGGCGCCGCCATGAATCTGCAGGCCGGCCGGGCGGATGTCTAAGCTCTATGCCCCTGAAACGGCTTGCTCAGCAAGTTGCTATTTGATTGGCTTCCGTGCAGGCTTCCTGTTGCGCTTCGCCACGACTGGCGAGCACTGCGTGACGCCGGGCCACGGCGAGCCCCGCTGGCGGATGCCGTGCCGCCAGTGGATGGCCGGCCGTGTTCTCGGTCTCGAGCATGTTGCGCGCGCGTACGGTGAGTCGGTGACCACGACGGTGTCGCGCCCTGCGTGACGCGGATGGTCGGCCCGGGCGCCTCGCCGTTGATGGTCACGGCCAGCGCTTCTCGAAGCAGTCGGGGGACTTGCGGCGGCACGCGATGTCCCGCGTGTGGTGGTGCACCTTGGCCTCGGCGACGAGCAGCGCCGCCAGCGAGCACAGCCAGGCGCCTAGGACGGCGGCGATCGATCGTCGCTACTTGAGCGATAGTTGTGTGTGTTTAAGGCCCTACGGACATGATCTTTTCCACTGGTTTTACCAGTTTTGGGGGGCTTGGAGTAGTTCTCCGACTGAATGCCAGCCCTGATCACCATCCTACGTTCTTCTTACCTGATTTTTGTTTCGATTTCTTGTACACAGACGTCTAAAAATAAGTTTACCTTAAATGCTTCATCTGACTTGTGCTTATTATTGGTTTCGTGCTTGTATGGCTGGGTCCCCAACTTGCTCCCTTCTTTTCTTTTTCTATGGCTCTTCTCCGTTACACCGTACTACAGTTTTGGAGAAACGACAATCACCTAAACTTACCATGGACCGGATGCATGGAAGAATGGAGGCCAATGAAGAGAGTTGAATTGAAAACGAGATGGAGTGGTGGGAGACGACGCCGGAACCACGCACAACAAGAAGCGTCGCTTGCACAAGTGATTGAGATGAAAAAAAAGGAAATGCGGTTGTGTGACATGTACTTCTTCTATTTTTAAATATATATCTCCATTAATTTCTTTGGCCGCTTGATGGTTCAACATTTTTTTTTTATTCTGTACAGAACAGTCCGCCCAGAGGAAGAGGACGAAAGGGGTGGTGGTAGAGGTAGACATCGTGACTCCAACAACCATTTAAAGATTTGTAGTATCGAGGGTGTTTAGTTTCACTCGGAATCCAAAAGGTTTTCATCTAAAAACCCATATCTGTTTATTTCTTCTCTTTGTGTACGCAACCCAATATAAATTTCTTTTACCCTCTTTCGCGAACTAAACACGTCCGAGTATAATTGGACCGCTGTTTCTTTTATTTTTTTTAGAGTTTGCATGTCAAAGTGATCCCCCCCACACACACAGCTGAGCAATAGAGCCCACGAACAAGTAGGTCTTGGCCCAGCCCACTAGCAACCAAGCGTTGGTTCCGCTTCCCGCGCCTGCTTGGTGCCTGCTGCTCTTCATCATCATCTTCCAGTCCGGCGGTGGGGTGTTGGAGGTGGGTGGTGGTTCCTTGCTCTCCAAGCCGATGGGATGGAAGCCGTGCTCGTTTGGCTTGCCAGAGGAAGGGAATCTTCTGACGTCAGCAGAGATCTTCCCGCTCGATGAGTTCCCCCTTTAGCGCTTGTTTGGAAACTAGTGGAATGAGGTGGAATGGAGGGATTGAAGTGAAACTTAGTTCATTTTAAGATCAATCCACTTTATTCCACTCCAATTCCACCTCATACCTCTCTTACCCAAACAAGCCCTTACGTCCTCCTGGCAATTTCAATTTCGGTGCCTGCTGGACGGCCCGGCTGCCGCCCCTGCCTGCCGCGGCGGGCGGTTATATAATATATATACATGGTGGTGGTACGGGCGGCGGAGCATTCCACCGTTGGCCTGGCCCCGCTCGACCCCAAGCCACCAGATATCCACCACCGCGTCTCCTCTCCCCCATCCCCATCTCCACCTCGCTCTGATCCCCTCCCCCTACCCGTCGTGGAGGTTCGCGTCCTTGCCGACGCGCTCAACCTCGAGCACACCTACGCTCCGCACCGCGTCGTCATTAGAGGCGTGGAGACGGTCCGAGATGCGCTCCCAATGCTGGCAGTGCTGACGAAGAAGGCCTTCAACTTCAATGGCGTGGGGGCGTTGCTGGTGGAGGCGGAGGAGGGCAGGCACGTCTCCAGCGGCGACGATGACAACGACTATGACAGGGGACGAGAGCGAGCTCGTCGACATCTCCGACGACGATGACGACAGCGACGCGGAGGACGAGGAGGAGGGATGGGTCCTCGTCAACATGCAGTCTCTCCGACCCCATCGCCGTACTCGCCATCCTGCTCGATGAGCTCATCTACGACATCGTCCCACTACTGGCCCAGAGGCCCGGCGATCGCGACCTCCTCCGCCGCCTTCTCGTCAATGACAATGAGATTCATCGCGTCGGTCCCTCGGTGCCAGGGCAGCCCGGCGAGCTCTCCGTCAGGCTTGGCAACAAGGTGCAGAAGCTGGTCTCCCATGCCTTCAAGGACGAGGGCGACTATACGCCAATGCAGCACAACACATTAATTCAAGCAGCTATCAGAGTAGGTTTTATGAATCCGCCCACAGCGGGATGCAAGGAATGGTGAGGTGGCACACTTTTGTTGTGGGCCCTGCAACTATTTAATGCCCAACAGCTCTCTCTGCCAATAGCTAAAGCGGTAGCCCCTTTGCGCTTGCGGCGCCCGACGCTGAGCGGGCGCGTCAGTATACACCCGCGCGCTTCTCTCTCCTAATTTAACTTCATTCCACGTAGACATACGCCCGTATATAGCCCATTAGTATACTTGCTCTGAGCCCGCGCCGTGAATTGCAGAGAGAAAGGACATGCGCATTCATCCCATCCACCCTCACATGCACGGGCCCCACGAAGAGAAAACTTTGAAAACAATTCACAGCTCATGAATCGAGTGTCCAACCATTGTATTTGTTTCGTCAAAATCTTCAAAACTAGACCACATTCGACTATATTTAGATACAAAAATATATGGAACATTTTTTAAAAAAAGAAGGAACAATTCACCTGATTTTAACAACTGGAACAAATCATGTAACCATGCGGAACAAAAAAAATCATATAAGAGGAACATAAATCTTAACATGTGGAACAAATCGTCTAGTGGAACAGAATATTATCATATGAAAGTAAGTTTAAGTGGAACAGATCATCTAAACAATGTAGAACAAAATATCATATAAAAGGAACAAAATATCATAAGAAAGGAACATAAATTTTAACACGTGGAACAATATATACAAGAGTATGAAAATATTATACAGTTGGAACAAATATATATACATGAGGAACAAAATATTATACACTTGAAACAAGTTGTATTACTCATACAATAAAAATACATACATATGAAACAAATTATATTACTCGAATTATCTTCAATAAAAAGAAAAAAACTAGTCAAGAGAATAAATTAAAAACTAAACATGAGAAATAAAAAGGTAAAAAAAAAATAAACATGAGAAAAAATAAAATAAAAAGAAAAAATAACATGGAGAAAAAATAACATTAGAAAACACACACACACATATATACTTTCAAAAAACTGAAAAAATTAAGAAAAAAATGATAAGAAAGAAGCTGCGGGATGAGGCCTAGAAGTTGTACCTCAACTACGATGTCGCGATGGAGTAGAAGACCACCATGAGGATCGAGTTGCATTGTCTCATCTCAGATCGTCTCCATCCGCATGACTCGAGAATGCTATCGTACCTATGAGTAGATCAAGTACCTAGTCGCCATTTGAACTATTCTGATTGCTTGTGAGTCGGAGAGTAGTTACTGTTACTGCAAGGGAAGATTCAGACAACCTATGAAATTGGTTGAGTTGTTACTTCATTTTGTTTCCTCTACATTGCACTAGTAGAGTAGTAGTATATCAGCAACAGTGTAGATAAAAGGCAGCCAGGTATACTGCATGCACTGGATGTAGGAGTAATAAGCAAGAAGGCAATCATTCGAACCAATCGAATCCTGAATATATTGATCCCCAGCTCAAGTATTCAGTTACTTCTCTTTAATTTATGCCTGCCTGCCTGCCATATATGAGAGTATATGGATGCTCTGGTTTCTGTTTTTCAACTAAGTGATGCTTTGTTCTGAATATGTTCTCTCGCTAATAATGTTTTGCGTGTTGATTAATCTTGTGACCGGTCAATTGATGCTCATCTGTGCAGCAACCACCTTAATTTGTTTCAATTGTGGAATTAGTCACTGCCTATTTAATATTGGTTCAAATCGTTTGCCCTCAGTTATCATGCTGGTCTCTGAATTGAATCTTCCACTTTATACTAGCACTAATTTGCAAATTAGTTTGTGGTTTTGTGGTGTTTGGCTGCCTGCAGCTTGCAACATGTCATTTTGCAACAAATGGGTGCAAGTGCAATGTTGGATCTAGGGTTACGAGCGGTTCCCTCCGATCCAGATACAACGGAAAGCAGTTAGGACAAGATTCAAAGATCGATGGTGCTTGTATTCATCTCAAAATGCCAACCTTTTTACATGTGGGGGAGGGGCGCCTTTTATACCCCCTCCCTTACAATTCTATGGGATGGTCATGCCCCTAGCTCATATTACAGCTTCTAGGGCACTCAGGCCCATTTTCGTACATTCTCCTTCGAGCTCAACTACCCTGGCTAATCCGACTTGGATTCTTACAGAGCTGTCATGCCCGACCAGACTACCTAAGGCGCCTCTCGAGAAAGCCGCCTTCGGTGTCGTCCTGCCCACGTCTCCATCGGGCCGGCTTCGAAGAATCTTCTCGTCGTCCTGTCAAGGTTCCCGCGCAGCCACGCGCTGGGGCTCCAGGTCTTGCGCCTGAGGAGCCCTCCTGTGTGGCTCCGAGATCGATCGATGACCGGACCCTGCAGAGCTGCTGTCGAGGCTCCGCCTTTTGCGTTGCGGCCGCCCTGGGGCTTCGGTTCCTGAAACATAAGGTGAGATCAGTTCTCACGGAGCCGCCGTAGGGGCTCCGCCTCCCACGATACAGTTGCCAGGGGCTCCGGTCCCTTACCGGGGGGGAGGGGGGGAGGGGGCTTGGGGGTAGGCCACGTTTCCTCGATCCCCAACATGCAACAAATAAACATAGCCCAATTATCCGATTTCTGCAGCATAAGTAGGTCACAATAAATATCTTAACAATTTGTGCAATTATTGATAATTGGAGATAGGCAGAGATACAGATCACATGCAGTCATTGATCATTTTAGTCTTTTTGCTGCTATGGGCATGTTTAATTCCAGGAGAGAGAGTGAAGAATGGAGAAAATTTATGCATTTGGAGGCGTTCATTGTGAGAGGGGGCACAGGAACCGAGAGAGAATTTTTTTTGCAAAATGTAGGAACTAAACAAGGCCACATGGGAAGCAAAAAAACAACTGCTCTGAATGTGACAGTATGGGGCCATGGGGGATGCAGAGCCTTTCATGTGTACATCCATACCATGCATGGTGAATCGGTCGTGTTTAGATTCCACAAAATCGTCTCCTTTTCATGAAAAGTTATCCACCTAGAGAACCGTGTCAATTTATATCTATCTCTATGCACGCTTCCATAAAAACAATACTTTTCCATACTTTTCATCCCTTTTCCTCCATCTAAACACATCCAAAATGTGTTCGCAAATGTCCGTGGGCTGTTCTGTTTTGAAATCCTTTACTACCAGCCAAATTTCTATCAGTCCATGTTGAAGAAAAAACAAATGCCAGGATATCAGATTCACTATTTACAGAAGTATGACAACATAATAACTTCCAACATATCCCAATCCAAAGACTACAAACACAGTAAACCACATGCACTCATATACTAGTGCTACACACTGGACACTTCCAATAGCTTGAAGAAACTGACACATCCAAAGACTACAATATATCTGAATAGTCGTGCCATCTAAAGTTCAACAGCATAGCATCAGCGGCAAGGCTCAACAACACGTAACTTTACCATGGAGGGAACTTTAGGCTCAATGTATGTCCTGATAGCCAAAACTGCTTGCTGAGCTTCCATCAGAACATTAGTGGGCAGTGGAGAGCAGTTCCTGCATTTGTGAGCAGGCACATAACACCTAAAAGAGCTCTGAAAGGCCTCCAGTGTAAGGTGTTCAAGTGAGGTAATGCTCTCAACAATATGGCATGTTAGCTCAACAAGACTCTTCGCAGACGTGAATCCTAGGATCTTCACTCTCTTCATCTTGTGATGCTGTTGTCCTTGCATCTTCCTCAGATCTAAGGGATTTGTGAATACGGAGGCATGCTCCAGACAGGGTAACTGACGACAAGATTCAAGCCCGTCGTTGTGGAGGTATATGACAATATGGCATTAGCAAAGAGCACATGAACATTGATAGTAGAGCTACACGGCTGAACGAGGATGGCATGGACTCCACGAAAGGCGACACGGGGCAACGGGTGGGCGATCCCACCGGAGAGAGGTGCGGGATCATCGGAGACACCACTGGAGGTCAAGCTCCTCTGTCGAGACGAGTGGAGGAGGAGGAATGTTGAGGGGCGTGAAGCTTCGAAGCCCCCACCCAATCTCGGGAGGAGGCTCGGGAAACCATCAAGGGTACTTTTCAGTTCGTGAGCTTCAAGCTCTAACACCGGGAGCGTCTTTCAAATGGAACTAGATTCCTTAGGCCTTGTTCGTTTAATACCTTCCTCAGAGGTATTAGGAGGTATTTGAGTGTATTGAGAGGTATTTTGACTTGTTAGGGATTTAATACGTCCTAATACGACCCAATCCCCCTCAATACGACTCAAAACGAACAAGGCCTTAAGGGGGATGTCAGGAGGCATTTTAGTGGGGATCAATGATGATAGATTTGAGATAGAAGGCTGGATTGAGGGGGTTTACTGTCTGGAAGCCCAAATCAGACATAGGCTATACAATTTTAGGTGGTCATGAAGTCTTAGGGGTTCTTACGGCAAATGAAAGATTAGTCCCAAACCCACAACTCACAGAGTCACAGCTCACAGAGCCACAGTGAGCAAGAGACCATGAATTATGTGATCATTTTGCATCTTAGTCCTTGACTAATTGGAAAACGCACATCCTCCTCCTCCCTCTTTCCCGAAGCAAAGTAACAGAAATTCGCAACTCGAACAGTCTAGGGCATCGGACGCGCCCGGCCGAGAAGCTGCTCGAATCCCCTCCAAAATTCCGAGGTGAGAGCCACTGATCCATCACAAAATCCGTCAAATTTCACAATTCAAATCGCCCAACCCCACCTCCCGCCACCAATTCGTGCGCACCAAATCGAGCCCCTAATCCCCTCTCTATCAGTGAGCCGTGAGCCCCCAATCCCCACGGCCCCTGCGAATCGGTGGAGCATTTGCTCCCGATCCCCAAGCCGAAATCTCAGGTAGCTTCCTGTTGGAAAAATGGGGAAGCCGCTGATCTACGAGATATTGGAGAAGCCGGCGAGCAGCAGCATCATCGGCATCTGCTCCCTGATCTGGTGGTTCATCCAGAAGCGGGGCATCGGGTACGGGGACGTCGGGCTGAGCTACGAGGCCGCCGTCGACGGCGGGCAGTACTGGCGGGTCATCACCTCCGCCTTCTCCCACATCAGCGTGGTGCACCTGGTGTTCAACATGAGCGCGCTGTGGAGCCTCGGCGTCGTCGAGCAGCTGGGCCAGATCGGGCTCGGCGTCGAGTACTACCTGCATTACACGCTCGTGCTCGTCGTGCTGTCCGGGCTGCTGGTCCTCGGCTTCTACCACATGATGATCCAGAGGTTCAAGGTGGAGTACTTCAGGAGGGTCACTGCTGTTGGCTACTCCTGCGTCGTGTTTGGCTGGATGACAATCCTGTCTGCCAAGCAGCCATCGTCGAAGCTGAATATTTTTGGGGTCCTGTCACTGCCGATCAGCTTTGCGCCATTCGAGTCACTGATATTCACATCAATCATGGTGCCGCAGGCTAGCTTCATTGGCCACTTGTCAGGGATCATTGTTGGGTACTCAATTGCTTGGGGTCTGATTCATGGGATGAACAACTACTGGGCGATCACCATGCTTGGCTGGATTGCACTTGTGTTTGTCTTGAGCCTGAAGCGAACAGGTTCTATGGAGTTGGGTTTTATTGAGATCGAGCCGGTGACGGATCCCTCATTGCCTTCTGTTGGTGTGGTCGCCTCCAGAAATGGTAGAACTCTGCAGATGGATGTGTTGCCTGGAAGAAGAGTTGCAGATATTGTATAGTGCAGAAATGTTTGATAAATCTTGTTTTTGTTATGAAATTTTTATCATGTTGACACCATGCTATGTGTTCAGTTTTGAAATTCTGGTGTCATGGATGCCTTTGGTCATTGCTGCTATAAAGGAACTCTTCATCTTGACTTCCAGATGCATCATGTTCATTTCAAAAAGGGAGGGAGTTCTTTTGTGCTAGTTTTCATATGAAAAGAGAGTTTTTCCAACTGAATTTCATCGGTGCTGTTCTTATCCTGTCGTTTATATTCACTCTAGCTTGCATGAAGAACTGATATGTTCATTCCATCTGTCCATCTGTTATGTTATGTGCAACTCCATGTTTCCTTTACACTGCTGTCTCGGCATTTTGGAACTCTGATGCTGTTCAATAGCATCAACCAATCAATTAGTTCTAAACATAAATAGGTCTTACAACAGGAAGCTTAACCAGTTGCTCATCGTCAGGGTGATGTAACAAAAATCGTAGTGCATTAAAGAAAACTCTTATGAGCTTTTTGTAGGTTCAGGTCTTTCTACCATAGTCTGACCTGAAAGCCTGAATCCTACCTGCACATTTATGCATCGGTACTGATAAACTAAGCGTATCAGTATCCTTTGAACACAAAATTATATGAATATCAAGTGTTCCTCAGCAACAACACTTTGTATTACTGACTTGGTAGGCAGTAAAATTTGGAGTCATCATAATTTCATATGGTCACCTTACATTATTCATATTGGCAAAGACAATGTTTTGAGACTACAAAGGGCCTGATATGCAGTAAATTTGGAATCATCATAATTTTGGATGGTCAACTTACATTATTCATATTGGCAAAGGCAATGTTTTGAGGTTACAAAGCTAGCAAATTGCCAGCGCCGTGTAAAATACATGAACAACAGTCTCATCCCACTATTTCAGTGCCAAAGCCAAAATTTTGCTGGAATGTCCTGCTGCTGCGCAGGAAGCAGGAATGATGTTTAGTTCTGTCCATTTCATCTCGATCCTGTAATTTAATATTTTTTGTCGCATAGCATGGAACACTTCAGGTTGTTTTGGCCTGGCAAATCAATTACTGGTGAAAACTATGGCACCATGTCAACGGTGGCTTGAGATTATGTTTCGAAGAATGCAACTTTTTGAGGAATTCACAGTTCATCCTGAACATGAAAACCAGCATAGAACATAAGTTACTTGTCATAATCCAGTTAAGAAGTTCATAATAAATAGTACAAGCTGCATTTCTTTCGTTAAAATAGAAATATGCATTTTGACTTACGTGATAATCATCCCAGTCTCGGGGACGCTGCAAAAGCAAGCAAGGAGAGTTAGTGCACCATGTATGTATATATTTGGAACGTGTTACTACATTACCTTATAGGCAATGATATGTGTTCTAGCACATAAGCACAGCACAACACATAGATACAAGCATCTAGCTAGCAGTGCAGACGCAAGACACATTAACGCAGAATTTGAAGAGAACATATTTCTATGTTTGTCTATTTATGTTTTGTTTATGTAATGTGCCCCATGAAGCATTGATGGTGCATTGATGGTATGGTAACAATTTGAAAAGGAACCAGAGGTTATGCTTATAGTTATAATTAGGATCTTCATGGAAAGACAGAAAACATACTCTTCTCCTTCGGCGCCGACCTCCGTCATCCTTTCCTTTTTGAGCTTCCTGTGCACAAACAGTTTAGCAGATAATTTAGCCTCTTTAACAGCTTTTAGTTATTCTTTTGATTCAAGGACATTAAATGATGATCAACATAAAATTAACTAAGTCCAACTGAAAATAGATCATTCATAAATCACAGCGCTTCATACTAACCCTATCTTCTCTAGCTTTCCTTTCCTTTTCAGCTTCTTCAAATGCCTCCTTTTCAGCCTGCAAAAATACAGAAAACTGAGATAGTGTTCCCTCCCAGGAGATAGCAAGGACCAATTTGGTGAAGTTTTATATGCAGTTACCTCCCTGTTTGCAACCACAGTTTCCTCAACAACCTTTCTTGCATACTCAGGGTCATCACAAATCAAAATGTTGTCGAAAACTGAACCAGCTTTTACCTTCATATGTTTGAGATGTAAGTCTACATCATGCTTACATCACTTGACAAACCATAAGGCAGCGAAGCTAGAATTTCAACAAAATTGGCAATTTATTTTTTTAAAATAAACACTATATATGTTACCTGCCAAACTTCAATTCCAACATACTTCAAAGGCTTCAGCACATAAAGATCTGGATCATCCTCAAACTCTGCAAATTAATACAGCTGATGGTGTCAAACTTGACCTTTAAATCTTAAAGTGGGGTATGATAAAAAATCAGATGTTGAATGGAATATTGGATAGTAGCCTGAATGTGCATTGTAGTATTAAATACTTAATTATGTACACATATAAAACCAATATCTTTATTTGCTTACCTGGATTATCAATCCACGGGGTCTTCCATTTACCCTTGTAGTTAGGATTCTTAATTCTCTGCAAGCAGGAGCATGTGAAATTGTGAACTCTCTAAATAGAATATGTGCCAAGGACTGATTGCCAAACAAGATACCAGACCTTGCGTTTCCATGGCCCCTTGTATGCTGGATTTGATATCATTCTGGGCTTCCATATGCCATCATCATCGTCATCCCATGTGTCCGGCTGGTTTAGAAGGGAAAAAGGTCACATATTGCCATATAGTGTTGTGTCTATTTATATCAAATTCTTTGCATGGGTGTTCCTTGCATATGTGATACCATGGCTAGTATTGTAAGTTCGATTAATGTTAGAACTTGCATACCTTTTTGTCCTTTGGATCAGGAATCTGTTTCGGGATAGAATCATAGCCCTGGCCAACAGCAAGGAAATGTTACACAACATGTGCGACAATGCATATTCAGAAAAGAATCGTGGAATCACAAACCTCTGGCTTAACCTCATTAGGATCTTCAATATATTCTCTGTCATCCCAATCCTTAGGCTGCAGTGAAGATGTATAGATTAGACATTATCAGTTTATCATGCTGTAAATTCTGGACAAAATATAGTTGTAATTATAAAAATAATAACCTACCCTTTTGGCATGAACATCCTTGATTTTACGAGGAGGGAGGATGTCCCAGTCAGTGTACATGCTCCCAGTTTCTCTTTCACGGTTATCAACAAGTAGGCTATAAGATGCATCGGGCCTAAGAATGAAAGTATACACATGCGTTAACTTGTCCGTCTCGCATTCTAGATCTTTCTTGATGGGATAATTTTGCCCTTGGTAAGAAAGTATAAGATGGAGCTTCTTTGTTTGAGTACCACATATATCTGGCCCAAACATCAAGCTGCACAAGAGAAAGCTTTGAAAGTTAGCAGGGATAACTCAGCAGACGACAACAAGAATAATTGCAAAACAGCAGAGGCTGCAATTCACATTCAGACGCTACATTCAGAAGCAATGGTAGGATTATTCATTTGCTAGCGGTGAAGTCTATATCAACTTCTAGAACACAACCAAACTATGTGAGGTAGAGTGACATTCATCCACATCAACGATTTGAACATGCTAATGACACATCCAGCAAGGAACCAATGCATCTTTGGAGAGAAAATTCCTTTCTTGGCCTGACTAAACTTCATATTTCCTTCCTTGGCCTACAAAAGTTAAAAATTCCCTATCTAACACTAGATGAAATTTTCGTTTCTTCCTTGGCCCTGCCGTTCAATCTGTCTGTTGCTTCCGTCAACATGTGTAGGTCCCATATCAATTTTGATGTGAGTAGACCAATATGCCCGTAGAGAGAGAAAACAAAGGGATCGGTCTCCCTTTCTCTTTCCCGAGCTGTGAGCGCATCTCGCCCGTCTCCCTCCCTCTGTCTCTCTCGTGCTCCTGACTCTCACAAATCCTAGATCCGCAGACGGCAAAAACTGAAGCAGGGTACGCCGGTGCTGGTGGGCAAGACGAAGCGCACTTGAGGGCGGCGCGGCTCAGCAGCGCGTGCTCGGTGGTGCGTGGGTAGGGCGCGACGCGGCCGAAGTGCCGCAGTGGGGGAGGCTGCGGCGGCAGCCACAGGTGCCGTGATGGAAGGGTGAGTTGTTCACATACTTCAATCTCTTGTCGATTTCTAGCTGATGAATGTGGACTACTAGTAGGAACTATCCAGTAGCAATGCTCGTGGTCTCTAGGATCTTTTGTTGATTTACAGGATGGATCTAAATTCAACATTGTTGCATGCAAGAGAAGACTCAGCTTGTGATTATTGCAATTGCTTTCTTTTGAACCATATGTGTGCATGTGGCCTGATGTGATGGAGATCACTATGTAATGGTTGTGTTGAACTTGATGGTTATTTATGCATGTTTGGACCTGATGATTGTCGACATCATGTACGTTTGAACGTGGTGTTGGACCTGATGCATGTTTCACTCTAATTCTGAACCATATGTATTAGGCCAGTCCCAGTGGTGAGTTTCATGAGGTTTCATGCACATTAAATAGGGTGCCACATCAGCAATTTTGGTGACGTGGCAAGGAGTTAACGAGGAAAGAGATGAAATTGGTTTCGTGGGGATGAAATCATGTATGCACGGTTTCCAACTAATTTGTGTCTTGCATGTGTTGCCTATGAAACACCACCATGAAACAATGCATTGTGGAGCCTATTTCATACATTGTTGCTTATGTGGCATTTTTGGAAACACAAAAATGAAACCTCCCACTGGGACTGGCCTTATGAATCTTATGTGTTACATACCCTCATGAATTTGCACCACAATAGTGTCTTCTCGTACTGTGTGAATCATGATTTTGCCACAATATTACAGCTGCATAGAACTGATGAACAATTTAATTTCTTGATTTTATAGACATCAAAACCGCTTATTTAAGTTCAAGGGCAAAACGGTCTTTTCATTTGCCATCTAACACCGTTACTGCTTCACTCTGACGGTGGTGTCACCGAAGGAACAAAAATTTCATCTAGTGTCAAATAGGGAATTTTTAACTTTTGTAGGCCAAGGAAGGAAATATGAAGTTTAGTTAGGCCAAGGAAGGAATTTTCTCATCTTTGGAAGTGTGTGAAATTTCATGGAGGCAAATGCCAGTAAGCAATTTACCTGTATGGAGTGTCCCCACTAAATTTTTTCTGGTTGACATAACCAGACATAAGTTTAATATAACCGCCACCACACTCGATATCTTGCTCAAACTTTATGGAGTACTGGACCACCAGTGTTCGGTTCTTGTTACTGAATTGTGGGATCTTGGCTGAGATAGCAAAATGCCTAGCATCCATTGTTGTTTGTATTCCTAGTACAAACAAGTATCCACAAAAATAAAGCACACGGATCAAATAAGCTTCCTGGAACTAAGGTGCAGAGCAAGCATGGCATGTTTTATGATCGAGTGGTCAACATATATAGTCAATTGAAACCGAAGTGTGTCTGGAACAGAAGTAAACCTTTGTCATCAGGATCTCCAGAGTATCTTCCCGCCGTGTGCTTGAACCTTCCAGCTTTCCCTTCACTCCTTTTCCAATCTGATTCCACCCACCGCGACTCCCAGCCATCTGAAAACATTTGAACAGAACAGAACAGAACAATTTAGTACTAACATAGTAAAACACTTAAATTAGATAACAAGGAACCTGTTAGATCGCCAAAAACAAGCCCATGTCATCCGTTTTCACTCCATGGCACATCACTCAAGCTCAGCATGATATAAGCTGCTAAAGCACTACGCCCAAATCCTAGAGCGGCTTCAGGTCATCAGGTGGCAGTAATAAGTTAAGTTGGAAACCTTGACTCCTCGAGCTCACCTCCAGAGTCCAAAATGCAAACGGTCAAAACTTTGACGGCCTAGGCCCAAGGGCAGCAACCAATCAACCATAGGGGCAGTGGGGCACTACTATAATACTCGCAAAACAGAGGGGGCGACAACGAAAAGTAGCGCACGCCCATCGATCGCTCGTCAGCACTCTCAGCACTCATCCCAAATCAGTAGGCTGCCGCTACCAATTCGGCAACTCGAACCGAAAGCCAGGAATAAAAAGCGTCTATCAACTGCCCATAGATATACTGAGCAAAGATAGGATTAATCGGGAAGCTGGGAGGAACGGAGCAGTCAGCGAGGCGTGTAGCCAAGTACTCCGTACCTTCGAAGCGCTCCTCGAAGATGACCTCCCCGGATGCGAGGAGCAGCAGCGACGAGAGGACGAGGAGGCGGCCGCCTCCGCCGCGGCGGGGACCCGTCATCGCCGGAGACGAAGCGGGGAGGGAGCTTCCGCTGCTCAAGCTGAGAGCGCGCTGAGCTGTTGGACCAGAGGAATATTTGTAGTGCGCGCGGGAGTGGAAGGGCCCCTGGATGTTGGCCATATCCACGATAATGGCACTCTAGCCTTCCTCAAAGCGTACACGAAGCGGCTTAGTGGATGGCGTTTTGGTGATTTTGTGGGACCACGGGGGCATTTTAGTATAATTTTGGTGGACCGAGTGGGGACTGGGGAGTAGAGAGCAGACCACTAGCAGCCTGCCAACCTCTCGGTCCCCCGGTCGTTACTCCGAACGGACGGCGACGGCATGTGGGGGTGGCCGCGACTAGTCGAAGTCAACGTCGCGGCTTCGTCCCTGCCTGGGTGGGGCCCGCGGATGCGGCGCGTCTGAACGGAGCAGAGACTGTACTCCGTACGCGCTTAATTCCACGTCAGCCAATGGCGGCTCTGTAAATCACCTGCAGAGCCAATAGCAGGTTGCCACGTCATCCGACTGAGGTGTTCTCTGGCTCCGTCTGGGTCTGGGCTTCGTGCTGACCGGAAGTCGCCGGCCCTTTTTTTCATCAGTCGCTGGATCGCGACTTGCGGATGTCGCTGGATGGATCGACTCGACCGCTCCGTGCGCCAGCGAGAGCTGTGGTGGGCCCGAAAAGAAACCGGCAGCCAAGGCCCAAGAGCAAATGTGTGTGGCCCGAACGTATTATCGGATTCGAACTCGAATCTAGATTTCGATTTTTCGATCTAGTTTTTTGTTTCCGTCTTGCACTCGTGCACGCGACGGCGACGAGATCGAGCATAAATAAAAAGGCAAGGGCAAGGGACCCACGCCGTGTTAGACCTAATCGACCGAGTTCATCTATCCGTCGTCCATATCGCGCCGGTGAACACCTCCGCCGCCGCCATGTCAAACATGCTGGTGCTAGACCTCTACAATATGATGGTCGCCGGGAACTCGTCTAGCTCCCACCACGAGAACGAGAACGACTATCAAGAACTGGTACCTAGGATGTCAACCATTAAGCCGGCCTACCGGTGGGCTATCCGGGTAAGTGACTTCTACATTCACCTGGCCACTTCCCCTCAACTTAGCTATGGCTAGTATTGTTGCTCCTGTCCATCCAGGCCTTGGTTTAATTTGGATTAACCTATTTTAGGCCATGTTTAGATTTCTCAAAACCATCCTCTTTTTTAAAAAAAGTTATCTATTTAGAGAACCGTGTCAGTTCATTTCTAGTATCTCTATACACGCTTCTATAGAAACAATGTTTTTCCGTATTTTTCACCCTTTTTTACAATCTAAACACAGACTTAGTTTTACATACTACGTCATATATAGGAGCAACAGCTTGTTAACACCCGTTAGGAGGAGGCTACTTAGCGGTTCATTCCACTGTGGTTGTCGAGCTAGTGTTAATAAACAATAACATGTTCTAATATTTTTTTTGTGCTGACTTAGACATCTTCTCTGTTCTAGGGATTTTTTATTGTCTGCGCCATCGTGATAGCTATTGGCAATGTTACTGCAGAAGAGGACATCAGCGTAAAGATAGTAGCCGTCATTGTTATGGTACTCTTGGTGTGGTTTATATTTGTGGCCACTGCAGACGCGCTTGTGTATAGGGTTCAACAAGGCGCAGAGAGTGCACAAGAATCTATGGTGTGATTCTTATATAGGAGTATCCATCACGCGCGGCTAGCTCTAGCCTAAGCACTCCATTAGTAGTGTAATACGGAGTATATCGGAAACTACAACACCGCTTGATTTTCATTCATGGGATTATAAAAAATTGGTCTCTCTACCTTATGAATCGTTTTGCTGCTTGTAAATCCAACCCTTTATAAATTCCTTGTACATGTTTTATGTGGGTTTGGCAAACGTTATTGGCGGGTGTTCATGATTTCTATGCAACTGATCTAGGGTTAGTGTTCAATTCGGCAAAGGAATGGAAGGGTGAAAGCTTCTTGTTAAACTTGATCCAAAGCACCCAAAAGATTTTACTAGGTTTAGGCTCCAAAGTGGCATGGAGCTCCCGTGGTTCTTGGCCAAAAAGAGAGAGAAGAAGATCCATGTTACATGGGGGCCAGTTACCTTCTTATACTCAAAGAATAGTCCAAACTGCAACACACACGCGTGCGCCTGGTAAAAAATGGAAAGACAAATAAACTTTAAATAAGAAGAAACTACAACACTGCTTGATTTTCATTCACGGGATTATAAAATTTTGGTATCTCTAGCTTATGAATCGTTTTGCTGCTTGTAAATCCAACCCTTTATAAATTCCTTACATGTTTTATGTGAGTTTGGCGAATGTTATTGGCGGGTGTCCATGATTTCTATGCAACTGATCTAGGGTTAGTGTTCAATTCGGCAAAGGAATGGAAGGGTGAAAGCTTGTTAAACTTGATCCAAAGCACCCAAAGGATTTTACTAGGTTTAGGCTCCAAGGTGGCATGGAGCTCCCGTGGTTCTTGGCCAAAAAGGGGGAAGAAGATCCATGTTACATGGGCTAGTTACCTTCTTTTTTTTCGAAACATTCAGGGACGCGAAGCCCCACTTACTTTTCATTCGAAAGGTGGCGCCAGAGGCGCGTTACATAAGCTCGGCAACTGGGTACAGAGTTACAGGTGGAAGGCAACTGGGTACAGAGTTACAGGTGGAAGGAAGCAAAGAACGAACAAAATTACATCTTGGATTTCAAGTAATCCACCCAAGCTTCCACAACTGGCTTCTTCCGTTTGTATCTGAATTTCCAAATCTCCATGCTGCTGATAGCACCTCGCAGAGTGGCCACAACACTGTCATCCCGTTTGTCAAAAATCAACGCGTTCGTTCCTTGAGAGCCAAAGTTGTCGAAGTAGGAGTAGTATCACGTCCGGCCAGACGACCGTAGGTAGTCCGGCTGGCGGAGCAGCTAACCATGGAGTGCGGAGCTCTTGCTCATGCAAAGTGAAGCCTAATTTGCGCCAGAATGCTACTGCCGCTGGACAGAAGAGGAAGATGTGATGGTCTGTTTCAAGAACCGAGTGGCAACGCTGGCAGTTAGCTTCATCCCGAGCTCTATGTTTTTGTGACAGAGGTTTGCTCGTGTTTGTACTTTGTAGTCGCTGGTTATAAAGGAGCCAGGAGAAGAGTTTAACACGCGTGGGAAGACGTGTCGACCAAATAACACATGCCCTTGGATCTTTGATCCCAGTGTGCTGCAGTAGCTTGTAAGCAGCGCAGGACGAGTATGGGGTAGGCTTTTGGGTGTTGAGAAGGTGTGGGTGTCTGTAACTCTGTAGTGTCTGCTGTGTAGCGAAAAGAAGCAATGATCCCCTGGACAGTCATCAGTTCGCTGCGAGCAGCGTAGTGAGCCGGTTTTGTGCAGCGATTCCGTTTTGGAGGACCGACAGCAAGTAGCAGGTCGGGTCAGTGACGTGGGAGAACAACGCTAGCTGAGAACCTTTCAGAGACAGGAGTCGAACCTACACATGGAGTAACGAGCGGCAAAATCCAACTCTGGTAAGATTAGATCGAGTCCTTCCTACGAGTCCTAGCCTCGGTGGATTGGGAAGAGTTGTTCCCTCGCTGCCTACTCCAAGCTCTCTCTTCTGAAGACTCTGATCACTGTCCGCTGTTACTCCAAACAAATGCCGCGGTCCGCTCAAAGTCCAGGTTTCACTTCGAGATTTACTGGCCAAAATTTGATGACTACTTGGATGTGGTGGCAAGGGGGTGGTGCTGTCCGGATGATGTGACCAATCCATACAGGCGGCTTGATTGTAAAATTCGCAACGTAGCAAGGGAACTGCAAAGCTGGGCGGACACAAAGATCGGGTCAGTGAAGCAGCAGCTCCTCATTGCCAGAGAGCTGATCTTGCAGTTGGACAGGGCACAGGAGCTCAGGACCCTGTCGACCAGAGAAGACAACCTACGCAAGCAGCTCAAAAGGTTATCCCTGGGACTTGCTTCTCTGGAACGGACGATAGCCCGACAAAGATCGCGTATACTTTACCTTAGTGAAGGAGACGCAAACACGCGCTTCTTCCACCTTTGTGCGAATGGCAGAAGAAGAAAGAACCACATCACACGTGTTTGTGATGACGACGGGGCAATATACACGGGACATGCAATGGCAGATGTGTTCCACGCCTTCTATGATGAGCTGCTTGGAACCGAACAAGAGAGACCTGCCACGCTAAACCTGGCGGCACTAGGCATCACGCCACAAGATCTTTCGGCACTGGAACAAGAATTCACGGAAGAAGAGATATGGAATGCGATCAAGGAGCTCCCCCCGGACAAATCACCTGGCCCGGATGGTATGACGGCGGCGTTCTATCAATCTGCATGGCCAGTCATCAGGCAAGATATTGTCCTAGCTTTCAATACTTTCTTCTCGAGAGACCGACGAGGCTTCTCATGCATAAATGGTGCTCTCCTGACGCTCATCCCCAAGAAGCATGATGCGTGCTTGCCTAAGGATTACAGGCCAATAAGCCTCATCCACAGTTTCCCTAAGCTTGTGTCGAAGATTCTTGCAAATCAGCTCAAGATATACATTGGTAACATAGTGCTATGCAACCAGAGCGCCTTTATCGCCGGTCGATCTATACTAGATAACTTCAAGTATGTCCAGAGGGCGGCGGTAATGCTGAGAAAACACAAGATCCCGAAATTGTTGTTGAAGCTGGACATTTCGAAAGCCTTTGACACTGTCTCGTGGCAGTTCTTGCTGGAGGTCATGCAAGCATGGGGGTTTGGGCCACGATGGCGTGAATGGATCTCTCTCCTGCTTTCAACGGCAACTACTAGAGTTCTCATCAATGGGCAGCCAGGACCGCCAGTGGAACACCGCCGGGGGCTACGGCAAGGCGACCCACTGTCGCCCATGCTGTTTGTCATTGTAATGGACACAATGAACAGGCTATTCCGCAAGGCAGCTGAAGATGGTATACTACAGCCAACAGGACTAGCGGCGGTGAAACATCATTGCAGCCTCTACGCTGACGACGCCATACTGCTGCTGGCCCCAGAACATGGCGAGGCTAGAGCAGTGCAGACTATCTTACAGCTATTTGGGGATGCATCAGGCTTGCGGGTGAATCTGGACAAATGCTCGGCCACTCCAATCTTTGGGACGGATGAGAACCTGGCTGAATTCCTATCAGCGCTCCCATGCCCAGTTCAGCAATTCCCCATTAAGTACTTGGGGGCCCCGTTATCAACAACAGCACTGCCCAAAGCCCAGTACCGGCCTTTGATAGAGAAGACGGCGGGACGGCTACCGGCATGGCAGGGGCCGCTACTCAACAAGAGCGGACGACTAACACTAGTGAAATCCACCCTCTCCACCATGCCGATCTACCTAACGATGTGCGACCGACTTCCAGCATGGGTGATCAAGGAACTGGACGACATCAGGAGGAACTTCCTTTGGTCAGGCAAGGACCAGGCGGTGCGGGGCAAGAATGCGGTTGCTTGGCCTGCGGTATGCCGCCCAACTAGTTTTGGCGGGTTGGGGGTGATCGATCTCAAGCTCAGCGGATTTGCCCTACGTGCCAGATGGCTTTGGCTACAAAAGGTGGATGGGGACAGATCATGGTCTCAGCTGCACATCAAAGCTGACCCTGAGGTGCTTGCGTTCTTCAACGCCTCGGTGACGATCCAGGTGGGCGACGGCAGAAGAGCTTTATTCTGGCAAGACAACTGGATCGATGGTGACTGTCCAAAAAGACTTGCGCCGCGCTTGATCGACGCGGTCCCAAAGAGAATTCAAAGGACGAGAACCGTTGCGCAGGGCATGCAAGGGCGAAGCTGGGTCAGGGACATTCAAGGGGGGTTATCAGTCCAAGCCATTGCAGAATACATCGAGCTCTGGCACAGGCTTAATGGGCGACACCTGCAACCGGGACAGCAGGATACGTATCGTTGGAGATGGACGGCTGATGGACAATTCATGGCTAGGTCGGCCTACATGAAAATGCATGAGGGAACCACGAGGCTGCAAGGAAGCAATCAGATATGGAAGACTTGGGCATCGCCGAAGGTCAAGTTTTTCATATGGCTGGCAACAAAGGGGAGGCTATGGACAGCTGATCGGCGACGAAGACACAACCTGGATGCACACGACGCTTGCTGGTTTTGTGACCAAGCGAGTGAAACCAACGACCACATTTTCGTGGCTTGTGCATACACCAAAGAAATTTGGTGGAACGCGCTAACAGCGCTGGGATGCACCTGCATTTTCCTCGCGAGAGACCTGTCACTACAAGATTGGTGGTCGCATTTGGCACGTGCACAGCCGGCGCAGAAGAGAAAAGGACTCAACTCGCTATTCATGTTGATCACCTGGTCTGTGTGGAAGGAGCGCAATGCACGCCTATTCGATGGCAGCAGGCTGACGACGCATAGCCTACTGTCCAAAATCCGGCAAGAGGCACTACTATGGATTAGGGCGGGTGCGACGGACTTAGGTAGTCTTCCTAGCGAGTAGTCGGGTATGTCTGTACGGGTGTGTCTCTCGTATTGTGCCGCAGGTGTGCAGCACCGAGCGTGCGTGAGTTCGGCTCCGCGCTGTTGTAAAATAGAACCTTGTTCATCTCCTTCTTAATACAATGATACGCAGCTCTCCTGCGTATTGGAGAAAAAAGAGACAGGAGTCGAACCTGACCATTGGTCGAGCGGGCCAGTTACCTTATACTCCCTCCGTCTCAGGATATAAGGCGCGGTCAAACTTGGCACAGTCTTCAACAATAAGATTTGACTCTTAATATCTTTTATAATATAATACTTGTAGCAACAAAATTATAGCCATATGAAAGTACTTTTAAATATGAATACAGTTATATTATTGTTGTAAGACAAAGTTTTTATTATACAAGCTTAATCGTAGGTCAAAGTTTTCAAAGTTTGAATTTTGATTTACGTGCGTGCCTTATATCCTGAGACGGAGGGAGTACTCAAGAACAGTCCAAACTGCAACACACACGCATGCGCCTGGTAAAAAGGGGAAAGACAAATAAACTTTAAATAAGAAGAAAAAAGATCCAAATAAACTCCAGTTCTTGTACTGTTGCATAGCACTCGAGTTTAGAAGAATCATCATGATAAATGATTTCATAATTTTCTGAGGTAAAATAAGATATTTATGAATTTTATAAATATATTTTATGTTCTAGATTTCCTTTTATTTCGGGGAAATGGGTGGAGATGTGTTCCAGGGTGCGACGTGGCTGCATCTTATTGGATCACGTGCAAGCAATGTCATGTGTCTTGATCGGCATTGAGCAAGTCAAGGGGTCAGCTGCGGGTCCACCTGTAAGTACCATGCATGTCTCCGATATCAGCATGTGGGCCCCGCATAGACTCGCTATGTCACGTTGCGCTGCCGTTGACGCTGGGTCAGCGGATCAGTGTGGAGTTGGTTCACCGTAGGCCGGCTCAGTGGTTCACGTGGACCTAGCCCACGGGATCGGTTCTGGCTGCTTTGGGATCCAGTGTGTGCAGGTGTGGCTGTGGTCTTATTTGCGTCGGGCTGGTTGCATCTGACGGCAGCTCTCGGCAACACGAGTCCGCAGCGCGCGCGTGTAGGCTGTGCCGGCGGCCCGGCGCGCCGGCGCGGGGCAGAAGCGAGCGGCCGCGGTGCTCCAGCCTGGCCAGCTCGCGTCGTGGAGGCATCCGTTGGCATCGAAGTCCATCCTTCACCGCGCCACCGCGGGGCTCGTGGGCCCAGGCGGCTCGGCGCCCGCCAGCAAGCCCGAGTCGGCTCGGCGCCCGCCAAGTGCTCGGCACAAGTCCGACGCCGCAGGAGGCGAGCGCGGCCGAGTAACCCGGCTCGCTTGCCGGCGGTCACCGCCGCCACCCGCCTCCTGCGGTCCTGCCCTCGTACCCGTCCTGGGACTGGGCCCACGACGCCAGAGCCAGCCAATGCCCCCGCCGTTCTCTTCTCCTCGCACTCCGATCCCCACGCGACCGCCGACGGTTATTCATGCCAACCGCACCGGCGTTCCACCTCAATCCTGACTCGCCTGCTTCATTGCTCCTCCCTCGCCTCGATCCCTCCCCTTGGCCCCTTGGCACCATATAAATCCCTCCCTCCTGCCTCTCCAATCCTTTCACCGCAAATTCTCCCCTCGGCACCATACCAATCCCTTCCTTCCGCCAGCCTTTCCCATCCTTTCACCCCCAAATTCTTGATCCCGTGTTTGTCACACCACAAGAAACCGATGGAGTTGAGAGAACCTTTGCTCCAGGATGACACGGCGCATGAGAGAGGCACCGCGGCGGCCGCCGCCCTTGCCGTCAAGCTGCACGGCAGCGATCCGGGCGCTGCGGCGAGCCCTTCCGGTGCGAACGGTGTCAAGAAACTTCAGGACCTGGAGCTGGCGGCGCCCAATGCCGGTGTGAAGAAACTTGAGGACCAGGACCCGGCGGCGCCGAGTGCCGACAAGAACCCGCAGGCTACCAACGCCCAAGACAAGAAGACTGACGAGGTGAAATCGGAAGAAGATTCGCCGGTCTGGAAAGAAATTGTCAAGAATCCGAGAGCAGCAAAAGGCGGTGCCGAGGGATCGGAGGAAGCGCTGGTCCGGCAGAAGATTGGTGGCGGCGAGAAGTCGGAGGTATCGCCGGTCCGGCAGAAGATTGGTGGCGGCGAGAAGCCGGAGGTAGCGCCGGTCCCGCAGAAGACTGGTGGCAAGAAGTCCGAGGAAGCGCCGGTCCCGCTCGGAAACCAAGAACTACTAGAACAGTCTGGCGCATTTGCCAAATCTGCGGCCGGCACTTCGATGGCCGACGCAGCCGACTTTTTCCGGCGCGCTGCAGAGAGCTTCGTCGGTGGAAAGGACAGAAAGAAGAGAGTAACCGAGACGGAACTTAGCAAAGCTGCTATTCATTTGTTCTACGTTGCTCAGTCTGCACCTTCTTCGGAGGTCGGCCTCGCTAAAGTCGCCATGAAATTGACATGTGATGCTCAAATGGTGCTTCTATCTGACACTGGTAGCAAACCTGGCAGCTGGTGGCGGCGGGCGTGGACCACCTCTGGCCCAGAGGCTGTGAATCGACTGCCTTGAAGCAGCGACTCCGGGTGGCCATCTCAGCCCCGGAGCCCATGTTACCGATCCGTGCCAAGCACGAGGTAACAATTCTTTTGCACTTTTATTTAGTATAGACCTTGGCTGCTTGTTAATTGGACAGTTTGCAACTGTGACTTGCGAATTAAATTGGGTAATTGTGGTAGATTTTGAAAATTGTTAGGTGCTGCCGTGCTGGTAGGAAAAAATGTTAGAGTAGGAAAATTAGAAGGTGTGTCCATTAGTTTGCTCCAATGCTTATTGATTGACAATATGTTTGTGAAGCATGACGATGAATGATGAAACATGTCATTCTGCTTTCAGTTAAGACTAGATTCTGCTGAATGTTTGTACTGAAATCTAGGACTAGAGATACTTTTCAAACTTCTTTCAGTTACTGTCATTCTGCTAAATGTGAGAAGTATTAGGTTTCTTGACCAGTTCGTATTTTGCCTGCTAAATAAAATTATCCAAACGTGAGCTTCCATGTTGTGTTCCTGCTGCTAGGTAAAATTGTCAGCAACATCAATATCAAAACCTTTCAGTCCCAAGCAAGTTGGGGTAGGCTAAGTTGAAACCCAAGAGCAACCACTTACCAAGGTTCAGGCTGGTAGGTAAAAATGTCAGATAGAAAAATTAGAAGGTGAGTCTACTAGTTTGCCCAAATGCTTATTGAACTTCCATGATGTGTTCAACACCATCCCTAGGCAAATCAATTTATGTTTTGTGCTATACTATCATTGGATTAATTGAAATCTGCATATTGCAGTTCATAGCAAACTAGCTACTCTGCTGAATGTTAAAGTATCAGATTTGAGCTTTCCTTCCCCCCACCGACTCAAAATTATCTAAATGTGAGCTTGCACAATGCATTGGACATTATATCTAGCCAAATTATATCCCTATTTTTATGTGGCCTGGTTTGGGTGGTTCAAGGTTTGGTCCTAGGCGTGCGGATTGGCCAGCTCTGACACTGGTGATGCTGTTCCTTGATATAAGGGTTCTATGATTGTTCTTTTTACATGTGATGAAACATAGATAACCTAACCAATCCCGTGGCTTATACTCCTTTTTTGTTTTATGTGAACTGCAGAAGGAGCTGGTTGACAAGAGGGAGGTGCTCTACGCCCTGGCGCTCGGCGCGGCATTCTCACTTCGGCGGCGGGTCTGCACATCTTTCCCTGTGCTTGGGCCTGGGTTGCCGGCGCAAGCGTAGGCATCTGGATCTTGGCAGCCAGCGGCATGGTCGTCAACCAGTACGCTGTGTTGGACTGGGAGCGGCTGGTCGCCAGGCATCTGGGCCGGCTAGGTGTGCTGGGCGCTGCGGTGCTCTTCTGCTTCTTCGCGTACCGGGCTTTCTTTCCTACTGTCTCGTGGGGGTTCTGGATTCTGCTTGCCATAGCTGCTCGCGCCCTCGGTGAGCCATGGATCTTGGTAAGCTCTTCTTGTTTAGCATGCGTGTTTTTTCAATGCACCATCTATCTAGGATAGGACTCGTTTGTCTCTGCCTGTTTCATCTGAATCTGCTGTCTGCTCACACACATTCTGTATGCCATGCTGCTATCATTTTGCAGAGCTGCATCAGGGGAGACGGTGAGGTCAGCTCAGAGTTAGGGAGCGCCGGAGATGCGACGGGAAGAGTCTGAATTGATTCCCCGTGCACCTGACTTGTGCAGTGACGCACATTGGAGACGATGTCTGGGTCGGATATGTCAGCGGCACAACGTATCTGTAGACTGTAGGTGTAGACTTAGACTATCCGCTTCTGCCGCACTGGGGCGCGGTATCTGGTACTGGAGTGATGTCTGATGTAGACTTGTAGTATACAGGTCAGATGTGGATACGTACTAAATACTGATAGCATGTTGATGACGGGCATTAAGTACATGCGTTGTTCTGACTGCCGTGTGATAACTACTGTTCTGATCATATAAATGCTTCATTCTTTTGAGATTTTTGTGTGCTTCTTGATCCGCCCTACCATATGCATGTCATTTCCAGAATTTGATCAGTCGCTTGACCTTTCTTTCTTTCTTTTTTGTTTGAAAAAGAACTGGCCTTTTCTTTTTGCCTGAAGCCCTGAACTCATTTGGATCATTTTTCTTTTCAGCAGAAACAGGCGGGCAGCCTGGAAAAGGAAAATAATAGCTTGTTTCTTAATAATGTATGTAACAGAAAAAATATTAGAGCAGGCATGGCGCAGTGCAGACAGAAAATATATAGCAGCCTACAGTATCTTGCTTCTGATTTTTTGCAGCTCCGAAAGTAGTTGTTGGCAAAGAAGGAATCTCGGAGGGTGGACAAGATGATTGAGAATGTGAGATGATGCTTCCCTCTCATTTTAGCCATTCCAAGTCTTTGGGTCGAAATGTACAAAGTCTCAGCTCCAGCGCCCTGTATACTCTTTCAATCTCGTTTAATTAGAAATGGAACCGCAGGTTGTTGCCTATTCAGTACAAAAATGTTTGCAAATGCAAATTTAAAGTAGCATCTAAACCAGGGTACGGAACTGGGCAGTTAGCTGGGCCTATTATGGGCTGAATAGAGCCCATAGGGAGGCCCATGGTACTGTTCACGCGTGCTACAGTGCGTGTAAACAGTATGCGTGGGATATTAGGTTTTAGTCACGGTACAAAATAGCGGGCTAAGGCATTTAGCGGGAGGCCTCCAAAAACAGCTAATAGCGGGCTAAATGGAGCTATAGCGTCAAATAGCGGCTAAATTGCACGTAGAAGCAAATAGCGGCAGCTCTCTAAAATCAGCTATAGCGGGAGATAGCGGAGCTATAGCCGGCTATTTTGTACTATGGTTTTAGTACGTTTCCTAGTCTATAAAGGCGGCCAGGTCATCGAAGAAGAATAGAAGCAGCTGTAGGCGCCCTGTTCTTCGGCGATCTGGCCGGATTTCTTACACAGCCAAGCGTTCTAGTCCAGTTCCTCCTCCTATTCTAGTTGTTCCATAACAGGAACCGTGTTCAGTAAACGGTTTTTTTTTTTCGAAAAACTAAAACCGGTAGAGAGCGCCTATTTTGTATTAATTAATAGAGGAGTACAAAGGCCTATGCCTTAAAAAGTTTAAAAAGACTGTACAGAACGCAATATACAAGATTACTACTCAACGATGATCAGGGATCTGAGCCCTTTACTGGTAATCTTATGACGAACTATAGACTCCTAAAAGCCAAAAAGTTTCTGGAGGTTTAGTTTAGACATTTCAATCCTGACAGGAAGCACCAGGAACTCAAAGAATGACCCCCCCCCCCCCCCCCCCCCCCACACACACACGAAAGAAAGAAACTGACCTTAAATAGCAAGTAAAAAATACAGAACAGGTAAGAAAGATGAACATCACCTTATCATCAACTTGGGCATCAAATATCTCAACAAGTCGTCCATCTCTTAGCCTATGGAACACCTAAGAGGAATAGGTTGTCTCAGTAACAACCCATCGAACAACTTGAGGTGATGAACGTGCTGACCAACCTTGCTAAGACTTGAAGAGCAGGACATCATCTTGCTGCTAAAATGTTGGTTGTTCCCTTCCTGAAATTCCTCCACAATGCAGTCCTGTCTGCACCCTATGAAGAAGAAAAGAAGGATAATAAACAGCTACCTGAGCATAATGACAGAATGATAGGGATTAAGTAGCACATACAGCAACACGTCTCATCCACAGCATTCCTCATCATATACACTTCAATTTGTTGGGCATCTGAGCTATGATTCGCATACAAGATACAACATACAAAAACTAATGATCTGATGAAGCCATATAACTGTCACAAACATTCTGAGTATCAGACTCGTTGATCTAATGTGAAAAATATGGGGGCAAAGCAGCAACGCACAACGACATAAGTAGATGAAAGAAAATTATGTTCAGAGTTCAGCCTACTAAATTTGTTTTGGTATTGTGGTCAAAAACTACTTCCAGATCATGTTTTAGGTAACTCATACTGTTTCCATATTGCAACAATGGACAAAGACATAAGTAGATGCAAAAAAGACATTTCAGCAAGCGTTTCAAAGCAACAGGAGCTTGCAAGATCCGTGACCATGAGTATCGGCGCAAAGGTACATTGGATTTTCAGACAAATAATTACACTTGTAGTGTGATACAATATTAATGACAACTGAGAAAAGTACGATTGTTTACTAAAAGAAAATCATCCAAAACAAGTTTACAAAATCTGAGAGACCATTGATATCCATATTCCAGCATATGCATATTACGATGGCAAGTGTTATATTGCAGTTCTGATTCACCACGGTCCCTGAAGATGACAACCCAAACACCATCTCAGAAGCACTACTATGCCGCAAAGAACCAAACAGGCATCCACAGAAGCACAATTCTGCATTGCCATTTAATCAATCTCATGCTAGAAAGAACTAGCAAGGCATGACTTTGTGAAACATAGCGCATCAACATAAGTAATCCAAACTCCTCTGTAGCTAAATATCGAAAGGTCATGAAGTAGTTAAGGCACTTTAGCAGCCATGAATTGGTAACCTATTACAAGCAGCAACCACCCATGCTGTCAGCAAATGAATTTCTGGAAGAAAACATGGTAAACCAATTCCTGGACAACCCTGGACATAGATGTTACTCATTGACATAACCAGCCTTACGCCCCTCAAATCAAGGGTGCATAAGCCTTTTCTCGCGCTTCTCAATTTTGCGCATCTTCTTCTGGTGTGCCCGCTCCCGGATGTTCTCTGTCCTTTTTTTCTGCTTCTCCTTCCTCTGCTTATCGACTGTCTTCTTCCTCTCCTTCCACTGAGCAGCATGCTTCTGCTGCTGCTTTTGCTCCTTCTTCAAGCTCTCCTTGATCAACTTGGGGTCATCATGCACCTTCTCCCCAGCAGCCCGCCTTCTTGCTGTATCCTGCTGCTATGACTCTTGCAACCTCTTAGCCTGCTCCAGCTCCTTCTTCTTGTTCTTAATCCTCCTCCTCTTCCTCCGCCTTGCTTCCTTTGGGTTGACAACCAGCTTAGCATACATGATATCTGGCTTCTCCTCAGCCTTCTTGGACCTTTTCCTATCCTTCCCCTCAGCATTCTCCACGCCATCCTCACGCTTCCTCTTGTTGCCATCGCCCTTTCCCTTCCACATTCTTCCCCTTTGCCTTCTTGCCCTTCTCCTTCTTGGGATTATTCAAGAACTCAGGCCTGGTGCACCGGTTGCCTCGGAGCTCCACAATGCGTAGGTGAAGCCGTTCCCGCAGCTCCTCATAGGTTTTGGCGAGCGCAACTGGGCGAGCCGTTGCCTCGGAGCTCCGCAATGCGTAGGTGAAACCTGCAATGGCGGGTTTCCTCCCCATCCTGGCGGGGGGTTTTGGCGAGCGCAACTGGGCGAGCCGGTTGGATAGGAATGGCAGTTGAGGGTTTGCTACGCGTGGGCTTTGGGCCTTTAAACTCGGCCAATGGGCTGGGCTGTTTGGAAGTTTTCTCAAATTTGGCTCATCTTCTTTCAGGTTCTTCTGACTAGTGACTTCTCTCCTCCTACTGTCTGCAAAGTGCATATATGCTGGAGACCTGGAGTTGCCGAGTTGCCATGATCAGCGGATACATTGTGAATGTGTCTATTCTGCTGGGAGGTACAGAGTATCCTTTAATGGGGTGTAATATGCGGCCTCTCAGAGTTCTTATATAGGGGAAAAATCCATCCTGCCCAGCTATCGCTGGCTCTCTTTTGCCAAAAGGTATAAAATTCATACATCAGGTTTGGGATTATCTGACACTGAAAGCTGCTAGTTCCTTACTATTGCAGGTTTTCATTTCCATTGCTTTCATTCTTGGGGACGGTTTGTACAGCTTCATTAAGGTGCCGATCACCACAACCGCGGGATCCATATATCAATGGCTCGGTAAAATTAAAAATCCTTGCTTGCCGTTTCAGACAATGGCAGCTCCATGTTCACTGTTGAAGCTGCATACGGATCAACGTCGCACTAAGCTCTTCAAAGGGTCAGATCCCCAAGTCAGTTGTGCACGGAGCCTATGTTGCAGTTCATATCGATCGGAGCCCTTCCTCAGATTTTCCCGCAGCTCAAGCTCAGTTGATGACCCCTGACATTGTTCCCACTGGGCAGTTGCCAATAGCCCAATATGCACTGTCAGGAAGAAGGCACAATGGAGTGCCCATACTTGCTTCCTTCTTGTTGCTGTGGCCAAGCATAAGCAACCGTCCCATTAATCACATTTTGTCCTGCAAAAAATATTTGTGGATTTCTGTAGCACCAAAGCTTGATTGAGGTTACTTCCTCCATCCCATAATATAAGCATTCTTTGACTTCCGTGTATCACGTTTGACCATTCGTCTTATTCAAAAATTTCTAAATATATTATTTATTTTATTATGACTTGTTTTATCATTAGGTATATTTCAAGTGTGACTTGTTCGTTTTTATATTTTTATAAATTTTTGAATAAGACGGATGGTCAAACGTGATGTCTGAAGCTAACAAATGCTTATATTGCGGGACTGAAGGAGTACTGAATTCTGCAGACTCCAGAGTGTGCAGGGTGCGGCGTCACGGAGTGGTGGTGGTGACCCTGGTCTACCATGGACCGGCTCATTGGTTCACGTACTCCAGGTCCACGGGATCGGCTGCGGCTCGTGAGTGATCCGGTGCGGCAAGGCTCGACGTGATCCTTGTGCGTATGTCCCGGTGGCGCTCACTGCTAGTGACCAGACGCGATGCACCCACACCCATGCCCGAACAGCATGCATGACCGAGGGGTTTGCCCCCCGGGCGCCGCCGCTGACCCGTCGTGCAGCGCGCACGTACGGACGGTCGCTCGGCAGAGCTGCCGCTGCCGCCGGCCCACACACGCACACCACCGGCACCCATGCCTGAGCAGCTTGCGGGCGGCACGGCCCCGGCCCGCACGCCGCGGACGGCCGAATCCGATGGCCCCGCGGCCCGCCGCGGACCGTGCCTAAACGTCGCGGCCCCGCCCCTCGCCTGCACGAGCGCCCGCCCGCCGCCGTGAGTCGCACGCCAAACGCAACCGAACACGGCCGGACATCCAAGCCTCGCCGCCGCTCCCAAGGCTCCCCCAGTTCCCCAACCGAAATAAAATCAAGCGGGAGTACTCTATACCAACTACCACCAGCGGGGTCCACGCGTCAGATTTTTTTATTCTTTCTTTTACCCCACCCCCCTCTCTCCCATCGACGCCCAACGATTCTCTCTCCCCTCAACCTCTGCGCGCTCTTTCTCCTCGTCGCCCTCCTCGCTCCCTCCGCCGGCGCGGGTAAGGCCGACGCGCCCTCCCCACGCCGCCGGGCGCGCCCTACTCACCCATGCCGCCGCCCACGCCCTCCTCCCCCCGTGCGACCGGCCCCGTCACTTCCCCTGCGCCGGCTAGCCCCACGGCCCCGCACCTCTCTCTCCAGTGCACGGCTAGGAGCTGCGGTGCGCCTCCGGGAGCTCCACTCCAGCCGAATCGAAGCCAGAGTGAGGCTCGCGGGTGGCGCGGGGCCTCAGCGAGCGCGCCGGAGATGGGCTGCGGCGGAGAGGCTCGAGACGGCGTCGGAGTCGAGGGCCCAGCGCTGCGGATCGGGTGCCGGCGGCCGCGAATTGAGCAGCAGCGACGCCGGGGCCATGGTGTATCGGGTCTGATGGGATTCCGTTTAGTAGGATTTTGGATGTGGATGTTCGAAAGGAAGCTTCAATCCAGTCACACCAGCGTGCTAGGAAACCCCTGCGCTGCATTAGGGATAGCATATAATCCCAACGCACTGAGTCGAATGCCTTGGAGATGTCGAGTTTCAATAGAAGAGCCGACATCTTTTTTCGATGAAAGCGTCGAGCGATGTTTCTGACATACAGGAAGTTGTCGTGTATGCTGTGACCTTTAATGAATGCACTCTGACAGGGGCAATGAGGGATGACATGTGCGGAGCAAGCATTAGTGCCATTAGCTTGTTGATTATTTCGCAATTGAATGAATAAGGCTGATTGGCCTGTAATCTTGGATGCACTCGGCTCCTTCCTTTTTGGTAGTAGCACCACGTTTGCCTACTTGAGGAGGTTGAGGTCCGCACATCATAAGTTCTGGAAAGAGTTCACGGCTGCCATAACATCGCCCTTGATTGTTGGCCAACATCATTTAAAGAATAGGCCAACCATCCGGGCCCGACGCCTTATCATGCGACAGCTTCAAGATTGCACTGTGCACCTCTTCCTCTGTGAAAGGTTCAGCTAGTGCGGATAGGTCCATTGTTGGGAGGTTAAACTCGTCCCAGTTGAAGTCCGTAGTGCGTTGTAGGGGGTCGCCCATGACGGCTTGGAAGTGGTCAGCAATGGCAGCCTCCTTTTCTTGATGAGCGATTGCCCAGCCAGCCCCGATGCGTAGCCTTTGTATGAATTTTTTACGCCTTTTAAAATTTGCCTTGAGGTGAAAAAATTTGGTGTTTGCATCGCCTTCCCGTAGATAAGTTATCCGAGAGCACTGTTTTTTCCTCGCCTTTTCAATAACCGCCCACCCAGGCAATCGTTTCTTCAGTCTTGTACGCAGTTGAAACTCTGAATCAGAAAGGCTTCTGCCTTCCTGTGCCGTGTCCAGGATGAGAATGACCTCACGGGCAATATGCATTTTAGCTTTCAAATCCGAGGTAAAGGATCTGCTCCATGTGCGCAAGGATTTGCCTAGCAGATGTAGCTTTATTATGGGTATGTTTAGTTCTAAGAGAGAATGAAAAATGGAAAAAGTTTATGTATTGAGAGGCGTACATTGCGAGGGGATACGCCGCGTCGAGATCGCGGCGATCGTTGCTATCCTGATGATCGGAGTGTTCGTCGCCGTCACCGGCACCTACACCTCTCTGCACCAGATTATAGTCACTTTCTAATAAGGTTATAGGCAGTATAAGTAGGCGCGCTTGTGCATGTTGACACAGAACACTCTGCAAGAGTAGCAGCAGGTGCTCTGCTAAACCCAGAATGACTTCAACTGCTGTTAGAAACATAGTATGTCGACTTTTGACCCAGGATGTACTAACTGTGGATTTTTGAAAATGAATTTGAAGAAGCAATGGTGATTTTGTTTTCTTGAATGATGACTTGGATCAATAATCTTGTGGATGCATTATCATTGACTTGCACGGTAATCAAGAGAGAAACTTTATGTAAAATGAATTTATGTATTTGTCTTTTGAGCCATTCTAGTTATGAACTATCCATGGGTCCCACAGGACCCGATCCACGGCACCCGTTGCATGTCGAACCTGCGGGATCCGGCGATAGCTAGCTAGCTCCGCTCAAAGGTTTTTTTTTTTCCAAGACACTAGCTTAAAAAAGTTCTATACAACCTGTCGTACATGGTGACAGTTCACTAGCTATATTTTTTACTTTTCAAATAAATGCAATATTAAGATCTGATCTAGTAGTTACTTATAACTATTTCTGACTTTTATTTTTCATCCAAAAGACCAATGTAATAACATATACCATTCATGCCATAGCCATCGAATGCGTAGAGCTCTTGCAAATTTGTCGAGGTTTAGCACTCCTAATCCTCCATTCTGCTTTGGTAGGCAGCTAGTCGTCCAATTCACCTTGCACTTTCCCCCGTTAAGGCCATGTCGCCAGCCCAAAGGAATCGGCGCCGTAGGCTATCCAATTCTTCCAAGGCCTCTTTGTTCCCTTTAATGACAGTCAAGAGGTAGACTGTCTGTGAGGTTAGTACAGTCTTAGTAAGGCGTGTTCGTCCTGCCGCGTTCAGGTTTCTCCCGTACCAGGTTGATGGTTTCCCTGCTGTCTTGTCAATTATGGGTTGGAACTCAATTCTTCGTAGACGTCTCACTGTGAGTGGTAGACCGAGATATCTCATGGGAAAGACCGCGCGAGTCACTGGGAGGGGTGATAGAATTTCATCAAGGTCGATGGCGCCACAGCTGATCGGTGTTACACTTGTTTTTTGCATATTTGTGACCAATCCGGTAACTTCCCCCGAATAGATGTAGCATGCGTTGGATATTGTTTGTGTCCTTTCGAGTTGGCTTGATGAAGATTGCGGCATCGTCCGCATACAGTGAAGCTCGGAATCGCACTACGTGCCCGCCTAACTTGCTTAAGAGACCCTTTTGTGTAGCCTTCTGTAGGAGCTGATGAAGTGGATCGATTGCAAGAACAAACAACATTGGTGAAAGCGGGTCGCCTTGTCGGAGCCCTCGACCATGGTGTATCGGGTCTGATGGGATTCCATTTAATAGGATTTTGGATGTGGATGTTCGAAAGGAAGCTTCAATCCAGTCACACCAGCGTGCTAGGAAACCCCTGCGCTGCATTAGGGATAGCATATAATCCCAACGCACTGAGTCGAATGCCTTGGAGATGTCGAGTTTCAATAGAAGAGCCGGCATCTTTTTTCGATGAAAGCGTCGAGCGATGTTTCTGACATACAGGAAGTTGTCGTGTATGCTGTGACCTTTAATGAATGCACTCTGACAGGGGGCAATGAGGGATGACATGTGCGGAGCAAGCATTAGTGCCATTAGCTTGTTGATTATTTTCGCAATTGAATGAATAAGGCTGATTGGCCTGTAATCTTCGATGCACTCGGCTCCTTCCTTTTTTGGCAGTAGCACCACGTTTGCCTAGTTGAGGAGGTTGAGGTCCGCACATCGTAAGTTCTGGAAAGAGTTCACGGCTGCCATAACATCGCCCTTGATTGTTGGCCAACATCGTTTGAAGAATAGGCCAACCATCCGGGCCCGACGCCTTATCATGCGACAGCTTCAAGATTGCACTGTGCACCTCTTCCTCTGTGAAAGGTTCAGCTAGTGCGGATAGGTCCATTGTTGGGAGGTTAAACTCATCCCAGTTGAAGTCCGTAGTGCGTTGTAGGGGGTCGCCCATGACGGCTTGGAAGTGGTCAGCAATGGCAGCCTCCTTTTCTTGATGAGCGATTGCCCAGCCAGCCCCGATGCGTAGCCTTTGTATGAATTTTTTACGCCTTCTAGAATTTGCCATGAGGTGAAAAAATTTGGTGTTTGCATCGCCTTCCCGTAGATAAGTTATCCGAGAGCACTGTTTTTTTCCTTGCCTTTTCAATAACCGCCCACCCAAGCAATCGTTTCTTCAGTCTTGTACGCAGTTGAAACTCTGAATCAGAAAGGCTTCTGCCTTCCTGTGCCGTGTCCAGGATGAGAATGACCTCACGGGCAATATGCATTTTAGCTTTCAAATCCGAGGTAAAGGATCTGCTCCATGTGCGCAAGGATTTGCCTAGCAGATGTAGCTTTATTATGGGTATGTTTAGTTCTAAGAGAGAATGAAAAATGGAAAAAGTTTATGTATTGAGAGGCGTACATTGCGAGGGGATACACCGCGCCAAGATCGCGGCGATCATTGCTATCCTGATGATCGGAGTGTTCGTCGCCGTCACCGGCACCTACACCTACACCTCTCTGCACCAGATTATAGTCACTTTCTAATAAGGTTATAGGCAGTATAAGGGGCCTGTTTAGATGTTTCGCGAAATTTTTTTCGAGGATGTTCTCTCACATGCATGGCATATTAAATGTAGTCGAAAAAATAACCCATAATATGGATGGAGTGTACTTCGCGAGACGAATCTAATGAGCCTAGTTAGGTCATGATTAGACAATAAATTGCTACAGTAAACATGTGCTAATGACGGATTAATTAGACTCATTAGATTCGTCTTGCGATTTACTGACAGAATCTGTAATTAGTTTTGTAATTAGTCTATATTTAATACTTCAAATGTGTGCCCGACATACTCGAAAAAATTTCGCGAAACATCTAAACAGGGCTAAGTAGGTGCGCTTGTGCATGTTGACACAGAACACTCTGCAAGAGTAGTAGCAGGTGCTCTGCTAAACCCAGAATGACTTCAACTGCTGTTAGAAACAGAGTAGTATGTCGACTTTTGACCCAGGATGTATTAACTGTGGATTTTTGAAAATGAATTTGAAGAACCAATGGTGATTTTGTTTTCTTGAATGATGAATTGGATCAATAATCTTGTGGATGCATTATCATTGACTTGCATGGTAATCAAGAGAGAAACTTTATGTAAAATGAATTTATGTATTTGTCTTTTGAGCCATTCTAGTTATGAACTATCCATGGGTCCCACAGGACCCGATCCACGGCACCCGTTGCATGTCGAACCTGCGGGATCCGGCGATAGCTAGCTCCGCTCAAAGTTTTTCTTTTCCAAGACACTAGCTTAAAAAAATTCTATACAACCTGTCGTACATGGTGACAGTTCACTAGCTATATTTTTTACTTTTCAAATAAATGCAATATTATAAGATCTGATCTAGTAGTTACTTATAACTATTTCTGACTTTTATTTTTCATCCAAAAGACCAATGTAATAACATAGTATACTAAACGTGTAAGAACCGGCAAATTCGTAGGAAAGAAAGTTATGGAGTGATGCTCAGAGAACTGATATGACATAAGGTATAGCTAGTTTGGAGTAAATTTAGGTTCCAATATGGACCAATTAAAATGTAAAACCTTTTTTGGTTGGTTTCATGATTTGTTTCAATACATGATACTTACTCTGTTTCAAATTATAGGTCGTTTTAGGTTTTCTATGTTCATAGATTTTGCTACGAATCTAGACATAGCGTTTATCTAGGTGCATAACAAAGATTATGAACCTAATAAAGCAAAAATGACATATAGTTTGGAACAAAGTTAGTACGTTGCTATTTTCAACACGGTAGAAGAAATGCTTTTTTATGTCTCGGATCAATATTTTTTTTCTATAAAGGCGCGCATAGCGCGGCAATCCAATTAATCATAGACATAATTAACAGTTCACAACTACACAATCTCGGGAAAAGATACCCCGCTTTTATTATAGGCTCATCTCCCCAGCTCTATTGCATACAAGAGCCCCAGCATTACCTCAAAACATTCGAGTAATTAATGCTGGTCAAGTATCTAGGTCTGCGTCTCATCACAATATTTGCATAGAGTTGGCAAGTATCCAACTCCTATCACACCAAGAGCTAAAGCAGCAAGCAGCAACATTTTAAAGGGATCTTGCAGTTCAGTGACGTGGTAGACGAACCGCGCAACACAAAGATAAACCAGCATCGCGACACCTACGACAGTTGCAAGACACTGCAGGAGCAAAATAAAAGGTAAGCTAGGTAAGGAAAATTAAACTGCATGGATTGGAATGGGTTCAATTAATCATGTGAGCTTTAAAGGGATCGAAAGGAGAGGCTAAAAGCAGCTTCCGTACCCTGTAGGCGATGTTCATGCAGTTGCAAGCGTCGTCGCTCATGCCCGCCATGAGGGTTGGAGGGATGGCGTTCGCTCCTTCCTCCATCTTGCGGCAGCGGAGGTCATTCCCGGCCGACGCTAGCTGCCGTTGCCGCGATCGTCTGGAGGAGTTGCTGAAGATCAAGAACATGGCGCCGGGCCACGCCATAGACCTACGTACGATGAGGTGAAAGGTAATGATAAGGTCGATCGTCGGCGAGGGCGCGCGAAATCTCTACGGTGGCGACGCGCGGCTGGTGGATACCGGAAGATCGAGCGAACGCGCGCGACTGCGAGAGAGGGCCAGAACGAAGAAAGAAGGTCGTGTTAAGTTTGGAGTACTTCTGTATTTATAGAAAGGTGCAGACGTGTACACACACCTTGCGAACCACCGTTACGTTTAGCAGCCGGAGGATCCCGGGCTCCGATCCGAAGCCAGCAGATCAGATCGACACGGACACGGACTAGTGCATCTGCATGTGCTTGTCGTGTCGGGTCCGGCCGGTTACAACTACACCCGGCTTTTTTAACTTTAGGAATATTCAGGGTGTGTTTGGTGGGTGTGTTTGGTAGAGCTCCATCTGATTCTGATTCTCTACAGAAACATGCACGGCCGGCTGTTTCTCCGATGGAGGGACGTATGCTCCTTCCTCCATGTTGCGGTAGGCGGGGTCGCCCTTGGCCGACGATGCAGCGGCTGGTGAGGCAGTTCGCCATGTCGCTGCTGCGATCGTCTGACGATTTGAAGGATCAAGCAGGCATTGCCGCACGACATCTCGAGCGCGTGCGTGCCGGTCCGGCGGAGCCTGTGAGCCGGCCGGCGTCGACGGCGAAACCTAAGGTCGTGTGATGGTAAAATCACCGTGGAAGGGGGGTTCGTTCGGAAGGCCACAGTGTTTGAGAGTATGTATCTTGTCGTGTCGTGTCCGACTATGAAAAAAGCTCAGGTTTGTCATGTCGTACGTGTTTAGGAATCTATCTATCTATACTATAAGGATCCAACAAAATTGAAACTTTTTCACCTAATAAACCCACCCCATACCCCCTCACGTTGGGTCCACCTGTCTACAGTTTTCACCATCAACGAACGAAAAGAGCCGCGGAAACGCAAGAAGCAAAATAGTTTTAGCGATTCCTCCCCTTTTTTTCTCACCGTCCCAAATCCTTACCCGCCCGCACGTACCCACACTGCTGAAAATTAGGCGGTGACAGACAGCAATTATCGCTTTCCATATGTGCAACACACGGTCTCCTACCCCTTCCCTTAGTAGATGACGTCCCCAACCAGCGCTAACCAGAGTCTCCTTCCCTCATACGACGAGATTACCATCTCCTTCTCGGTATCTCCTTCGTCCCTTTCGCCGTGAACTCGTGAAGCTCTTGGTCGCGATCAACACAGAGGGGGCTGTTCTGGTGAGATTGACTAGGGTTTTTGCCGGTTCGGGCTGGCTACGGAGTGTTTATGGTTCTCACGTTTTTGATCCAGCGCATGGTCTTTTGTTTCAGGTGATCGACGCCGATGGAGGCTCCTACCCCAATGACGCCATCTGTGGGTCGTGGCCGAGGTGGGCGTAGGGGCGGCGCTGGTGGACGTAGAGGCGGCGGTGGTGGAAGAAGAGCTGGCAGCGATGGAATCCGGCGATCATCCACCGTCGACAGATCTGGGCAGTACAGTCACACGTACGCTGGGTCGTGTCCCGCTTAGGAATTGTATGAACACGCCCACGTCTCTACCAATGACCAGACGTGCTCCTCTCTCATCTATTTGCAGAAGATGGATGCGAGGGCAATGGTGGTTTCGGTGAGTACGCAGTTTTTCGTTTGCCTCTTGGGCAATCAGGTTAATCTATGGGTGATCCCTGATGTGTTCATTGAGATGCATCTGTGATTTGGAGATAACAAATATATGTAAAAAAATAAATCATGTTTGTACTTGGTTTAGATTTCTCTTTTGCAATTAGTAATCGATCTATGGGTGATCCTTGATGTGTTTATTGAGATGCATCTATGATGTGGAGATAGAATGCATGTAAATGTCAATGCATTCTATCTCCAAATCAGTTAGTGATAGCTCTGTAGTTTGGCATTCGCAGTTCGTATGGTTATCTAAAATTTGCACATTGATCTTGACAAATTCTCTTTTTTATTTAATTAGTCAGCATATGTGATTGAGCTACTAATTAAACTGATTTTTTTCTCGAACAGTATAGGACAACCGTGTGTCATTTCATTAAGAAGTACTAATTAAACTGACCATACTGTTGTTGTTGTGCATACCACCTACAGGAGATGCAACCAACCTTGGCCTGTGGTGAGTTCACTAAACTCGTCCTTGGCACACCTTGTTGTTAGGTTTGTTCTATGCAGAACTTAAAAAAAATTATTATAGTGGTACCATTACAATACTTTTCTTGGGATAAAATTTTTGCACCTATATATTTTGAATCACTATATTAGTATATATAAAAGATATAGTTTACAAGCTATATTCCTACATGATTTGTTTAACTAGAAGAAGTTCGGTTCACATTCTGTACCAACATATTTAATGCCTTCTGATGCAGCAAGCAAGAGCCTTTCAGTTCTTGGCATGAGAAAGAGATAGCAAAATTTGAAACTGTAGGTGATTAGAACCCTTTCATTCTCAGTAGTTTTAATCACACCTCCATAAATTGTCCTGCAATTTGAGCAGGTGTTCTCTCCGGCTTGTTTGTTCCAAGGATTTAACAATCTCATTCTCAAGTGTCTTGCTCAAGGTTGAACCTTGATATTTTCCTTCAAAATCATGAAGCAAGTTGGGGAATTTGTACTTTGAGTGTAGCGAGATTGGAGATGATCGCCCGGTCATTATTGCTTGCCACAAGGTACTTCCTATTTAGTCGTATAATTTTCATGTGATTTTGCTGCTGTATTTTTCACGTAGTCTGAGTCTCTTCGGGAGGATGCACAAAATTGTTTACTTTATTTAGCAGTTAATTCTAGGTCTAATTGTTGCAATTAAGCATATCAAAATTGTTGGATTTTATTTCAAACTAGCTGAGCAAATTTTAAGTTTCTATTTGGCAATTATAGAAAATACCTGGGTTGTTAAGGATCAAGTACAGATTTTCTCCTCTTCAACTTAATGTAGTGTACAAATTATAGTCATGTTTCAGGTGGGCTGGAACAGGGGTTGATGCCTATCAAATTCCCCTGTATCCCACCCTAATCAGCTTTTTGTTGGAACACAAAGCTGAATGGCTTCATCTCTCTCGAGTTTGCTTCCTATGGTTGGGAAATTAGCAGACCTACATCACTTATAAAAGTTGGATTTCTCTAATAAATTACCAAGTTAGATTAATTTGACATCTTTTTGTTATAATTTAGCAAATAGGAGAGTGCTTCATGATACAAAATATGTTGAGCAGCACCAAGCTTCACAAATAGAGAATGCCCCTGAGCTTCCAAAACTGCAAGAACATACACGGTATCCTTCACCCCAACCTCGTAAGAACCAAGAACACATTTATTTACTGGCAGTTTTACTCTTCTTTTTATTTGCAAAATATATATTGTTTTATGAATATCTTAATAGTTCTCAAATGATTCAGTAAGGACCAAGAACACATTTATTAATTGATGGAATAGTTTGCTTTGAATCATATTCCTTTAATTAACACAATGACATCATGTTGTCACTTCAATCTTTCCTTTTTCATTTTCCTACAGTATTTTAGGATATAGTTATTCCACTTCTTGGCTTGCTAAGTGCATTGTAGTTTTGTATTTCAGAATAAATATGTTTTCTCTCCTGTCTTAGATGCTTAGTGATGTCCATTATTTGCTGCTCATGCAAGGTGCTTGGTAATCTGTTTATCGGGTGGGGCTATGAGTGTGCACAGCCAGAAGCTAAAGAATTGGAATGCTTGGTCCCTTCAGTATGTTTTCAGGAATTCAGGCTGTACTAGTATGTATACTAGAATATATAAATGTAGTGTAAAAGCTAAACATGTTACTGTGTGCAGTGGAGAGACAAAATATTCTTAGCTGATGTTGATCTTTGTTGATTTATAATATATGTTGCTTGATTGATTAGCAACCTTTTCTACAGATTGGAAGAGATCTTGAAAACCTTTGATAAGAATATTGACATATGGTTGCTTCCATTTGCTTCCATATTGACAGTGCAAAATGTTGACGATTGCTTCCATTTGCTACCTGCAGTTTTTTTCCGCTACCATCTGATGAAAATGGTATGCTTCTAACTCTATCCTGAATAAATTGTGTTTCCAATGTTCGGTACATCTTTTCTGAAATTGTAGATGTCATGGAGTTTTATCTGCTCAAAATATAGTTTTGTAAATTTCGTGTCAAAAGAAGTGGGATAGTGTAGATGTTTTCTTTGCTCATAGTTTTGTTTCCTTGCATTTACTAGGTTCTTGCTGATCAGCATAAAGCTTGAAAACTCAGATGACCCTATCGACATGCCAATCAGCAATCACAGGTATCACTGTTACCAAAGTATACGAATTTCCTATTTTTTCTTTTGGATGGATTTATTACCTAAGTAGCAGCCTTTTATTGTCTGTGAGTCTAATCTCACTGTTTCATGCCTAGACAATGCTTACTAAGCATTGATGCTTAATTGCTTATGCATTGCTCTTCTGAACCTGTTCTTTTCTAAATAATTTCTGAACTCTGCAGAAAAGTGCTTACTTATGGTGTCTTTGGGCGTCTAAAATAGTGCATTCCAAATAACCTCATGAAGTGCGAGTCCTGTGGGCGTTCAATATCAGGCCGTACGGAGTGAGGCGGTCGGGCTGTGCGACGGCTCGGGTGGGGCACGGCCGGCAAGGGAGGATCCGGCGGTGCCTCCCCTCCCTCCACGGCATCACCGCCAAGCGCCAATCGCGCCCATCTCTTTCCTCCGTTCTGTGCCCACATCCATTCCCCCCTGGTTTGCCCGAGATCACCGGCTGCACCATGGCGGGGATTGACATGCCGCTGCCGAGCTCACGCAACACTTCGGCCCGTGCTCGCCCACGAAATTCTGAATGTTTTTTTCCTCGCGCGTGTAAGGTGTTCGAAGATTTGCCTGGCCGAGTTGACTGGTTCTCCTTTTGTCTGTTTCTGTGCTGCAGGGCGACAACTTCATCCCGCACAGAGGTCGGCCATGGGCATGGACATGACGTACTACCTGCTGGGCCGTGTTTAGATGTTTCGCGAAATTTTTTTCGAGTATATTCCCTCACATGCATCGCATATTAAATGTAGTCAAAAAAAAATAACCCATTATATGGATGGAGTGTCCTTCGCGAGACGAATCTAATGAGCCTAGTTAGGTCGTGATTAGACAATAAATTGCTACAGTAAACATGTGCTAATGACGGATTAATTAGACTCATTAGGTTCGTCTTGCGATTTACTGACAGAATCTGTAATTAGTTTTATAATTAGTCTATATTTAATACTTCAAATGTGTGCCCGACATACTCGAAAAAAATTTCGCGAAACATCTAAACAGGGCCCAAGGAGGACAAGGAGCACACAGTGGTGTCCTCGTCGAAGGAGACATGCCGGAGGCTGCTGCTGACTGGTTCTCCTTTTGCCCTTTGACTGGTTTTGGATTTGTAAAAGAAAAGAGTACAAGTTGCGAGGATGGTTTGCCTAGACCTTCAAAACATGAGAAATTTACAATCCTGTGTTACCTCACGTTCCAGATGGCATGCCATCATCGATTTGTTCGTGGTCCATTCATAAGAATCATATTATATATATTTTCTCGTTTCTGATCAAATCATTAGCCATATATTTTTCAATATATATATGACTGCAGAAACAGTTTCATTTAAAATGAGCTTCCAACTTGTCGATGCGCATTTTCATTCTTTATTTTGATTATTATTTCACCAGGCAAAATTGCTTGTTATGGAACATTATTTAGGTACATTGTCAGTAATTAGCGTCCAAATTTTCATTCTTTGTTTTTAGATGCACGTGCCACTTTAGATGCACGTGCCTGTCTCTACTAGTATATATATATGAAACTAACCCCGTCTCAAGCGTGACGCAGGCACAGAAAAGAAAGGGAAAGAAATTAAAAAGGGCCTCCACCAATTCCGTCCGTACCTAAACATTAGTAACACTCCTAATGCTTTTGTCAGACAGACACTTCATACCAATTCAGGCTTTAAGCCACCGCGAAACATTCAGTACGTACTCCGTTGTCTTCGGTGATCAGCAGCCTTCAATCGATGCAGAATTGGATTGACAGAAGAGAGGAAGAACAGCATGGGAAGGAAGGAGTCAGTTTGGAGAATGTCCCAGCACAGCTGCATCTCTATATATCTTTGTCTGCACCCAACACTAGCTTGAGCACTACGATGCCCAGGCATGCATGAACTTCACTGATCCAGGAGTCTTCATTCTGAACATCATTTCGACATTCTGAGTTTCTGACTATGCAGAGAACAATGTACAGGCAGGGAACACGTTGCAGTTGGGAGATATATGGATCAAGTGGAGCACAGATGCACCAAGCCGCCAACCGTAACCTGAAAACTTCAAAAGTACACAGCAAATAAACTCGCCAATTGGCTACAGATGCCCTACAAAGCATCCATGCAGAGAAGCTCGCATTCTGGCGGCAGCGTTTCAATCTAAAACTAGCAGCGCAATGGGAGGAGAACTCTCGTTTCTTTCACACAGCAGCTACCGGGAGGCGCCGAAAGAACTTGATTCACTGCTTGGAACTGGAAGGGCAACAGTATACTGCACACGACGCTAAAAGTGCCATTCTTTTTTGCTTCTACTCCAATCTTCTTGGTTCAAACATGACAGTGGAGTGGAGATTCTCGTTGTCAGACTTATACCCAACACAAACCGTTGCCGGACTCGATCTGTCAAGGCCTTTCTCCTCGGACGAAATAACACATGCTCTTTTCGCAATGGATATGAATGCCAGTCCTGGCCCCGATGGGTTTGGGCCCTCCTTCTACAAGCATTTCTGGCCCGCTCTTCGTGACGATGTTTTTAAACTCTTTGATTGTTTCCACGATGGCACGCTGGATTTGGACGGCCTCAACAGAGCACTTCTTGTCCTGCTGCCGAAAAAACAAGGAGCGAGGACAGCAGACGCATTCCAGCCAATCTCATTGCAGAATTGCCCCATGAAGCTTTTCACCAAGGTCATGGCGAACCGCTTGCGCACCTCCATACCAGCCATCGTTGATGCTGATCAGACCGGCTTCATTCACGGGAGAAGCATTGCTGAGAACTTTGTTTATGCAGCTGATCTGCTAAGCTGCTGTCACAAGAGGCATGCCCCAACTGCGGTGCTAAAGCTTGATTTCAAAAAAGCGTTTGATTCCGTCGAATGGAGCAGCCTGCAGGCAATCCTACTTGCACGCGGCTTTGATGATAGATGGTGCGGGTGGGTCAGTCAGATCTTGAGCACTGGCAAAACCTCAGTAGTTCTAAATGGTGTTCCCGGTAGATGGATAAATTGTCGTCGAGGCCTTCGACAGGGTGATCCCATATCGCCATACATGTTCATCATCGTAGCTGATGTTCTTCAAAAGCTTATTAGGCGCGCGTGTAACCAAGGGGCTCTCTGTCACCCAATTGATCCTGCCCTCCCCTGCCCCGTGCTTCAATACGCCGATGACACTCTGATTCTGACCAAGGGGAGCACTGACGCAATCCACGTTTTCAAAGCAATCTTGGACGACTTCTCTTTAGCAACAGGCCTCACCATCAACTTCCATAAATCCACTTTTATTCCAATGAATGTCAGTCAGGACGATGCAGCAAGCATGGCAAACATTCTTGGATGTGCGGTCTCCTCCTTCCCACAGTGCTACCTAGGCTTGCCACTCTCCCCATACAAGCTACGACCGTCGGACTACCAACCTCTTATCAACAGCTTTGATCGATACCTATCTGGCTGGAAAGCAAAATTGTTGAGCAAAGCAGGCAGACTGGTTCTGATCAACACTGTCCTTGGTGGCTTGACAGTCTACTTCATGTCCTCACACTTGCTCCCCAAAACAGTGTTGAACACCTTAGACGCTCGGCGGCGGGCCTTCTTATGGACTGGCGATGACAAGTGCCATGGCTCACAGTGCCTAATAGCCTGGAAACGTATCTGTGTCAGCAAAGAGTGTGGGGGGCTCGGTATTAAAAACCTAGAGGATCAAAACCATTGCCTTCTGCTGAAATTTGTCGATAAACTTCATGAACCCCCTCCTCTGCCTTGGAAGCAATGGTTCTTCCGACACACTGCCGCAGGCGACGATGACTCCTTTTTATGTCGCCTCATCCGAGAAGAACTACCACACTACCGCTCTCTCACTTCTGTCAAGATTGGCAACGGCAAGGCCACCTCCTTCTGGCATGACCGGTGGCTACTTGGTACCCCACTCGTGCAATCCTTTCCTGTGCTATATTCCCACGGTGTCCAACCCGAATTGACAGTTTGGTCGGTGTTACATGAGAACCTTGCAAGTCAAATGCGTCCGCACCTATCTCAAGCTGCCACTGCCGAACTGTCAATGTTACAGGACTGTCTCAACCAAGTTCATCTCACTGATCGGGCTGACACTAGAACGCTCGACGGCCCAGGGAGACAAGGCTTCACCTCCCGAGCTGCATACATGGCACTCCATGCAACTGATACAAGCGCACCTGATGCTCAACGAATCTGGAACACTAAGCTCCCCGGCAAAGTTCGCTTCTTTGGATGGTTATTACACTTTGGCCGCCTAAATACGCGAGCAAACCTCTTTGAGAAGCACATTAGACCGCTTGAATCCTCCTACTGCGAATACTGTCCAGGCACTCTAGAGACAGATGACCACATCTTTGCTCAATGCCCAAGAGCAATGGCTGTTTGGCAAGCAATTGGCCTCTTAGTCAGCCCTGGCCAACAACGCTCTCCATGGGCCATTGCCTGGCAACTCGCCCTACCGGAATATGTGGGCACTGCTGCTGCAATCTCTCTGCTTTGGCACATCTGGAAGGCTAGGAACGCGAAGATCTTCGAGCAACAAGACATCCCACCACCTGAAGTCTGCCGACAAGCTGCAATGGATTTGAACCTCTGGAGCTGCCGATTCAGGAACTCGCGCTCTGTGCTCTCTGAATGGTGTGACAACCTGCTAGTAGGGAACTCTCATTTACTCACCACGCCTTCTTTGTAATCTCTTCCTGGTATGCCAGGATCTGTACATGTACATGTACTAACTCTTCGATCAATGAGAATGTAGGTGGGGATCTTCCCCCGGGTATTGTTCGAAAAAAAAATATATTATTGCATTCTCAGCAGGAGAAAAATATCTTCGAGTCAAATTGTTCCAGTTGTCTCACTGCTCTTAGTAAGCATAAAGTCAATCTTGTATCCGGCATATGTTGTGCTTATGGATGGTAAGCCTATTTAAACTTAATTGTCATTTTCCAGAAAAGATATGTGTTGGTCTGTGAGTGCGTATGAGTGAGAACAAAGTGCGCAGAAAAGATATGCGTTGGTCTGTGGAGAAATTCTAGAGGCCCTAGAGAGCTGCCAGGTGTAAGCGGGTCCGGCCTCGGAGAGGCGGGACGTTACACAAACTATTTCATTTTCATTTCAGATGTAATGGCAAAACATACAATATATCTCTGCTCGTCTTAGTTTCACTATGTAGACAAAAATACCCGCTTCTTTAGACTCATCTCGTCCCTGAGCACTGCTGATGTGCTCTGATCTCCTTCTCTTCGCAATGTATGACTAGAGCTGGGAAGTATCCTGTTGCCATGATAAAGAGAGATAAAACAACAAGCAATAGAAATTCGGAGGGGTCTTGCGTATTAGGGTCGTGGTACACGTAACGCGACACGAAAAGATAAGCCAACAGTCCGATGCCAGTGACAGTCGTAAAACACTGCAGAAGCATTAGAAAGGTGTCAGCATATAAAGAAATAAAGTGTTCAAAATTGCTTTGGGAAAAAAGGAGAAAAATCGTTCGGAGTAGACAAAAAGAAACTGCTCTGGCCTTAGGGGAAAAAAGGAGAAAAATCGTGCGGAGTATTTGATTTTCACTGATCATCTCTGGGCTTAGATGCTTGGGAGGGACGGTAAAGGCGTACCCTTAATGCGAATGCGATGTCCCCGGTGCGCTTGTACGAGAGGGATGGAGGGACGTAGGCTCCTTCCTCCATCTCGCGGCAGGTGATGTCCCCGGCCGACGACGCTAGCTGGTGCTGGTGCTGCTGCCGCAATCGTCTGGCGTTTTGGAGCATCATGACGACGCCGCCGGCGCACGCCATGGAGCCGGCTGCCGGCGCAAAGATGATGGACTGTGAGACACTGAAACCTAAGGTCAGCGACGGAAAAATCTCTGCGGCGGCGACGCGTGCACACCGGAGTTTGGAAGGCGACCGTACGTGTTTAGGAAGTATGTCTACGTTTTCGTCGTGTCGTGTCCGACAATGAAAAAAGCTCAGGTTCGTCGTGTCGTATGTGTTTAGGACTATGAACTAATCCGTTTTGAAGATATCTTGTAGCCATCCTGCGCCACATCCGCATCCCATCGGCTGCTGCGCCTCCACACGGCGGCGAATGGCATCCCCCACCGTCCCTGGCCACGGCGCTCCGGGCGCGCTGCACTGTCGCGGGCGGCACCATCTCTGGACAAGCTGCAACGGCAGGCGGCGTGAGCACAAGAGGGAGCTGGGAGATGTGAATCAGATGGTGGAAATTGGGTGCGCACGGTGCGCACCGCGGCCACCGTGCGCACCCTCTCCTCTGTGTCCATGCGACGTGGGCCTGAGCAAGAGAAAAATGAAATGCATTTGTTTATTTGTTTATTTGGATAGTGATTTCTCCTTCCATGCTAGTGGGGACTACTCAGGCCCACGTCGCAAAGACACAGGGGATGGGGTGCGCACAGTGGCCGCGGTGCGCACCGTGCGCACCCAATTTATTTCCCAGTAGTTCCTACAAAATCATGAGACTGGTATTCAGAGACTTTCCAGATCATTTTTCCCCCAAAGCCGTGCACAAATCTGATGCGCTGAACAAGAATGAACTAGTCAAACTATTTCATTTTCATTTCAGATGTGATGGCAAAACACAATATATCTCTGCTCGTCTTAGTTTCACTATGTAGACAAAATCAACAGTTAATTAACATCCACTGAGCACTGCTGATGTGTTCTGGTCTCCTCCTCGCAATACATGACTAGAGCTGGGAAGTATCCTGTTGCCGTGATAAAGAGAGATAAAACAACAAGCAATAGAAATTCGGAGGGGTCTTGCGTATTAGGGTCGTGGTACACGTAACGCGACACGAAAAGATAAGCCAGCAGTCCGACGCCTATGACAGTCGTAAAACACTGCATAGAAGCATTAGAAAGGTGTCGGCATATAAAGAAATTGAGTGTTCAAAATTGCTTTGGGAAAAAAGAGGAGAAAAATCGTTCGGAGTATTTGATTTAATTTCACTGCTCATCTGGGCTTAGATGCATGGGAGGGACGGTAAAGGGCGTACCCTTAGTGCGAATGCGATGTCCCCGGTGCGCTTGTACGTGAGGGATGGAGGGACGTAGGCTCCTTCCTCCATCTCGCGACAGGCGATGTCCCCGGCCGACGCTAGCTGGTGCTGCTGCCGCAATCGTCTGGCGTTTTGGAGCATCATGACGACGCCGCCGGCGCACGCCATGGAGCCGGTCGGCGCACACGGATGGGACGGTGAAACCTAATTAGGTCGGCGACGGAAAAAATCTCTGCGGAGTGCGGAAGCGACGCGGGACACCGGAGTTCGGAAAGGCGACCGTGTTTAAATAAAGAGTACGTATGTGTCTTCGTTTTGGTCGTGTACTCGTGTCGTGTCCGACTATGAAAAAAGCTCAACTTCGTCGTATTTAGGACTAATCCGTTTCGAAGCGTGACGCGCGCACAGGAAAAAAAACAGACATCGAGAAGGCTACAGCTACACTCGGGGGGCGAGTACGTGCCATACCTCAACGGTCACACTACTCACTTGTTGCCTTTCTGTTGCAGGACCGTGGCGAGACCCAGCAACCTCGTCGACACCATTGCTTCGAGTATGGCTCGCCCCTGGACACGCGCGCGGGTGCAGCCTCTAGATACGTCTGCGCCTGCAGGGCGTGGCTGAGAATGTTCGACCGCTCCCTTTATTCGTCCCGGCGGCGCCTGTTCGCCGCCGTGCCGGGGAAGACCTACACGCCCTCCGCATCGGCAGCCTCACGTCGCTCATCAGCTTCGAGATCGAGGGCCGCTCGATGAGTGAAACTTGTGCTCCCTCTAGCACAATTTCGAGTAACCATCAACTGCTCTCTTTAATTTACCACAATTTTAAGCAACCATTTTGTCGAGTGAAACAAAACACGTCTTACACAATGCAATGTGCAAACTTTTGCTCATGAAAATTAAAGACCCCTCATTTGTTCCTGAGCATTACAGCTATGCTTTACATATCCTCACAATCTTAATCTAAAAGCAAATATCCTCACAATATCCAGTTGCCATCACAAGAAGAGCCAAAACAACATACCCTACCATTTTGCAGGGATCTTGCAGTTTACCCATCACAAGAAGACAGGCCAGCATTCCGATTCCCAATACAGCTGTAAAACACTGCACGGGCATAATAAAGGCGTGAGCACAACAAAAGTGTTCAGAAAGAAAAATGGAATTGTTATTTTTTCAAAAAAAGGAAATGAAATTGTTCACGAAAGGAGGTACAGTAGCTAGCTATTTCATACCCTGATGGCGATGCTGACGGAGTTCCAGGTGGCGTCGCTCATGTCCGTGTCGGCAGGCTGTTTCTCCGGTGGAGGGACGTATGCTTCTTCCTCCATCTTGCGGTAGGCGAGGCCGTCATGTCGCTGCTGCGATCGTCTGGCGATTTGGAGGATCAAGCAGGCATTGCCGCACGACATCTCGAGCGCGCGCGTGCTGGGGTCAGGCGGAGCCTGTGAGCCGGCCGGCGCCCACGGTGAAACCTAGGGTCGATCGGCGATGGCAAAATTACCGAAGAGGAGACGCGAGGGAGTTCGGAAGGCCACCGTGTTTAAGAGTATATACCCCTGCCTAATGTTGCTGCGTTTTTTTGTTTTGATGAAATTGTTGCTGCATATCATTCTCCAAGAGAAGTGTTGCATTGAGCCTCTGCCAGCTGACAACGCGTTTGCAGCTTAAGGCGGTGTGCCATTCAATCCCTCGGCAGAACATCTCAGTGCACATCTGTTATTCCTTTTGGTTTGCTGCTTTATTTCCCAGTTTGTGAGACCTTAACTGAACAGCGCCCCCTTGTTTGCGGTTCAGCTTTCAGCTCCTTCCCAGTTTGTGAGACCTTAACTGAACAGCGCCCCCTTGTTTGCAATTCAGCTTTCAGCTCCTCAATGCAAAAATGCAATGCACTTCATTGCTCGTTAAATAAAACGTTGCAATTGAGCGAAATTCACACGCCTGCAACTCTTGTCCAGATCAGTAATTTCATTTGGATCTGTCAGCGCCGTGGCTGGACGGTGGACGCGCACGTTCTCGTCTTCCACATCAGGCCCAGCCAGACGAACAACGTCCGACGGCGCCGTGTGACCGGCCGCAGGCTCTCGCCGCGTTGCTTGCCAGTCGTGGTGAAGCGCGACAGGAAAGCCAGTGCGGCGTTTCCTCCCTGCGCTCGCGGACGATTACAACCTCGCCACTGCTTGCGTGTAGAGAAGCTTGCCGAGCAAGCCCTGGCATGCGCGTAGACAACCGGCCTGCCTGCAGATTCAGGGCGGCGCCGGAGCCATGGGCCATCGCGAATCTGCTGCCCTCTTGGCATTCGCCGGCGCGGCAGTCTCCTCCCGTAGTTCGAGTGGCTAATTCAAGCAACATGGATAGAGCAGACCTATCGATGACCGGTACACGGCGGCGCTCCGGCGAGCCACAGTTTGCAGCGAAGGCGGCGCCGTCCTCGGGACAAGGAGGGGCGGACGGCACCTGAGACACCGACCGGGGGCGGACGGTATTTCAAATACCGTCCACCCCCTGGTCCCTTCTGCACGTTGGATCGAGCACATGCGGCCCAGATCACGGTCGCGGGTCACATAGTCAACGGTTGATTAGTTGACTGCGTCGTTCACACCAGGCAAGCGCGGGAGTTGGGGGACAGGGCGGCGCCGCGCTGGCGTGCGTGTGCGTCCGGACGGCGGGAACGTGATGCCACGGGGCGGCCGGTAGTTGGCACTCCACGAATGTCGGTGCGGACTGTGGCAGCGTCGTGGGTGAGCCGCTGTGCGCGCGTTCGTTCCTCGCAATCATCGAGCACGACCACCATCCATCGTGACCGGAGAAGGCAAGCATGGGAGGCCGGCCGGTGCGCCCCGTGCCGCGGGTGCCGGCCGGCGAGCGCGCGGCGGAGCACCGCCCCGTTCCCACCGCCGATGCGACGGCGCTTCATGGCGCGTGATACTGACGGAGGCAAGCGCGGGGAGACGGCCAGCGGAGGCCGCCGTCGCTTCCATGCCATGGCGCGGTGCCGAAGGCCGGCATGCTGGTCGGACTCCGTTCCTCGCCTCTTCCTTGCTATCCGCGGCCAATATCGGTGGTATAACGCAAGCTGGCGTCGTCAGCAACGGCACCTGGGCGCTCCCGTGCCGCCGGCGAGCAGTGGAAGCGACGGCGGGTGCGGACGGTGCCGACCGGGGGTGGACGGTATTTCAAATAGCGTCCACCCCTGGGTCCCTGGAAACCGTTGGATCAGGCTTGTGCGGTCCAGATCGAGCGGTTACCCGTGGTCAAGGGAGACGAATCGTCCCCGTCGTCTCTCAGTCTCAGACAGGCGCGGCTGCGCGCCGCGGCAGTGCTGGGGCCTCGCCCGTCGCCGGTTGCCTCTTCGCCGTTATAGAAGCTCACGCAATCCGGTCAGGAGAAAAAGCGCCTGATCGCCGGCCGGCGCAGAATATTTGCATAAGGCTCCCGAGACCCCAAGAAGTTCCTGGGACGCGGTGGCGCTCTGGCGAGGCACGGCGTGCAGCGGACGCGGCGTCCTTGCAACGACCGGGGTGGAAATACCGTCCACCCCTGGGTCCCTGCCAATCACTGGATCGAACACGTGCAGTCCAGATCGGGCGTGGGTCGCGCAGGCGGGATGTGGGTCTTGGTCGCCAGGCAGCCTGTCTGTCATCGTCGGATTGCAAACGCAGAACGTGGCGCTGCCGGCGCGGGTCTCGCGCCGGTGCTCCAGGACCGCACCGCCGTACAACGCCCCCGCCACCGCCGGAGCAGGTTGATCATTGGCAGCCCAGGAGGCGGAGGCCGGACGCCATGGCGAGGAAGCGCGGCTGCGGCGGGTCCGGAGGGAGCGCTCCGTGTGCGCGCGGTCGGCTCGGCCGTTGCGCAGCTGGAAGACGCCGACGGCGAGCTGGGGAAGGAAGCGGCTCAAAGGGCGGCAGCGAGCGGGGATGGCGGCCGCCGTCGTGGCGACGACGCGCCCCCACCGCGCGCACGGCGTCGGCCGCGCGCGTGAGGCAACCTAGCGAAGATGCCGGCAAGCGCTTCGTCCGTAAGGGACGTGCCGTTTTCGCGGGCTCGTGGCGGCGAGCAGCTGTACTCGTATACGACAACAGCAGGGCAACATGACGGGGAGCCTGCCGGCGGAGTGCGCTGCGGCCGCGGCATCGTGGGGAGCGGATCGTCGTCGTGGCAACCAAGAGATGCACGTCGCTACTATTATGGCCAACAACAACCACCGTCTTTCAGGCCGACTCCGATCCGGTGGAGCCGGAGACCAGCAGGAAGGAAGAACCATGTCAGCGGCGGCAAGGTCGTGTCGCGCCCGATGAGGAGGAAGTCGGTAACCATGGACGAGTGATGAGCTGATGATGACGAGCCCGGCGAGATCAAGCCGCCCCTGAACAAGCTACCCCGTCCAAGCCTCTTTCCCTGCACTCAGCAGTCATAGACGATCGTATCTGCGCGGCCATGGATGACTACGAGCGCTTCATGCATCCGGCTCTCTGCTTCTTCTGGCGGTGGCTGATGAACGCCTCAACCCTGATGGACTCACGGGGCAGCCTAGCAGGAGGAAAGGGACGAGAACATCAATAGGCAGGGACGCAGCGGCGCTCCGGCGAGCCCCTGCATGCAGCGGAGGCGGGGGCGTTGCGCCCTCCACGGCGGACCGCGCCACCGCGGAAGAAAACACCGACCAGGGGTGGACGGTATTTCAAATACCGTCCACCCTTGGTCCTTGGGAGCCATTAGATGGAGCACGTGCGGTCAAGATCTCGGTCGTGTATTGCGCAGTCAACTGTTAACCGGGTCGTCCTGGTAGGTTTGCGGAGCCGCGTCAGCAGAGAGGGCAGGCCGGACGGCCGGAGCCCCATGTAGCGCGGCGGCGGTGCTCGGGAATCGGGGACCGATGGCGATTGTCCGCCGGTGGACGAGACCGGCGCTGCTTCTCCGTTCCGGAGAAGCTCCACCGATCTAGTCTGGGGCTCTGGGCGAAAAGCGTCCATGGCCTGGGATAGGAGATGGCCGGCCGGTTGGCAGACGCGCGGCGGCCGGCTCGCACCATAGCGCCGTCTGTCTTCTCCTGGTGCATTTCAGTGTTTGCAACGCAGCGTCACAGTGGGTGATCGATCAGCGCGTGACATCCTGACAGCAACGGAGGCATGTTCATACTTCAGACTGGCTATGCATTTCATTGCAGCATCAGACACTCCCATTTTCAGTATAAATCAGATCAAACCATGCTTATCGCTGATGGATCTCTGTGCCATATGCTGAATCTGCAGTTGGTTCTAAGTTCTAACTGATGGATGGAACTGATTGCCAATTGCCAACCACCATGCGAATGGAAGTTACTGAACAGCTTGCAAAGAGGTTAAAAAAAAAATTAAAAAAAAAGAGGTAAGCAATGTATTTGTGATCTACATCCCCCATGCCTATTGTTGCTGCATATTCATTCTCCAAGACAAGTGTTGCATTGAGCCTCTGCCTGACAACGTTCGCAGCTAAAGGCGGTGTGCCAAACCCCCTGCCAGAACATCTCAGTGCACATCTGTTATTCCATTTGGTTAGCTGCTTTATTTCCCAGTTTTCCGAAACTTGAACTGAACAGCGCCCATTGTTTGCAATTCAGCGTTCAGCTCCTCAATGCAAAAATGCAATGAACCTCATTGCTCATTAAAACAAAATGGTGCAATCGACCAAAATTCACTTAAGCATGTAACTCCTGTCCATATCAGTAATTCATTTCCATCTGTCAGCGCCGTGGCTGGACGGTGGACGCGCACGATCTCTTCTTCGTCGGCGCGGCAGTCTCCCTCCCCGACTCCCCGTAGTTACACGGCGGCGCTGCAGCGAGCTACGGCTTGCAGCGAAGGCGGCGCGTCCGGGGAGGGAGACACGGCGAGCTACGGCTTTCAGCGAAGGTGGCGCGTCCGGCCAGACCACGAAGGGGGGCGGACGGCACCAGAGCCCAGAGGACACCGACCGGGGGTGGACGGTATTTCAAATACCGTCCACCCCTTGGTCCCTTCCGGACGTTGGATCTGTGACGTGCGGTCCAGATCACGGCTGCGGGTTGCATAGTCAACGGTTGACTTCTCGACTGCCAGGCAAGCGCGAGGATGCAGCGCGGCGACCGGGAGTTGGCAGTACTCGGCAGGCGACGAGGATCCCGTAGGCTACAGCTCCACTCTGCGGCTAGTACGTGCCATCTCTCAACGATCACAGCCACTAGCCACCGGCGGCGCGCGCGACCTCGCCGCCGGGGGCATGTCGCCAGCCCGAAACATGTTGCAGAAGGACCAGAGCTCGATGCCGCCGCGAAGCCCGGCAACGGTGGACGCGCTGTGATGTGGACATGGCGGCGGCCGGTTCGCCAGGCAGACGCGATCACGCGATCGAACGTGCCCCGGGACAGCCGGCACGGCAGGGCGCTTCTGGCGTCGCGGCGCGCTTTGGAGGCGCGTCCTCGCGCCGTGGCATTGCCTGGCAGTTCACTTGTTGTCTTTCTGTTGCAGCAGGAGGACCGTGGCGATACCGCCGGCCGAGTACACCGGCAACCTCGTCGAACGTTGCTTCCAGTACGACTCGGCCCCCCTGGACGCGCGCGATCATAAACAAGGAGGGTGTTCCGGGAGACTGCAAAGTAGCAAAAAATGTTGATATGAAAATTGTAAGCCTCACCACATCCAAAAGCCGCAAAGCCCATTATTCCCATGTCAACATTTGCTATTCTTACAAAGTTCTGAATATTTGATAGCATCTTTGATCTATTTACTCAGAGCAACGACGCAAGCTCAAATTTTAAATCTCTTCTTTAATTTGTAAGCAAGACTCTTACAAAAGAGAACTGATCATGTATGTGACCGTGAGAGCTATGAACATTGCAGCGCTGTGTAATATCTTTAACAAACAATTTTTTTTGTAGCACATATCCCTAGTATGCTTCCAAACTGCACGGATGTGTTGTTCCTGCATTTACTGTACAGTGTAAACTGTCAAGGTTAAAGAAGGACACTGAAATGACACCATAAAAAAAAGAGAGAAGGAACAAATCAAGTCGGTGAATTTGCAGGCTTTATTTTCTATTCTTATTAAATTTGCAAAACATCTGCTGGCAACTGGCAAGCAAACGTTCACCAGTGCTATCTGTATGCTAGTGTTCAACACTGATCCCACTTCGGATCACCGGCACACAACTGTCCACTTGATGTCAGAGGGTTACATGAAAATTAAAGTTTATCCACACCAACACTCAAGACCGAAGAACAATCTTTAATTATATTTCGTATGTGACTCTAAGCAACAACATAGAGCCTGAGCGAAATCAGAATCAAAGTCAAACCAGCATTGGGCCCTTTCAGGCAAAGCAGCGAACACCTGGTTCGCAGCCGCCGGCGACATGCCTAGACCCATAATGCAAAGCGGCGAGTTGACTACTTGACTGGTCGTCGTAACTAGGCTCATGTTTAGATCCCACCCGAAATCTTTTCATCCATCACATCAAAGGAGAATCTTTGATGCGTGAAGTATTAAATGTAGATGAAAAAGGTGAAAAGTTACATGGATATGCTGTAAATCGCGAGACGAATCTAATGAGCCTACTTAATCCATGATTCGCAACATTAATGCTACAGTAACCATCCGCTAATTATGGATTAATTACCCTCTAATTACCATCGTTAGATTCGTCTCGAGATTTCCAAGCTATCCATGTAACTTTTCACCTTTTTCGTCTACATTTACTACTCTTAAATCGGTAAAATTAAAACCCAAAATCTTTTCACGAAAACATTTCATGAACTAAACAAGGCCTAGGTAAGCGCAGGAGTTGGGGACAGGGCGGCGCCGCGCTGGTGGGCGGACGGACGGCCGGCCATCCCTTATCCCTCACCGGTCAGCCACGGCGCCGCTGCCACTGCCAGTACCAGCCAGCGGGGCGCGCGACCTCTCTCGCCGGCCCGGCCCGGAACATTCTGCAAAAGGACCTGAGCTCGATCGCCGCCGCGAAGCTTGGCAACGAAGCCTACGTGGAGACGCTGTGGACATGGCAGCGGCCGGGCGGCGCGCTTTGGTGACGCGTTCTCGTGCCGTGACATTGCCTTTCTGTTGCAGACTTGCAGGATCGTGGGGAGCACTTTGGTAAGCCCATCGGCCGAGTACACCGGCAACCTCTCGTCGATTGTTGCTTCCAGGAGATGGCCGTCCAGCTTCCACGGTTGCCGGCGCTGTTCACCGCCGTGCCGGGGAAGACGGCAGGGCACAGCAGCCTCGCGTCGCTCAACTTCGAGATCGAGGGCTGTTCGATGACGGTGGTCAGGCCGGTCGTCGTCGACAGCCACTTCGTTTACTCCGTGCTGGTCAAGGCCGACGAGGACCACCCAGTGGCGGAGCCAGGATTAGAATCTACCTATGGCGAACTTACTGTCACTCATTTGTATAAAAAATGAACTTATTAAAAACTAAAAAATAAAGTGGCTGAACTTACAAAAACTACTCATTTGTATAAAAAATGAACTTACTAAAAACCATAAAACCAAAAATAAAGTGGCACCTAGGGGATTCGAACCTTGCACTACAAACTTCAGTGCTGAGCTGAGCTACCACCAGACCATTTCCTTGTTTGTGTTAACCTTTGCTATTTGATTTTACTTAAAAATTTTCTTGTTACAGGTTTCAATGGTTAGTTGGCCGACCGGTATGGCGGCCGCCATGGCTCGCCATACTGGTGGCTCCGCCACTGGGACCACCCGTCCCGGAATTATATATACACTGGGCCGCGTCCCACGTCGCTGGCCGCGAAGCGCGAGACGCCAAGCGCCATGGCCGTCTTGTGGTCCTTACTCCTGAGCTACGCCGGCAACGGCACCGACGTTTTGGATCGAGGATCATCATGGTCGCGATCGTCTGGTGTTTTGGAGGATCATCATGGCGATGCCGCCGGGGCACGCCGTGGAGCCGGCTGAAACTTAAGATCGGCGAGGGCAGAATCTCTGCGGAGGCGACGCGGATCACCGGAGTTCGGAAGCGACCGTATTTAAGAGTATGACTACGTTTTGGTCGGGTCGTGTCATATATATGAAAAAAAAAGGAAACTCATGTTTGCCGTGTCGTCCGGAAGGGACGGGCCGTTGTCGCATCGGTGGGCAACTGTCGTCGTGTACGGCAACGGCAGGGCAACAGGACGGCGAGCCTCGTGGCGGGGGCCGCGGCATCATGCGGAGCGCGTCGTCGTCGTCGTTGCAACCGTCGAGATCAAGAGAGATGTGCGACGTCTCTCTACTATTACGTCCAACAACAACAACAACCACCGCCTTTCTGGCCAAACTCCGATCCGGTGGAGCCAGACACCAGCACGAAAAAACAACCATGTCAGCGCCGGCAAGATCGTGTTCGTGTCGCGGCGAAGCACGAGATGAAGTCGTCCCTAAACACTCTATCCCGTGACCCGTCCATGCCTCTCTCCCTTCATCTGCACTCATACACGATCCTAGCGGAGGAGATGGTTGAGAACGATCAATAGCCCTGGACGTCGCGGCGCTCCGGCTAGCCATGGTATGCAGCGGAGGCCGCGGCCTTGCGCCCACCAACGACCGCGGACGGCACGTCGGCACCTGAAACATCGTCCAGGCGTGGACGTCCATCCCTTGTTCCTTGAAAGCCATTGGATGGAGCACCAGTGGTCTAGATCGTGTTCGTGGATCGCACGGTCAACTGTTGACCGGGTCGTCCTGGTGAGTGTTTGTGCCTTTTGAGTCGTTTTTTTTTTGTTTTTCTTGGGTAGATAGATGGTCGTTTTTTGGCTGTTCAGTTGTGGAGAGTTGTGTTTTAAGTTGTACTCCCTCCGTTCCTAAATATAAGTCGTTCCAACTTTCTTGGAGAGTCAAACTATTTTATCTTTGACCAAAATTATAGAGATGATTTTAAAGATTTATGATACCGAATAGCTATACTATGAAAATATATCTAATGAAGAATCTAATGATATTTATTTGATATCATAAATGTTAGTACTTTATTGTATAAATTTGGTCAAAGTCAAGAAAGTTTGACTCTTCAAAAGGTTGGAATGACTTATATTTAGGAACGGATGGAGTACTAAGGTAGCGTACCCTACGTTGCTACAAGGCAGCAAAACTTTGGACTAAAAGCATACGGATCGTAAAAAAAAGATAACAATATTATAAAATTATTAATTCCATCGATATTTTATTAATCTAAAAAACAAAGATCATAATGACTTTAAATTTAAAACAGTCAAGGAGAAAGCGACATCTCAAGATCATCAACTTTAATATACAGGCTTTTCCGTGATGCGGCGAAGATAATATTTTATATCGCGAGGCAGCCATGGCCGACCTTTTTTTTTGCGCGCCAATAAATCCATGAACATGTTCCACCGCATCTCATAAAGGAAGCTTGTAAATCTTATAAAAAATGAACATGATAAAATAATTTGTAACCTATCATAAAAATGTTGGGGGCTACCAGTAGACTCAATTCATATGTATGCTTCGACTGTCTCTCACAAAAATCGTCACACACACGAATCACCCCAATCTTCACTGAAACCACCGGTTCAGTCAAACCAAGAAACCACCGGTTCTTTTGAACCGAGAAGAAGAAAAATTGTCTTTGGCTCTTTTCCTCCGGGACTACGAGGCGGCGGAGAAGTTGGAAGCCTGGGCGAGCCATTCCGATGCCGAGGAGAAGTGCAACCACTTTGGGGGCTTCGATGGCGAGGAACAAGATGAGAGCAGTGTACGAGGAACCAGACATCGAAGAAGCAATCAGTACTGCCCAGACCTTGTCGACGAGCTATGCGGCAGCGATAGCATCCTCATTGACCCTACCAAAGAGGTCGCCAATACGGCTGCAGCATATGCTTACTCCAAGGATGATGCAAAGGTTGCAATTGCTCTGCCAAATGTCTTGTACATCTTCAACAAGCTCTTTGCCTAATTGAAGCTGAAAATGACTAAGCTGAAAATGAATGACAAACTCGATAATGTTCTTCATGTGTCAGCGGAAGTTCTTCTTAGGCGCCATCACCAGCGTCGATTTTCCAAAGTCAAGAAGGGATCTTCTGAAGACAACACTTCACAAGGCTAGAAGACGAAGAACAAGGCAAGGGATATACACTTGGTGCCTCGGCGAGTTCGGCCACTCGATGCCAGGTCGCTAGCTAACACGGCCGAGGTTCTTGCGCACGAGCTGAAGGATACACAATTTGACCAGTGCTATCAAGATATTTGTTAGAAAAAACACGCACATTCACTCAACAAACAGGCAACCCCAATGCAAGATGGTTGTTCATGCTAAGGGGCAGGAACCTAGCGGTTGCAGCAGTGAATACACCTTATGCGAGTATGGTGGCGGACATTATGATGGCCGGAGACTTGGTGTTGTAAGCTGAGCCCTTTCAGTGCCTCGATCGTTGAGATAAATTACCAAGAGCTCGTGTTGAGAATACAATCTAGTAGATTTTTCATTCTCTCTGCGTCAATCAGAATGGTGATGACCGCGAGATTTTACAAATAGGTTCACATAATATTAATATTTTGTTTCTAAATATATAATATTGAAATTAATGATTTTCTAAGAAAGTGAAATAATTCAAATGGAAATAAAGATTTAATAACTATAAGAAATTAACAACCCTAAACATATATGAGCACCCGTTCTACATATGATTTGCATGTTAGGAGCACATGTGATCCCCCTCCTCCCCCGTCGTTTTACTCGACTCTCTCGACATTGGTCACGACACATATCAATAGACGTCATTCTCATTTTTCTACTTCAGCAATGAGGAAACTGCTGGCCTGATCATTTGGTTTTTATAGATGTTTAAAATCAGTCTCGATTTAGTTGTCCTAACAAAAATATAAAAAGTTACTTGTGCCCTCTTATCACTGCATTTAAAATACACATAATATTGTTTTCATCAAAGAAAAATGCACATCGCATCATTTTATGTAGTAATGAAAATATTTTTGTGTATAAAATCTTTTATCTAGAAACATGTTTTTTCCTTAGTGAGGTAAAGAGTTCTAGAGGAATCAATTGGTACACTATGTTAAGAAGGGTTGGCATCACAACACCCATATATGTCCTCCAGTTGTTATCTATTCAACTAAATAAGAATAACTCTAGTCGTCCTTGAGATATGTCCCAAACAATGCTTAGGATAACACACCTTACTAAGTACAATTAGATAGCATCTTTATAACCATAGCAAGCCATACATAAAGTCTACATCAAATAGAGAGGTTCAAAGACATACATTACAGTCTTAAAGTTTTGCAGCTAAAAGTTCTACATCACACTCATACGATACATAGATACAATATGTGGATAACACTACATGTCGATAGTGTTCTTCCATACGCCATCACCTATCACTTCTAGCCTGCGTCTTCGTCCACGGGCATGAAGTATCCAAAGATGGGCTCAAACACAACACCGTGAGTACAAAAGGTACTCTGTAGGGCTTATCTAAAATGGAAATATAGTCTGACTCTCAAAGAGGGTGCATTTGGTTTAGTAGCAAAGAAGTTGACAAGATAATTTACTTTGCATAAAAAGCATCTACATTGATCAAGTTATAATAAGTAAAAGACTCTAGCATTCTAAGCATACATCAATTGATTACATAAATGAAAATATCATGTGAGCAAGTCCAATCTTCCATAAATTTCAGTCGGTAACTCCACTTTAAATCCCAAGTAACATGAGCGTGCTCTTTAACCATGGCGCCCGGTTATTGCAATAGATTAAACCCATCATGAATGTACAACTTTACCTGTACGAAATGCAAGTCCAACATGAAAGGACCGTGATGTCAATGACCATCACTTTTCTCCGCGACAGAACACGCTAAGTACGGTAGAAAAAAAAGGGCTGAAATACGGTTGAAAAAGAGTACGTTGAAAACACGCTCAAGTAGATTATTAATCTGAACTGTTCTTTTATCAGTATGAGAGATACATTGGTCAGCAGTAGGGGCCGGAAGGGCAGTTTGGGGCAGCAGCGCTGGGGCGACTCTCAGATAGTCGGATGCAGTTGAGCACGACTACGTGGTACGGTGAGCGGACGAGATCGAGGAGGCGGCGGCAGCCGAGGGTCGAAGTCGGGTGGGGATGTCAGGCTGTTCAATTCAGTTTGTTAGACGGATTCAGAGCAGAGCATATCTGTTCAGTGGTCCAAGATGCATCCATCAGCTCACAACAAGGCACAGTGTCTGCGTTTAAACACCTAACAGCCTGTTTGGAAGTCGACATTGGGCCTTAGAATCGTGAATTGGCATTGGGCTGCTGCCAATTCCAGTGTTTGGGTGGCCTCGGCATTGGCCGACGGAAATGACGCTTCAATATCGCGCGGCATTCGCTTCACTTGCCCACACCCTCGACCAAATCGAAGCCCACACCCTCGGTATTGCGAGGCATTCGTCCCCTTCGTCCCCGCGCCACCCTCTGCTCCCCCAGTCAGCGCCCAGACCCTGCCGCCGCCACCCAGAGTCTTCCCGTCCGACGCCCCTCCTCCAATTCCTCCCGTCCGGCGGCCTCCTCCTCCTCCTCGCGGGTTGCGGCCGGTGCCCCTCCTCTTCCTCCCATCCGGCGGCCTCCTCCTCCTCGCGGGTTGCGACCGACGCCCCTCCTCCTCTTCCTCCCGTCCGGCGGCCTCCTCCTCCTCCTCGCGGGTTGCGACCGACGCCCCTCCTCCTCTTCCTCCCGTACGGCGGCCTCCTCGCGGCCGGCGCCCCTCCTCTTCCTCCCGTCCGGCGGCCTCCTCCTCCTCCTCGCGGGTCGCAACCGACGCCCTTCCTCCTCTTCCTCCCGTCCGGCGGCCTCCTCCTCCTCCTTGCGGGTCACGACTGGCGCTTCCTCGCGGCCGGCGCCCTTCCTCTTTTTCCACCCGTCCGGCGCCCCTCCTCCTCGTCCTGAGCCCCGTGGTCCAGGAGGCGGGGCGGCGCGGCGAGCTAGAGGCAGGCGGCACGGTGAGCTCCGCCCAAGAGGCAGGCGCCGCGGGGCACCTTCTCCAACTCCTTGGAGGAAGAAGATGGTCTAATTCTCAATGCCAAGGTATGGACATCCAAACATGAATTGGAATCTGTCAGCTCTTGAATTCTATCTAACAATTTCGTCTCCATCCAAACAATGGATTTGATATTGTAACCCATTACCAATACTACTCTGATTTGGCATTGAAACCCATTTCAATGCCAAGCCTTCCAATATCGACATCCAAACGGAGCCTAACTCGTTTTTCAGATGTTAAACAACACTTTCATTCTGTTAACATGTTGCTACTGTAATGATCATTGATCAGGTTCAGACCGCGTGTATTTAGGCCAAGGTCCAGGCTTGTAAGCACTTGTCGAAGAAGCACAAACCCTAATACTATCTTTACAATAGCACAAGCAGTAGTAGCATTATGGCACCGGTATGGCGAGATCCTGTGTCTAAACTTCGTTTATCTATCTGAATGCTCCTGCTGTTCCATTACTTGTCCATTTTCTCCCTTCTGATTTGGCTCGAGTTCGTCTGATTCCTTCACGTTCTTGGTGCGGATTTCTCAGACCCCGACAAGAGGAGACGCCGTCTGCACGGACGAGCTCCACGGGTGCGAAGGCCGTGGACGGTTACACGAGTCGCATCCAAGTCGGAATATAACAGTGGCCATGCTTCAACTCATAAAAAGGCCAGGCCGAGGGGGGCCAGGGAATATCACAAGTGCCCATCTCGTTGCATATCCTGTCGGCGACTTACCGGCAATTATCGTCGACCCAGCAAGCATACCAGAGTAGACTCTGCAACGCTTGTAGCGCCATGGGTGATGCTCTGGTACTGAACCTCATGGCATGCGACAACGTCCCGGGCATCGGGTACCCACCGAGCAACCGCAACTACGACTACGAGGCATTGCCTCCTCCTACTGCTACTACGACGAGAACCTTTAGCCCGGCCTGCAAGTTCGTCATGAGGGTAAGCGACTTCTTGTAACTATCTTACTTATGTCATGCATCGATCTTCACCGGTGTGCCTAGCTACGCAAAATTTTACTGGCCTTCAACACTTTTTTTATACGTGCACTGTTTACGCATTTTTATTTTCCTTTTTCTAGGCCGTCGCAGTTGCCTTTGCCATCGTGTTGGCTATTGCTGACATCATGGCTGAAGATGTAGACCTTTTCATGAAGTCAATTTGTATGGTTGCAATTCTGTGTGTCCCTGGGGTCGCGTATGGCCGGTATGGGGTCACACAAGACCCTGTAATGTGATGCTTCTCCGATCCACCTCATCATGCTGCATCATTGAGAAGACTTAGGGCCAGTTTATTTCCCCTAATTTTGCAAAAAGTTTTTATCTAGAGAACCATGTCAGTTTATTTTTTCTCTCTGTGCACGCGGCCCAGTGCAAAAAGTTATCACCACTTTTTGGCCCTATTTAATTCATCTAACCTTACAAAAAGTTGTAAAAAGTTTTCACCTAGAGAACCGTGTCAATTCATTTCTTCTCTCTGTGCACGCGGCCCAACACAAAAAGTTTTCACAACTTTTCATCAATCCACCGGAATTAAGCATGCCCGAAAATCTCTTTCCACTCATTTAAACACGCCTTTATCCCCACCGGGTGTTACCTTTTGCTGCAGTTCTAACAATTTAGCTGATTTCAGGTTGTTGCCTTTATTAGAACACGTTCCTTTCGACTGTTTCTGTTGGTTTGTTGCGAGTGTTGAATTGGCTTATCGCATGTATTTTCACAACGTTCCATGTATGCAAAATGTCCCGACGAAACAAGTTACGAATATTTATGTTTGTGCCATCTCCGATTCACTCGATGAACACATAGTCGGCCCTGTACAGAGAGAGAGAGTGTAACTTCTTAGGCTTGCAACGTTTTCGCCAGCGAGAACCAAGCAAATAAAACAGAGTACACCATCTCAACTCCGGCTTGCAAGTTGTATCTCAATACATAGCTAATTATTAAATTGGCGAATTATAGTTCGTACGAATCCAGTATATAAACGTTGCCAAACTCGAAATATCCACTACTGCTGTTGCATGTTTTTAACTTCCGGCGTTTTGAATCATCTACAACTACTATTGTTTGACTATTATACCCACATATTTATCATGTCACGATTTGGATGGAGGGGTAATTGAGACAAATTTGCTCCAATTTACTCCAAAAGTGTCAAACATGTAGAGGCAAATGGTGTTTTGCCTCTCAAATTTCATTTGCCCCTAAGGGCTTGTTTAGAAACCAGTGGAATGAGGTGGAATGGAGGGATTGGAGAGAAACTTAGTTCATTTTAAGATCAATCTCATTCATTTCACCTCAATTCCACATCAATCCTTTTGTACCCAAATGAGCCCTAAAGAGTGTCAAATTGAGGTGGTGCCTACCAAAAACTTCTCTCATCCCCTCCTATTCCAACATCCGGCTCATTCAAATGGTCTTTGGGGGTAAATATTTACCTCATCTCAATCCAAACATCTTAAGGAGCAAATTTTTTAGAGGCAAATGAAAGGAACAAAACATTTGTCTTGAGACAAATATTTACCACATCCATCCAAACAGGGCCTATGTACGTCATCAACCACTTGTGCTGGTAATGCCCCCCACCGAATTACCGAAAGAATTTCACTGGACGCTCGATGAATCAATGTCCAAGTGAAAGTTTTCATCACACATTCCTTGTTGAACGTCCCCCAACAAATCCAATGATTGCAGCAACGTAAAAGTAGGATTCGTCGAGGGAGAGAGAACAGGTAAATTGATATTTCAACAGCTAGTACTTACTGACGTAATAAAATAGCTATTTACAGTTCTACTAAAAAAAAGAGCTATTTACAGTTTACACTAGAGCATGCTTGAATAGGCATCACTCTCTACAGATGTATACCCTGTGGCAATAAATGTCCACAACACGCAAATTACAAGCAGAACAGAACAGAACACTCTTTGGAAGATGTCGTCTTTTTCTGTAGTCAGAAACATACAGATACCCATTAGAATGACACAGGTAACCACAAAGGCCTGCAAAAAAGAGAGAAGATAAAGTTTGACACTGCACAAAAGGTAGAAATATTGAGGCCCGATTTTGATGTCGCAGTTTTCAAAAATCACAGCAAAAGTCATGTAAATCCCTAGTATTTTGAAACTACATTTTTCTTCTTCTTCAATGTTTAGAAAAATTATGATGTGTTTGGCAATTTATAATCGTTGTTTTATTAGTAGTACTATGGTTCTGGAAACCGGAATATTTAGTGCTACATCCAGACGCCTCCTTGCTTTCTCATAGTACCTAGGTACTTATCAACAATACTATAAAATTAGTACCTTAGGGGAGACGCTATTATATGTAGGTATTAACAGTATGATAGGCTTTATACCAGACTTTTGTAATCTGGGCTCTTCAAATCTAATTAATGACAGTAAGCAACATAACAGTGCTGACTCGATTTCCTCTGCTCCCCTAGTGTCCTAGAGGCCGGCTAAAATCAAACATGCATAACGCTACTGCCTTAATTAGAGACAGAAAATCACAGTATATGCATGTGACGAGTGTTTAGGGAAATCCCATAATTCTGTGACACATGAGACAGGACCGGAGCTAGATGTGCTTGGCAATGCATAACTCTATTCCGAAAGCAACGAGTTGATAAAATGCCTATCAGAATTGAATTTTATTAAGGGAAAAGCGAACAAGCTCGTACTAAAAAAAACTCGACCTGCGGGGGGTAAGACAGCCCCCGGGCATTTTGCTAAGAGAAGACCTTCTCACGCAGGTCGAGAAAACCCCCGAACCTCTGCCCCATCCTTACACAGGGCCCGTAGCCCTTGTGAGACAACCACTGGGCTGACGGTTTCTGCAACTACCCCCAGGTAGGAGAGCCCAAGCCAACCACAGATACGACCTGGGCCGGGCTTTGACCTGTGCTTTGGTTATGACGACAGACGAGGAGATTTTTTAACCTCAGCCTGAAATTCTCTCCCACAGGGAGTCGAACCCAGTACCTGAGGAGTGCTACTGAGGTCATCTAACCTAGTCAGCTAGAGGCCCTTTCGCAACAAGCTCGTACTACGCACGTACCCTTATGAACTTGCTGGCGATGACCACCCGGCGCATGGTCCTCGTAGTCGTAGATGGTCGTGGTTCCTCGTCGATCGGGTACCCTATGGCCACGACGTAATCTGGCTCCATGGACACAGATGGTCGTCGACGTCGACCACGTACGCCGCCGCGCGCGGCTCTTAGAAGTTACCTTACTCGGGGATCGGATGTACCTCTACTTCTTTTTAGGTAGGGTTCGTGTAAGGCTACGGTTTACAACAATGGAGGGACGTCGGTCCCTTGGGCCTCGCCTTTGTTAACGCACGGCCGAACAAACTAGGACTCCCAATCCGATCCGTTTACAAGAAATGAGAGAAAAAACAATGCGGACTACTTTCCGGAATCACCTATACTACCACTATTATTACCGAGAGTTATGCAGGTTGCAGGAACTTTAATGTTATTTCGTTTTGTAGGAAAGATCTAAACAATCTAGTTTATAAGCCCAAATGCTCGTCCTATTTCTCTACCTGCCCACCGCACATTTGGGCTTTCCAGTCCAGCTTCGCAGTAGGCTTCTCACCTCTACCTACATGGGCTTATTTCTTAGGTGGAGTGGACATGCTACCCACTGCTGCTGCTCGTATAGGCGAGCCAAACGGGTGCGCCCGCGGCAATGAGCCGGAAGCAAGCACTCGAGGAACTGACGCCTGAATGCCTGATGGCCGTCGGGATCGCAGTGCGGCGGTGGGCCACATCCTCAGCCGGGCGTCTCTCCGTAGCAATGGAACGAGCACTCTTGTTCTGCAGCAGTATCACAGCGTGGACGCACGGAATGCCGCTCAACCGCCAGAGGAGAAGGTCACAAACAAACCGGGCGCCCAGCTCAGGTACCACAACCCTGGAGCTTGGCGGGCATGACAGGGTTCCTCGACTCCATCTTCAATGGCAAGCGTACTCAACTGCGTCCTCGTACTGTTTCAAGTACAGTGTGGTTGTAAACATTATTTGAAATTGATTGGTTGCTAATTATACTTTCTTTCTATGTTATATGCTCTGGTCTGAACATATTGAACCAAATAATATGATGATTCACATGAAGTTCTATTTAAACTTACAAATTGATTTCCCGATATCATGCCACCCCCCTCTTATCACTTTGCTCCATGCAGCAGCATGTTGTCTATAGAAGTACTGAGAAGCTGTTTGGTGTCATCGATTCTCTCTACCTTTCACTGAACTACTCAAGTAGCAGTTGAAGGTGCAGATTGCAGGGAATGGAAGGAATCCTATCATCTGGGACACATTCAGGCATAAAGGTCACTTTTGGCCAGTCCCATGGTGCTCAGAAAATTCTGAAATGATGAATTTCGGCTTCTTAATTCTAAGAACAACTTACTGGATTCTCACAAGCTGATCTTCTCAAATAACAAGCCTCAAACTACCAGACAGATATTTTTATGTTCAATAACAGGAAAAATCTAACAGAACTTGCTAAATATATTGGTAAATTCAGGATGTAGAACATGAAACAGTTATCTGTATGTGTATGTACATGCTTCTTGCATTGCTGCATTGTGTTTGCAACTTCGCACCATTTTCAAAACATTAATACGGGCTCCATCTTAGATCCTTTGTGAAATCTATATTAGATTACCGTATGTTTTGTTTAAAACAATTACTTCTTGTCCCTTCTCATATACATTTGTACAGTTCGATTCGTATTGCGGATGTGTCTATTTTCTATTGTAGGAAAGACCATGGCAGGTTAAAAACTCTAAGAACGAATGAGCATTCTCACAATTGTTTCGGGTTTCATACCTCCTTCTGCCCTGTTTCCGTGATTCCATTTTAGACAACCATTCATGCTGTTTAGGGCTTTAGGCCTACTTTTTTTTTTTATGAAACAGTTTAGGCCTACACCACTGGACAACTCCAAGATCGCGCGGAGTGATGTACTATTTCTGAAGAACCATCGAGTGGCCGGTAAGTACACAAAGCTCAATAGTGAAGTGAAGAAAAAGATAAATTACAGAAAAATGTCGTGAAGCACACAAAATCTCAAATTACTGTACACTCTGAACAAGCGTGCTTATTAGAGATTGATCGTCAGCCATCGGTACAACTACACAGTTTGCATCGTGAAAGAACAGCTAAGCCACACTGTGAGTACAACTATATCCGCCATCAGTCTATCAACAAAGGATCAGCACTGGTAAAACTACAACCACAGAGGTTGCCGGTCAGTTGTGTACTTCTGTAACATAGAGACAGGAGGTGAGGTGGCACAGCTCGCGCCAACCATCATTCAGACCATCTCGTTGTACCGTCTGTACTGTGCCTTCAGTCGTTGTCCTCTGCAACGACATCGTCTCCCCGGATGCAATTCTGGAATGAAACAATAGCAATGGAACATGTATGAGTACTTGTACTCCTACACAGTGGTTAGTGGAACTCAAGCACGTACTGAAACACAGATAAAGATGCAGGAGAAGGATTCAATGAGCCGCTTACCATCACCCAGGGGATACAGACGCTACAGATAGCTAAGACGACGAGAAATGCAAGCGCCCACGGTGCTGAGGCGAAGAAAGCTCTGTAGACATAGAAGCTGAAGACCAGCGTGGCGCCAAGGATGCCCAAATGGCTGAGATGTCTTGCAGCCTGTTTCTCCCAATCCAATCGCCCATGCTGGTTCAGCACCATACCTCCGGTCGCTAAGATCCATACGGCGATGCCTGCGCCAGCAACCAAGGCCCAGGCCCCAGGGAAGAGATTCATGCCGGCCGTTGACGTGAGCAACGGCACAGGGTGTCGGTGTTCTACCGTCGATCCTACCGAGGGGTATTCCGAGGTAGTAGAGTTTCAGATGGGTTTCGCCGAGATCAGGAACGTAAAGGCAAAGAGACTCAGGATTTTAAACAGGTTCGGGCCGCTTAGAAGGCGTAATACGCTACGTCTTGTGTGGTGATTGGTATTGATGAGATCGTGTCTTCTCTGTTGAGAGACTTCCCTTCCTCTTGAGAGGGTCCCTGCCCAGCCTTATATTCACGGCGGGCAGGGTTACAATATTGGTTTCGAGTAGAATCCTAACTAATTACTACTCGGAGAGTGCTTTTCAAGGCAATCCGAGTAGTTTACAAGTCATACGACTAGTTTCCATAACGAGAAGAGTCCTTGCAGTACTCTACTCGTGTTCTTCACGCCTGGTACGACTCTGACTGGAGAATCCATGTGTCCCTGTGGGCCCATGGTCGTACCTTCAACAAGCCCCAAGCGCTTCATCGTCGAGTATCGTCAACCGAGTGCTTGCCAAGCCAATCGAGTGCTTTTTCGAGTTCTTCGAGTGCTTGATCAGTCTTGGACAGGTCTTATTTGTCACGAGGCCATGAGGTGCTTAAGCCCCGTTTATTCTGATTAAATCAGTAGTCTTCAAAATATTATAAGGTGTGCGATAAGAATCGCACTCCATATGGAGTAGCCCCCGAGCCTTAAGTTGAATCGAAGAATCAGGTTGAGGGTCCACAGAATCTTGAATCTTCATCTTGTTCTTGAAATGTGCAATTTTAGAAAAATTACACTTGATATCAAGTAGCCCCCGAGCCTTGGGTTGAATCAAAGAATCAAGCCGAGAGTCTTGATTTAAGTCTTCAGTCTTCAGAAAAATAAAATCAGCAGTCGATGTATATCGCCTATCAGCCCCCGAGCCTTGAAACGATTCAGAATGATCAATTCAAGGGTCCAGCGAGCTTTATGGTCTTCAAATCATCTTGAAGATCATCATCCGAGTAGTAATTTGCACCCAGAATTAATAGTCACCTCGAATCTTGTTCTAAGAAAAATCAGAATAACCCGCTTATCCCGAGACGTCTCCCAGAATAATGGTTAAGCCGATATTCTTTTCCCAAAATACCGAAGGCCTCTTAATTCAGGTTGCAATTACTCCTTCAAATCTTGTCAATCGAGTGCTTTTCTTGCACCCAGCCCCCGAGTATAGGAGCCAGCGGAGATGCGTCGAGTAGTATGTAGTCGAAATAGCCACCATCAATAGAGTAGCGAAACAGAGGAGGTCGTGGTTGACTTGTTATGCCACGATCTCCCCAGAAACAGGAGTCAGGTGCCAATGTAGTCGAAGCCCCGTCATTGGTACTTGGCGACTCAAATATGCTGGAGAAAGACAACTGGGTAAGCCTGATGGCAAACCGAGTTGTAATTTTAGCGTCAGCCCCCGAGCCTGGAAGCTGGCGAAGATGTGATAGCACGCTGTGCGGCCTAGAAAGTAGTCATCCAAACAAAGTACTCGGCGCTTGGCCAATCTTGTTAGAATAAAATAAAAAATAATTGAAATAAGTAACTTAGCTTGTTTGTTGCCATTTGTCGATGAAGCAGACTTAGTCAGAGTTGATTCCGACTAGTTTGAGTTCATCACGAGCATATTGCTGATGCGGCAGTACTGCGGCACAAGCTGAAGTTGAACTTTGACTTGATAAGTTGCAACGGGTTGAGGCGACCACCACATTGATGAATTCCATTGATCATGAGGCGCCCGAAAAGTCATCCAAACCACTCTTGCAGTGTATTCAGGAAGCCCCCGGCAAGTTGTACTCATTTGGCGAGTTATACTTCAAAGCACTAGATAACTGGTACTTGAAGATCACTACTCATACTGTGGAGTAGACTCTAGAGTACTTTCAAATAAGTACTCAGAGATTTGAAAACACTACTCTTTTATGGAGTAGACTCTAGAGTACTTTCAAATGAGTACTCAGAGATTTGAAGTTACCACTCGCCTTGTGGAGTAGACTCTGTAGTACTTTCAAATGAGTACTCAGAGATTCGAAGTTATTACTCGCCTTGTGGAGTAGACTCTGTAGTACTTTTAAATGAGTACTCAAAGATTTGAAATCACTACTCTTCCTGTCGAGTAGACTCTGTAGTACTTTCAAATGAGTACTCAGAGATTTGAAGTTACTACTCGCCTTGTGGAGTAGACTCCGTAATACTTTTAAGTACTCAAAGATTTGAAATCACTACTCTTCTTGCCGAGTAGACTCTGTAGTACTTTCAAATAAGTACTCAAAGATTTGAAATTACCGCTTGTGGGTAGTTGCTTTATAAGGCTAGCTGGCCTCTACAGGTGTTCAGCCTGGTCTTAGTTACATCTAAGTACTCAGGGATCCTGAAAAGTAGTCATGTGATCTACTCTTCGGATTTTGACCGATGTATACTTTGTTGAATCAACAAAGATTAAAGGGAACTCCGGAACTTCTGCACGAGTGTAGTCGACGCACATGCGCCACTCGTTGTTGTTCTTCTTTCTCACCAAGACTGGATTTGCCAACCAGTCGGGTGGAAGACTTCCTTGATGAATCCTGCGGCGAGTAGTTTCGCCAGCTCCGTCTTGATCACCTCTCGCTTGTCGGTTGCGATCCGTCGTAACCGTTGCCTCTTGGGTGTAGCTTTGGGATCGGTGTTAGCCATAGGAGAGTCGTAGCGTGCCACTCGTGCGAACTGTTGAGCGAGGTTGCGCTCAGCCATGACGCGATTGCGAGCGTTTAGGCGGCGCTGAGCCCTCCTGTTGTTCCGGATTTTTCTGTCCGTGGCCGCTTGAGTGGATTCGCCAGCGAGTGCGTCTTCATTTGCAGAGATATCTCCTTCTGGCTCAAAAGTATAGCGCGGGTCGATGTCGACGTCGCCAGCTGCTGCTGCGCCAGCCATGAAAACTTGTCGATTGGGCTCGACAGAGTCGCTGGAGCTTGGAGTGATGAGCTCTGTAGAGCTTTCCTCTTCTGGCAGCAGTGGTGTGCCGTACTGGAACGGCAGGTCGTCAGTAGCTTCAGGCCCAAAGAGTACAAAGATCTGACGGGACTCGTAGACGTCCCGTGGGATCCTGTCTCTTTGGTACTCTGATCTTCCTTCAGTCGTGGCGTAGATCACGAGGTCGTGTTCGCCATCGTCTTGTAGTGTCTCCTCGTCCGAGTCCGAGTGGCATTCGGGGACCGCTTGGCTCAGAGAGTTGGCGTGTCCTACCATGACTCGGACTGGGACGTCCCGCTTCGAGTCCATGACGGACTCGAACTGGCTCCGTAACGCCTCACAATATGCATGGGTCGAATTACGGAGTCGAAACAGGAATTGGGGTGGGAGGGTTGTTTGCTTCTCCGTAGTCGTGATCGACTCGTCCGAGTCCGAGTGGCATTTGGGAACCGCTTGGCTCAGAGAGTTGCCGTGTCCTGCCATGACTCGGACTGGAACGTCCCGCTTCGAGTCTTTGACAGACTCTTGCCCGCGGATGAGGTCCGTGAATGTGATCTCGCCGAGTTGTTCGGCCAAATCTTCCACGATGGGCGCTTGTTCCTGCTTCAACTCGACAGGTGTCTCGAAGTAGCTGTAGAAACCACCCGAGCCGTCGGCGACGTAGACCCATGAGCCAAAGTGGAACGTTGTGCCCTCCTGAGGCGCTTCAGCTTGAATGTAGGTCACCATTGCGTTCTCCACGGGATCTTCGAGGAAAACCCCTACCTGGCGCGCTAGATGTCGGTGCGACCGAGGGGTATCCCGAGGTAGTAGAGTTTCAGGTGGGTTTCGCCGAGATCAGGAACGCAAAGGCAAAGAGACTCAGGATTTTAGACAGGTTCGGGCCGCTTAGAAGGCGTAATACCCTACGTCCTGTGTGGTGATTGGTATTGATGAGATCGTGTCTTCTCTGTTGAGAGACTTCCCTTCCTCTTGAGAGGGTCCCTGCCCAGCCTTATATTCACGACGGGCAGGGTTACAAGGTTGGTTTCGAGTAGAATCCTAACCAATTAGGACTTGAAGAGTGCTTTTCAAGGCAATCCGAGTAGTTTACAAGTCATACGACTAGTTTCCATAACGAGAAGAGTCCTTGCAGTACTCTACTCGTGTTCTTCACGCCTGGTACGACTCTGACTGGAGAATCCATGTGTCCCTGTGGGCCCATGGTTGTACCTCCAACACAGGGGCAGTAAGGGCCAGCGCGTACAGGATTTGACGCTTTCCGATCAGCTTACCCTGAGAAAGAGCATTGCAGAGACCAGGAGTAAAACTGGTTAAGATTTTCTTCTGACACAGCATTTTTTTCAGAATGTGACTTTGTTCAGATGACACATTGCCAAAGTGTATGTGTATGTCCATCAAATGTAGAGTTTCAGACAATGAGACAAATGTAGACAACATGCAAAGTTTCAGACAATTTCAAAGTTTCAGACAAATTCAGGCATGCAAGTCTGAGCAAATTGAGAAGGTTACCTGACGTTTAACCTGATGGATGGAAAGCGTCTGCTGCGGGCGCGAGATGGCCGCCCTGAACCTCCTTAGAGCAGCTCCAGTCCTGGTTCGGACTCTGGAAGCCAGCACAACCGAACAATAGTATGGTTTGATCCGCCCAGCGTCAAGCCGTCAACATCGCTTAGTAGGGCCCATAGGGAAAAAAAAGGAATCGTTATCCTCTCGTCTCCCTTCGCGCGAGCAGGCAGAACTCTCCCGGTCTCTCCTCTCCCGTTCCCCTTCCTGTTCCACTTTCCATCCTTCTCACATCTCACTCGAATCCCCCCAATCAAGCCATGGATTCTGCGATTGCCCACTAGAAGAGCAGATCAAGTCAATTCGCCATCTACTGCAGCAGATGAGGGGGAGGGGAGGGGGTGCGCTATTGCGGGGTGGACGCGGCGGACCTCTCCAGCTCCGTCTTTGGGCACGAGTGTGGAGACTGGCTTGGCGAGCGCGGCGGCGGGCTGGACGAGCGCGTCGGGCTCGGTGCAGAGGAGGCAGAGCACATCGGCGAGGCAGTCCCGACCAGCGACGGTGCGCGTTGGTCCGGTCAACGCGATGCAGGTTGCGACGCCGAAGCAGGCCACCCTCCGGGAGCGCGGCGGCGAGCTCGCCGGCGGCGACGGAGGGGGGAGCGACCTCGAGGAGGCCAATGGAAGATGGCGGTAGAGGAGGAGATGCTTCGAAGGTGAGCATCTACTTCTACATGTACATCAGAGGTAGTTTGTTTTGTCTATAATCTCTACTAAATGGTTCATTCTTCTTGTGCTACGACAATTGGGATACAAATTTTGTTCAACCATAATGCAGTTGACAAACGATTTCATACAATTTCTAAATAGGACTAGTACTACAGTTACATTGCAGCAAGAATAAATAATTTGAAATGGATACAATAATCTTTCAGTAGATGTAAATGTTGACAGCTCACGGCTGAGGTTGGTTGCCTCCAAATTTTTCCCATATATGCTCAATCAAGTCATTTTTGAGTCGATGATGCATTTCTTTGTTTCGAATAGCTATGCCTACCTCTAGTACCTTGTCAATCCATGAACTGGCCCTTGACCATATCCAATCAGTGGTATTGGAGAGCTTCCCTGCTCATAGTTAAAGTCATGTCTACCATCATAAGAGTCCCTCTCATCCTCCACGATCATGTTATGCAATATTATGCAAGTTGAGTGGGAGAGGGGAGTCTGCTGGTGGAGTTGAGTTGTGTGGGAGAGGGGAGTCTGCTGCTGGAGTTGAGTTGAGTGGGAGAGGGGAGTCTGCTGCTGGAGTTGAGTTGAGTGGGAGAGGGGAGTCTGCTGCTAGAGTTGAGTTGAGTGGGAGAGGGGAGTGAGTGAGAGGTGAAGGGGAAGGGGCTTGTATCTGTAGATCACACTCACAAGTCACAACGGCTAGTTCTCCAACAGCTAGTTTTTTCCAACAGCCAGATATAGCCTAAATTGCATCAGATAAGAAGTTCAACATCTTTTCATGGCGTGCTTTTTGTGCCTCATTAAATGATGAGGTATCAACCATGATGAGTTCATTGTACTGCTTGATTTTCTCCATCTTCAGCTTCTCTTTGTCGGTAGCAGCCATAACAGCTATGGCTTGAGCATGCTCTCTTGCAGCAGCTGCCATGTTATCTATTGCCTCTCGTTTTCTTGATTGGAGATTATTGAACTGTCCAACATTTTCATCTGACAAGCGACCCTTTCCCAGTTTCCCCTTTCCTTTACGCTGCTCTTTTGCTTGCTTCTGCCCTGGTGGCTGACGACATTCAGTTTCTTCTGCCACTTCAGAGTCTTGGTTTGAAGAAGAGGTGTAAGCTCCTGATTCAGACACCTTGTTTCTTTTATTCCGAATGACAGCAGTCACATCCCGATTGATCCATTTTGGTTCATCCTTCACCGCTCGCCACCAATACTCAAATGGAAAGGGCTTGTCTGTTTCCTTCACCCTTTTGTATTCTTCATGAACCATCTCCATAAGTTGTTGCTCTGACCGCCCACTTGCATATGTGTTTGATATGTCTACCCAACATCCATGAAACTTTCCAATGAGTGTGCTGGTTGTATTCCAATGATTTTTGCACTGTGTAGGTATCCTCTTCTTTCCCTTAGGTGCATGCATGTTGTATTCATCTGCCACTTGCTTCCAATAACGAGGCCCTGGCTTGTTATTCCCATCTATTGGGTCATTGGAGTTATTGATCCAAGAACTTATCAATCGAAGATTGTCTTGTTCAGACCAATACATCCTCCCACCTTTCTTTGCCTCATCTGATTCTACATCACTCCATTCTTCACCTCTGATTGCATCTTTGTTTGTATGCTCTGCAGGAAGCATTGGAGAAGTGGCCGGAGAAGCTGAGCCCTCACCTCTTGAACCACTAACTCCAAACATAGCTACTGAACCAACAGGTGAAGATGGACCACCAGCCACGTTGCCCCCATGGAAATTGCCAGGGAAAGGAATGCCATGCTGGTAACTAGCTGCTGGAAATTGGTAACCAGGTTGAGCACCAAATGAATTGAAATTTGGTTGGTAGTATTGGGGTGGAAATTGGTTGGGAACATACTGATGGGGTGGGGAATTCATTGGAAAATGGGGTGGGAACCCAGGTTGTTGTTGGGTGTTTGAGTTTTGAGGATTTGAGCTTTGCATTGCTGAATTCATCATATTTGTGAAGCTAGATGTAGAATGGTTCTCCATTGTGGCAACGGGTCAGTTTGAATGTATGAAGTTCATGTATATAGAGGAGCAGGCAAGCAAGTCTCTCTGTAAACGGCTATACGAGCACCCAACGGCCACATGTACTGTACGCTGCTTATTTTATTTGGAATAGAAGGGGGAGGTAACGGCCATGTGCACACTCTATTATTTTATTGCCTTTGGTTCGGCGCGTCTGCAGAGTTCGCTTTCCCGCTCTGACAGCAAAGGTGCGAACCGTCCAATGGGTATGGTTCGCATACAGCCGCCCCTCGCTTTCCTGCAACGCTGGAGCTGCTCTTAGCCAAGACTCCAAACATCCAAACCGACGGTACTCCAACATCCAAGCAGTCTCGCAATGTTCAGTCAACCTCACGGCAGTAGTAGCCAGTCCTAGTTCGGAATCTGGAGCCCTCACGGCAAAAGTCCACAGGACGTTGCCGGATTTGCTTAGTTCTGAATAGATGCTCTTGCTATCCGTGTTCTTGTCTTTCGCGGAGACCAAACGCTGAAAGGCCTTGGAGAAGGCGATGGCGGCCTCGGCCATGGTTGTGCCGGCAGCGCATTCCGCCAAGCTGCGCGCCTCATCGGCCAATGGTGCCAGTGTAGGCTCCTGGCCTTCCTCCCTCGACTTCTTCTCCCCGCGCCCAAAGCAAGAGCAGAATGCGATACCGCAGCATCGGACGCCCGAGGGTGGTAAAAGGAGAGCACGATATGGACAGCTCGGAGAATGTCAGATACCGTGGCATCTTGAGTTGTCCCCATCGCCGCCGCGGCAAGATGGCGGGACGCGTCGGCGAGCTTGGCGGCGGCGTCCAAATCTCTTGGCGTCCCGGCGAATCCGCGGGCGCTGTCCGCGAACGCCTTGGCAGTGGCGGCCAAGGCGGTGTCCCGAAGGTCCTCCGCGAGAAGCACCGCCACGAGCCCGAGCGTCCGAGCGCTGAGTGGCACGGACAGGTCGTCACCGGGAAGAAATGTGGCCGGCTGCAGCGCTGCGTTGTAGGCAGCGAGCTTGGTGACGAAGGTGGCCGCGTCAGCGAGCCGCGCCGCGGCGTCCGGATCCTCCGGCGAGTCGGCGAACGCGCGAGCGGAGTCGGCGGTGGCCTTTGCGAAGGCGGCGGCCGCGTCGGCGAGCCTCGCCGCGGTGCCGGTGTCGCCCGCCGAGGCCGCGAAGGCGGTAGCCGAGTCGGCGAGCGCCTCCGCCAGGTCGCGGCCATGCTGGACGCCAGCGAGAGCTGTGGCCGCGGCGGCCAACTGCTCGGCGTGGTGCGCCCGGAGCAGAGGCGTGGTGGACGCCATTGGCTTCTCCTCTGTCTTAGCTCTTAGGGTTTAGGGATTGAAAGGGGTGGCTGGATTGGGGAATGGAGGAGGGGGGGGATTGAAGGGGGGATTTGTTTGCCGAGGGCAGGGAGGGAGGGAGGGAGGGGAGTAGGCGGCCGGGGGGATTTCAGTTGGCGAGGTGGAGCGCCGGCGCGCGTGCAGAGGTTTAGTTTGTTTTCCTTTGGGGATCGCCGATTTGCCTGATTGGGTAGTCAGGTGCCCCCTGCCTTCGAGAGGCTTCTGTTCCTCTGAATACCCCAATCCGGCAACCACTGCATTTCTCTGAAACTCTTCAATGGCCAACTGCCGCGACTTCTGTCTCTTAAGTCACTGAACATTGTGTATGCGACTGATTAGACAATATGCTCTTCTCTCCTTCAGACGCCGCAGGCTGTGAAAGCAACATGGAAACTTCATAATGTTCAGATAATCCGTGTCTGTATGCAGAGACTGCCTAGCAGCATAGCTGATGAAGATGTTTGAGAAATTGGAGATAAGATGCCATCCTTTGTGAGACTGACTGCGGGGAAGTCTAGTTCGTGTGTTCTTGGTCTTGCCTGGGCTGCCATTTCTTCTTGAAATGGGCTGTAGACCTTAGCTGTCTTGTTGGGCCAGACCTTAGCCTCCTTCACTCCGAGAAAATAGATTTTTCTTACATAACCTTCTATCATTTGATATTCCTAAGCAGCAATACTTGAACGATTGAAATTATATCCGAGCAACAATGCAAACAAGCAGCAACACCATGTGGAAGGACATGCACATGCTAAATTGCTAATTCTGTAGTACGCTTGGTGTATCGGTTGCGTGTCGTTTCAGCGTTGTGCTAAAATGCTAATGTTTGCATCAGTACTGTGTATATACCATACATATTCTGTATCAGTAGTTCAGTACAGTTATGCTTGCACATATAGTTCATATACGAATTTCTGGATTTTTTTTTCTTGCTTTCGGTCGTTTTTATTTGGCCTGAGATTGACCTATGCTGTATCGGCATCCAGTTGCAAACCATAAGACCTCAACTTGTTTGGATTTGATTCTTCATCGTCCAAACTAATATCTTCCCCATCAGGTGTAATCTGTACTAAGGACTCCATATCCCAGAATGGATTTGGTTTCAGGTTTTCAAACAATATCTGCTGCTTGGGGTTTGGTGGGAAAGTCTTCATAGTTTTCTCGACCTGGAATCGCTCATCTACCGCCAATCCCCGGTGCTAATGCAGGTGTGATAGATATGTCATTGTCCATGTTAGAGTATATTTGGTAGGCTAGGATAGTCCATAATGTGTAGATAATCCAGCAGTAGATGATCTTTTCTAAAGCATTCTGCCTTTCCTTCTCTTTGACTTCTGCAATCCCCCTGTAGTTCAATTAGCTTATCATCAGTTAGTGCATTTCTTGAGTGTTGATGGATGGGATATGGGATTATGGTAACATCCATTTTGACATGCTTTTGTATACATGCTAGCCACGTTTATGTTCTTTTTTTCCCTTTTTTCATTATATGTAGCTAAATTACAGTTTCTTGAAATAAATCAGAGACATTTTGTTTAAAATTGTGGGAATAGAAGTGTATCACAGGTAGTTGCCTAATCAAGTTTACATCTTATCGTAAAACATGATGCACGGAACAACAGATGTGATAATTGAGTACTTGAAAGTTCATACAAAATCAGAAGACCTACTTGTAGAGGAGGTTTCCTTTTGGGCATCTTTCTCTGAATGCAGATTTTCGAGTTGCTGATCAACTGTTGCAGGCAGCAGGTGAGGGTGTGATTGTAATATTTGGACCAGAAGTTGACAGCTTGGAGATGCAAATCTAAGTGGAGCAAGTCGTCTGTATCCATCACCAGATTCCGTTTTTTATTTAACCCTGAAGGTCCTTGTACGGCAACCATCAATCTGGAATCCAGCTTTAGAATGCATGCTACAAGGAAACCCCTGCAGAAGCAAAGGCAGAACAACAAGCCATCATCCACTTGACCCAGGATAGAATAGCTTTGAACATGAAATGGGAGATACAATGCTCCTATGTAATACAGCATCATGGTATAAACAGTAAAGTAGCACACAGCTGCACAGTAAAGTAGGGCCTTAATGAACATCCGGGCTGAGCAGAACAGTTGAAACATAAGGATAAAATGCAACAATCTATTATCAGGTGTAAAGGAAAAACTTCACATCACTGAGAAAATCAACTACACATTGGGCACAACTAATTTCAGTAGCAAGGCATCAGAATTTAGTGCATAAGCCCACCAAAATGTCGATGATGTAAGTACCTGACAGAAACAGAAGTTTCTACAAATCTATGAAAAAGGTTGGCATGCTACGACAAGCATCATGAACAGTTAAAATCTTCGCAACCCGAATATCAAAATGCCATGGCAGTACTTTGAACTGCATGCCAACTGCCAAGTTCGAATAAAGTGTAAATATCTTTTGTCCAAGTGAACAAAGTACACTGAACAACCCTAAACACTGTAGTGTATAGCCGTACCACTCAATAAAAGCATGCTAAAAATTGTTATAAGAGTGGAAGGGCCAATAGCGCACAAACCTCATACAAGATGTCTCTGATTGGCACTACACATCAGCAGAGCAAAGAGCACTGAATTATGCTCGCCTTATTCTGATTGGCACTACACAATAGCAAAGCAACCAAATTACAAGTAAGGGCATGCTTAGACGTGCTGGGAAACTAAGCAAGCATTTCCGAAAAAAGAAAGAGTTCCAGGATCCCCTTACTAAGTTGAGCTGATTGTGTGGTATACAGCCACAAAACACTGGCATTCACAACACTGTGAAATGCTAAAAGCTATAGCACAAGACCTGATTACATCATTTCCCTCAGCTCAGGGAGGTCACAAGCACCAAAACCGTCCAGTAAGAAGGTAACAATATAATAATTGATAGGGGCGGAGAAACAAAATTCATGCACACGTCCTGCAACAGCCCAAGGCATCCCAGTTCTCAAAAGACAGGAGTAAACTCCATGGGGCGATAAGCTTGTGTGGGTTCGGACAATCAACACCGCAGCACCCAGATACGTTGCCATGACACGTTCTTTGTCATTGAGTTGCTTATGCACTGCAACAAAGAACGGAATTATACGCTGAGTAGTGAGCAAGGCAAAACAATATGGTGACTGTAATGTAGAAGCTGTAGAATATATACCAGCAGCTTCAGTTGAATGTGATTCAGGGGCTACCCTTATATCTACCTGCAGAAAGTTAGATTCAGAGAACCATCTAAATTATACCATCAAATTACAAATGATAGATAGCAAACAGCCATACACACAAAAAGAAGCAATTTATCTACCATGTTGACCAAAAAAACAAACTAAGCTTCCTAAATCCTAATCCATACAGCAGATATACATGAGCTGGTAAACAGTCCAATTGCCTAGGAGTGTACAGCATGCATGTACCAAACAAAGGTATAAGAGCGTGCAGAATGGTAGACATTTCAGGAACATGTACCATATCTGAAAATGCACCAAACAACAAGACTAATCCTTTCTGACAAAATACTATGTTTATTCACAGATTACTAGGAGGATCAGTGGATGACTGGTGTCTCCTGACGCCGGATATGAAGATATGATCGTCACCAAGATGTGCTCCTGGTAGCTCCCAGCTGCTGTCAGGGCATCAGGAGGAAAGTGAGCTGCGCTGGCAGAAGGGTTTTGAGTAGAGTGAGGTTGGTGTTTAGCTGTTTTTTTTTTTAATGAGGTAAGTCGTGTAAGGATGAAAAAAGTGTGGTGGTGTGAGCCCAGTTTGGAACAAATCTGTTGTAAAACAGAATTGAAACCTGATGGTCCCTGTTATAATGCATACAGGCTGGGGAATCCTTTCCCTGGAACTCTAAAAAATCACAGAGTACTAGAACTTGATAAACTGGACAGTATATCAAAATCTGATTGCTCTCTCAAATAACAGTAATGAATTCTTTGCCATAAGGCCTACACTGGTATCATACCTTGTAACGAGGAGGGAGACTCTGTATGAGCTTCACGTGGATGCAAAGGCCAATAACAGTTGCCATGCTGCAGTGCTCCACTGTTGGGGTGAAAGTAACCCTGATGCAAAGCATATACAAGTCCTCAAGAGTGAGTTTCGTTGAAAATCCTGAACTGCAGCATCCAAATGAACAAACCTAAATATGAGAACCTACTTGACATGATTACTCTCATCATTGAGTTCAACTGAGTCTTCAGTTACAACATTTAGCTGTTCCAATGAGTATGTATGCTCTGGATCCTTTATATCTCTAATGTGATGTAAGAACGTTAAGGGCCACGACAGAACATCTAGAATATAAAACTTCAGATACATGGTATAACAGAAAAATGATCTTCGTTACATTCATATTAGGAAAAATCATAAAGAAGGATATCAAATATTTCCAGCTGGTCTATAGGCTCCACTGCATTTTCATCTGTGATCTCTGGTGCCTGGCGTACATGTCTTTCTTTTTTCTCATGGATTACAGGGTTAGCATTTATCAACCCCACAATGATTTCTACGAAGCACAATGCACTAACTATAGATAACAATGACAAACTCCTGCAAGTCAAAAGGCATGAAAATGTGTTAAGAACATATACATATGTTCTCACGAAACTGCACACTGAAACTCAGTTTTCTAAATGGGAAACGCAACCTAGTTATACTGAAAAATGTTTGTAGGGAATATTAATTTTGCAGACTGCACTTTGAACTCACCCATTTGTTGTAATCCTGCAAAATAATGGTTTGTTGTTAATTGCTAATGCAAACTAGCCCCTTGGAAGATAGTTACAAATAAAATATCCCCCTTTTGAACAGTACTCTAGGAACTCATGGTAGGCTGATGAAACTTAAACAAAACAATGACTAATACTAGTAAGTTTGGTCTAGAAATTACCATAGCCAATTTAGTTGAATCTCAAAAGTGGCACACCATGCGTCGAGGTCAATCCTCGCTATTACTGCTAGTACTGGCCAAACGCCACCCAACAAAGTAGCACAAAGGGAACAAGGGCCTTGTAAACCAGTCACCAAATTAACCCAATCAACTACTCCCCTAATTGCTCGAGCACTAAACGTACAAGCAAGTGACCCAGTGAGCTCGAGTTCTTCATTTGTCTCGTAGGAGACAAACAGCCCAAAGCAGTTCCCAAACATAACATTCGAAGACGATCTGAGAGACACGGTTATCCGCAGGGACTACGGTAAGCGGCTGTTTCCCAGACCTCCCTCCTGCTTCCGGCCAGGAGCAGGTACCAGGTGCTGCGCCTGCGCGTAGGAGCCCCCACACCGAGCTTCCAAGCATGGAGCTGGTGACGGGGATCTGGGAGGGGAAAGAAGAGAGAGGCGAGGAGCTTTACCAGAGGGGACAACAGCCGCCGGAAGGGAATGCCCGAGGCCCGACCCGATGGCGACGGCTCTCTTCTGTTGTGTACTTTCGCGTGTGCTTTGAGAAATTGAGAGAGTGGCACGCGGCATTAGGCCACGGGCCGACACGAGAAACTAAAAGGCCTGTGTGGCGCATGTAACCCATTAAGCCCAGCCCAGAAATTTTGGATGGCATTTTATCTCCCGCTCTTGCAGCTAATTTTGGATGGCATTTTATGGCTCCAATTAATTTCTCCGACGCCTTCCTAAGGGCAGTCCCAACCCGTAGAGTCTATGGGTAGTTTCTATGTCGCCACATAAGCAAGAAATCACTATAGAAACTACACTCCACAACCCATGATTTCTTGATGTGGATTGTTAATAAATGCATCATCTCTCCTCTCTACCAATCATATTTACTCTTTATCTATCATGAATAAACCATCATCTTCCCAATGCAAAGTTTGGTAGTGTCTAGTGCATAGGTTCTCGTGTAGACATTGGGTCTCATGCAAGGCCCAGTTTCTTCCTCTCTCTACTCTCTTTCTTATTTAATACGGTGCCACATAAGCTAAAAGTCCTACGTGGCAATCTAATTAATGCTATGGAAACTATCCTAGTTGGAGGGTTGAGCTCCGCAACCCTCCCCAATCTTCCCTTGTCTTGTCGCTTGTCCCTTTACAGAACTTCGGTCTTCAGTGTTCAGGCTTGCTTTCACTTACTTCTCCCCCGCTGGAAGAGCAAGGGGATGTTTGGATTAAGTATTAAAGTCCACATCGAATGTTTGGATACTAATTAGAAGGACTAAACGTATGGCTATAATTACAGAAGTTGTGATTAATTAGCGAGAAAAATCTATTAAAAATAATTAATCTATCATTAGCACATGTTTCTATAGCATCACGTTGTCAAATCATAGACTAGATATACTCAATAAATTATCTAGCAAATTAAACCCAATCTGTGCAATTAGTTTTATAATTAATATCTGTAATGTTTTAAATTAGTGTCCAGATATTTGATGCGACGGTGTCTGCAGTTGGATCAGGTGGAGCGTGAAATGCGAGTTATGAACAAGGCTTTTTTCCCGACCGGTAACCCCAAACTGCCGCCCACCAGTAGCTGTTTACCGGACCGGTTTGACCGGTAACCGCCCCAAACCGGTGGAATTCAAATTCTCAAATTTGAAACTAGTGTAATCGGTTGCGACCGGTTTACCGGTCGGTTTGACTGGTTTACCGGACCGGTTTGACCGGTTACAGACGCATGGAAAAAAGAAATTTATTAAAAAAAATTGCATGAGCTATGCACATATTAATGTAAAATTCCACAGCAAAGTAATAATTTATAATTATGCATACAAATCGGTGGGGTGTTAACTGTGTGTAGGAGTTGATGGGCCTTCACGGGTCGCGCCTGTTTTTTCTTTTTCTTTTTATTTAACTTTGAATTTCCGCAAACAGTACTAAACGAATGAATATTTGAAAAAATTTCACCATTACATTTGTCGCAGCTTGAAGTACTTTTAGGATTTTTTTGATTTTTTTCGAATTTTTTATTTTTTGAATTCAAATTTAAAAATTTTGAATTGAGCCGGTTTGTAACCGACCGGAACCGGAACCGGTACGGTCCGGACCTGGTTACACCGGTAACCACGGTTTCCGGACCGGTTCCGGTCGGGATTTTTAACCCTGGTTCTGAACCGCGTACAATGCAGAACTTCCTGTTCAGAGACATTGCTAGTGTTGCTCAAAATAGAGAGAGAGACACTGCTAGTGTCTTCAAGAAATGCACGCAGGTCTCCTCCAAATCTGCCCCCCTTGCCAATCTTGAGCTCCTCCTCACGGCGAGGAAACGGTTAGTCCTCGCGAGAATAAAACCCCCGGCCGCCGGCGAGGCGCTCCACGCCTCCACCTTCCCCCCAAGCCCCAACCCCAACCCCATCCGGAATTCCACCCAACCGAATCCCGTCCCATCTCCTTCATCCGGCCTCCTCCCCTCCCCCTCCTCTCCCTCCCGCACCAGCCGCCATGTCGGAGACGCCTCTTCTCCAGGCCATCGGAGGCGAGGAGTCGGCCGCGGTGGCCGGGGACCAGTTCCGCGGCAGCGCCTCGGACGCCGGGGAGAGGACCCCCCGAAGCCCAAGCTGCCCGCTCCTTCGGATGTCAAGAAGCCGCAGGGAGATTCCTTGGAGCCGCGCCGGGCGCTCGAGACGGACGAGAAGCCCGAGAAGGCGGGGCCTCCGAGTGTGAAGATGCCGGAGAAGCTGCCGCTCGAGGACCTCCCGTCGCTGACCGCAGACGTCCTCCGAGCGGCTCGGGCACAGGCTTCCCTCGAATCCCTGATGCAAGATTCGAAAAGTTTCGTGGACTCTGCTGCCGCCTCATCCTTGGCCGCCGAAGCCGCCTCCTTCTCGAAGGCCGTCCATGAGTTCGGCGCCGGAAGGGACAAGAAGAAGAGAATCGCCGACACCGAACTCGGCAAGACAGGCAGGATCCTTAGCGCCGCAGCTCTCCGGGCACCTGCTTCGGAGGCCGCCCTGGCCGCAGTCGCCATCAAGATGACTGAAGAATCTTTTGACATCCTGCTCTCCGAAGATCGGAAGCCGGCGGCGCGTGATTGCTCGTGCCGGCTGGCCTGCGTGGCTGGAGAGGCTGCGGGCGGCCGTCTCGGTCCCGGAGCCGACTCTTCCTGTTCATCTCAGGCGGCAGGTAAATTTCGAGTCTGCGTTCTTTTCTGCAACTAGCACTTGGACCTACTCCATAGTGATGCCTTCATAGTGATTATTGCTGGTAAAGTGGTAAATGTTCGAGCTATTGTGAATTGCGCAGTAAAACTTTGTGGTGCGTGCTGAACTGTTGGTAGTTTTCGGCTGAGGTACTAGTCTTTGCGTAGGATCAAATCAGTGCAATTTTACTTAAGACAAATCACAATTCAGAACAACGCTAAGATGCTAGGTTGCTCCCTGTTACCCTACTGTGCATCACATTTTTTTCCATTAGCTGACACTGCGTGCCGCCATCCAGATCAAATACGAGTCTCTGGGCATCCTGGTCTCCGAGGAAGAAGATCAGGAGCCGGCAGTGGGATACTGCTCATGCGGCTTGTGCCGGTGTGCGTGCTGGCCAGCGTGGCTGGAGTGGCTGCGGGCGGTCGTCTCAGGCCCGGAGCCGATTCTTCCTATTCAACGCAGGCGACAGGTAAAATTGCTTCCACTATGTTCTTTTCTGCAACTTCCATCTATTGCCGTGGGTTAGTTTCGTTGAGTGCTGATACTTCTATTCTTGATGATGCATTCACAAGTGCAAATTTTCCTAATTGTTCATTAAATACAAACAACTGCGTAGGATCAAATCAGAATGATAGGGTGCTAGCCATGACACACTCAGCCCATGGAACAATTGATTTTGCCATTGCCAAAATGGACCTCGTTTTTACAAATTTTGTAATTGTCTACTGCAACTTTTGGAGCTATTGTGATATACAACTTGACATTTCCATTGTCTCTGTTGCCTTTTCAACTGATCTGTGTTTGTTGCATATGCTTCTTGATTGTCGGAGGGAAGAAACTTTAGCAAAGCTAGGCAGAGATAACACAGAAATTTCCTCTATTTCTCCTTTACATTATTACTATGACCATCTCAATCAACTGCAGCGCTGCATCCATGATACATTTTTCCCATATAGTTGTTAGATTCAGTAACTTCCGTAGAAGTTTTGTGAGGCGAAAACCAGGACTGCATTCTTGTCTGACGAAAGTACAACTATCTCATGAACAAGTCCAGTGTAACCTGAATCCTTGAGCTGTTTTATACTTGTGATAAGCCATAGAACCAAGGAGCATAGCCTTTTCACTTCAAATGGCCCAACTGGCAGACAAGCAAAAGATCCACCTTGGTTCAAATGTGCCACAGTTGTGTGGTTTTATGGTGGGGTTCCCACTCAAAAAACTGGGCTAGCACTTGTCCTTTTATTTTTCACTTCTAGTAAAAATCATGGCAATCTTTTGCCGTGATTTTGGTAAAGAACTTTTGTGGTAGGCCCTAATTTCGATTTTTTGGTTGGAGGGTGCTGACTCTTTGATCATGGATTCATGTGTGATATTGCATAGTAATTTTTCATCAAACAAGAACTTGCCTAGGATCAAATCATAACAATGCTAAGTCTAGGTGGTGCCACTACTTGTATGCTACTGATTGCCGTGCATCACACCTTGCTGCACATTTTTTCCACTCGCTGACACTCCACCCTGGCAAAACAAAAATGCAGGAGAAGCTGATGGACAAGCGTCAGGTGCTGTTTGGGGTTGTCCTGGCGGCGCCTGTGGCCCTGCTGACTTCGGCCGCAGCCACGAACATCTTCCCATTGGGCGCCGCTCCATGGATTGCTGGAGGCACTGCCTTGGTCTGGGTCGCGGTCAGCGCTGCTATTGTCGCCAACCAGTACGGCGAGACGGTGTTCGAGTTGCAGGCCGCGAGCTGCCTGGGCCGGCTCGGCGTCATGGCCGTGGCGGTGCTCTTCTGCATCTACGTCTTCTTTGCTTTCTTCCCGTCTGTCACCATCGTGCTGGTCCTCCTGGTGGCCTGTGCCGTCGCTTTGCACGGGTGCTTATGCATTGTGGTAAGTCGATCGGATTCTCTGCAAGCTAATCTGCTGGTGCTGGAATAGTAAGACTAAGACTGTCCTTTTGGAACTGGTACTAATGCCTATATATATTTTCATGCAATGTGTTGGATTGCAGGGTCGCCTTCGAGGTGATGATGATCAGAGTTCAGCCAGCAGTGGAGGCACCGAGGAGACGGGTTGCGTGTGCAGCGAATGCAGGTGCTGCGGATGCCGGATGGAAGTATAGATCTGCTGGGTCTTGGGCGGGCGTCGCGTGATGCCAATTGGCAGTCATCGACGGTTAGCTGACGGCTAATGAACTTGGTGTGCTGACTGTTAAAGGCACAGAGTGAACAGAACATGCTATTCTGTAGTGCGCTTGGTGTATCGTCGGTTGCGTCTCGTGTTTCAGCTAGTTGTGCTAAATGCTAATGCTTGCATGAATGTGTACAGTTATCCTTGTTAATATAGTTCATTCATTATACACGAATATTTGTGTGTCCTGTGGGGCTAATAGCACTGTAATAATTGCTGAGGTGCACAGCAGCTGCAAGTATCGTCATCGTGCGATTAGCAGTTGGGGTACGTCCTGCCGCGCTGCTGGAGAGAGAAGTGGCCAATGGCCCGGCCTCCATTTTCACTCTTTTTTTTTTCCTTCTAACCACGCATTATAACAAACAAATTGCATACTGTCACCTCGGGAAAACAGAATTAAAGGTTACCCGAGTTGCGTGCGTACACGTGATAGCTTTTGGTATGTCTCTGCTTCGGAGGTCCCTCTGCTTCCGTGTCGGTACGCAGTCCCTAGTCGAGTCCGATTCGTTTGCTGTTGGTGGCCTTGTGAATCCGAGCCGGTACACCGTTAGCCATGCCTGAATCCATAAAAAGGCCAAGGCCAAACCCCATCGCAGCCTGCCTTGTTCTTGCAACGAAATAAACGATAAAAAATATCCCGATTTGTACGTGCCAGCCGGTTTTCTGCCGCACGTTCAGTGTGTCAATCAATCGACAGCCATGGGTGATGCGATGCTCCTCAACATGATGATGTGTGACAACAACGGCAGGCACTCATCGAGAGACGACCACTACTACGACCTGTCACCACCCACGAGAAGAACCATTAGCCCCGCGTGGAAGCTCTTCCTGAGGGTAATTTGCAGGCTTCTCTCTCATTAATTTTTATTAAATTCATCAATTCTTTTCACACGACGATCGAAAAGCAAACAAGTTTGTTTCTACATGGCAGGCCTCTGGAGTTGCCTGTGGCATCGTGATGGTGGCTGTTACCATTACGTCTAAAGAATTGGATCTCGTCATGAAGGGGATATGTTTGGTTGCGAGTCTCATCGTGCCAGTGGTGTCATTTGGTATCACACAAGACCCCGTAGGTTGATGCTTACCTAGAACAGGTTGCGCTTGGGCTGGATCACGGAAAAGTGTAACCTTGTTGGGTAGTTGTTGCACTTGTATTTCCCAGTGGCGGCGTTTGTATTCCTCCCCTAACCCAGAGTCCTACTTTGAGTCGTTGCAATTTGTTATACGTAGTACTACCTCCGTATCGAAATATTTGTCGGCACTGACCTTTTTCACAAACTTTGACCATTCGTTTTATTCAAAAAATTGTTGAAAAATACAAAAGATAAGTCAAACTCAAAATTCATTTGATGATAAAGTAGGTCATAAATAAAATAATTGATATTTGTATAATTTTTTGAATAGGACGAATGATCAAACGTTACGAAAAAAGTCAATGGCGACAACTATTTCGATACGGAGGGAGTATCTTTCTCGAACGAGCAATTTGCTGAATTGCTCTGTTGCGATTACACCCATGCTGGTGTGTGCGTCGCGGTGCTGATGTGTGTGCAACTCGATTGTTGGTTGGCCTCGGCCATAACTGCAACTCGAAAAATAGATTTAATATAATTATAATAATTAAAATCTTTACACGAGTTGTGAATTTGTGATGGCTTTGGTTGGTCTCGTTCCGTTCCATATCGGGGTACACTAGTCCCGAGTCGAGTCTAGTTATTTGGTTGCTGGTGGTCGTGTGTCGTGAATCCGAGGCGGTATAGCGTTAGCCGTACGTGCCAGATGAATACATAAAAGCTAGGCCAAGACGGAGGGCCACCACGCGCGCGCGCAACCAAACTCTCAAAAAAACTCTGAAATCCCGATGGACCGGCCCGTTTTTTCCGGCCATCTGCAAACCGCCGCTGTACGGCCGCCATGTGTGACGCGACGATGTTCGTAATGGACATGATGATGGGCCACAACAACGCCGGGTACTCATCCACATACGACGACTACCGCGATCTATCGCCCGGGAGCGGAAGAATCAGCCCGCCCTGGAAGCTATTCAAGAGGGTAATACAATTTGCAGTGCCCTCTCACTTAATTTCAAATTTATTTCTCATCACACGAGGAAGATTGTATAACTAACTGTAGGTTATCGGTTTAGAGAAACATTTTATGTAGGTTATCAGTTCAGAGAAACATTTTGCACGCTTTTTAACTTTTTACCCTTCCTTTTGCAGGCCTTTGGAGTTGCCTGCGGCATTGTCATGGTCGCTGTTACCATTATGACGAAAGATCTAGATCTCGCCATGAGGGCATTGTGTTTCGTTATAAGCCTATGCATGCCACTTATAGCATTTGGTGTAACACAAGACCCCTAATTTGATGCTTTAGACCAGGTTACATCTAGAAATCTGGGACCATACACAAAGACCTACTGTATTCCATTACGTAAGAAGTACACTTTACTCTTTATATTATATTATTATTTATGATTATAAATATATGATTATTAGAGAGTACATGTAATTACAAATCTAACACATCCAAGTTTGGATTGTAAAAGTTAAAAATTGTTAGCTAAATTATTAGTCAAAGATGATAAATTTGAATCTTAATATACATGCGCGCTTTATAAACAAGGAAGGAGGACGTATAATAACGTAATGGAGGTTGCATTGTACTTCCTCCGTTCCAAATTATAGGTCGTTTTGGATTTTTTAGGTTTATAGATTTTGCTATGAGTTTAGACATAGCGTTTATCTAGGTACATAAAAAATGATGAACCTAAAAAATTCAAAACGACCTATAATTTAAAACAGATATAGTAGAATTTAAAAAGTCAGTTTGTCTACAATCACCTATCGTATACCGATAGAATCATATTTATTCTAAGTCAACCGAATCGTATTTTCATTCAGTGGCAACGCGGCGGCATTCAGCGATGGGCCGACACAAGGCTGCAACCTGTAGCCCAGCAAAACAGAAAACGCTCCTGTGGCATATGCGGCCCATTTAAAGCGGAAAACGCGGCTCAGCCCAAAAAGACGGCACACAACGACAGTGAGGCTTCCCTTTGCAGTTGCAGAATGCAGATCAGCAGATAATTTTGGATGGCTCGAATTTCTCCGACGTCTTCCTAAGCTCCGCAGCCTCCCCGACTCCGGCCGGCTGAAAGTGGGCGGGAGACGGGACGGCGGGAGTCACCTCCATGGCCTCGGCCGCGACCCTCCCCAAGCTTCAGACGAGGCCAAGATGCCACAGCTACTTTCAGGTCCCACTCTCGCACTCTCCCTCGTCAAGGTTCAGTTCATCAGTTGCCCTGTCGATTACTTCCAACAATGGCTCTAGCCCTAGGGTCAGGGTGCGAGCACTCATCTCGGCGTTATGAACCCTTAGGTGATCGACACAGTTCGTAGTACCCACATCAAGATCTGCGGTGCCTCCAAGTGCCGGTTACCTGCTCAGGGGTAATCTGAACATTTCCCCCCTTTGTGGCTTGTCATTTTCACAGTTTCAGTCTTCAATGTTCAGGCTTGGTTTCACAGGTTGCTTGTTTCCAGTGGAGGAACAAGTTCGAGACGCACATTCCATGCGGTGTCTGCAGTTGGATCAGGTGAATTGCGAGTTCTGTTACTGCGTAGTACAATGCAGAAGCATATTGTCTGATCGATTCCATAACGTTCAGAGAGACTACTGTGCCGACCTTACTGTTCAGAGTTTTACATAGCTAAAGCTTCGAGAAATGCACGCAGGTCGGGACTCGTCGGTCACCGAGGCCGAGAGGAAGAGCGACCTGTCGCTGGAGAACGTCAAGACGTCCATCGTGTCCCGCGATGATGAAACCATCAATGTGAGCTCGCCAACTCGGTTAAGGCATGTTAAAGCCGTCCAAATCTGCAACTGTTTCAGTTTGATCCGGCCATGTCAATTCTTCATTTCTCTGCAGGTACGAGTGCAGTTGCCTGGGAAGGCAACACAGAAGGTATTTGATGAAGCCCTGACAATCTTGGCTCGTGATGCGCCGCCGGTTCCCGGTTTCAGAAAGTCCAAAGGAGGTACTGATCCTCATAAGTGCCCTCATGATCTCTCTTCTTGATATGATGACATTCTTGCTTGACATTTGCACCCATGGTTTCTTACAAGACTCATTTTGTATTTGCTTCCACGGAGTAACTCGAACTTTTCTAACTTTTTTTTTTCTTTTCCTCTGTATGGCCATTCGTTGGGTGTTTGAAGGGAAAACATCAAATGTAAGTGTCTGCAAACCGTTTTTTCTGTACCTGGCCCTTTTAATTGTACGGTTTCCCTTTTGTCTCACGCATGCATTCGCTTGAAGTTCCCCAGTGCATAACAATTTAAGACCGTTTTGTCAGTCTTCAAAGCATGAGATGCTCTTTGAGATGCACCGTCCTCTCTTTCTGAAACAAAAGCACATACTATTGTTTCAATCAACTTCAATCAAACATGAGTACACGCAGCTGTTGGGTTGGCAACTATATTTCAACCGCTAGTGTCGGCTACTAATTGAGATCAACTACTGATACGGCCTGATAGAAAGTGCAATCCCAAGCTTGCACTGCAGAATCTTGTTGTCTCTAGTCCTTCAGCAACCACCGAACACAGCTAATGATTTGCTGTCTTCAGATACCCAGCAGCATCCTCCTGCAGATGCTTGGCAGAAGCCGGGTCACCAAGTTCGTCCTTCAGGAGATACTGAGCATCACAATTGAAGAATTTGTCAAGAAGGTGAAAGCCAATCCAGATAACATTTTGCAAAATTTATCCTGTATATATATTTGGTAGCCTGGTAAGTAAGATTCTGACTTGCTGCTGATTCAGGAAAACCTCAAGGTGAACCCAGAGATCAAGACGACCCAGACCGAAGACGAGATGGAGTCATCGTTCACGCCAGGTTCAGCGTTCGGGTTCAATGTTATCATGCAGCTAGAGAAATCTGATTCTGATGAGGGTTCGGAGGAGCAATCTGACTCCTCAGATTAGAAAGAACTGGCCTGCATCACTGCATGTATTTATCACTCGCATGTGCTCTCTCTTATGAATGAATGTACTGATTGGAAAGTCGTTGCAACTGTTTTGATTATGCAAGTTGCAACTGGGACATTTCTGAAGATATCAATAGCCGCACTGAACAATGAACACACAGAGCACGTATGCTTCAGAGCCTGTTGCAAATATCATTAGAACTGAAGAAAATGTGCATGGGGAGTCCCATGCCAACAATGAGGTACTGCATTTCCAGCTTTCTGCACACCATAACGAAATCTTATCCACTTTGTCTGGAGTATCATCCGTTGACACCTTGGCTTCCAACTACCCGATCAATCATTCATTCATTCGGGCCGGGGTGCCCCCACATCCCAAGGTTCACACTCCCCCACATCGCCAGTGACCTGCCAACTGCACATATTATTCCTTCTTTTTTTCCCAGAGAAAATCAGCTGCATACATTCTAGGTGAGGAAAAAGACCCTAAAACATCTACAACCCTGACTCCATGGTCCACAAGAATTCCCTGTCATGACTCATGACAGTGTTTTGCAACTTCCTGACACTATAATATTTCAATTCCAGTGCTGAAATGTTCACTTCATGGATAGTAGCCACATCATTTTACCAGAAAGAAGTCATTTCATTAAGTTATATGATTGGACTGAGGACCTGGGATGATTTGGACTACCACCTTATTCTCCATATTCCTATCACGATTTCAGCATATACATTTTTAATGAATAGTGACACTTTCAATGCTTAACTCCCAACCATCAGAACTGCTAGATCACAAATAGTTACTATAATGTTTGAAAATATAATCCACAGCATGTGGTAACTTTCCTTTTTAGTCTGAGCAGGGCTTAGAGCCACACCAGCCTAGCTGTCAGGAATAATATACAGTACAATTTTTGAAGCATTGTGAATGCAGACACTTTGCTTATTTAGAGAATGATTCTAGCATGCATTGGGTTCTCAACCCCCTAATCTGCGCTCTTTCTTCTTGTTTTTATCATTCTTTCTGCAATGAATTAATTGATGATTTGGCAGATAAATTAGCCAAGGAGGATTAGGTACCAACTTATTAATATATGTATGATCATTGGTTCAGTCTTCAAACAAATGATTATACGAGTAGTTGCATTATTTTCCTCAAAATAAAAAAAAGTGGGTGCGCTATTGCAAACCAGAAATATCTGCACAAAATTGTGTCATACAAGCTGGCTTAATTAGAATCAATAATAAAAATGGTGTTCAGTTGTAGAGGGTGACCAGTCGCAGTCCCCCAAGGTACAGCAACCTCTCGTTGAAATCGAACGCCATGGTGGTTTAACCACCCAAGTACACACATCAAATCTTGCCAACACAAAAGTTAAGGATCCCAGAGGAGGCAGGCACTACCATTGACTATGACGGTTGTTAGATACATAGGAGTAGCCTTTTTTGAGGCAGTCGATTACATTTTTCCCGGATTTTTTTTAAAGTAGCTTTGAATGTAGTTTTTTTTATATATATTAAAAAACCGAGCTCTGAATGTGATTAAAATTAAAAAGTGAATCATTTAGTAAGATAGAGCCATATGTTCCCACGACAAAAGGTAGCCAATGAGTACACTCTTATTCGTTGCTGTACTTGACATGCAACACGATTTGTCTTAAGCACCATAATATGGTGATGGACATTTTGGTTAGCAAAACAAGTACCCATTATATTGCTCCAGGGATCTAGCTACCGTGCTCAACAAGCATTTGTACCGTTACATTTACAATTTAATCCTATCTCTAAAAAAAATCACTTTCAATAAACAATACGCTTGCTTCTAATGAAGCTCTTACACATATACGTAGACGATGTTTAACAAAGAGTTAGTACTCTTTAACAAATACTTGCAAGCAACACAGGGACCCCTTCCTCACCTAACCACACGGCATGGGTGATGAAACCAGCTCCCCAAAAAAGCAGAAAAATAAAACAAAATAGAAAGGCAAAACGAACTGTACAATCATGACATCAGGAAGAACAAAACAAAAGGTGTTTAATCACACCCCTTGCCTAGTGCATGCCCAGAGTTATAACACAGTCACCTCTCACCTGTATTCCCAGCAGACAAGAGGCAACGGAAAGCTTGCAATGAAATTACTCATAGATTTTCATTGCACGAGAGGCGAGAGAGAAGAGGAGAGAGAACACAATGCCGTATCAGTATTCTCTTGGGAAAGAAGGAAAATATTTTTCAGAATTAAAGAGAAGGATTTTTCAGTATTAGCGTGTCAGTATCAACTCATCCGCCACTAGCGGGGGCCATGAGTGGAAGCTATCCATTGTCCACTAACCCCACAAACCCAATCACTCACTCATCATTGGACCCCATAAATAAACAAACGAACTGCAAAGCAAGGAGCAGAAAGAACTGCAGAAATAGGTAAAATAGCTTGGAATATTAGGATAATAAAAAAGGGGAAAGGCTATCTCATTTTAGTATATTTCTTCTCCCCTATTCCCTCTTCTTGTTCTTGGAGTTGTTGGTGTCCCCAGAGCTAAAAAGGCCCGCCTTTTGGCTCGTTCTCAGACTCACCACCTGCTCCAAGAAAAGCTTCCTGGGAGATGGCGCGCCCCGAGAAGGTCGCCGGCGATGGCTGCTCCGGCGGCGAAGGCCAGGTGGCGGTGGAGGTCGGCTTGGGCGTCGACGGCAAGGGGGTGATTGAGTGCCGGATATGCCAGGAGGAGGGCGAGGAGGACGCCATGGACTCACCCTGCGCCTGCGCTGGCACGCTCAAGGTGAGCGCTGTCCTCCGTTTCCCTCTCTCACCCGCTCTCCCTCTGTGCAAGTTTCTTTGTCTGGATGTTGATGAACCGAACCGCCGAACCGGCGTTAAGTGTAGTGGTTGGTAAATTCGAAATAGAAACATGTTGATTATCTGTTATGTTCTTCGTGGAGCAGGACAGATTTCAAGATGCAAGTTCTGTTCTGATTGAAGTTCTATTTGCACTTTTTTCAGGTCATTACGTTTTCCTTTCAAAAAATTATTTTGGTTATGTTGATGTTATGCTCATCCTGCTTCCTTCTTTTTGTTGAATTGTCTCGGTATTCTTTTACTGTGGACATCTCTAGTAGCTATAGGCCTGTCACTCCAGGAGTACCTAAGTGATTGTTTTATCGCCAAAATTAAACAGTGTCACAGTGTTTCATCTGTTCTGTTCGTTTGGCCTTCGTATTCAGAAGGTGCTCTACTATCCTCAGGAACATCATATAACCCATCCTCGGGATTGAATGAAGAAAGTGACCTAAAGGAACATCAACTGTTTGATTTTTCTAAACATTATCCTCAGGATTGAATGAATTCTAGAAAGAGCGTTTCTTTTTTGTAGTTGGAAACATTTTTTTTTCTCCAGACATGTACATTCATCCAAATTTTCAATCGCTAGATCATCCTTATTTTAATACATAGCCCCCTTTTCAGTCGCCCAATAAATCTTTCCTTCCTTTTTTTTTTGGAAACGATAAACTTCTTCCTCCTTGATTTTGTTGTACACGTGACTCAGGTGTACCTGTTGAAGAAAATGCTAACGGTATGTTGACCTATTGTTGTTGCCTTGTTGGTTGTATGCAGTTCGCCCACAGGAAATGCATACAGAGATGGTGCAACAAGAAGGGAAACATTACATGTGAAATCTGCAACCAGGTGGGTGTTTCTGTTATTCTGTTACAAGACCAAACGTTGCATTTTTTTCCCTTTCCTTTTCTTCTGTTTATGCCCTGTAGCATATCATTTCCAGATAATGCCATGCTACTTAGACCTTTGCAGCCTTTTCAGTCTACCGACTACTTGATTGTGATAGCTGTAGATCTAGCATATTTATAAGTTATCCAGTTTCAGGGTAACTGATTTTCATAAGAAACAAGGAAAATGGGAGAAAATGTATATGCTTCTTTGCTGCAATTGCTGAAGAAATTTTTCGATTTTTTTTTTTCAATCTGTCTGCAGGTTTACTCACCAAATTATGTCCTCCCTCCACCCAAATGTTGTTCAGATGAAATGGACATGGATCTTAGGTACTCATGGGATTCAATGCTTTATGCTTTCATCAATTTGCATGAATCAATTATTTCAAAACAAAAAGAAAATGTCAAATTCAGCTATTTCTGTGGGAGAGGCTTGTAGAATGTGATCCTATCATTTCATCTGGACTTAAAGCAGCACATTTGCTTCTCTCCAATTTTTCAATAGAAGAGATGTTTGTGTTCCAGTTTCTGGATATAATTGTAGTTATTCTGAATGCATGGTCTTTATTTTATTAACAGGCACAACTGGGTTGGAAGAATCGATACTCATGATTCTCATTTTTTAGCCATTGCCATCGCAGAGCAGCAGCTGCTGCAAGCTGAATTTGAGGATTGTGTATCCACAAATTCTAGTGGTGTCACATGCTGCCGAACCATTGCTTTAATTGTACGTCAAAGAAGCCCTTTCTTCATATGGCTTATCTTATTTGTGGTGGAAGGTGGAATAATATCGGCTTTACTGCAGTTGATGTTCCTTTTGCTTGTGCGTCATGTAATTGTCATTGTGAGGGATGTTAGCATGCTACAAGATGCAACAGTGTTGTTCAGTGTGAGTTCAACAAACCTATTCCATCATCACATTTTGCTATTAACATGCACTGCTAAGATGTTGTGGTCAGCTTCTGTTGGAGTGGTGTAATGCTGCATTATGCTATTAACATGTCCTGCTAAGACGATGTGATCTGTTCTATTGTAGTGTCATATTGCTGAAAACTAATTAATAGCATAATATAGCATTATACTCGAGATAAATTGCACTAGTGAGTGCAAAGGAATAGCAGATAGTCGAGATAAGTTTGATTAGCATGGATTTTCCCTGCTAGGCATTGATTACACATTTGTTTGATGTCTTGAGTCAGCTTGATTTGCACTGAACTGACTACAGTCCATAGTGGGCCTGAATTTTCATTTTCCATGTACATTATTTATACAGGACACTAAATCTTTTCTTTATTTCAGGCAACTCTTCAGTTTGCAGGATTTTTCTTCCTTGTTATGTAATAGCACGTTCTTGTTATGCTTTGCAACACCGGAGACGAAGACAGGTACACTTCCTTTCTCACCACCGGTACAGATACAATAGAAACTTATGGCCAACGTGTTCCAAATCTAGTAAAAGCTGCAGGGCTTATGAATGGCTTAGGGTAGTGGGTATATGAGCATTTTCATATCTGAATGCGAGCCATATTGTTCCATGCTACATGTAACCATCTTGACAAATCAGAAAAGGCAGGAGCTGCACTGTATTTAACAAGTTACCTTCAGCACTCTAATGTTCCTAAATCCTAAGATAGTATTCACTGCTGCCTAAATCCGTCTGCTTGGTTGAACCCCTCTTGTTCCATTCAAAATGTTATCGCTGCTCTCTTCTGTATGTAAAGATGCATGTTACTGTTTGTAGACATATATACATGTCCAATGTATTCCAAAAAGAAGGCGGTTTAACTTGTTGTATTGGCTATATATACAGGTGTAGGGACATATCTGAAGCTTGAAGAACACCAGGCGTACCAATTGAAACGCCATACTGGCTCCAGGCTACCAAGCATCCAACCCCACACCCCCCCGGAAGATAGGTAGAAGCTTGCAAAGAAGTAAAGCTTCCTGTCACTTGGAGCATCTGGTTTCTCTCCTGAAAACGTAGGCGGTTTAGGTCACGGAGTAGCGAGAAGAACAGCCCTCGTGAAGCTCAACTGTACATATGAGAACAAGGCCTTGTCACAGCTGCACAAGATGTAACCTCACACAATACGACTGCAAATAAAAAGGCAATGGCCCTTCAGTTTCTGAACCGGCCGTCGCTTCTCTGTGTAATGGTACCGTAGCTGTTTGTGATGCTGTATGAGTACAGAGATTTCTGAATCTGCCGTCGATTCCCGGGTCGCTTCCGCTTAGACCCTCCGTTGCGATCGCTGACAAAATACACCCGAGGGCGAGGCAGGCCACCAGGGACTTCTGCAAATCTTCATTACTCCCTCTGTTTCTTTGCATGTTTTTATCGTGCTCACACCCGATTACCTTGCTTAACAGCTGTTTTTTGCCACTGGCCTGACTTTTCGTGTGGTTTCCTGTTTCTTTGCATGTTTATCGTGCTCACACCTGAACTTGCTTAACAGCTGTTTTTGCCACTGGCCCTGCCTTTTCGTGTGGCGATATGCATTACACACTATCGACCTCCAGGCTCCAGGACTACTTCGCAATGATATGGTACTCAAATTGCAGCACTCAATGTGATCAGGTTGAGAAACTGCCGCCCAAAAGGCAATAAGCACAATCTCGTGCTTGTTCGTTCCAAAAAAAAAAGAAACTGCCGCCGCCGCCCAAAGGCAATGGTCCTTCAGTTTCAGACAGAATCCTCTCGCCGACGCCCAAAAATTGAAATCTTACAATGCTCATGACCTCTTCCTCTATAATCTCTACTAAAACAAAGGCACGCAGATCTCACAGTATTGTTCGAGGAATAATATAATAATGCTCACGTCTAAATGTGGAAATGCATATGCCGAAAGTGCATTCTTTTATCCTCCTTATTGAGGTAAAAACTCCAGAAAACAACTAGTACTACATCTAGTTTTCATGAATCACGGTGCTACCTGACTGTAACAGGATACATGTATGCCGGAAATAACACTACAGAAGCTTCTTGTACAAACATTTTGAGGTTCACAGATGTCACACAGAATTAGACGCACACCTCGCGTCAGCTGCAATTTGCTTGCGAAGTGCCAAATTCTGTAGGGTTTACCGAAACATCAACATGGAAAATGTTCAGATATTTATCGCAGGAACTCAGCTGTCTGATTTCACCGGCTTCACTTTCTCCTTGAGAAACTGCCGAATGTGCTCCCGCTTCCAGTTGTCAATCCTGCAAATTTCAGTTTGTTTTAGCTTTCCAGTAAATGAACCAATCAACAAATAGGAACACTGTTTTTACCATACATCATGTATGCTCGGTACACATTAAGAAAGATGCCAAATTATTCAGTACAACATCAACATCCATCGTCTATGGATAAATGATGTGACAAGGGAAAATTCAAGCTGCATTAGCAATGACCTCAACATACTACTGCAGCTCTATGAAGCACTCCAATACCAGTATACTAAGCATTTTTTATTGTCCATAGAGCTATATATTCAAATAGCAAATGGCATGCAGGCACAAATGCATCCGGTACATCTTTGCCTATTGTATCAGCCATCAGATTACTGCATGAACTATATGACATGATTGCATGAGGAAGGATGATGGGAAGCAGACAGCATATAAGTTCCACTGTGTAATGGGTTAAGAATTTAAGACAGGGTGATATGAAAATGGTACAGTCAGATACTTATTATAACACTTGTAAGAGAATCCAAGAATCTACATCACTTTTCCAGATAACTAGAGGCTGTTTTTAGTTAAGTGGAACTTGCCTTATGGTCTCCTTATGTTCGCCCTTGTCGTCAAGCATTATGAGCTTTGGTGGAGAACCATACGAATAACGGGCTTCCACATAAGGGAAGTCATCTTTATCCTCTTCGAGGAAGCCAACAACTTCTGGATAAAACACCAGCTTTCTCATGCACACCTCAATAATCGCACCGGAGAATGTTAGCTGCAATAGCCAATAGGCACCAGTCATATACTCCTACATCAGTGGAAATAAAGAACTCTTAACACTCATGCTCATCCTAAAAAGGACATCTATGGAGACTTTTCTACCAGCTATTCAGGACCTCTAACCTTGAAATTGCCTCGATATGGCTAAATAGCTATACCCCTTTCAAAAAAGGCTACATAATTAGCAATTCCTATAAGATCTAACCATTATTCACATAAATCAACTGTTATAAATTAAGCACAAAGAGAAAATATAATACAAGAAAGGCTAGCATATCAGACTAAAGGTAAAACAGTTGCCTTCTTGCAAGGATTCATGGGAATTCAAAATTGCCAGTTTATACCTTGCTGATTGAATCATCTGAATCCTCAGTGCAACATTTACGACAATCGTCCACCAGCTCTGCAGATAAACAGAATGCCGTTCAGATTGGAAACAGTCATATGACATAACACATCCTAAAAATGAAATCCACCCTTTGTTGCTTTTTTGCCAATATAAAGTGACTTAATCCTCAAACGAACAATAGATTCCATTCCAACACCACACTGATCTACAAATTCTGAGTGAAGGGCAAGTTTCAGATTTCTCCAGTCCAATAAGAGAAGTAAATATTATTGAACTCATAAAGTCTCCCACTAACCCAGGTGCACAGTTTATAACTAGTTACAGTCTTCTTCTAATAAAGTAAACATATCATCAGATTCAGCGAACAAATACTCATGTGGAAATTTCGCACGCACAGTACTTAGCACACATCATGATATCTTCTCGTGCTTTGAGATTTCTAATTGAGTTAGTATTGGACTATTGGTCCAAAACAAAAATCCTATCTCACCGTCCTCAATCCTAATTTGGTTTCCTAGGATTAAAAGCTCACAGCTGCAAGCAACGCAGAGGCACCCCGATCCAGATCACTATAGCAGATTCCACGCTCCTGACAAGCGAAACTGGGACAAATTCGCATCCGAAAAGCTCCTCGCTCCTACACCTTCCCGGTTCAGATCGCAAATCTCACGAGTAGGAGTAGCGCGTGAAAACCAGGCGCAGGGCAGAGGACGGCATGCCCGTACCTTGGTCCTTGACGAACTCGGAGAGGGCGTTGCAGTCGGAGCAGAGGGCGAGGCCGGTGAACCCCAGATCCTCGCACTCCCTCGCCCCTAGCCGCTCGGCGCCGCAGATGCGGGAGCAGCACATGAGCACCACGGCGACGACCGCCGCTACGGGGAGAGATCGATCCATCTCTCGCCTTGGCGGGCCCCCGACACCGTATGGCTTGGACTTGGAGCTGCCGCAAGCACCACCACCTCCACCGCGACGAGTCGACGACGACTAGCGGCGGGCCCGCACTGCGTGCGTGCGCTTCCCGAAAGAGGCCCGCGGTTCCTGCAAGATGGGCCGTTATGCAAGATGGAAAGTCCGGCCCTGTTGCCAATCTGGCTCGGCCTATTTATCTTCGTTGCCTCGTTGCCTATATGGGCCGTACCTTCAAGATGGAACTCTGAGCCTTTCGCAAGGAAATGTTTGCTTTGAACGACGGCATCACTGATCTGCTCTGCTTAGCATTTTTTTTTGAGTAATTCTGCTCTGCTTAGCATTGAGACGAGTGAATTTGAAAGAATCAACTCGTCCCACGAGAAATCACCGGATGACGCTTAGCGGGACTGACTTGTGCCGGACGAGTGACTAGCACAGGCAGCCGGCAGAAAACGCGCCGTCCTGTTCTGTTCTGTTCTACGATACTGGAAGCACGCCATGTTACGATCCACATGGCTCTGAGCCTCTCTCTCCTTGGCCGCGCCGTATTGGCACGGCATGTGAGAAGAAGTGAACGGCCTCGGCTGCTCGGCATCCATTATTCTCTGCAAACTGCAGCCAAAGGCAGCCGTGTGGGCGCGCGGGCTCAGATTCAGAACCATATGCAGGCCCACTGATTTAGAATGCAGAGTTCTTTCGCAGGTAGCAGGAACATGCGGGTGATGCAGGAACCGGGGCGCAGGGACGGCTAAATATTGCCATCGGCGGTGGCTTTACGCACGCATGAAGATTAGTTTAATCCTGTCATCTAACCATTGATTATTTCCCTTGATGGCTTGATTGCATCTGGTGACCGGTGATGATGAGGTCAAGAAGGAAACAGCAGGGAATGAGCTTGCGGCTGAGCGGCTCTCATGCGTCGGTGCATGCAGGCCAAGTCAGAGTTCCCGACTCTGAAGATCAAGCTCTTCGAGATTCAGCATCCCAGCTACTTTTTCAGTAGCCGGTAGTTGTTTATTTTTCCCTGGTATCGTCGTCAGGCAAATCGGCTCTGAAAGCAACGTTGCTCTCGCCCGCGCGCCCTCCCGGTTTGGTTCGTCAAAGAATGTGACGAAACGAAGCCGCCATCATCGGTCAGGCTACTGAAAATACGAAGCAGCAAAGTCCATGCACGCCTGCTTCCTCCTTGAGCATAGAATTTGATCCTTCCCGATGATATATTTATTCCCCTTCTCCAGAATCTCTAACATCAAGAAATTGGTAAATTGGCAGATGGCAGCCGGCAGCATGTCAAGGCCATGTACTATGTTCTCACAGTTCTCAGGTTTAAGCACATAAGCGCCACCGCAGCATGTCAAGGCCAGGTAACTGACCTCTCTTTTCTGAAGATCAGGTAACTGACATTTCTTTCTGAAAGATCAGGTAACTGACCTTTCATATGCAGATGGTGGATGCCACGATGTCGATGTGCATGTTCATTCAGCCCAAGTTTCTGAAAGTTGAAACCTCACAATTGGCAAAAGATGGAGCGGATAAAATCGAACCGGTGGCTGCTATACCAGACGTTGGAAGAGACCGGAATCCAATCCGTGGATGGACCGTGGAAAAGCATCCGCATCTTGATCCCTGCCCAACTCGGCTAACTTGGAACGGAAGTCCTAAGTCCTAACCCGTGCTATCGGAGGTCAGTGTCACCGCCCACAACTCCACAAGGGATAACCGGATAAGTTCCTGCAGAAAAGCAGCAGTGCTTGGCCCATCACGGCATGCATGTTCCATTCCATGCACGGGCAGGGAGAACACAATCTGAATGGATGGAAAGGAAAGTATACAGATACAGAGCCGAGTGAGATTTAACACTGGCTACCTCATCATCATCTGATCGGCTAATTAAACTGTGCACACAGATGCTGACTTGCACATGGTCTTCAGTTTAAACAAACGCTAATGTTCTTCAGTTTAAACAAACGCTAATGGTAATGGCATGCTTTACAATTGGCAGCATCATGAGGTGGTGAGGTGAGAACAGAATCATACTACTAGTCTAGAGTACTAGAGATTATTGCCAAAAGGCAAATAGGCAATGCACATGCAGCTTCTTCCCTCTTTGCCAGGGCAATACGGGCTGCCCCTTTGCACTTTTGCTCGGACTGACGTGTGGGGCTGGATCCGCCGCTTGTCTTGAGCACGCTCTGAACAGCCTGTTAGAGTTGAATCAGCGACCACCGACCACTAGACGCGCACCCTCTAGCCCGGCAAGGCAAAGTTCGGCGGACAATATTGAAATTTGTTCTCTAGAATTTCTGAAAATTCTCGATGTGTGTATACTATGCTGCTCTTTTTGTTGCCCTCTTAATTGAGACACTGTCCAAAATGATGTCTAAATTTTGAATTGGACAGCATGACTGGAAGGTTCAGGGTTTAAGATGTGCAGGAAAGGTTGTGCGTTAAGAGCCTACGCACCGGGTACGCCCTTTTTTACAGCATGACCGGATGGCACTTGAATAATAGTACAACCTAGCTAGAGAATCATGGCAGTTTTCTTTCCCTTTCCATCATTAATTATGTTTAACACATCCCAACCGATTGCCGATGATGGTCCATCCAACGTGTAATGGCCAACAGTTTGATATTCTGGCTAAGCAGCATTGTTGTTACAGATTGGTTAAGATCGAAGTATTGCAATGTACAATGCCAACAGTAATGTATAAAAAAAAAGACAACCTACATAAAGGCCAATATGTAGGCCAATAAAGACAACCTACATAAAAAAAAAAGACAAGCTAAAATAGGTCGTTTGTTTGTGAGACGCCTCGGACGCAAATGTTGCAAAATAAAATCGTTAAAATCAAAAGTAAGTTCAATTATTATTAGGTTTTAAATCGTGGGTTATAGAATTTAGTCGCAGTCTTTTTCTATATATAGCCCGCTATAGCCGACGTAGATGTTGCGCTAGCGCCACTATATACAACCTACTATTTAAAACAACAATTACTGGAAAAGGCAAACAAACAACAGAGTAAATAAAAATGCATAAAAAAATGTAGATCCTTGATAGAGGCAAGGGAAATAAACATAGCAAGGGAGACGTGTTCTTCCACATGTGCAGGTCGGGTATATTCGCGTTGGCAAATTATACAAAAAGTGCAAAAAAAAAAAACAATCATTGCCAGGTAATCCAATGGTATGATTAAGAACATTTAGCTTTGTTATCGCGTGGGTCCAATTGCAAAACAAATTGGGAGATTCACACGGAGAGATCGTGGTGAGGCCTTGATGGCTCCACCCATTCATTTGTCCCGAGTCATGGTTGGTGGGCATAGTCACACGATTTTCTCCTCCTTCTACGTGCATTGGAGTCCTTTGCCAACATCAACGACACGTCATACCTAGTTGGATTGGACTCCGCGGTGAGCTGGAGTTCCAGACGCTTGCTTCATAAATAGCCCAAAAGAAAAGGAACCACCCAACCAAGTAACGCTATAGAAAAATATGTCTTCAAGCTCGCATACTTCAATAATATTTATGTTTCGGCTACTTAATGAATGGTATAATACTCATTGTTGCATTAACATCCTTTTAATTGCCGAAAATCAACCTTAATATGAAGAGAGGATTTTTTCCAACTTCATAAAAAAATCGACCTATCAGCTGCAGTTGCATATTTGGCAGCTCCTCGATATAGAGAGGGGATCTTCATCCCATTTCATATATAGAAAACAAGATTCACACACCAATTTTATTCTACGGCAAGGAATGGTTCCATCTAAACTTTTTGAGAAGCCCTAAAATAACCGATCGAATGAGGGCAGCCGTCAACAACACCAGGTCACCACCCCCTCGCGACGCTACCCAACACGGCTGCGGCTGCGCACCACCACCACATCACCGTCTCGTGTTCTCCTCCCTTCCGCCTCCACCCCCCCGAGCCAGGCAGCCAAGCCAAGCAGCCAACCCTCCTCCTCCTCTATAAAACACGCCGCCTCGCCACCTCACCAGAAAATTCCCCACACGCGCCTACCCTCCCCTCATCTCCTCTCCTCTCTCTCTTTCCGCACCCCCTGCGTCCGTGCGCTGCGTTGTTTGGGGGAGCAAAACTGCCGGGGGCAATGGCGGCGGGCGGGAGCTGGTGGTGAGTTTCGGGGAGATGCTGATAGACTTCGTGCCGACGGTAGCGGGGGTGTCGCTGGCGGAGGCGCCGGCCTTCCTCAAGGCCCCCGGCGGCGCGCCGGCCAACGTCGCCATCGCGGTCTCCCGCCTCGGCGGCGAGGCCGCCTTCGTCGGCAAGCTCGGGGACGACGAGTTCGGCCGCATGCTCGCGGCCATCCTCCGCGACAACGGCGTCGACGCCGGCGGCGTCGTCTTCGACGCCGGCGCCCGCACCGCGCTCGCCTTCGTCACCCTCCGCGCCGACGGCGAGCGCGAGTTCATGTTCTACCGCAACCCCAGCGCCGACATGCTCCTCACCGCCGACGAGCTCAACGTCGAGCTCATCAAGAGGGTGAGTTAGCCCTGCCCCTCCTCCTTGGTCATCCCGTACCTTCTTAGCGCCCCCGTGATCTGCGGGCATCCTGATCGATCCCATCGCGTGCGGTAGAATCTTTCCACCCATTCCTCGATTTCGATCCTTGGATCTGGGACGCGGCCGCTAGTTTCTTGCGCTGATTTCGCGTGCGGCTCCTTTAGGTTGCGGCGCCTGCAATTTTTCTTGGGCCTCTTCTTGTTTATCACGTTAAAGGTAACCCCTTTTCCCGTCGTCCAATTCGGGTGCTTTGGTGTTGAATCTTCCCCTAGAATCCAAAGATTCCTGGGCGAAAGTGGGCGCCCTCGTTGCTCGTTTTGGTCGGATCTTGTTGTGCCTTCTGGTTGGCGAATTGTTCTTTTCTGGATCTGGTCATGTGGCTTCTGTGATTCATCCTAAAAATTGGGGGGACAAATTAGTTAGTAATCTAAAGGAGAGCCGTTACGAAACTAGTCAAACCCGGGGTTCTTGGATCCATCGGCGTGAGCTTGCCCTTGTAGAAATCATTAGCCTTGCCGTGTATTAATTGAACACTGGGAATTTTGTTTCTTTCTGTTGGGTCAATAATTGTAGCCACTTGAGAACCGAGCTAGGCTCGGGTGGCTAGCGCAGCCAGGTGTGCTCGCTACCGGCGCGAGTTCGATTCCCAGAATCGAACTCGCGTCTCTCACCGGGGTTTATTCCCATAATAAATCTACAGCCTCTCACGCGTGACGCCACAAAGGGATTGCGACGCGCCCGTCGCCTACGGAGTCTAGGAGGATTCCGGTGATCTCCAGAAGGACGCGGTCTTCGGTTCTGAGTGTAGTTGTAGGGCTGTTTGTACCGTATAGTGTGTGTGAGTGCGGTGTGCGTGTGTAGGGTGTGTGTGCGTGTACGTGTATGAGCAGATACTACAGCTGTACCCAGACGAGAGGCGTCAAAAAAAAAAAAAAAAAAAAAAAATTGTAGCCACTTCAGCTTATGTCACGTAGTAGTAGTTCAGCTCTGCAGTATTCATTGAACCTTTAGAAAACATTTGTGTGCTTCATGTGATCGTACTAAGACATAAATGCAGAACTGTAGGTTGCCAGATAGTTTGTTGCATCTGTCAATTTGCTTATCATTTTCTTTTATCCCACCTTGAATTAAATCGAGCATTGTCATCTGGTGCTGTTGGATGTTTCATTTCTTCATGCTTATTACAAATCTTTGATGACTGAAACCGTGTCGCGGTTCTTGCAAAAAGGATCTCCATGTCATCCTACCTGTTGGCAGCCGTTGGATTAAGTCCCAGATAAGCATTGGCCGTAGGATCTGTTCATCTGGACATTCACGCCTAGATCCTTCGAGAAACTTAGAATTGCGAATCATCTGGACATTCGCGCCTAGATCCTTCGAGAAACTTAGAATTGCGAATATTTACAAATGCATCCTTGCACAATTTACTCCGCCGTCATCCTCGCCCCTGACGTGCCACGCCCAGCTCAGCTGGCCGCCGTGTCCCCCGTGTGGCAGTTGATCTCCATCCCCACGCACGATGGAAGACAGGAAAATCAGAAGGCCATTAGGATGTAGGCAGCAACACCTTTGGAGGAATTGGACCACGGGAAGAAGGCGCAAGAAAATCAGAAGACAGGGAGCTGCTCGTCGCCGTGCATATTCCCATGAAGATCAACATCGTGGGCTTCTCCCTCCGGGTCTCTATGACTCTGTCTCACCCGCCCTCCCTCTGATTCCCTCTCTCCCTTTCCAAGTTTGGAGATGGCAGCAGCAAAGTACAGAATTGACGTGGTTGATAGATGCTTACAAGATGTTCGATTAAATTTCCATGTGACTTACAGCTATGTTTTCTTGCCTAATTTATATGTCTCGCTATAAATATAATGCCTATGATTCTTTATCCCTACTAATGTTAACCCATGTTCAGCCCAAAGCCGTACTCAAATTTGGAGTTTCAGTAAGTTTATTTTTTCGAATGAATGTTTCAGTAGGCTTATCAGTTCAGTTTCAGTAGGATTATCATGTCTATTCATGATTGGCATCAAAAGTTCCAAACTGTGATTAAAATGCCTATTTCTTTTCTGTTTTTACTCTACACACAGATTGTTCGACAGAAGTTGCTTTTAGAGAAGTACTTCATTCTGATCATGAAACAGAAAACATCACATTTTGTTGTATGATCACTCAAAGTGTTTTCCTTTATGATATTTTGTACTTTACTACATCATAGAAATGTGCTTGTGATCTTCCTTAGCTATGCATCTTGATTTTGAAAGAAAATGACATTTGAGACACTATATTGCTTAATAATATCTTGTGTGTTGCAAATCAGACAACAATTCTAAAAACCAGGTATATTTGCACTAGATTTTTCCCTTATGAAAATCATTCCATACATTGACAGCTCTGCATTAGAATTGTGGCCTGTAAACATCAATTGGTTACAAAATCATATATTTTATAGCTTAGCAGCAGTAAATTTTTCAAAGTGTTTTCTTTCTTTTTTTCATTTTCTATAGCATCAACATCCAAAGTTAGGCAGACGAACCATGATGGCAGATAATATCTTGCGTGTTGCAAATCAATATATATATGCTAAAAACCACATACACCCCCACTCAGTTTTTCCTATATCTTTGATATGACCAGCTTAGACGCCAACTTCTTTTATTCTCTATATTGTCTCACTGGGGGAAAAAGAGCAAGCAATAGGCTTTTATAAAGCACACGGATACTATGACCGCATCTTGAACTAATGGACAGCATATCTTCAGTACTAACTGTACAATTCAGTTTTAGATTTTACCATTTGTCTATATTTTCCACATGGTGACCCGTTATCACTTACCCTACAAGATTTCCAGCACGCACAAGAGTAGAATAAGGTAACCTGCTAGCAGGATATATTCCATCACAAGATGTAAGAATTGTTTCTGTAAGCTTTGTACATCATAGCATTATCTAAAATCAACTTAAAGTGCTATTTGGAGAACTTTTCGCCAGGTTTGAAGAATTTGTAACACTGAGATGGTGACGTGATACTCTGATAACATATTATTACCCATTTGTTTTCTTCTGAATTTAAGAAGAGTAATTGTTATCTGCACACTCCTATTTCATTTTAGTTGCACTGCAGCAGACAAAGGGAGACGATATAGTTCTTTTCCTGGGCTCAAGCAAAGTTATAGGATGCAAAATAAAGAAGTGGTTCGACCTCTCATGTCCATGCATTTTCATATGAGTTTTATTGTTTCTCTACAAGTATTAACGTATATAGCTGGGGGCCCATTGCGCGCGGCAAAGCCGTGCAGTGTTCTAGTATAGTTAAACATGTGCACCTTCTGTAAGGAAAATATCTGCGCTCGTGCTATCCCTCAGACTTCAACATTTCTAACTTGAAACAAACTTGCATCATCACACTGTCCATTCCACATCCCCTGTTTGGTTAAATTCTCATAAGGTGTTGCATGTTCAGGCTGCAGTCTTCCACTACGGATCAATAAGCTTGATTGCTGAGCCTTGCCGGTCAGCACATCTCCGTGCCATGGAGATTGCCAAAGAGGCTGGTGCACTGCTCTCTTATGACCCGAACCTGAGGGAGGCATTGTGGCCATCCCGTGAGGAGGCCCGCACCCAGATTTTGAGTATCTGGGACCAGGCAGACATTGTCAAGGTCAGCGAGGTTGAGCTGGAGTTCTTGACAGGCATCAACTCAGTGGAGGATGATGTTGTCATGAAGCTGTGGCGGCCTACCATGAAGTTGCTCCTGGTGACTCTCGGAGATCAAGGATGCAAGTACTATACCAGGGTATGCTTTATAACTTTGTGCTAGCAGCTGCCCAATGAAAATGGTTATTAATGCTGAATAATATTCATGGACTGCTTATATCGAACTTCACAAGGTCCTATCTTTTGTAACTTGAGGACATCTTCTGCAGCTGCGACTTACAGGTTTGATCTACCTGATTGCAGGATTTCCATGGAGCTGTCCCTTCCTTCAAAGTACAACAAGTTGATACAACAGGCGCAGGTGATGCATTCGTTGGTGCTCTGCTCAAAAGGATTGTCCGAGATCCATCATCTCTACAAGTAAGTTGCCTGAAATCTGTTTGTTGACCCAAAAGATCTCCTTGGTTCTACATATCAAGTTGGTATCTGAGTCTTGCCATGTCGCTGAACTTTGATGTCTGCTGACTGTATAGGATCAGAAGAAGCTTGAGGAGGCGATTAAATTCGCCAATGCGTGTGGAGCAATCACCGCCACGAAGAAAGGGGCGATCCCATCCCTGCCCACTGAAAGTGAGGTCTTGCAGCTAATAGCGAAGGCATAGATCACCTTATTTGCAAACTGTACTGTATGCTGATCTGGATCAGAAGAAGTGTGTGCTCCATGACACCAGCCCTTTTTGTTTGCCCTACTTACCTTGGTGAAGGGTGTTTTGTTTTTAGAAGTCTTGCAATAAGCAGAGCCTTTTATATCACAGTTCATTTGATACGGTCAAATAATCAATCCATAATTGTATTTTTTAATTTGTTGAATTCTTGTTCCAGCTGTGTATGAACTGTTTTTTTGGAGATAAGAGATGTATTCATAGCCTTTAATTTCTATAGACATCTCGGACAGAGAACACTTGAGTCTGCTGAATGTTGATGTACTGAGGCTTGATTGGTCGGGTTTGTTGGAGATTTGTAACTGTGATTGGTTTGGGCATGTGGTTCAGACTTCAGAGAGAATGATCACGACATGTAATGAACTGGAAGCCTGAGTTCTTTTATTGATGCTTAACTGGATTGTTGCCTGACCTGTCACCTGTGGAATATACCCTGCATTTTCAAGGCTGTCCCATATGAGGATTCCTCAAGGCAGATGTGTGCTGTAAAGAGCCTAAAGAAAACGTTTATTAAGAGAGCGCTGAAAAAGGTTTATGATGTGCAACAAACTAAGGTGGCCTTTCTCGAAAATATGTCTCTTTTAATAATTACTCTGTTTTTCTCGCATGGTGGTGGTTTTGTTTGATTGAAAACGCTACACTGTTGTGCATTTAGCCCTCTTTCAGTCGGTTTCAGCGAAGATTGCTGTTAGTGTGCCCAAGCCTGATTCGTCTTGCTCCACTCGGAATACTATCTATAGAATAGCTATCTTTGTGACATAGTAGAAGCTGACAACTTGCAGCACCACAAATATGTTATCAAGCTTTAAAAAACATTCTGCAGCTCGTTCATTAGACCGTCGTCAGGAGAGGACGCCAAATTCCTACAGGGAGTACAGGACGGTGTCGACGTCTCCGTCACAGTCAGACGTCAGTGTATCCGTCCGGGAAGCCAGAATGGTCGCTGTCACACGAATGATGATCAACAGCGAATAAGGCCAGAAGGGAAACAAAAACCAGCAACCTCCGTCTCGTTTCGTTTCCCCCGTTTTTCTAATCATCCGCTGCTTTCGTTTCAATCAAGGATCCCAACAAGATCTACTGGGTGGTGTTGGCGATGGCAAGCACACAGTGCCGCTGTCGACTGTCGTCTCGTCGATTACTCGATGTGACATGTCAGCGCCACGTCCACATGAGCGTCCCATTCAGAGCCGTGGGGATAGCCTCCATCATTGTTGGCGCAGAGTCCACGTCACTTTCTGTAACCCCACCATGGTCCATGGCGCATCCGGTTCTCCCTAGGCTCGATCGTGACGAGAATTTTCAGCGACAATGCGACGCATCGATCAGGCACCCGTTTGTCATCTGCCGCAGGCAGAGTCGTTCTCCGGATCCCCCGCGCAATCTCCACAGGATCGCCCGGTGCATGACGCTTGTGCGTTAACGTTGCCTCTACAGGCCAAGATTCCCCACAAGATCCCAGCAAATCTGGTGCAGTCTGCAGTGACGTCGCGTCAGGATTTTTTTCCGCGGTTTTTTCGGTGTTTTTTGGAGCGGCTAACCGGTCCGGTAATCCGGTCAAACCGGCCGGTTAACCAGTAGGAACGGTTTGGTAGGGTCGGTTTTGAACGGTAACCGGTCCTATTTAGCTACCGGACCGGACCGGTTTGACCGGTAACCGGTTTGAAACGGTTTTTTTAACCCTGGTAGGCACAAAGGGATCTATCAATCATACGAGCACAAAGATCACGCCGGCCGTCTGGGAATTATGCTCCCAGTTTGTGTGAAAGCAACGAAATGCTTCTAGTACGTGACCGTGAACGAGACTCCCTTCCAGAGTGCCGCGATTTTCACTAGCGCCGGGGAGGCTGGAATCCATCCACTTTACGCGATGCTGCGTTTTGTTAGTTATTCAAAACCCAGATGATGGAGCTATATATACTCCTTCCGGTTCAGTATTAGAAGTCGTTTAGGACAGTGACACGGTCACCAAAGCAAAACTTTGAATTCTCTTTTCTATAAAATTATTTGTTGAAAAGTTATATATGTATATTTTTATGAAAGTAATTTTCAAGACCAATCTATTTATATGATTTTTACATTTTCAAACTCAACGACTTAAATGTTATTCATGATTTATATTCCTAATGTTTGACTCAAACCTTGTCAAAACGACTTCTAATACTAAATCGGAGGGAGTATCTATCTATATGAAATGGGAGGAATTTTTACATTGCTGAAATGATGCAAAATTTTCCATCATATTGGGAGATATGATGATTTGTTTATTTATTAGCTCTGGGACGAGTCGAGAGACCTCCAGTGTCGTGCTTTCGTCTTCTTAAAAAATTCCGCGGGGAAATGGGGAAATACAGGCTGGGAATTCGTTGCGCGGCGGGAATTCGTTGCGCGGCGGGAATCCGGCTGGCCACCGGGTGGATTCAGCCCAACCCAGCCCCTTTTATATGTTCGGGTTACGTTACGTCATTTGGCCCAACCGGGGAGAGACGTACGTAACCCAACAAAAAAAGGCATACAGCCCAGCCCTCTGCTGCAAAAGAATAAAAAAGGCCCACAGAGCCAAGAGGCCGTAAATGACACAAAAGGGCAAACGATATAGTAAAATCGAAGCCCACAAACGGAAACACGAAACAAACATTTCTATCGAGTTATCGACCGATGATTTTACCTTTTCTCGGGGGATTTCTATTGGCTACTACTACACACCTGCTACGTTTCGAGAGGAGGAGTAAACCACGAGGCGTGATACACGAACAGCTTGCACTTAATTTTATAATGTTTATTATTATAAAACCCCTTTGGACACAAACACTGATGATGACTTTGACGTGGGAGCTCCCCCAAGCCGTTGGCCGCGAGCTCACCGCATATAGTGATCGTGATCTATGATCGGACCCATCACCGTCTTGCCTACACTCTGCAACGCGGCAATCATGCGAGTTTGTGACCGACGCAGCAGGAGAGGCCCATGCAGCGGAAGCGACGAGGCGATCGACAGCGTGTCGTCCCCGCGTCCCGACGCCAAAGATGCCCCCAGCTCGTGGGTCGCATGGCAAATTGCACGCCTGGGTGTGACTACGTCCACCTCCTATATCTTATCGTCAGAACATATTAATTAATTAATATATCTACTCATTATCTAAAAAAATAATATATCTACTACGTACTGCGACAAACAAGGTCGATTATATTCCGCAAGCAAATTTGCACTTCATTTCTCTCATAGCTTGCAAATAGAAAACCGTTTAGTAGGTCAGATGCTGTGCTCAGATCCATGATCAGGACACGCTTGCATTTAGAGAATCAGCTGAAAAAAACCCAAGTTTAGAAAATCTAATCTGATCTGATCTGCAGGGCTCGAAGGTAAGCCAATTTGCATTTCGTCATGGCTTGCAAATAGAAAACCCAAGTTTAGTTCAGCTGCTCTGCTTCCGGATCACATAGGGATATCACCCGCTGTTTGATCTCGAGTTGACGACAGTTTAGGATCGGGAGCTTCAGATTGTTTTGCGATACATCTTTGCCGTCGATTAATTGGTTTTGAGATGAGAACCCAAGTACTCGTCTTTGGACAATCTCTTGCCAGAGATCTTGCCTGCCAACCTCGAGGCCTGTTCTTCGTTAGCGTTGTTGGATAGATGTTACAGCGATCCTGATCTGCTCCTTCTACAGACGTGTGTGTTCCGCGCCACAAATATCTTGGTTTTATCAAAGATAGGGTCTTCGCCGCTGGAGTTGGGCCACATATGCAGCCGAGTGAACGTGAGTGGACAACCTACTTTGCCGGTTTGCCCATTTTACCCACCTTGAGGATTTCTCTGATGATGGACGGCCCAACCCTTCGTTTTTTCCCATTCATTGTAAAAAAGAGTAGCATTACTAAGACGATATTAAAATGAAAAAGAATGGCAGACTAGTGTGTATATATATTAGAAGGGTTAAAGTAGCCTAGTCAACATATCATCCACCTGTAGGTTGGTTGTGGTGTACTGGGTAGGCGCTGATGGCGACGGTGCATAGCATGTAAAGATGGCAACGGCGTAAAATCCGCGCGGATCCAAACTTGGGGTATCCGTGCCCGCGAGCGCAACCCCGTACCCGTGCCCGCGCCCGTGATCCGCCACGGGCAGAACTTCATGCCCGTGCCCGCGATCCGCGGGTACCACGTGCCCGCGGGCACGCCTGTGTGCCCGCCAGCGGGGAGGAAGGATAGGGCCGCCGTCGCCGGCTAGAGAAGGGGAGGGGCCATCGGTGGCGAGGCAAGGTCGACGACGGGGCTGTGGAGAGCCGGCGACGGGGATGGGCGAGTCCAGGGCGGTGTCGGGAAGGAGGACACCGCGCCGGAGCCGCCGGATCTCCGGCGCCCCGACTCTCCCGTCGCAGAGCTGCCCCGCGCCGTCGAGACTCGAGAGATCTCCGCCTCCGCTGGACTCTCACTCCCTCCGCCGGCGGGCCGCCTCGCCCTCATCCTCCTCCCTCGGTTCGTCCCTCCGTCGGATCCAGCGCGGGAACGCCACCTCGCAGGCGCACAGCCGAGGACGGCGACAGCGAGCCTCGGGCGGACGGGGACGGCGAGGCACGAGCTACGGGTCTGCGGCCTGCTCGCGGGCGGGAAAGGCAAGTGGCGAGCCGGCGACTCGCGGGCGTACGGGGAGTCGGGAGTCGGGACGGAGGGACTGAGGGAGATTGCGGCGGCTCGAGGGATTTGGGGGAGGTGGCCGGTTGTGGACTTGTGGGTGCTGAAACCCTAACTTGACATTATATACTTCGAACTTGGAGGGCCACATGTCAGTTAGTGGAGCGGGTCCGGCGGGTTTACGGATGCGGGTATCAATTTTTCATGCCCGCGAGTAACTATCCGTTGGGTCTAACCTTGTGCCCGTGCCCGTGACCGTGGACACAAGCTGCGACCCGCATCCGCGACCCGCGGGTTTAGTATCCGCGGGCACACGGGTATTTCGTACCCGTTGCCATCTTGAATAGCATGGGACATGCGTCATCTTTGGAGGCAGTGTTGTGGTTCATGTGTGGCGATGGCGGTGCGGGGTTGCTCAAGCCTAAGTTGGTAGAGCCATGGTATGAAACACTCCTCGTTGACTCATGGTTGCGCGGTGACAAGGATGGTGTGATGATATGGCGATGCAGTGGCTTGTGTTGGTTCCAGAGGTGATAGTGTGGTATGGGACACACTTTTGTCGATGGGGGCTGCAATGGTCGGTGTGCTGCAATAATGAAGGTATGGCTATTTGTGTTTCTCGGCGATGGTGCGGTATAAGACACATTTGTGCGACTTTGGGGTAGCAACTGGGCGAAAATATCAACGAAGCCCAGCTATGCGCGTGTTTCACGGGATTGTTATCTATCGCTTTTGCAGTAAAAGATATCATGTAACCATATCCTTTTGGTTTATACGTATCATATCACGTACGTACTGTATTAGCCCCAATGAATAATTGAGAACAATTCAAGCCTACAGGAGGATTGTATGAGCCACTCCAGTGCAATAAGTTGGCATTCGAATTAAAAAACGTCGATGGGTACTATATCTAACCAATTAATCGATACCATGTTGTTGTCATGTGTATATACCTCTGGCACCGTACAGACAGAGAACAAAATCATAGCATATCAGTGATCAGTCTGGGTAGTTGGTATGGGCGCGCCTGTAGCAGCAGAAACAAAATGAAAACACAAGATAAAAAAAGAAGTACTGATGACAAGTTTTTCCTTCAAAAAATGAGAGCATGTCTCCACGTTAATCCCACGGTAACCATGGAATAAAGTTGAGGGTAAGTTCTTTTAGCATCCATAGCGTCATTAGTATGCGGGGCTGACCCTGTCCCCAATCGTGCAACACGTGTGCTCGGGCGCAGGGTTAGCTGCTGGGTCACTGCATCTGTAATCTTAATTCCGCATGGCGGAGTAGGCGGAGATTTGATGATCAGGCGCCCACGTTATCCACGGGTCCCAGAAATAGGCCCAGATCAAACGCGAAATTTTTTTCGAATACGTCGGGCACACATTTGAAATATTAAATATAGACTAATTACAAAACTAATTTACAGATTCTGTCAGTAAATCGCAAGACGAACATAATGAGTCTAATTAATCCGTCATTAGCACATCTTTACTGTAGCAATTTATTGTCTAATCACGACCTAACTAGGCTCATTAGATTCGTCTCGCGAAGTACACTCCATCCATATAATGAGTTATTTTTTTCGACTACATTTAATATGCCATGCATGTGAACGAACGTACTCGGAAAAAAATTTCGTGAAACATCTAAACAGCGCCATAACTCGAGTGTCTTGAGACCCTGGAGCTAAAAATACAGCAATAATTGCGCGACATGTACTACACGGTGGTGACGCGGCATACGTCGTCGTCGTCTTGTTTTGAACCATGCTATTACTACTGCTTTTACTACTATTTTCCGCTTCACGCTACTCTACACGAACCACAGCCACCCACTCCAGATCATGTAAGGTTGATCCCGGTCTATAAATAGCCACTCGCCCAACGATCTCTCACACACCAAGCGCACCACACCCCCACAGCTCTAGCTTGAGCCCACCCCACTCCTCCAGCCTGCAACTTTGAGCCCGGTGCGTGCGTCGTAGAAGCTAGCCGGGAGCGAGCGAAGATGTTCGGAGTGAAGATCCCCATCATCGACGACCTGACGGGCGCGAACAAGAATGCCCACCTCAAGGGCAGCGTGGTGCTCATGCGCAAGAACGTCCTCGACGTCAACAGCATCGCCGGCACCGTCTTCGACGGCATCTCCGAGTTCCTCGGCCAAGGCGTCACCTGCCAGCTCATCAGCTCCACCGTCGTCGACCCAAGTGAGCATTTTCTTTTTTAACAGCAGACTGTAAAAGATTTGCGGAAATTTTATTAGAAAGAAAAAAAAGGTAAAAAAACCATGAACAACTAAACTGAATGGCGTCCAAGAAACCACTCAAGACAAACCCCTCCCGGCTTCAAAAAGTACTACTGAGAAATCAAGAGAAAAAAAAAACACAACAAAGAAAGGAAAGGTGGAGGGGGCCTGCTGATGCTGACCGCCGGCGGTGCCGGTGCAGACAACGGTAACCGCGGGAAAATGAAAGCGACAGCTGAATGAGACCATGATGTTTCATCTGCATTTTACACGTTTTTGGTACCTGTGGTCTGTGGATGCTGACGCTGATCATTGGCGCAGACAACGGGAACCGCGGCAAGGTGGGCGCGGAGGCGAGCCTGGAGCAGTGGCTGCTGAACCCGCCGCCGCTCCTCGCCGGCGAGAACCAGTTCCACATCACCTTCAACTGGGAGGTGGAGAAGCACGGCGTCCCCGGCGCCATCATCGTGCAAGAACAACCACGCCTCCGAGTTCTTCCTCAAGACCATCACCCTCCACAACGTCCCCGGCCGCGGCACCGTCGTCTTCGTCGCCAACTCTTGGGTCTACCCGCAGTACAAGTACCGCTACAACCGCGTCTTCTTCGCCAACGACGTGAGCACATTGATTTCACACCCAATCAACAAAATCGCATTTTATTTTGTAATAACACGTACGAATGATCTTGTGTAGACGTACCTGCCGAGCCAGATGCCGGCGGCGCTGAAGCCATACAGGGACGACGAGCTCCGCAACCTTCGCGGCGACGACCAGCAGGGCCCGTACGAAGCCCACGACCGCGTCTACCGCTACGACGTGTACAACGACCTGGGCAACCCGGACGGCGGCAACCCGCGGCCGACGCTGGGCGGGTCCAAGCACCACCCCTACCCGCGCCGGGGCCGGACGGGCCGGAAGCCGACGCAGAGCGACCCGGACTGCGAGAGCAGGCTGACGCTGCTGGACGACGACGTGTACGTGCCGCGCGACGAGCGGTTCGGCCACATCAAGTCGGCAGATTTCCTCGGGTACTCCATCAAGGCGCTCGTCGACGGCATCGTGCCGGCGCTCAAGGGGTACATCGGCTTCGAGTTCAACTCGTTCAAGGACATTATACACCTCTACGAGGGAGGGATCAAGATTCCCGACGTGCCGGCGCTGGAGGAGATACGGAAGCAGTTCCCGTTACAGCTTATCAAGGACCTCATGCCCGTTGGTGGTGACTTCCTACTTAAGCTCCCCATGCCCAAGATCATCAAAGGTACGGTTGACTGCTAGCTGGTACCACTACTTTAGCAATGTCGACACTTATTTGTTAAACAAAAGCAATGTCACTTACTACCTTGTATGCCGTCTCTGTTTTTCTCGCACATATATATATAATGCAGAGGACAAGAAAGCTTGGATGAGCGACGACGAGTTCGCGAGGGAGCTCCTCGCCGGCGTGAACCCGATGATCATCAAGCGTGTCACGGAGTTCCCTCCCAAGAGCACGCTGGACCCGAGCAAGTTCGGCGACCAGACGAGCACCATCACGGAGGCGCACATCTCGCGGAACCTGGAGGGCCTCACCGTGGAGCAGGCCCTGGAGAGCAACCGCCTCTACATCCTTGACCACCACGACCACTACATGCCGTTCCTGGTGGAGGTCAACAGCCTGGACGACAACTTCATCTACGCCACCCGCACGCTCCTCTTCCTCCGCGGCGACGGCACGCTGACCCCGGTGGCCATCGAGATGAGCCTCCCGGAGCTTAGGGACGGCCTGACCCTTGCGAAGAGCAAGGTGTACACGCCCACATCCACCACCGGCGCCGAGGCCTGGGTGTGGCACCTGGCCAAGGCCTACGTGAACGTGAACGACTACTGCTGGCACCAGGGCATCAGCCACTGGCTCAACACGCACGCCGTGATGGAGCCCTTCGTGATCGCGACGAACCGGCAGCTCAGCGTGACGCACCCGGTCCACAAGCTGCTCCTGCCGCACTACCGCGACACCATGACCATCAACGCGCTCGCGCGGCAGAAGCTCATCAACGCCGGCGGCATCTTCGAGATGACCGTGTTCCCGCGCAAGTACGCGATCGAGATCTCCTCCAAGGTCTACGCCTCCTGGAGCTTCGCCGACCAGGCGCTCCCCAACGACCTCCTCAAGCGGGGCATGGCCGTGGAGGACCCCTCCAGCCCCTGCAAGGTGAAGCTCCTCGTCGAGGACTACCCGTACGCGTCCGATGGGCTCGCGATCTGGCACGCCATCGAGCGGTGGGTGGCCGAGTACCTGGCCATCTACTACCCGGACGACGGGGTCCTCAAGGGAGACGTGGAGCTGCAGGCGTGGTGGAAGGAGGCGAGGGAGGTCGGGCACGCCGACCTCAAGGACGAGCCGTGGTGGCCGGAGATGGGGACGGTGGAGGAGCTGACAAGGGCGTGCACGACCATCATCTGGATCGCGTCGGCGCTGCACGCGGCCGTCAACTTCGGGCAGTACCCGTACTGCGGGTACCACCCGAACCGGCCGTCGGTGAGCCGGAGGCCGATGCCGGAGCCGGGAACGGAGGCGTGGGCGGAGCTGGAGCGTGACCCGGAGAGGTTCTTCGTGAGGTCCATCACGAGCCAGTTCCAGGCCGTCGTGGGGATCTCGCTGCTGGAGATCCTGTCCAGCCACTCCTCCGACGAGGTCTACCTGGGACAGCGCGACACGCCCGGGTGGACCTCGGACGCCAGGGCGCAGGAGGCGTTCAAGAGGTTCGGCGCGAGGCTGCAAGAGATTGAGAAGCGCGTGGAGGCCATGAACGCGGACCCCAGGTTCAAGAACCGCAACAGCCCGGCCAAGTTCCCGTACACGCTGCTCTTCCCCAACGCATCAGACCGCGAGAACGCCGGGGTCACCGCCAGGGGCATCCCCAACAGCATCTCCATCTGAGCCTGTCTGTCGCCTGATCGAATATACTAGTATTCTGCAGGGAAGTAGCCGTAATTATTCCCATTGTACTATTCTGCCAAGTGTGTGTGGTGATGGTAACAATAAAGGCTCTGTAGCCATGTACCACCAATGATGATGTATTGCGTTGCTTTTGTAATTGTAAGGTTTCTCAATAATGAAGAGTTTCCTCTGGTTCACATGGTGTTTTGCTTTGCAATGTGAGAAGCGGGTGCAATGAAAGAAAAAAAAAAAACTATAGCTTGTGAGCTAATGCAATAAAAATCAAATGCATAAAACTGATTTTAGGGGGGGGGGGGGGGGGGGGGGAAAGTTTACAAATGGTATGCTCATAAACTCAAACAAGAGATCATTTTTAGGGCGTGCACCACATGGGACACGAATGCAAGCACAATGCAACTACTGACTTGTAATTGGTCCCCCTATCATACGCAACCACACCATTTCATTGCTGACAGCAGTCACATACATGTTACATAAGCCAGAGAAGTTAAAAATCAAAGAATAGAGTATTATAACTCCTCGCCTAGAGGTTTTTTTCTCATGAATTGAGAAGCGACCCCTAGTGCAGCTGGTTAGTCTTCTGGGAAGGAGCTAACCGACTACTCCACCCGTCCCAAGAAACAAGTCGTTTTGTGATTCAAATTTTGTCTCATAAAACAAGTCGTTTTACTCGATTTGGTAGATTTACATGTGCATGTAGGCATGCAACAATCGGTTAGCACCAAATCTGGTTAAAAGATCGAGGCAATCAAGGTCATTTTATATTTTTGTTAATTTGTCTTAAAACGTCTAGAATGACTTTTTTTTTTTTTTACGGAGGGAATAGCAAGGATCGGACCCTGGTTTCCCACCTATATATTTTTCTCTCGATGCCGCCTAGCCCGGCTAACATGTTTATTAGAGGCAAATTTGTGTCAACCAGATTAGCCTCCCTCCTTGCTCCTTGTAGGAAACCTTCCAAACATTACATTATATATACTTTCTATATAAAACCAGAGGAAGATGATTTTTATATATAAAACTGTAGTAAGAGAACTTTAGTCCTAAAAATAAAAATATATATGGTCGAGAACTACAACTTTAGGGTGCTAAATTTTTTTTATAATTAATACAAGCTACTAGCTCTGTTCTTAGATATTGACGATGTTTAGAACAGGTAATTAGTTAAAAAAAAATGAGCTTAGTTGTTTGTCCCTAACATTATTATATACTGGAGAACGTAGGGAGCAGAAACAACAAAGTGATCAAGCGCCTACATGGCTCTTTCATATCGATTTCAACTTATTTTATTCGTCGTGGACGTGGTAGGTAGGGTAGGACATGGAAACGAGAAAAATGTGTGTACGGAACGAAGAGAGAAAACAGTTGCACGTACAGACATGGGAACATGGACTTGACCGCGGCTTACAGAAACCATTATTGGTGATTGGTGGACGTGTCGGGCCGTGCAGGATTGCAGATAAGGCACGTCTCGCGTCCCAGACTCCCAGCCACTGAACTCTCGTGCGTCGCATGGGGAAATGGCAAAGCTAGCGTAGGAGTACGTCCAGTTTCCACAGCAAGCGTGACTCACCAAAAGGTAACAACGCTATTCGACAAGAATGGTGTTTTGCTCTCTGCAATCGAGTGGGTGGAATTGAAAAAAAAAAAAAAACTGTAGCCGGTGAGAATGCCTAAAAATCAAATGCATAAAACTGATTTTAGGGAAAAATATTTACAAATTCTATGCCCACAAACTCACACGCAAGAGTTCATTTTTAGGGTGTGTGCGAGACCACACGACTGCAATCTCCAGCAAATTGATTTTTTCCATTTCTCTTACTTTTGAGCCATACAGAGAAATGAGAGGGGAAATCTTGCTTCATCAGCCTTCTCCCTTTCCCCTCTTCTTCTCTGGTCGTAGGATCCAGCCCCCGGAGAGGGGTGGAAGAAGAAAGCCTGTTAGCCAATGAATTGTGCCCTGCGCGTCAGGAGGAAAGAAAGAGGAAAAGAAAAAAGATGTCTAATTTTAACACATCTTCTCTATACGATAAAACTAGGAAAATCGTTTTCCTGTATACATGGTGAGAAATGAGAAATAGAAAAAGTGATCTGTTTGACATGCTCTAAGGACGCTAGTGGGCAAGCGTAATTTACAAGGAGCTAACGACAAATTTGTTAAAAAAAGAGTTAACGACTAATCACAAAGAGGTGTGAATTGTGATCCTGGCCCTGTTTAGATGTTTCGCGAATTTTTTTTCGAGTATGTTCCCTAACATGCATGACATATTAAATGTAGTAAAAAAATAACCTATTATATGGATGGAGTGTACTTCGCGAGACGAATCTAATGAGCCTAGTTAGGTCGTGATTAGACAATAAATTGCTACAGTAAACATGTGCTAATGACGGATTAATTAGACTCATTAGGTTCGTCTTGCGATTTACTGACAGAATTTGTAATTAGTTTTGTAATTAGTCTATATTTAATACTTCAAATGTGTGCCCGACATACTGTAAATTTTTTTCGCGAAACGTGTAAACGCGGCCCCACTAGCCAAGAAGAAGGTGACGCTATAATATTCTGCAAGCGTGATTCATGGCTGGCCAGCCTAATGACGCGATCATGTACTGCTGTAATAGCTGACTGGATAGCAAAAGCCGCGATCCAAGCATGTATCCCTAGGCCCCAGCTGTTGCCCGTGCATTATTCGCGGGTACACTCTCTGAAACGAAAGAACGATGGCGACGCATCATCATCTCATGCATCGACTCGGACGCAGTCACGCAGCACCAGTACATCATGCAAGGCTGCATTACTTGTCGGGCTGTTGGCATGCACACGGCACGTCACGTGGGGAAATGGCAACAGGCGGGGGAAGGTTTTTTTTACCTAAATATAGCTAGGATTCACTGTTTTATATATACCACAATTAAAATTACGCATTTTACTATTTAGTCCGTTTCACACTGCATATATTCGTAAGAAATCTCTTGAATATGTCAGGTTGCTTGGCATGACCAAAAAAAAAAGAACATTACTTTCTGCATGTCCATGTTCGACTCAGGGGCTGGGTGTTACAATCGAGCGACAACAACATAGGAAGCAAATGGGACCTCTAGCACAGCGATAATGGTTAGAGCACCTGGATATCATCCTGCATGTCCATGTTCGACTCGTTGTGGAAACGACATAATCGAATATAAATAAAGAAATATATACAAAAATAAAAGATAGGTTAGGGCTTCCTGACAAAGCAAAATGAAGCCCAACGAAGAGGCAACGAAATCCCCCGGAACAAGGTCCCAACTCAAGGAGGTCTAGCGGTACCAATTATTCCTTCAAGCAGTCTAGCCAAATAGTCTTAAACTGTATCCACATCAAGTTTCCTGTCACTCCTCAAGATGCGTCTTTGTGTGGGCACGGCAAGCACTCATAGAAAGCGATGATTTACGGTAAGACTTTATTCGTCTTTGGTGTCGCAATTATCGTTGATGGTGTTGTTCGCAGAGAGGGATGTACGGGAGGACATGTAAGGTCGTCGTCGCCGGCCTTCATGATCATCTAGTGACTATGACTATAGATGGCCACACGGGCCATCCGATCCTATTCAGGCCAAATGGCTTTTCGTGTCGTGCCGGGTCGGATTGCCGTGCTGAACCCCTAGTGAAGCCGGTTAAGGCTAATTTCAGTGAGGATCGAGTTTCATTTTAATATTTTCAAGATAGCTACATAAACAACATGAAAATGAAATGTTGTTTGAAACTAGCTCTACAATGCAAAGTTTCATGGTGCAATTTCATAGGCACTACATGCAAGACACACTGTGTTGGTAACTGTGCATAAATAATTTCATGTGGATGATTTTGCAAAAAAAAAAGTTTCATGTGGATGAAACCTCTCTCACCTCTCTCCTCGTTAACTTACTGTCATATCACCAAATGACTGACATGGCACCCTAATTAAGGCGCATGAAACTTCTATAAGACTTATACTAGGATTAGCCTAATTAGTCTCCTTGGGGAGGAGCTAATTAACCGACTAGGGATGGACCCTGGTTTCCCGCTGTCATTTTTTTTTCTGTCGCTGCTGCCTATCTAGCCTGGCCAACTAGTTTGGAGGCAAATTTCTCTCAAGCGATTAGAGGCATGAAAATCCCACTATTATAATTCAATGGTTTATATATAGTAGCCTATTTTAGACTATATTATTAAGAAAAAATAACTCTTTTGATTATGCCAGGTTGCTTGGCGTGACAAGATGAACATACCATGCACTACGGGAAATTGCGGCTTTGCCGTGTGTCGCAATCTTTGCCGTGTGCAGGAAGTCAGGCACACGGCAAACGGCTTGTTTGTCGTGTGCCACATCTAAGACACACGGCAAAGTTCCAACGCACGGCAACGATGGTATTTGCCGTGTGCCGCAGACACCAGCACACGGCAAAGGTGCAGCACACGACAAACGTAGCTATTTGCCGTGTGCCAAAGGTGCGGCACACGGCGAAGACGATGCCTGCTGACGACCGTTATCATTTGTCGTGTGTCAACTGTCAGGCACACGACAAATAGGCCTCACGTGCGATGCACGCGCGTCGGCCGTCGGACGACCGTCGGGGAGTTTGAAACTTTGCCGTGTGCCTAGATTTGGAGCACAGGCGAACTTGCAAAAATTGTGCCGTTTATAAACGCGGTGACGGGGCGCCGTTAGGGAGCGCACCGTTATACACTTTATTTTGTCGTGTGCTTAAATAGACACACGGCAAAGCCTTTGCCATGTGTCCGTAGAATGGCACACGGCGAAGTCGGCTTTGCCGTCATGGGCGCTGACGTCGGCTCTTTGCCGTCGGCGGCACATGGCAAAGGCTTTGCCGTGTGCCGAGCCGCTCTCCCGTAGTGATGCCTTACAATACTAAAATGTGCCATGCCTTACAATACTAAAATGTGCCACTATAGGTCTATAGGGCATAGAAGAGGTTTACCAACGTATAATTATTCATATAGCAAGTTTGTCCTGCCGGTCCACGGCCTGACAAGCCTCCCTTCCTACTTACGGATCGAGTTCTTCTATGTAGGAAACCTTCCCAAAATCACATAATTTCTATATGAAATTGGATGAAAACCATCTTTATATAAACTGTACCAAGAGAACTTTACTTTACTTCCTAAAACATGGTTGACAACTGCAACTTTAGGGTGCTATTTTTATTTTAAAATTATTAAGGTGCTCGGATAATTGATATAGCTACTAGATCCGTTCTTAAATACTGAAAATGTTTAGAACAGCTAATTAGTTTAAAAATGATCTTAGTTGTGTTAGTAATCTAGGCAATTTTCGATATATTTTAATTCCAAACTTCAGCAGGTAATTCATGATTAAAACGAGTGAAAGAGTGATAACATAGCATGTGCTTGTGTTCATGATTAAGACAGTATAGAACATGAACAACATACATAACAGAGTAAGTTTCTGAATGTACCCAGGGGCGGGTCCGTTTCCGGAGGAACCGGATGCGCCGTTAGCAGCTAGATCAACCATGTTGATCGTGGGCTACCCTCAATCGAAGTAGCCGAACAGGTTGATGCAGCGAAGTCGTTGGTGCAGTGCAGACGGCCGTCGGGATGTAGTCGCGCTGTTCACTCGGGGAACACAGGGACGGTCATCGAGAAGTAGTCGATCACAGCAGCAGGTGGACGATCGTTGAGCAGTCGCGCACTTGTTGCGCTACCCAAAAACCTGATTGCCTCGCTATCCCGAGCAGGAACTCAAGCGCGGCAGGTTTCGGAGGCTCTGCTCTTCCAGCAGCGTGTGCGCGCACGAAGTGGAATGGGGATGGTTCAGAGAGCAGCGGACGCAGTTAAAATAGGAGAGGGAGAGGTAGGAATGTTAACAGCTCTAGTAACTGACGCTCAGCCATTAGCACTAGTAACGGAAGCACAATTGCACATTAACACTAGTAACTGCCCAACCATTAGCACTAGTAACTGACTCACTAATGCTCAGCCGTCACGTCACGTCACGTTCTGGCCGGCCGGCCGGCCGAGCCGAGCGAGCGCGCGCGCGCGTGTGGCAACCCGGTGCTCCCATTTCAACTTCACAAGGTGTGCACAAATAGTCCACCATTTAAGTTGGTTACATTCCTTCTCAATTAACCATATGGGATTAACTACCTTAACCACCATTTGGTAACTCTTAGCATTAATTGTGGGCCTTAAATATTATTGATTTAATTGTTTGGAAATGGGCTAAGCCCAATTAAATCCAACAAGTTGTTTATCCTAAACATTATTATATACTCGAGAATGTAGGGAGTATAAAGAACAAATTGATCAAGCGCCTACACGGCTCTTTCATACAGGTTTCAACTTATTTTATTCATCATGGTAGGACACGGAAACGAGAAAAATGTGTGTACGGAACGAAGAGAAAACAGCACGCACAGACATGGGAACATGGACTTAGCCGCGGCATGACAGAAAGCATTATGGATTTATGGGTGATTGGTGGACGTGTCGGGCCGTGCAGAGGATTGCAGATAAGGACTTCATTGTTCATTCAACGCACGTCCCCGCGTCCCAACCACTGAACTCCCGTGCGTCGCATGGGAAATGGTAAAGCTAGCGTACGTCCAGTTTCCGCAGCAAGCGTGACTCACCACCAGGTAATTAGGTAAACGACGCTAGTATTCGGCAAGAGCATGATACACAACCAGCTAACGACTGATTACACATTAAGATGCGCGTGGTCCTCGAACCAAGAAGAAGACGACGCTATATACAGTATTCTGCAAGCGCGTGATTCATGACCAGCGTAACACGACGCGATCATGTACTGTGCATGGTAGCTGGCTGATAGCATTATTTGCAACAAGACGTGATCCACGCAATAAGCAGCGCTAGCTTTATTAGCAGGCCGCGCATTATTAGCAGGTACGACTCCTACTACACACACCATCATCATCGATTCCGACCGAGCTAGCAGTGCATGCATGCAAGGCTGCAATCATGCATGTGACCGACAAAAACACGTACGTGGCGATCATGCACAGTACGAAAGACAATCATGCAAGGAGGGCCACCACAGCGTGTCCCGACAACGAACGCTCCCGCCTCGCAATCATGCAAGTTGAGTTTGCACTATTGCTTGATCGAGTATTGAACGTACTATACGGACATGATGTATGATGTATAAGGGCAGTCCCAACTCAGACTCTGCACATAGAGTCCACATGACGAAGACTCTATCACAAGAAACCATACTCCCTCCGTCCCAATTTATTTGCTCATGTTGACTTTTAGACATTATGTTTGACTATCCGTCTTATTTAAAAATTTTACAAAAATATAAAAACAAATAAGTTATACGAGAAGTATACATAATGATAAAACAAGTCATAACAAAACAAATAATATATTCACCAAATTTTTGAATAAGACGGATGGTCAAACGTGATGTTTGAAAGTCAACAACTACATATATTTTGGGACGGAGGGAGTAACCTACAATGCAGATTTTGTATCTTGGAGTCTATCTAATCATTCAACCATACTCCTCTCCAATCATTCAACCAGATTTCTCTCGTTTTGCGTGTAGGCTTATGTCTAACTTAAACCTGGTTTCTACATTTTTGCATCTCTCTCCTCATTAAATTGCTTACCACATCAGCAAAATGCCTACATTGCAATGTAGTAATTAATAGAGATAGACTCTACCATGGAGTATGGGTTGGGACTGCCCTAAGGTTTAAAACTTTTCATTTTCGCTATTTTTCAGCATTAGTGAAATTACCGAAATTCACAAATTTCATGAAATTAATTAAAAAGTTGAAAAAATATTGATTTAAATTAAAAAATGCTATTATAATATCCATCGAGCCAATCTATACTATAAAGAGCGAAAGATTTGACGATCATACAAATCTTACTACACCTCGTACAACGTCGGATTTTATTTATGACGATCGAACACTATAGATTAATCTAAAGAGTCCATGTTGACTACATCACTCCTAAACCGTCAAATTTTATGATGATCGAACGCTCTAGATTAATCTGAATAATCCATGTAGACTACGTCACTAATTTAATACAACACGTGCTTGTGGCACGTGCCCTTCTGATAGTATTAACAAAGAGCAGGTTAGTGTAGCGATTAGCTTTAATTTTTTGAACTAAAGGTCCAAGTGAGTGTGGTGGACTCACCCGTCATAGAGAAAAAATGCACAAAATTAGAGCGGATAGCAAGAATTGAACCCAGGACCATGTGTAGCACAAAATGGAGCCTCCACCATGCAATGTTGCTTAGCTAGTGTTGTTTAGCATAAAAATGACACATTACATTTTTCATATTCCGAAATTTTGAACTGAAATTCGGTCATGAGCAAAAATTCCGGAATCCACAAAATTTCGCTGAAATTTCGTCCTCAATTTTAACCCTCTATTGTGCATTATTTCTTCTCAAATAATTTTGAATATACGTGCTTGATTCGGATAGACAAGAACATCAGCCAAACATGCTAATTATTCCTCCTCCTAAATTAATAATAAAGTATGATAATTTCTCTTTGCTTTTCAACGTTCTCCATTGTACTTTATAGCTTTGGAGAAAGCATTTTTTACCTAGCGCCCAGTTGTTACCGCTGGATTAACGTGGAGAGGTCATCTCATGTCTAGTCTCTAGTAGGGGTGGTAAAACGGCTAGTAATTAATCTAAAAGTTTTAAAGATCGGACTAAAACACTATTTTAAAACTAAAATTAGAGTCGTGTTGGAATATTCTAGAGGAGGCATTGAGCTATTTATCCACTACACTATGACCCGTACTAGTCTCTAGTGGCATGGTTAATTCGTCGTCGTGATGCGAATGTTGCTTATCTGTTTTCTAGCCACAACGAGCTTGTTCTGACTTATTATATCTTCATTTTCTTCACATGATACTATTAAAACAGTTAAAATCAGCCACAACCAGGATTGTAATACAAAATAAATAAATAAGCTGCGGGAGGCAGCACTTGTCCACTTCAGAAAATTGGAAGGGTCATGCATCATGCATGACAGCGTCTGCTGCTGCTTAAAAAACATGCAAAACATTATTATTAGCGATCAAGTCACGTACTAGAAGATAAGATTCGCGCGCCGGGTTTGTAGATCTTACATGTCGTCTGGCGGAAATAATTGGCCTAGTGGGCTAGTGGGTATTGATTACGTGTTTAATATTATGCAACGTTTAGATTGATGCAATCCTGAATGATCACAGACATCACGGTGTTTACTAGATCAGCTGATTAATTTTGCTGGCATGTCGTAAAAAAAAAAATTCTGCATGCTCACTTCCACAGTTTCACATATATAGTACCCATTTTGGACACCAAGCACGACGACGTATCCTTCTTGCTGTCCACTCATCTATTATTTGCAAGCTTAGGATCCTTTTGCACTTCAAGCGATATGAGGGGGGAAACTTCACTTTGCGAGTTCGTGTGCAAACCAATTGCTCCTGAATTGTGCCCTGGAAAATTCGGCCGTTACCGTTCCACATTTGATGCATGCTTCTAAATGATCAGCGTGTAGATCAAGGAATAATCCGAATATGTCGTCTACTTGTTTTTTCAAACATTGAATAACGATCTCTCAAATAAAGTTTACTATGACACACATAGTAGATATGAACGACAAAGTCGCTAGATAAGTAGCCTAAATTAATTACATCGTCTTAATCTTCTTTTGTGCCTAGCTCGTGCAGATCATGAGAGCTTTACAAGAAACTTGCTTTGTGAACATTATTTTTGGCTCATACAAGTTAGTGAATAAAATGATCCTAGCCTTGCTTTGCATCCATGCCCAATTGGTTATTATAGGATTTAAAAATAGAATCTTGATGGTCCAGTATAACCGTCGTCAGCTCATGTACAGTGTCATGATTTGGGTTACCAGCAGAAGCTCTATCACCGTGCAAACTATACTATTATCTGTATAGCTCTATATATATGACATCTTAAAATTTAGTGCGACGAAGGCCACATGCTTGATAAATCCTTTAATGAACCCGTAAAATTCAGCACGGTACAGTAATTACTGAAGGAAAAATTGCTCAGGCAGGCCATATCTAATTAAGGCTGATGCACTACTTGCACCTGGTTACACATTATCGTACGTCAAAAGGCGGCAAGAGGAATCAAAATTTCAACCTGGAGTTTGATATCTAGTATCAAAAGTTGGTAACTCTCAAGTGTCAAATCTAGGTACACCTCAAGTTGGTAACTCAAGTATCAAGTAGAGATGTGTGATATGAGCGCACTCCCATGCGTGTGCCACCTTGTCATGAATAGAACAAAATACGAACCACTCATTCTTGGCGCAATTCTATTCTGTTTTAATTTACTGAATTCATAATGCTACTTAAATCGATAAAAATACACTTCCATCTCTGATTGATCAATAATTCTGAATTGTATGATTTCGAGCCCATGCTGCGCGTGCAACACAAACTGGCGATTATCTTCTCCTAGCTTATCCCAGCAGCCACACACCATTTGGGTGTAATATTTTGTCGTTCGGAAAAAAAAAAAATCTTCTCCTAGCTAGCTTGGCGATTCCATCTGATTATCATACACGTCACTCCAAGAATTCAGGTCACCTCAAGTTAGCTCAAGTGTCAAATATAGATACGTGTGATATGATGAGCGCACTCCCATGTGTGCCACATTGCCATGAACAGAACAAAATAGGAACCACCGCAATTAATCAATCATGCCGGCCGGGCATGTGCCGTGTCTGATTGATGGATCATTATGGAGCTGAATATAATAATTTCGAGCCCACGCGCAGCGCGTGCAACACGAACTGGTTTGTTAGTAGAGCAAGAGTAGCTATCCGCGCAAGCAGGAAGCAGAGGCCATTGTCATCTTATCGTAAAAAGAATATATGTGGCGACTCGTCGATCTGACTCCGACCCTATAAATAGCCGGCAGCCTCAGCGAGGTGTCACACAACACCCACAGCAAGCAAAGCCTGCAACCTGTTTCTTCTGTAAGGAACGCACTAGTAGCTACTACTACTCGCTAGGTGAACGTAACGAGCGAAGATGTTCGGAGGGATCATCGGCGGCCTGACCGGTAACAATAATGGGCGGCTCAAGGGCTCCGTTGTGCTCGTGCGCAAGAGCGTCCTCGGCCTCGACGTCACCAGCATCGCCGGCTCCGTCTTCGACAACATCGGCGAGTTCCTCGGCCGCGGCGTCACCTGCCAGCTCATCAGCTCCACCGTCGTCGACCCAAGTGAGCAGAGCACCATATTCTGATCTTTTGTTAATTATGTATATATAATATAATGCGTGCGTGGCACTGACCCGAACTGGTGGCGCAGACAACGGCAACCGCGGCAAGGTGTGCGCGGAGGCGAGCCTGGAGCAGTGGATCACGTCCCTGCCGTCGCTCACCTCCACCGACAACAAGTTCGGCGTGACGTTCGAGTGGGAGGTGGAGAAGCTGGGCGTCCCGGGCGCCATCATCGTGAAGAACAACCACGCCTCCGAGTTCTTCCTCAAGACCATCACCCTCGACGACGTCCCCGGCCATGGCACCGTCGTCTTCGTCGCCAACTCGTGGATCTACCCGCAGTCCAAGTACCGCTACAACCGCGTCTTCTTCGCCAACGACGTGAGTAGCTAGTACTAGCATTCAGCTCGTCGGCGGCGTATATGAGTATGTCAATGTATACAGAGTATGTCAATGTATATGAGTACTGATACCACTGCATTTGTCGCAGACGTACCTGCCAAGCCAGATGCCGGCGGCGCTGAAGCCGTACCGCGACGACGAGCTCCGGAACCTGAGGGGCGACGACCAGCAGGGCCCGTACCAGGAGCACGACCGCGTCTACCGCTACGACGTCTACAACGACCTCGGCCTGCCCGATAGCAACAACCCGCGCCCCACTCTCGGCGGCTCCAGCGAGCTCCCCTACCCTCGCCGCTGCCGCACCGGCCGGAAGCCCACCAAGACCGGTGCGTGCATCTCCGACGATCCCGTGTCCCCCCTTTGTTTTTGTTTTCTCTGTTTCAACCTGCGGACGGGCGCAGCAGACAAAAATCTGACGAACTTGCAACGTATTTTGCCACGACACGGCGCAGACCCGAGCTGCGAGAGCAGGCTGACGCTGGTGGACGGCGACATCTACGTGCCGCGGGACGAGCGGTTCGGCCACATCAAGAAGTCGGACTTCTACGGGTACGCCATCAAGGCGCTGGTGAACGCGGTGGTGCCGGCCATCCGGACCTACGTCGACCTCTCGCCCGGCGAGTTCGACTCCTTCAAGGACATCGTCAGGCTCTACGAGGGCGGCATCAAGCTGCCCGAGATCCCGGCGCTCGAGGAGATGCGCAAGCAGTTCCCGCTCCAGCTCGTCAAGGATGTCCTCCCCGTCGGCGGCGACTACCTCCTCAAGCTCCCCGTGCCGCAGATCATCAAAGGTCCGTCAGATCATCGATCTCTGCTTCACTGCTTGTGCAAACGTGGCGCCTGTCTTTTTTTTAGTTAAATAATATTTTTTGAATGTTTTTTTGGTAAATAATATAGTTTAAATCTCATTTACTATACTGGATTATTATGCAGAGGACAAGAAGGCTTGGATGACCGACGAGGAGTTTGCACGGGAGATGCTCGCCGGCGTCAACCCCATGCTCATCAAGCGTCTCACCGTAAGTGAACGATCCATCCAGAGTTGTTCCAGATCACCCATTAGAGACTTGAATATGGCTTTCCTAATAATGCTGTTCTTCAGGAGTTCCCTCCGAAAAGCACTCTCGACCCGAGCAAGTACGGCGACCACACGAGCACCATCACGGCGGCGCACATCGAGAGGAACCTCGAGGGCCTCACCGTGGAGCAGGCGCTGGACGGCAACCGGCTCTACATCCTGGACCACCACGACAACTTCATGCCGTTCCTGGTCAGAGTCAACAACCTCCCGGGCAACTTCATCTACGCCGCCAGGACGCTCCTCTTCCTCCGCGGCGACGGCACGCTGACCCCGGTGGCCATCGAGCTGAGCCTCCCCGAGCTCAAGGACGGCCTGACAACCGCCAAGAGCACGGTGTACACGCCGACATCGTCGACGGGCGCCGAGGCTTGGGTGTGGCACCTGGCCAAGGCCTACGCCAACGTGAACGACTACTGCTGGCACCAGCTGATCAGCCACTGGCTCAACACGCACGCCGTGATGGAGCCCTTCGTGATCGCAACCAACCGCCAGCTCAGCGTGACGCACCCGGTGTACAAGCTGCTCCTGCCGCACTACCGCGACACCATGAACATCAACTCCAACGCGCGACAGATGCTCGTCAACGCCGGCGGCATCTTCGAGACCACTGTCTTCCCCCGGGAGTACGCGTTCGAGATGTCTTCTGTTATCTACAAGGACTGGAACTTCAACGACCAGGCTCTCCCCGACGACCTCATCAAGAGGTTAGTAATCTTGGCACATTGGCATCAACACCAACACAAATTTAACAAAACAATTTCAAAGGAGAAACGATTAATTGCAAACAAATTAATGTGCAATGATGCAGGGGCATGGCGGTGCCGGACCCATCGAGCCCGTACAAGGTGCGGCTGCTGGTGGAGGACTACCCATACGCTTCCGACGGGCTCGCCATCTGGCACGCCATCGAGCAGTGGGCGACCGAATACCTCACCATCTACTACCCCAACGACGGCGTGCTCCAGGCCGACGTCGAGCTCCAGGCATGGTGGAAGGAGGTGCGCGAGGTCGGGCACGCCGACCTCAAGGACGCGCCATGGTGGCCGGCGATGCAGACGGTGCCGGAGCTGGCCAAGGCCTGCGCCACCATCATCTGGATCGCGTCGGCGCTGCACGCGGCCGTGAACTTCGGGCAGTACCCCTACTGCGGGTACCTCCCGAACCGGCCGTCGGTGAGCCGGAAGCCGATGCCGGTGCCGGGCACGGAGGAGTACGCGGAGCTGGAGCGCAACCCGGAGAAGGTGTTCGTGCGCACCATCACCAGCCAGTTCCAGGCCCTCGTCGGCATCTCGCTGCTGGAGATCCTGTCCAGCCACTCCTCCGACGAGATCTACCTCGGCCAGCGTGACACGCCGGAGTGGACCTCGGATGCCAAGGCGAAGGAGGCGTTCAAGAGGTTCGGCACGCGGCTGACGGACATTGAGAAGCGTGTGTTGTCCATGAACGCCGACCCGCGGCTCAAGAACCGCAATGGCCCGGCCAAGTTCCCGTACACGCTGCTCTACCCCAGCACCTCCGACAAGAAGGGTGAGGCTGACGGCATCACCGCCAAGGGAATCCCCAACAGCATCTCCATCTGAGCTAGCTGAGTCAGGCAGTAGTGCCTTTTCCATCCCATGAGTGAGTTGTAATAAAATAAATAAATTGGTCCCACCTACGTAGTAGTGTATTACTAGTACTACTGTGAGGAAGCCGCTTCAATTTCCAGAGTACTCCAACTTGTAATCGGCGTTATAAGCTGTGTTGTGTGCCAATTGTCGATCTCATGAGTAAATTGACAATTCAACATACCAATGTGTCGTCATCTGTGACCTGTGAACGTGCTTCTTTCCTTTCATTTTGAGGATCAGAGGAATTGCTGATTAATTCATTTTGCCGAAGAATTACAAAACTTAGATGGGACCATAAAATTCTGCCGGAGTAATCTCACCTAGCATACCTCAATTATCATCATACCAAGGAACAATAGATAGGAGCGTAAAAATCTGCCTGAGTAATCTCACCTACCAAGCAATGCCTTGGACTATACATCCTTTGGGCCATGGGCTACAATTGGGCCTTCTCTTAGATGGGCAATGGGCTACAATTGGGCAAAAGACATCACCAATTCACCACTGGTCTTGTCTTTCGCCGGCACGCCAAAGAGAGGCGGCGGATGCTACGGGGGCAACTAACGAAAAAGCTACAAAGAAAGAGTGTCCACCATCACAAAAAACATTTTGAGTGGTGTCTTCCAACTAAAGCTAACATTAAAAGGTGTCTAGTGTGTATGAGCAAATTTACCCTAGAGTTTTTTATGGTTGCATTGAGATTTTTTATGGTTGCGGGTGATGTGGTGCTAGTTGATGAGAGTAGGGCAGGGGTTAATAGAAAGTTAGAGCTATGCAGGCACACGTTAGAGAGTCGAAGGGTTTCAGACTTAGTAGGACGAAGACCGAGTACATGATGTGCGATTTCAGCGCGATTGGACATGAGGATGGAGACGTTGCCCTTGATGGGCAAGTGGTGGCCAAATCCGATACTTAGGATCGATACTACAATAGGATGGAGATATTGATGAAGATGTTAGGCATAGAATTTCATCCGGTTGGCTAAAATGGCGTCAAGCTTCTGGCGTCCTCTATGACAAGAGGGTGCCACACAAAAGGTAAAAGGTAAGTTCTATAGGACGGCAATTCGCCCGACGATGCTATACGGTGCGGAATGTTGGCCTACAAAAAGGCGACACGTCCAACAATTGAGTGTAGCAGAGATGTGTATGTTATGTTGGTCTTCTGGGCACACAAGAAGGGATAGAGTTCGGAACGAAGATATTCGAGATAGGGGCGGCGTAGCACCAATCGAGAAGAAACTGACGCAACATCGGTTGAAATGGTTTGGACATGTCCAAAGGAGGCTTCCTGAGGCGCTAGTGCGTAGTGGGGTTCCAGGAAAGGTAGATAATGTAAAGAGAGGTAGAGGTCGACCTAAACTGACTTGGGACGAATCGGTCAGAGGGATCTTAGAGAGTGGAATATCTTCAATGAATTAGTTATAGATAGAAGCGCTTGGAGACTAGCAATCAACGTGCCTGAACCGTGATGAGAGTGGTATCTTTAAGGAATTAGTTATAGATAGAAGCGCTTGGAGACTAGCAATCAACGTGCCTGAACCGTGATCTTTGTTTCTTCTCTTATTTATCCCTAACCTTATCTTTGGTCTCGTGCCGTTTTTTGTCTTTTTTTATCCTTGTTTCTCTTGGATTTCATCTCTAGGCTACCCCAACTTGCTTGGGACAAAATGCTATGTGGTTGTTGTTGAGAGTTCGAAATTGCCCCAATGCTAGTTTGATGCTGGCAAGGTAAAGCTTGGGAATTTTCCACGTAAATCCTCAGCTCTATCGATGTCGCTAGTGTTGGACAGTGCCTCCTTGCACTTGAAGGTTCTTCCTCCATGCCAATTACTCCGTCTCATGTGCAACCACATTCGTCCTTCTCTCTGACTACCATGTGCACCAAGCATCAGGACATACGAGGTCAATCCTGTAGTACCATCACGCCACAGTGCCACACAGCTGGGACTGGGAGCCGCCGGGGCTGTGACGCGTAGCTCATACTGACGTCGCCACCGCTGACGCCAAGCCGATGACGTCAGGCTCGCCGACGGAGGCCGTGAGTGATGTTTACCTGTACGAGGTCCCGTGAGCACAACTCCAATCCACGCACCGATCCGGCACTTCTGTACTGTACACCCTCATCAAGGTCAAGCACCTAACTTAGCCTAGATTCTACGCCTCTAAAACGTTAATGGCAGTGCCTGTAGCCGGTCAGGACAGAGGAAGCTGGCGGGATGGCGGCGCTTCAATGGAGTGGGGGTCGAGTTGAATCAATGTGCATCACCCACCAAAGTACACGCCATTGAGAGACGCACGGCCGCACGGGGGAGTCTGGGAACAGGGAGTAAAATCCTGGGTACCAGCTGCAGTTTTTGTGTCTCCAGATTAGCGCCCCTCGTAATGACAAACAGTAATGGAGATAGCGAGTTATAATTTGACAGAAGAATCACTTCTCTCTCTGGAAGCTGCCCCGAGAGCTCTGCCAAACGAAATCTTTTCACCCATCACATCAAAGGAGAATTTTAGATGCATGAAGTATTAAATGTAGATGAAAAATATAAAAAGTTACATAGATAGGCTGTAAATCGCAAGACGAATCTAATGAGCCTACTTATCCATGATTTGCAACAGTAATGATGCTACAGTATCTATCCGCTAATTATGGATTAATTACCCTCTAATTACCGTCGTTAGATTCGTTTCGAGATTTCCAACCTATCCATATAACTTTCCACCTTTTTCGTCTACATTTACTACTCCTAAATTGGTAAAATCACCGAAAAGATTTCGGGAACTAAACACGGCCTAAATGCATGATGTGTCAGCACATAGACCATGTATACATGTATTCAGAAAGTGATGAGAATAAAGAATATTGATTTCCATGTTAAGCACATAGCTCAAACTAACGAAGTGAAAAAGGCATGAAAGTGGATGCAAGAGCGTGTAGAGTAATTGTTAACTAAAGTCTATCAGAACATGTATTTATTTGGGTATTGTGTGTTCCAATATTTAACAGATAAAAGGGAATCAAAGATAAGCAATCTTTATGATTAGCTACACCATCTAATTTATAATATTTGTGCCTCTCATAATTACAAGCCCGTGCAGGTACGGTTAGCGGAGTGGTGAGTCTAAATGGCAATCAAGAATAGACAATGATAATAAAGGGATGGCAATGGGTACACATAGTTAAAGAGGAAGGAGATTGGGGGGTCCGTGATCTTCTTTGTTAATGCAATAATGCCCTCCTATATGTTCAAGAAAAAAAAAATAGGATCTCTTTGCAGTTTTCCCTGATTTGGTTTATGGTAAAGCTCTCGCCTCTATAAATTGTCTCCACCATTAGCGAGATCTCAAGCAAGTTCGCGCGCCCACAGTTCTCTAGGCCAAAGCCACTGCATCAAAAACCCTGCAACCTGATCAGACTGTTAGATTTCTAGGATCTTAGCTCAAGATGAAACCACCATGATCATGTCATACCTTGGTCTTTAGAGCCTGTCATCTTCTTTTATTGTTGATCTTGTGTTGTTCTTGCTCTCTGTGTGGATGTGTGTGTATGTCGATCACTATTCCCCGGTGATCTCAGAGCCAGAGCGATCGGTGCTCTTAACGGGGTTCAACCCCCGTTCTTTTATAGGCACTGCTCACCGGGGGGGACCGACATTTTGGGTCGGTTCCCGTCCCCGATCAGGACAGGAGGAACGAGATGTTTCCATCCCGTTCCCTTATCTTCTTCATTAATTATGTTCATACACTGTGCATTTTACTGTATAGCTTAAATGCAATTATTGTTAGGCTTAGTGTTTAAGCCTAAGATCATTATAAACCCAACATTCTCCCCCTTGATCGTAAGGCTTATACTTATAAGTTTTATTTCTCAACAACTATAGTACATCAAGACAAGGATTACAATGGTCAAAATAAAGTACCACTGAACCCAGTGACTATAACATACTATATGTCTCAAAACAAACTTCTTTACAACTTAGGAGCTCCATAAACTTATTACATTAGACTTTATACAAAACTTACAGACTCACTCTTCGATAAACAGTACACCAAGACACTAGGTTGTAATAGTCAATTAAGCACTACTCAACCAAGGGACTATGGTTCCTGAATAATCTCAGAGAAAAGTCCACTTTATACTTATGGGGAGAAGATGTCTCATTTGGTCCCAATTAATCCAGGATCAAAGGCTTTTCTACCAATCCCATACCGGTAACATGATCTTTAAATACATTGGGTGGCAAGCCTTTTGTGAGTGGATCCGCTAACATCAACTTAGTGTTTATATACTTAACACTTATTGTCTGATCCTGGATCCTGTCTTTCACAACATCATATTTAATTTCGATGTGCCTGGAACATCTCAATGACATGTTGTTGTTTGCATAACGTATTGCCGGTTGATTGTCGCAATACAACGTGAGTGGTTTAGAAATGCTGTCGACCACTCTTAATCCCGGGACGAAATTCTTTAGCCATAATGCCTGCAAGGTTGCTTCATGACATGCCACATACTCTGCCTCCATCGTTGATGATGCAGTAACACTTTGTTTAGAGCTTTTCCACGATATAGCTCCTTCTGCGAGAGTGAAGATATAACCTGACGTGGATTTCTTATTATCACCACTTCCCGCAAAATCAGAATCTGAATAACCAATAACTTCAAGATTATCAGTTCTCTTGTATGTGAGCATGAGATTCTTAGTGCCTTGCATATATCGCAGGGCTCTTCTTAACTAATTTCCAGTGTTCTGGTACCTGGATTTTGCTGATATCTTCCAAGCACCCCGGTTACGAATGCTAAATCAGGGCGAGTGCACACTTGTGCATACATTATACTTCCGACAGCTGAAGTATATGGAATTGACTTCATCTGCGCAGCTTCATACTCATTCTTGGGACATTGATGCTTCCCAATCTTATCACCCTTGAACTATAGGAGCAGGCGAGGCTGAACTTTACTTCATATTATACTTTGTAGTATCTTTTCAATATATGCTTTCTGGGATAGCCCCAAAATTCCATTAGGTCTATCTCGGTAAATTTCTATTCCCAGAACATACGAAGCTTCACCGAGATCTTTCATTTCAAACTTCGAGGTGAGAAATCTCTTGGTTTCCAGCACCATATTTTTATCATTGCTGGCTAAAAGTATGTCATCAACATACAAAACCAAGAAGATATATTTACTCCCCCTGAACTTAGCATAAATGCAGTTATCCCTCTTATTCTCCTTAAAACCAAATTGTCTTATAATTTGGTCAAACTTTAGGTACCATTGTCTTGACGCTTGTTTTAATCCATAAATGGATTTCTTCAAATGGCATGCTAAATGTTCCTTTTCTTTCACAACAAAACCTTCGGGTTGAGTCATGTAAACATCCTCATATAAGTCACCATTTAGAAATGCCGTTTTAACATCCATCTGATGTAATTCCAAATCATAATGAGCCACAAGCGCCATAATGATTCTGAGTGAATCTTTAGATGACACAGGAGAGAAGGTTTCTTTATAATCTATCCCTTCTTTCTGTGTGTAACCTTTTGCCACAAGTCTTGCTTTGAATCTTTCGATATTTCCCTTGGAGTCACGTTTAGTTTTGTAGACCCATTTGCAGCCTACTGTTTTGGCTCCTTTGGGAATTTCTACTAAGTCCCATACTTTATTTGTACTCATGGATTCCATCTCACTTTTCATAGCATTAAGCCATTCTTGTGAGTGTTCACTTTCCATTGCCTCTTTAAATGATGTGGGATCACCTTCCAATATTTCATTCATATCTTCACCTGCGTGATTCATGATTTCCGTCAAATAAGTGACATAGTCACTCGGAATGGCTGGCTTTCTTTCTCGTTGTGACCTTCTTAGTGGTTGTTCATTATTTTGATCATTTTCCACAACTGCAGGCTGCTGAACATCCTCATTAATCTCCTCATTAGTAGATGCATTACTTGTAGTAATTGCAGGAGATTCAGCAGGTATTGCATCAGCCATACCTCGAATTGGAGGTGCAACGTTTGCATGTGCAGGGAAAATGGGATTTTCAATCATAGGGGTCGGAACACAGTTCCTTTTCTCTTCTAGATCAATCTCCCTTGATTTCATACTCCCCCTGATCACATCATCTTCCAAGAACACAGCGTGTCTTGTTTCAATAAACTTAGTGAACTGATTTGGGCAATAGAATCGATATGCCTTTGACTTATCAGGATAACCAATAAAATGACAACTGATTGTCTTGGGGTCTAATTTTCCCATATTTGGATTGAAAACTCGAGCTTCAGCAGGACAGCCCCACACATGTAAGTAATTTAGAGTTGGTTTTCTCCCAGTCCATAATTCAAAAGGTGTCTTAGGAACTGACTTGCTGGGAACCCTATTAAGAATGTGTGCGGCCGTCTTTAGAGCTTCCATCCATAAATTTACCGGCAGAGTGGAGTGGCTTAACATACTTCGTACCATATCCATAAGAGTACGATTGCGTCTTTCAGCCACTCCATTTTGCTGGGGTTCGCCCGGTGCAGAGTACTGGGCCTTAATGCCGTTTTCTTCCAAAAACCTTGCAAAAGGTCCAGGAGTTTGGCCATAAGAAGTATGTCTTCCGTAGTATTCACCACCACGGTCAGACCTCACAATTTTGATCTTTCGATCATGTTGATTTTCAACTTCTGCTTTGAAGATCTTGAACTTGTCTAATGCCTCAGATCTTTCCTTGATAGGATAAATATATCCATAGCGGGAGTAATCATCGGTGAATGTGATGAATGAATCATAACCATCCACTGACTTACATTAAAAGGTCCACAAATATCTGTGTGAATTATTTCTAAAACTCCCGAACTTCGATTTGCACCTTTCTTAATTTGCTTGGAATATTTTCCCTTGATGCAATCAATACAATGTTCAACATTTGCATCTGAGAAATCCAAAGGATGAAGGATGTTTTCGTTAATGAGACGCTCAATTCTCCCCCTCGAAATGTGGCCTAAACGATAATGCCACAATTTCGAAGAAGTCTCATTATTATTATATTTGCGTTTGGTACCAATGTCTGCGTTGGAAGAGGATTCAACGTTATAGGTGGTATCATATATAGAGATTTGATAAAGTTGTTCCCGTCTGACGGCGAGACCAATCTCTTTATTCTCATACATAATTATACATCTATTGTCTCCAAAGATACATTGATAACCACCATCATCTAAACACGAAACTGAAACTAAGTTCCTTTTCATCGAGGGTACATAAAGGACATTATGGAGCCAAAGTTTAAAGCCAGTATGAAGTGTAAGTGCAAAGTTTCCCATAGCCTTGACTTCGGCTTCAACTCCATTAGCAACTCTAATTCTTCTTTCCCCTCTTCTTAGGATCCTCCTCGTAGCGAATCCCTGCAAGGAATTTGCAACATGAATTGTTGCGCCTGAGTCAATCCACCAAGAATTGGTGCCATAATCAATATACAGGGATTCATCAACAAAAGAAATAACATCAGTACCTTTCTTACTGAGCCATCTCATAAATCCAATGCAGTCCTTCTGACGGTGGCCACTCTTTCCACAAAAGTAGCAACCATCCTTTTCTTTGCCTTTTTCGTCTGCATTTGGATTTCCTTCATCCTTATCCTGCTGGGATTGTTTGGAACTTTGTCCCTTTTCTTTAAACTTGCCAGGCTTAGGCTTCAAATACTCCTTCTTAAATTTCTTATATCTTTTCTTCTCAGAGTGTTTGAATTGATTTGCATGATCAATCCTTTCAGCCTTAAGCCTTTCTTCTTCTTGAACGCACATGGCAATCAATTCATCAATGCCCCATTTTATCTTCATAGAGTTGTAATTGATCACAAATGGAGAGAATTCCTGAGGCAGTGATGACATAATAAAATGGACAAGGAAAACCATCTGAGATTTCCATTTCCATTGACTTAGTTTGGCAGCCATATGGCATTTCTTCATAATGTGCTCCCTTAGACTTCCAGTAGGATCATATCTCTCACCTACCAGTCTTTTGATAAGAGTGGTAGCATAAACTTTAGAAGAACCTTTGAATTGTTCCTCCACTTTAGCAAGATAATCTCTGGCTGTCTGAGTGTCGGGAATGGCACCCCTTATAGTGTCAATGATGGAGCTTCTAATGATCATAAGGCACTTGCGGTTTGAAATATCCCACTTTGGCTTTGCTTCATCATATTCCTTCTTAAGAGCCTCATAATTTTCATCTTCCGGTTTAGGCTCAACCGGAGCATTATGATGTAGGGCATAATCAATATCCAGCAGTGCTAGAGTAATTTCTAGCTTTTCCTTCCATGAGGCATAATTGCTTCCATTAAGTTGTTCTATATTGCCCATCATTCCGGCAATTTGTGAGGCATAAGATGCTGCATTAGAGAAAATCAACATTATTTAATAAGCATCTTCTTTTATTGAACAAATCCAAATCAGCTTTGGCCAGAAAAGGAAATGAACAATAAAACTTTGTGACTAAGTATTTATTAATCAGCTTTGGCCAGAAAAATAAATATCAACCACACTTTAATGAATTTCATATGACTTCTTTTATCAATTCAATCAAAACAGCTTTGGCCAGAATTGAATTGAATTAATAAAACTTTGCAACGAAATAATTATCAATCAGCTTTGGCCAGAATGACAATTATTTGTCACACTTAGTCAGAGGTTTTATTGCAGCGGAAATAAATTATAAGCACATAAAATAATGACTTTAATAATAAACATAAGGTAAATATCATAAATAAATGAACATGATTTAAAAAAAAAAAACATGATTTATTATTAACTAAAACGTGATGGAGAAAATATGATTTAAAAATCTTATAATATACTTATTGCCATTAGCTAAAGCATGATGAAAAAGAAAAACTTTGAAATATAAACATGAAATCATAATTCTTAAGAGTTAAATTTGAATTTTACTATTACTTTAGCCCATCACAAATTTCGGCCCAGTACTATGCGGCCTGTTACTATGCAGCCCAGTTAAGAAATAAAAGAAAAAACATTAAAGATTTCGTCCTGGGCCGCCTTTTCCCGAGCGGGCCGTATTCGGCCTGGCCCATTTAACCCTGCGCGCCGGCCTGTTAGGCCCGTGGCGGCGGCCTGTTAGGCCCGTGCGGCGCCCGATCGCTGCGGCCGTCGGATCGTGATCCGACGGCGCGCGTCGCGCCAGGCCGGATCAAAACCGGCCGGCCGGCCGCACCCCCCAAACCCTAAAAACATTTCTCCTCCTCCCTTCTTCTTTCTTCTCCCGACGGCGGCGGAAGGCGGCTGGGAGGCGACGGCGCCGGCGTCGGCGGAGCGGCACGCGCCGGAGGTGGTGGTGGCGCCGCCGAGCTTTGCTCGCCGGAGGAGCGTGCGGCCATGGCCGGCGCGCAGCTCCGTCGAGCATCGCTCGTCGGTGCCCTAAGGCACCCGCCGGTCGCACGCGCGCGCGCGGCACGCATGGCGACGGCGAGCTCCGCCACGGCGTCCATGGAGACACGGTGGCCACCAGGTAAGCCCGTGACCCCTTCTTCCCCTTGGATTTCAAGGTTAGGGTTTCTAATTTCGTGATTCACTGTAGCTAGGGTTTCGGGATTTGGGGATTTTTTGATTTTCATGAATTCGTCATCCCCTTCTTCTTCAATGCTTCAACCGAAACCCTAGAGACCTTATGCTTGAGCATGATTGCATCTTAACAGGGCAAAGTTTCAACTTAACAGTGACATGAATCATGAAATTGATGAACTTGATGAACAACTTAAGCAAGAACAACTTGAACAGCATGATTAACATGCTTAGAGTGCTCATGGGGTTCCATTTTGATGCTAACCCGAGCTCTAGATGCCATTGTTAGATTTCTAGGATCTTAGCTCAAGATGAAACCACCATGATCATGTCATACCTTGGTCTTTAGAGCCTGTCATCTTCTTTTATTGTTGATCTTGTGTTGTTCTTGCTCTCTGTGTGGATGTGTGTGTATGTCGATCACTATTCCCCGGTGATCTCAGAGCCAGAGCGATCGGTGCTCTTAACGGGGTTCAACCCCCGTTCTTTTATAGGCACTGCTCACCGGGGGGGACCGACATTTTGGGTCGGTTCCCGTCCCCGATCAGGACAGGAGGAACGAGATGTTTCCATCCCGTTCCCTTATCTTCTTCATTAATTATGTTCATACACTGTGCATTTTACTGTAGAGCTTAAATGCAATTATTGTTAGGCTTAGTGTTTAAGCCTAAGATCATTATAAACCCAACACAGACGTGTAGGAGAGAAGCCAAGATGCTGTTTGGAGGGAACAAGAAAGGGAGGCTCAAGGGCTCGGTGGTGCTCACGCGCAAGAGCGTCCTCGATGTCACCTGCATCAGTGCCAGTGTCATCGACAATATCGGCGAGTCCCTCGGCCGCGGTGTCACCTGCCAGCTTATCAGCTCCACCGTCGCCGACCCCAGTGAGCTATCCCCTACTTCTCCTTCCTCCTTTTTGAGCACACGTCTTCGTCTTACATCGTGTACGGGCTGGGCGCGCGGCCAGACAACGGGAACCGTGGCAAGGTGTGCGCGGAGGCGAGCCTGGAGCAGTGGCTGACGAAGCTGCCGTCGCTCACGTCCAGCGACTCCAAGTTCCCCGTGAGGTTCCACTGGGAGGTGGAGAAGCTGGGCGTCCCGGGCGCCGTCATCGTCAAGAACAACCACGCCTCCGAGTTCTTCCTCAAGACCATCACCCTCGACGACGTCCCCGGCCGCGGCACCGTCGTCTTCGTCGCCAACTCATGGATCTACCCGCAGTCCAAGTACCGTTACAACCGCGTCTTCTTCACCAACGATGTGAGTGTATATCTATCACAAATTCACAACCGGCAAACCTTAACAGCGTCCTTTGTCCTCTGACGACACGCATCCTTTTCCGCAGACGTACCTGCCGAGCCAGGTGCCGCCGGCGCTGAAGCCTTACCGCGACGACGAGCTCCGGTACCTGAGGGGAGACGACCAGCCTGGCCCGTACCAGGAACACGACCGCGTCTACCGCTACGACGTCTACAACGACATCGGCCTGCCCGACTCCGGCAACCCGCGCCCCACGCTCGGCGGCTCCGATGACTTCCCCTACCCGCGCCGCTGCCGCACCGGCCGGAAGCCCACCAAGACCGGTGCGTCTCCCTCCCATCGCGTGTAGTGTAGTCTCCCTCTTGTTTCCTCTGTCGTCTGTTCTAATAACCTTCTTGCAATTAATGGCGCACGCAACGCAGACCCCAGCTGCGAGAGCACGCTGATGCTGCTCGACACGTGCGACATCTACGTGCCGCGCGACGAGCGGTTCGGGAGCGTCAAGAAGTCGGACTTCTACGGCTACACGATCAAGGCGCTCGTGAACGCCATCGTGCCAGGCATCCGCACCTACGTTGACTTCACGCCTGGGGAGTACGACTCCTTCAAGGACGTCCTCAAGGTCTACCAGGGCGGGATCAAGCTGCCCAAGATCCCAGGCCTCGAGGAGATCCGCAAGCAATTCCCGCTCCAGCTCATCAAGGATCTCCTCCCCGTCGGCGGCGACTTCCTCCTCAAACACCCCATGCCCCAAATCATCAAAGGTCCGTTTGCCTAGCTAGCACACCTGATGTCTTCAGTTGAAGTTTCCAATGCCATGCCGTTAAATTCTGTCACTCACACATGCAGAGGACAAGAAAGCCTGGATGTCTGACGACGAGTTTGCACGGGAGACGCTCGCCGGCGTGAACCCCTTGGTCATCAGGCGCCTCACGGTAAGCCATCGATGTTGGAGGTACGACCATGGGCTGGCCCTTGCCTAATACTAACTGCTTCTGTGTCCAGGAGTTCCCTCCGAGAAGCACACTTGACCCCAGCAAGTACGGCGACCAGACGAGCACCATCACGGCGGCGCACATCGAGAGGAACCTCGAGGGCCTCACCGTGCAGCAGGCGCTCGACGCCAACCGGCTCTACATCGTGGACCATCACGACAACTTCATGCCGTTCCTGGTCAAGATCAACAACCTCCCCGGCAACTTCATCTACGCCGCCAGGACCCTGCTGTTCCTGCGGGCCGACGGCACGCTCGCGCCGGTGGCCATCGAGCTGAGCCTGCCGGAGCTCCAGGACGACGACATCACCGCCGCCAAGAGCACCGTGCACACGCCCGCGTCGACGGCCGGCGGCGCGGAGGAATGGGTGTGGCACCTCGCCAAGGCCTACGCCAACGTGAACGACTACTGCTGGCACCAGCTCATCAGCCACTGGCTCAACACCCACGCCGTGATGGAGCCCTTCATCATCGCCACGAACCGGCAGCTCAGCGTGGCCCACCCCGTGCACAAGCTGCTGCAGCCGCACTACCGCGACACCATGGACATCAACTCCAACGCGCGCAAGATGCTCGTCAACGCCGGTGGCATCTTCGAGCAGACCGTCTTCTCCCGCAAGTACTCCTTTGAGATTTCCTCCAAGGTCTATGGGGCCTGGAACTTCACCGAGCAGGCTCTCCCCGACGACCTGATCAAGAGGTAATCTTTTGTGGTGCCCATAGCATTATAGCAAGACCGACCTACACACCTATGGTATAACCAAAGCATGACGAATGGAAATGTCAATGCAGAGGCATGGCTGTGCCGGACCCATCGAGCCCGTACAAGGTGAGGCTCCTGATCGAGGATTACCCATATGCGTCTGACGGCCTGGCCATATGGGACGCCATTGAGCAGTGGGTGACGGAGTACCTGGCCATCTACTACCCCAACGACGGTGTTCTCCAGGCCGACGTCGAGCTCCAGGCATGGTGGAAGGAGGTGCGCGAGGTCGGGCACGCCGACCTCAAGGACGAGCCCTGGTGGCCAGCGATGCAGACGGTGCCGGAGCTGGTCAAGTCATGCGCCACCCTCATCTGGATCGCGTCGGCGTTGCATGCGGCCGTGAACTTCGGGCAGTACCCCTACTGCGGGTATGTTCCCAGCCGGCCGTCGGTTAGCCGGAAGCCGATGCCAGTGCCCGGCACCAAGGAGTACGCAGAGCTGGAGCGCAAGCCAGAGAAGGTGTTCCTGCGCACGATCACCAGCCAGTTCCAGGCACTCATCGGCCTTTCCCTGCTGGAGATCCTGTCCAGCCACTCCTCCGACGAGGTGTACTTGGGCCAGCGCGACACGCCAGAGTGGACGTCTGACGCCAAGGCGCAGGAGGTGTTCAAGCGCTTCGGCGCACGGCTGGTCGAGATCGAGAACCGCGTGATGGCCATGAACGCAGATACGCGGCTCAAGAACCGCAGGGGCCCGGCCAAGTTCCCCTACACGCTGCTGTACCCAAACACTTCTGACAAGAAGGGCGATGCTGCTGGCATCACCGCCAAGGGCATCCCCAATAGCATATCCATCTGAGCTTAGGAGCTAGTGCATTCAGCATGCATGTGTGAATGTGTATGATGAAATGTTCTCTCGGTTTCATGAATTATGTTGTGTAATAGCCTAATAGGCACGGAAGCCACTACAATAGTACCCTTCAGTTTACCAATAGTGAATAATTTAGTCTGTGTGTTCCTTCTATTTTCTATTAATGGAGTATATGCCAGGCCTAACAAGTCTACATATTTGCAACGCGAAAGGCAAAACTGTATTCTTCCTTTCTTCTCTTTTATATGTATACTAGGTAAGTGCCCGTGCGTTGCTACGGGTACATATATGAGTCCTCATCATCAAATCCTTCGGCGAGAAAAGCCGCATACACCAGCATCCACAAGTCATAGATCAGTTCATTATATCATTATTTTCGTAATATAAACATGGACTAAAAAAGGGGGACACAAATAGATAAACATATCAAAATATTTGTTCATTTATAAAATTACAAGATCAGCACACCAGCTTTGAGACAAAAGAAGCAGATGACATATTGTTACAACTTCGTATGAACGACAAACTTTTTGCATGCTGCAATAATCAAATTACGACTTATAATCAGCTTTTGTGTACCTCTAAACAAATTCTAAATGACTAATACCACAAGGGAATACAGTACCACATATTGCAACAGACACATCGAACTTCTTAATCTTCTTCACTGTCGATTAAGCAAAAAATCTCCATGGGTAGATATCGTAATGAAAAATGCTTCGTGTATATACGAATCACTGGAAACAAGATGCCACATTCCAAAAATAACCTTTGTAAAAATGAATGGTCTGTTAATAGTACATTACACCTCTTAAGATGATTATAGATTTAAACAGTTTGATAAGATGAAAACACTTATAGTAGCTAATAGTGATCACATTATTGTCACTACCACAAAAAAGACTATACCCATCCAGCAAAGATTTCATGAACCTTCACGTACCTATATATGGCATAAACCATATGCACCCATTCTATACATGAACCTTCTTTTCTTTGATATAAGCTTCTTGCTTATTTACCTCCTACAAGCTGATGAACATGTGGTCAGTGTCCTATAGTTCCCTGAAAGATGCTTAGTCACTGAAAGAAAAATGATAAAATTTTGTATTGTCAGCTGTAAGTATAGTGATCCTTCTCTGAAATTCCCAAGGACCAACACTGCATTCAAATAACAGTTAGCAAGGATAGAAAGCTGACTTCCTGTGTCTGACCAAAAGATTTCTCCCACATGTATTATATTTCAGCACGTCAGCAACCAAAGTACTTATTTCTTACTGTAAAATTGACAATACATAGGCATTAGGATTCTTGTGCTGTGGTCTCCAGCTTTGCTGCTACATGTATTATATCGGAAGGTTGGGACTCTGTGTAGTCCCTCCGACGATATATCAATTCCTGTATGTAATTTATTCGAAGGTTGGGATGATTGTAGTCCCTCCCACAATATAGGTGATCCAATCTAATTGTCAATACAAATGAAACAATTGAGTCTACAGGTGATGGTTACTATGTCGTTGCTTGTCCAATCAATTAGCATAATGCACATAGCACCAATAATAATTAGCAGGTGGATTGAAATCAATATGATATCTTTTGGCATTTCACAAGCACGCATCTAGCACCAATATCTGCAGACCAATCCCCCAAGAACAAATTACAGGAGCACGAGAGCATTATTGGATCAGTTGATGACACAAGAGCACGAGTAGCTACATACTATACTGCCCCGCAAAATAAAACCCAGCTACCATATAAACATGTGTATAGCTAGATTGATCGATGCACACCTAGCTAGCCTGTACTTGTATTATACTCGATCAAGAGAAGAAATATATATGGAACTAAGATTATTCTTGTGTTGTTTGTGTACAGAGGGAATCCTTAGACTATTTATTTCGTAAATAATGTAGCTTTGCTGCAGAACGCAGGACTTGTAAGTTGTAACTCAACAGTCAACTGAATTTAGAGCGAGAAGCGAATGGCCTATCAGCTGAAGGTGGCCTACGATCGTCACAAATGAAACTCCAATTGAAAAACTAACTTCTGAATCTGAAGAAGCCAACAGCCGGAACAAACTAAAAAACGCATGCAGATGATTTGGAGCCGTCCATGCAGTAGGAACCCTGCCTGCTAGCCATGAACGGCAAAACGGACCTGGTCGCAGCTTCCCCGTCCTCTTCATGTGGTCAAGGACGGCAGGATCGGAGAGAAGATCGATCGCAGGCGATCGAGATGCAAGAGCAGGGCACAAAGCAAGGAGGGGGCGACGGGCGACGACGGCAGCGGGCGATCGTGAATTCGTGATGCAGGAGCAAGGGGCAAGGGCAGTGGGGCGTGACCGTGAAGCAAAGCAACGAGGGGCGACAGCCTCGAGCAGAACGACTGGACACGGAACGAGATCGTGGGAAGATGAGGAGGGCTTGAGGCTTGGGTAGAACTGCAAGCGCGACCAAAATTGACCAAAATCAATTTGACGGAGAGAGGGGCGAGTTGGTTTTTTAGTTTTTCCCTTCTTGGTTCTTTTTCTTTTTTTGACGGGGCGAAGCAATGACGGGGAAGCGATACGAGCGGTTATTTCGTGTCGCTAAGCGAAACGAATACCCAAATTGTTCTTTTTATTAGTAGAGATAAATGTTTGAGTAAGCAGTGCATCTGTGCGAGTCTCAACTAGACACGCTCACATGACCTCACTATAATCCTGCCACCCTCAAAATTGAGGTTCATCAGATATTTTTCATTCTCACACTGCTACAAGCTACCAATTCTAGCCCCTCTGTTAAGTAATCAGCAACCTGGTTTTCAGAAGTTATCTAACTCAACTTCAAGGACCCTTCATCCACATTCCAAATGTCTAGTCAGGTTAGGTTGAGCAGGACTTTTAGCTATATTGTTGGTTGACATGTTAGCACACTAACAGTTCACATCACAGGATTTCCCTCAGCACCTTGAACTTAGATAACTCTTACCCACGGCATTAGTGAAAGGATATAACCATAAGTCTGAATTTACCATTTACCAGGGCAAACTAATCGCTTGCTGCTTCCCCATTAAACCATTGAAAAGCATAACAATCAGGTGCGTGTCTTCAAATTATAAGCTGTGTGGTTCATGTGAAAGTTGACCAATCCTTAGTTTCCTATCATGGCTAGAGTAATCGACAAACCAAGCAAAGTAGCAAAACTTATGCAGCTAGCTGTTGACATTTATTTGTGTCCCTATCCCTAAACGATTGAAGAACTAGTACAAAGCCAAGAGAATCATAAATCAGGCGGTGTAACTTCACCTAGTGTACATGCAGACTTAGCTTGCACCCAGGGCTCCTCGGTGATCTCCTTCCACCAGATCTGGCTTCAACTTGCCGTTCATTCAAATGGCCTCCAGTGACATCGCTGCTGCTCAAAGAGGGGATAATGCAAAGTGGTACACCTTCACCATGTGTTACATCTTCATAGAGAGATCTCCAAACACTTGTAAGCCAATCTAGTACAATACACAATCTGAGCTCCAAATAGATGGCAAACACTATGAGACCTCATCAAACTCTGACATGCTGGAAAACAAAATTAGGTCCAGAGATTGCTCGAAGTTTGAAGTAGAGAACTCAAAGAACATAAACTTGCACGTGCGACCATACCTTCCACTGCTTCCACTGAACCACATGCCAAAGAAGGTATAACTTTTCTAGATTGCTTATCCAAGACATACAAAAAGTTTTCATGTCGTATTAGTTTCCTTATCCTTTGGAAGTAATATCTTTCTCCCTTCCTGATTGAAAAATATAGCACAGCCATGTCAGCTAAAATCACAGATTGTTGGTACTTGGTAACACCACAAAACAAAGCCGACTGTACAAGAGTGACCCTAACTTTGTAGTCCCAACATGGAAAACTTATCTGTGCAAAGGCTGTCTAACTTCTTAGGTAAGAAACAGAAAGGAAGGTAGCAAGCAGTGCTCCTATAGCTTCCCACCATGGCTAATGGGTAATTCACACTCACACACTACAGACCATGCCCCTTCCCTTCTCCCTTTGAGAAGATTTAATCATTTCATTTTAGAATTACAAGTAACAGGAATCGGGAAAATTGAATTAGCTAGCAATGTCACCTATCTTACCTGAATAACTCAAATGCAGACCTAAGCACAACCAGCCTCACAGCTGACACGCTTCTTCAGACAAGCTACAAGCCTCAATTTAAGCCACCAATCGATCCATTTGAGACAGAGTGGTCATCAGTCATCTCTGGTGAAATGTTTGCAAGCTCTGACTACTATAGAGTGGCCTCTTCATCCTAGAGCATTCCAATCACCTCTCTGCACATGGATGGCAAGGCCTCACGGTCAGAGCACAGACCTCCTCGTGACCTCGCGTCCTCGCCGTTCGCTTTGCTGCTGACACCCCTCTGCTCGTTGCTCCGAATCCTCCGGCTTACTGGCACCGCTGCTCTTCTAATCTCACATGCGGACGCCGGAGGCCGGCACTGGCGCAGGGGCGTTCACTATATCATTCACCAAGCCTCGCTGCACCCCCGTCGTCTATCCGATTGACCTCCCATCCCATGGCGTGGCTTACAAGCAACGTCCGCCATGGAGCGGGCTCCCGAACTACTGCTCCTTCCATACCACCAGATCTCTTCCTCCTCCGCTTAGTGACAGTCTCGCCGACGCTGTCCACCGAGGGGATGGACTGGAGACCTTCGTAAATGCCGTCATTGGTCAACTGGAACCCTTGCGACGCGCGGCGCCCGAAGCTGACGGCTAGGAAATCCATTGCCGCCGTCGCAGCCGCGGCAGCATTCACTCCCAGAATCCGTGCGCGAGGTCGCCATGGCCGTGCGCTGGCCAGATTAATCGCGATCCAGTATTTCTCACGGAGCCCCCAATATTTACATAAACCCCCCTAAATCGGATCGCGGTTAATAATCACGATCCGAATATTTACATAAACCCCCCTAAATCGGATCGGATCGCGATTATTAACCGCGATCCAAATATTTACATCAAACCCCCTGAATCGGATCGCGATTAATAATCGCGATCCGAATATTTACATAAAACACCATGCATCCTCTCCGTTATCTCCCTATGGCTCCGCCTTCCCGTCCGTCGCCGGCGACGCCCGCCCCGCCCCGCTAATGGACTTCCACGACTACTCTGGCTCCCAAGCCCCCGTTTCCCCGCCGGATATCGGGATATTTAACCTTTTACCATTATAGTGGGTGACCACTCCTCAGATGACATTATAACGGATGACGCTACAATTTTACCATCATACTGAAAAAAGGTAACAGATTTGCCACATTTGCTCGCGTGGCACGCCAGCTGCACGCGCCACGTCGGACGGTTGCCACCTATGCCTCCCACATTTACACGAAACCCCCTGAACTTATATCTTCTTCTCATCTCAACTCCCTTCCACTTTCCCCATCCGAGGACAAGAAGCCGCAGCCCCCTGCCGTTGCCGCCTCCTGCCGTGCGGCGCTCGCCTTCACACTCGATGAGGAGAAGTGCTCTCTGAGGCGTGACGGGGCACTTCGAGTGGATTAGCCAACGCCGTAGCTTCCTCTGGACGCCGGCGAGGTCGCCGGCTGCGGCGGGTCGGAGGAGAGGCCGAGGCTCTGGAGCAGGAGGCGGGGCTCGTGCGCTGGGTTGTTGAGGAGGTCTCCGCCGCCGAAGCCTGTAGACGGTCCGCGCGTCACCCCGGCGACTGGCTGGCCCTCCGGCTCTGGCTCCGGAGTAATGTGAGACGATTTTCTCTAGAGCAATTCCAATTTGTGCCTAATCCGTTGTCTTTGGCTGCCCAAACTTTTGCTATTTTAGATGGCATGTACCGAGCGCATGTCTTTTACTGTTCAATCGAATCGATGCTTGGAATTCTGTGGCTAAAATTTCCTGTGACGAGCTCGAGATCGGAGCGATAGGCGGCGCCAGTGACGTAAGGGCGGGAGCGCCGCGTGTTGGGCCGCCCGTGCGCCTCGCAGTTCTGGCCGGCCTTGATGGTCGAGCCGTAGCTCGTCCCGTTGTACCGCGGCGCCGCCGTGGTGCGCACCCACTCCCCATCCGAGTAGTCGCACCGCGCCGCCGCCGAAGAAGGCTCGGGTGGTGATGCGGCAGCAGAAGCATTCGCCTGGTGAGATGGGGATGGTGCGCTTGGTGAGGGAAGAGGAGGCGGTGGGCTGGGGGTGCTGCGGGTGGGGGTGGGAGCGCCTGCGCCACCACCATCCTGCCATGTAAAATGGGAGGGGAAGGTGGGCGGGGAGGAGATGGTGAGAAGAAGATAGAAATCAAGGGGTTTCGCGTAAAATGTTAGGCGTAGCTGGCGGACGTCCGACGTGGCGTGCATAGCTGGCGTGCCACGCGAGCAAATGTGGCAAATCTGTTACATTTTTTTCAGTATGATGGTAAAATTGTAGCGTCATCCGTTATAATGTCATCTGAGGAGTTGTCACCCACTGTGATGGTAAAAAGTTAAATATCCCCGGGACATCCTGCCGTCACACGCAACCCCCTCCTGCTCCGTCTAGAGCCGCCGCTGTGACCCTCCTCCCCTAGCTCTCCCCTCCTCTCGGAGTTGAAACGGACTCGCATGCCGGCATCAGAGTCTCCGCGGAACTCTGACATCGCCTGTTCACTTGTGAATGGAAGGGGTAAAAATGGAGGAAAATAAGAGCTCTGGCTGAATTCTCTTGTCATGATCAATCGACATTTGCATTTGGGCCATGGCAGATTAACCATCTCCGGACTCCCTATATTTTCGGTTCTGACAGGGTATATGGCAAGGGGGCAGGGGTGTGTTAAGGTTTCAGGTTTCCTCCAAGAACAGATTAACACCGTGATGAATATGGTATCAAAGTTGCGTTCTAGGACACATCATCATCTGTTCGTTCCAAATTCTGAACATCCTTATCTGTTCTCATTTCAAAATCTGATAAGAACTCTTGAATATCCAGGACAAGACAAAGCAAGATTACAGGATGGAATACAGCCAGGATTGAAAAAGGTAGTGCACTATCATCCATTCCTCAAAAGACAATGCTAATATTTGAGGTGTACATCACCAGTCTCACTAGGATAAATGATATGAAAAAAATAACTGATAGGTAAGAAAAGGAGAAAAAAAATCTTTCTCAAAAGAAGAACTATGAAAAAAATATTGAGCCGTACAATTTCTCACTCGGCTGAGTCCTAACTGTTCATTCTAATGAAATGTCGTGTAGTATATGCTGACAGCATCTTTATGTATGTTAGAGAATCTAACAATCTGCTCTCTGAAAGAGAAAATAGAGGCAGCACACCTTTAGTTGTGAGTTATAGACACTAGTGTTCACAGGACGAAGCAACATTTGTGGTGGCTACCCAGGACACCTTAATATGGTCCATTTTTAGGACAATCTAGTATAGCACACCTCCAGAGCTCCCAAACAGCTAAATGGACGATGTCTTATAGATGGCGAACCCCATGAGTGCAGGAATGAAGAAGAATAGCACAGGCGAGTGGAGCAAAGGGTTCATAGCATAAGCCTTCACAAGAGCTCTGCAAAACTGCACAATGAGAAGGGGTTAGAATTGTTTGAAATAGAGATAATTGCAAGCACAGAAAGTTACACGTGTTGCTTTGTACCTTCCAATGTTTCCATAGAACCACCAGGCAAAGAAGACACAGAAATTTCCTGATCCAGCGACCATTCCAAAAGTTTTCATGCTCTATCTGCCTCCTGCTCTTTTGGTAGCAATCATCTTTCTTCTTTCCTGACCGAGAAAGATAATGCTCTCGATATGCCGTTCTCTCAGCAGCCATGGAAGCTAAAATCGCAATTGTGGGTAATAACACAAAACAAAGGTGAGGTAGAATAACTACCATGACATCTGGAATCCCAGCATGGACTACTTCATTGCCACTGCTGGGTCTTTTAAGAATCCAGCCTCTATGTGTCATGTATGTGAGGTTATCATCAGTAATAGGGTGACCAAATAACCAAGGTAAGAAAACTAAATAGATAGTGTACACCAAAAGCAAATTCCATACAGGAATCACCCTGGCCAGCTCAACAAAGAGCCAGATGAAACCACCCACTAAAGACTTAAACAATGTCCTCTCACTACCATTTGTGTACAGAGACTTATATGTGAACTGGTCTTTGAATACCACAGCTGAAACTTGTGGTGCAAGAAGCAAGGAAAATATCAGAGAAAGAGCACACCACAGTGCAGGATGATATATTGAAGCCCACTGAATACCAATCACAAAAAATTCCTTCCATGTCCAGTTTACTCTTGCAGTCAACCCATTGACAGAGAATGGCCTCAGATGGCTGATACTGGTGTCACCTGTTATGTCCATCACTTCAATTTGGAGCCAAAATCGACTGGGAGAGGGATCTTCAAATGCCCTCCAGTTCCATGGTACTAAATACATATGTCCTCTAGTTTCATTGGAATCCACCCTTTTCATTTCAGAGTCAAAGACTACTTCAAGAGTTCCTGGTCTTGAGTCATATATCTTTACAGAAACAGATACTATCTCATGTTTAGAGAATACAAGAGCCCTCACAGTATCAAAAGTAGACGGCCCCCTGATATGGCATTCGAAATCACGAGAAGCAGAAGCTCTTTGCATGAATCTTGAATCAAGGGGAAAGGTAGGCAGTATAATTATGCTCTTTGAGCCTAATCTGAAATCTATATCAGTATAGGAGACATAACCATCATCAATTGCTAGTATCCTCATACTTCTGCTCTTTCTCCAATCTCCCATCTCCCACTCCCAGAATTCTTCAGTACGAACTGCTTCTTCAGAACAGTTTTCCTTATTACTCTGAATTGCATAGCCTTGGTGCATGTTAAATTGGTAAAGTGTTCCCATAATGATGGCTCCTGGACTGCTCGATGGTAGTATCGTTTCAAGTTCTTCCCGAACCTTGTATGAAGATGCCCACACAAGTAAGCAGCCAATGATTGCTTTAGGAAAACATCCTTGATACTTTTTCCTGACTCTGTTAATGCTGAGAAAGACAATGGGAAGTGCCCAAATGCAATTTTTGTCACTGGAACCTTGTCAAAGCCAGTGTCCCACTGCGACAACGCTTGATCTAATTCGATAAGCTGCTTGTCAGTTGGATGTCCAAATAGATTGGTAGGTCCTCTAAGACCAATCTCCATTGTGCTATCAAAGCCAACAAATAGATGCTTCCGACCACCATTCTGCAGAGCATTCAAAAAAACAATGTCAAGGATATTCTAAAATGTGATTGCAAGCACAAGTATATATAACAAATCGCAACACGCTTGAACTACAAGATGGCAACAAAATAAGAAGTGCCATATATTTCTTGCTGCAGAAAATAAGTGTCAACATACATAGAAAAACTACTAACCTCCACAGTAATGCTTGGACACGTCCCTGACGTCTTAACTTGGCATTGATGCTATACTTCTGGTAGAAGTCATAGTTGGCGCCAGATGCCGGTACACCAAACCTATCATGATTTCCTCTCAGATCATAGAAAATTCGTCTTGGAAGCTTGCTGATTCGAATGATGTCATTGATTGTACTTCCATATTCTACCCATTCAACCTCATTCTGCTTCATTGTCAGCAGATCTTTGCTTTTCCCGTCTGTAGCAAAAGAAAACAGAGAGATATTGAAAATTGGTATAAATCCACTTGGTAATAATATTTCACGAAATGTTTTTTTTTTCCGTTTCTTAGAGGGTGCTAGAAAGTTTCTTTTACAATGGTTGGAGCAACTTGTGCGATGCTGATCAATATTACAGACTTGCAGGTGCCTATCATATTCTAATGGTGAAACATGTAATAGAAGATCATATGTTCATTTAGCTCAATTTTGCATTTACCTAGGACTTTGAAGTCCAAATTCATTGCTCTGATTATTACTCAATATCTAATTATTTAAATGTAAGAAAGCGTGCCCTCCTGTTAGTAACATTCAAGGCCCAAGTGTGCATCAACAATATCACGGGGACAGAACTCCATGCGATGGTTTACAGTTATTAGCAATGTGTGCTTACTGCCTAGTACTTCATTTGGAGACATCTTACTTTGTTATAGGGCTGCTTGTTGTAATGGTGAAAATGAGATTGCAGTGAGTAGCCTTGGTTACTACTGGTGGGCGACTGGGCAAAAACTGGCCACTTGCCCCTAGACTAGGCTGGACGGATTGTGCTGCCTTAAATTGTGGATTCCATAACGAATGTTCTGAACCATCTCATTTCCACTCAAATTGAGCACTACTAGAAACGTCAGGTCATTTGCTAACTGGGTAATTTCATCTCATATTGGATCACCGCGGGGAATCAAACCGAGGACGGGGACGAGGGCCGGAGGGAGGGATCAGCACATACCGGTGAGGTCTCCGGTGATGAGTACGAGGTCGGGGTTGACCATGGCGAGCGCCGGGCCCACATACCGCCGGAAGTCGTAGGCGCGCTCCGGGTGGTGCACGCTGAAGTGGAGATCCGAGAGCTGGGCCACCCACACCACCCCATCCGGCGCGCCGGACACCTCCACAACTTCCCTCCCGTCGCGGGACACCGCGGGCGGAGCGGCCGCCGCGGCGACGAGGGCCAGGAGGACGGTGAGGAGCCGCCTGCCGCGCGTCTCCATGGCGAAGGCGCAGACCGGGGGGGTACGTTTCTGCTGTCCCCTAGGCAAAACGCTCTTCGCAGCTTTACGCTTTCAGTGATAAACAAACAAGTTACGCCTCTGGGCTGCGAATTACGTTTTCCTGAATATTTTGAGGTACTTCGTCGGGCCTGGAGCGGAGGACTCGAGTCAAATCCTCTTCCCCCCCCCCCCCCCCCCCCCCCCCCCCAAATCCCCCGCGCCTCAGGCCTCAGCCTCGATCAATTTTTCCCGAACCCTTGCTCTTGTTGCAGTGGTCTTCATCGGAGACCATGGACCCGCGGCCGCTGCTCTTCTCACGCAGTGGTCTTCGATTTTGCTGAAACCATATCATCTGGTTCTTAATAGCCTTTCCATTGCGCGTACGCTTCGGTTTCCGTATCCATGACGAACAAACCCTGGTTAAAATCCCGGCGACCGTACGTCGCTACTGTTAAATCGGTATGAAAAGATTTCGGGAACTAAACAAGGCCTAAGTTGACGTCATTTCAGTAACAACGTGCTGGCACGAATGTGACGGCCTATCGCTGTTTATATTATCGACTCGGATTGACGCATATGTATTCGATCAAGTTTACTGCATGTCTCTATATGTATCGCAGTGACTCCCCTGAGTGTTCTTTTCATGCTCCATCATATCCGTTTTGCAATGTTAGTCCATAGGACGTGCACACAAAAAGGTTAATTTTAAGAGAAAATCAATGTGAAATGTCCACTAACGTGCGATTCGATCCGAGGTCCGGCACAAGTGCCGCACGTACGTCGTAAAGATCCACCCTGATTCCATGCATCTCTTCACATATTTTCTCAGGATTGTCAAGTTATATATCAGGTCAGGTCAGGTGTACTGGAATCTCTGTACAATCAAATGTCCCGGCTGAAAACCGCACCAAGTTGTGACGGTACTCGTTAGACAAATTCAGGGCTACTTTTGATGTTTTCAAATCTTGAAAAAATCGTTTGAGACGGTACTGAAATCCTAGTTCCGTTTGAGACTGAATTCCTCTCTCTGCACAAAACCTGCGCCGACGTTTCAAATAGCTCCAACGAGACGAGGAGCCACGTCGCGACTCCCAGCAGGCTTTATCAGGGTTGAAAACTTTCTCCTTTCAGAGATAAGACCCATGGTTCCTCTGCTCTCCAGCACCTTGCATGCCAAGAGGTCCCATTTCGTCTCTTCCTTCCTACCCAGATGCTGCATTTTCTCCTTAAAATGCCTGTAAAAGTATCAAATAAAAGTTGTTTAAACTACTGCTCTTTTTTCTTTTACAAGAATGAAATATCACGGCATTGTGTCCCCAGTAGTATTTATTTTGTATCATTAAACTGCATGCTAGTACTTCTTAGCAGACACAACAACCAAGACCAAGAAATGTGCTCACCTGCAGAGAGGGACCTTGCAGGTGTCCGGAGTGAAACACATGCGAGAATGCAGCTCAAGGAGCTGCCACATGCGCTTGCAGTTTGCGCAGCCGCCAGGGACCCGAATTCTGCAGGTTGAGAAGTGGCGAACGAGCAGCTCGATGCCCTTGCAGGCTGGGAACTTGCAGACAGCTGCTCGGCTGCCCTTGAGCGCTTGGTCTCGGGGACCGATCGTCCTGCATCCGTCTCGGCATATGTGAAGTAGAGCCTCCATTGCCTCGTACAGCTGCATATAGACCTTCTTTTCCTCCATCCTCTTAGCTCTTTCCTGCCTTTTCTGCATCAATTCAAATCATCAGAAAAGAAAAAAAAAAGTTTCAAACCAGCAGTGCAAGCAGTGGTACTAGGGACATGTACAAGTGCTCAACAAGTTCAGACACCAAGATCAGGCATGCACAACAACTAATAAGATGTAGTTGCAATGCAACAAAATATCAAAGTTGTAAAGTTAAAATCCTAAAACATTGGATAGAGAACATCATAGAAAATTATTAAAACCCTGGAAATTCAAACAGGGTTGCATGGAGATCAATAGTCTGAAACTCTGAATTGAACGGACTGAAACTCGGAATAAGTATGAATGACAGAGCAATACTAAAATGATCGTTACAGAGAACTCACTGTATCAGCTTCGACAAGAGACTCGAGCAACTCCTGCTCCAGGCTCGGGTTGACCCGTCTCATTACTTTCCACCCATCTGTCAGACAGATGTTCTTGAAATCCCCAATGATCATACGAGTACAGACGAGGGAGAGCCGTGGCGCATCACACAATCCGGCAAGTTGGAGTATGTCTACCACGTTGTCAGGAGAAAGGAAATTCCTCTCAAGTTGGTCGATGCAGACTGTCTTCAGAGATGGCACTGAGAAGACGTGGGAGAGTGCAAGCAAATGCAGAACGTGCTTCTTCATCTGTTCCTGCTCAAAACTGCACCAGAGAACAGCATAAATCAAAACTTTTGTTTCTGACTGAAAACTGCTGATCATAATGGAAAAATAAAATAAAAAGAGCACATGTCAGGATGAAAACAATCTGCACTATCTTCAGCTTCAGTCACTGAAAACTGTTTGGGCCGAAAAGCTGATTTTTAGAGTACAGTGAGTTATCTAAACAAATAACTTAATTCCATACCGTGAAGAATAAAGAAATCTGATGAAAACATGGACTGCTTCTGAAGGCGCGCCAGAAATTCGGATACACCGAAAACCATGGTTTGGTTTAGCGTCTTCAATTATAGCTCTCAGGACAGGAGATTTGATACCCTGCAGAAGGAATACGTGAAGCTATTAAATAACACCAAACCTGCTATGCTACACAACTGCAGGAATGCGAGCCCCTATCACATGAAAAGATTCAGACAAGTGTACTCACAAGAACACAAGAGTGCGACAGAATTTCAGTGCCATCATCTGTGGAAACACGGAGATCAGCCTGGTATCCATCTAAGAACAGCTTGTCCCAGGAATCCAGGACCTCTTCAGGGACACGGCTGCGAGCCGTTACATTCCTAGAACTTCTTCGCGAGCCATAAGAAGTTCCGGGTAACGGAGGTGGATCAGGGGCATTACTGCAATGAACCTGAGCATACCAGCGATGATGATCCGTCACAGCTTTGGTGCCTGCCAAGCTATTGGACTCGAGATGGATGTCCAATGGGTTGTCGATTGCATCGCCGTCCAAGAAGAAATCAGAAGAATCCAACTCGATGCATTCCATCAAGGCATCAACTACGCGCCCCCTGATTTGACTCTGAAAGGGGGAAAATGTTATCTGAAAATTACTACAGGGCTTACTGAAACTGTACTTCAAATAGGAGTAATAACCGCTTATTCAAGGCAGGTTCAGAAAGAACAAGTAGTAATAAATAACTGCCACAAGCGACAGAAAGAAAAAGTGGAGGCGAATCAATTCGTCACTAAATATGGAGCTGTTCTAAAGCAGCAAATCTACGAGCATAAGATTTTTCTTCTTGTTTTTTTTTTACCCAAGCTTAAGAGAAACTGTGATTTTGAGAATCTCTGCAAGACTGCAGAATATCTTTAGTGCGTTCCAGCACTGCTAACAATGAACCGAAAGAAAAATACGCCTTGATTACGTTCATGCTTTCTCCGCATGGCTTCTAAATGGGGAGAATTCAGGTTTTTTCTGAAATCTGAGAATTCCAGCCAGAAAACCGTCACCGAAACTCCGAAAGCTCGGCAACGAGAAATCAGAGAAATCCTGATTTGAACTATGCCATGAATTATGGAAATCCAATCATCTGGACCATCGGAGAATCGATTATGGTAGCAGAGGAGAGGATCAAAGATAAACTTTGTATCCAGAAATCGCCGCAGCGTGCTCACCTGAAACTTCTGAAGCCGAAAGAGGACGAGGACTACTGGACGAGAAGGAAAGGGAGGGAGCTTCACTAATCACTACTGCGTCCTCGTTTCGTCAGTTCTCCTCCAAAAGCTTTTTAAAGCCTTCCGGTGTGCGACTCACCCCAAGGAGCCTGACAAGTGGTCTTCACAAGAGGATGATCTACATGTCAGTGGCGTGGATCACGAGGGTGCGTGCCGGCAACAGCGGGCCACCCCACCCATGGCCCGGCGAGACCGGGAGACGATAGCCAGGCACGGAAAATTGGCGGGCACCGCAGGCCCGCAGCAAATCGGCAAGTAGCTGGACGCTGCCGGCGACTCCCGTGTCCTCACGTTGGAGAGGACGCGATGCCCAGCCACTAGCCGCGCGCCACGTGTCGCGGTGCCGGTGGCGGCGCCGCCAAGCTAAGCATGTGTCTGTGTGAGCCCGGCGCGGTGGCGCCTTTCGGCCTTTGTCTGGTCCCAGCAGCACAAGAAGACGCTTGCTGCTTGCTCAATGCACTGCAACCTGAACCTGCAGGTGGCCGGGGAGAAAGGCTACCTGGATTGCCATCTGCAGCACCCCCAGCGGGAGGCCGGAGAGGATGGAGTGAACAGGTACCAATGAATTGACTCTCCTTGGATCTGCGGCTACAGGAGTCAGTCAGAAACAGCGCCGCACATTCTCCCAGCCTAGCTTCAATGGTGGTGAAAAAAAAGAAACATTTTTCATAGCAACACCGATACGTATACGTTCTACACGGAATATTTGCGGAAGTGTTTGCCACCGGAGCTTGGCACTTCTTTTTTTTTCTTCCTCACCTTTTTCTTGTGGTGTTCTGGATATCTCTGTTTTTTGTTTGTTCCACGGAAGAGGTTACTCACCTCCACTTGTCCTGTTCCACTACGACAACGGTTGGTGTTATCCGTGGCACTGGATGCTACAGCGCCACGGCACTTTTTGACAAGGGCTTTGTCACGTTCCGAGGTGTCCACGTCCAGGCCGACTCGACGGCAGGCGAAAACACACAAGCTTTTTCAGAAGACGGGTGCGTGGGTGGGTGCCAGCAGCCCAGCAGGTCGCGTTTTGGACGACGGGGTGGGCAGAAAGGTAGATGATGCCTGGGGCTGTGTTCGGCTCGCGGTGCATACATGGTTGCCTTGAGCCGTGAACGTCAGCGATGTAGAAGCTGCACAGGTGCTCACGGCTAACTAGAAAATCAGAGAAGCGTTGAGGAGGATGAAGAAACAAAGAGCACTTGTTACGCAAATGAGCCAAAGATGCCGTGCCAAGACATCCCAAACTGACTGTTCTGAATTCTGATACTGCTAGTTCAGAGGGCAACTGCCCTGTCAACGGGACAATGACTCCTGACACTGACAGGCATTACGCAGAGAACAGAAAGAAGGAAGATCACATGGCGATTGGTCGAAACAGACTGCTCTTCACAGATGGCGGAGAGCTCGACGCCGCGGCGCTATCGGCGCCGGCCCGGGGGCAGCGCTAAGGCCCGCTAACTGACGAGTGACGACTCTCTCGTTGAAGGCTTGCAGGGCCGGATTTTCAGCCCACATTGATGGGCTTTTTAGGCCCATAATGACTTGGCCCACCGGAAAGCTTCCCTCCTTTTTTTTTTTTTTTTTTTTTTTTTTTTTGAGAAGGAGCTTCCCTCCTTTAATAGGCAGGCTCCATCATTCTTTTTGGTGTAAGGGTAACTGCATTTTCATGATTTATGTCTGTACTACGAATCTAGTACGACAATACCAACAACACGTGCATTTTGTTTGACACTGCAGTGGAAAGTAAAGGATGTATAGGTGTCGTGTTGTCCAAATTTACTCACAATCTGTTACAACTCATCCCAAAAAACAATCACATGGCATGTGATCCTCCACCTTAACAGCACTCAATCTTCCCCGGAAAGAGACGCGTTTGCAGCGATATGTACACAAAAAGGAGGCGTGCAGGCCCATGTCATTTCCTGTAAAACACAGGGCAAACCCAGAGCAAATTTTCAGTCATCATCATGTGTTTTTTTTTCTCCAATGAAATAAATGCTCAGTCACCAAATGCAAATCTTTTTTTGTTTCTCCTGAACGTTGTGAACATTGTTCACTGTTCAGTGTGAATTCTGCTTCTCACTGAGCGATACTTAATTCGCTTAAATCGCCGGGATACGAACCAAATCTTCAGCGAGTCCTTCCAGGTCCCTTGCTTGGCGCAGTGCGCGTAAATCTTGTCCAGCCGGATGATGATCTCCGAGAACGTTGGCCGAGCCATGGCCTGAGGGTGCCAGCATTCCTCGATCAGCCTGCAGAGATCCGGGGAACAAGAAGAAGAAGAGCTGTCAATGCAATGCGCCACTCTGCTTTTTCTTGAAACACATGATACTGAATATATGGTACTGAAGTGAATATGGCACACATGAGGTGTCATGAAATTAGGGTCCTATTCGTTTTTTTATTGTTTCAGAACTCACGCTTTGAAGTCTGAGGGATAGCCCTTGAGTTTTCCCTTCAATGATGGCCGCGCACCCTCGAACCGAACTGAGTGTCCTGAATCCTCTGGTGTTCTCACTAATCCTTCAACCATCTGATGTTTACGCCACAAAGAATGAATGACTGTACGAACACTACATTCGAAACATTGGACCCGTATTTTTATTTCCCTTGTTGTTTCTGTATCTGGAACGGAAATCTACTGACCTCATAGAGGATGAAACCGAACGAGTAGGCATCAACGCTCGAGTCAAATGCGTCGTTTCTGTACAGCTCAGGAGCAGTGTGGTAACCTAAACACAGGAATAGCAAGATTATCATTTAGACTTTAGAGCATATATGTGCTGGGAAAAATACAAAATAGAGTAGACCAGAAATGCTGCGATCTCATTCTTACTGAAGCTATCAACAAGATCCTCATGATTGAGCAATCTCACTTTGTCGGAGTTGACCTTTGACACCTTTGTCACTCCGAATCCCGCAATTTTGAGGTTGCCTCCACTATCCAGGAAGATATTTCTGGCACCTTACCAAGATTCAAATAGTAAAGTACGGGACAACCGTGAAAGAAGGCATTTGAATGAAATGTGTAGCCCTAGCCCCTAGAATGCCACGAGAGAAGAGCAGGCCTAGTTGCTTCATTTCCTCATCTTACTTTGGCTTTAGGTCGCAGTGTATGATGGGGTCCGGTTTGCACTGATGGAGATAGGCCATGCCCCTACACAGTCAAGGAAGCAACAAGAAATATTGTTAATACCAATGTGCATTTGACATGGATTGTTATCTTTTCCTGCAAGTGTAAATTAAAGAGCCAGTACTACTGTACTGGTAGAGACCGATTATATGGGGTACATTTGGATTTTTCAACTCCTTTTGGAGTCAGATTCTAGAGTTATATACCTGGCAATATCAAGTCCATATCTTAGCACCTTCTGACCATGTAACTTCCCTTTCTTCTGAATACAGGCGGTTAAGTCTTTCTGAGTTTTATTAGAGGAAAAAAAAGCAAAGATGTGTCAATTTATCTGAAGATAATACTAATGTGAAGTAGGCATAGTTGTATGCTCAGAACTACTGAAGATGTTAAGGCTGTAAAAAATGTGCTATTAATTACCTCTTCATGAAGTTCAGAAACAATCATCATAGGTATGTGCTGTGTCACGGCTCCGACGAACTGAACAACATTAGGGTGCCGGACCTTCTCCAGTACAGTCAACTCATGCCTGAAAGAGTTCCTGCAACAAAAGGAAGAGGCGGTTTTTGTAAAGAAAAATCCTTTGGTGATCAAGCGCTGACATTTGCATCTTACGCGGCTTCTTGATCGGAGCAGCCTTCTCTGTCAAGTATCTTTACGGAAACCTTGGTGCCATTCCATTTCGCTATATGATACATTCCCTGTTCGATGTGTCATTAGTCAATTCCCCTTAATTCTCACTAGCGTCACCTTTGGTTCTCTTGAACAAATATCTGAGAAACAAAACTGTACGGAGTACTAGTATATTTGAATGAGAATTTCACCGGTGTAACATCGTAGCCTCGCCGGAATTGGACCTCGCCGGGGTTCAACTCGTACTCCGGTACCTCGCCGGGCGTCGATACCATCATCGGCGTCCTCTTGTTCTTCTGCGGAAACGATCACAGATCAGCGTTGGCTAGCAACCAACCAAACAGAAGTTTCAGCAGCTAGGTGTTGCTGTGGCTAGAACAAAACATACCGGCATCTTTGCACCATGAGCTTTCAGGAGATCGTAGACCCCCGAGTGGCCATAGAACTTGGCATCAGCCACTGCCTACGACCAGAGAAGCAAATGAAACTATCAATTCATCGTCTGACGCAAAATCGATAGAATAATGAAGGGAAGTTTGATCTGGGTGGGAAGTTTGGAATGGCGGAGATCACCGTGCTCCCCAGCGGTCGCGCGCGTCGATGTTGGCTTTCCAGGTGAGCAGGACGCGGGCGACGGCGCGGTGTCCCTCGCAGGCGGCGATGTGCAGCGCGGTGCGGCCGTCGAGGTTGATGCTGTTGACGTCGACGCCGCTGCGGAGGAGGCCCTCGACGCCCATGGCGTCGCCCTGGCACGCGAAGAAGAGCAGCTGCATGGTGGCGTCGAGGTTTTCCGGCACGGTGAGATCCGCCGCCTCCGCCGCCGCCGCCGCCGACGACGACCCCACGGGGCTCTGGCTCCGGCCGCGCCGCCGGTTCGGGTCCATGGACGACTGGCGCCCGAACAGGAACCGGCTCGTCGCACGCCCCGTGCGAGGGGACTCCAGCGACGCCTGCCGCCGGAGCTCCGCGTTGTGCTTCATCGACCCGCCGGACACCTGCCGGTGCAGCGCCACCTTCATGCCGTTCGCCGCCATGGCCGCACTCCGAATTATTGAATGGAAGTCTTGTCTTCAGGTGTTAGTACGAGATACGATCAGCGGCGCATCCGGGAATTGAACGGGATCTCGGCGGCGGCGAATCGATCGGGGTCCCCGAGGCACGAGAAAGTGCGCCGGAGAGCCCCGCTGGAGATGGAGGCCTTTGGCGCTAGGCTCTCGTGAAACAGGAGAGGAGAAGAGGAGAAAGAGGAGGTGGCGAGCGGAGGGGAGTGAAGAGCGGAAGGACCCCGTTTTCGTCGGCGAGCTAAAGTTAGTTACCAGCGCTTATAAAGCGGGTGCGATGAAATCCTTTGGCGCGTTTTTTTTTTTCCTTCAAAATACCGTTGAGAATGATGGTAACGGTCACAGTCAGCAAAGGTAGCCGAAACAGAGTAGAGAAGTGACAAGTGGAGGCGTACTACATGGCTGTCACCAGCTACTGCAGCTAGGATGCCTGACAGTGTAAAGTTCGGCGCATGTTAGGATTAGTAATTTTTGCTTGTTTTATTATTGGCATGTTCGGAAGCTTGCAAAAGGGGGATAGTTTTAATTCGATTTTTTCTAGTTTTTATTTTGAAAAATAGCTATTCTTCTCTTATTTCTTGACCTCAAATAAATACCTTTTGCTTCGCGAGAATGGAATCGCTGTTGTTTTCATGCATCGCTTTGAAGCAGAAGTACGGACGAACAGCCACGTTTTTTCTTGAACACGGGACATCTTTTTCACTCATTAATAACTAGGCAACGATACGTTTACAGGGAAATTAGGATGTATATCATTACAACAAGTGCATGAAAATGCAGTCAAATCAACGAGTTAAACTACACACATACTGACCTTTTTCTTTTCTTTTTCTTTCTTGAAAAAATAATGCCATTTTCCCATTGTAGAAAAACTCCCTGTACTTAGCTTCTTCCATAACTAGCAAGTTGGCCCGCACAAACTGCGCGGGTATCTAGCCGCGTGTTCTAGGGATGCTGATGCTCTATTATTCCTCCTCTCTCTTGATCTTCTTCTTCTACCTCACCTTCTCCTCTTCTAGCTCTCCCTTAGTTCCGGAGCCCCTTGATCCCGCACTGCTCTCTCTCTCCAAATTAACTCGCCTTGATCCCGCACTGCTCTCTCTTTCCAAATTAACTCGGTGGGTAAATATGCGGTGATTTGCTCCTTGTGTTGTTGATACTCCCTGGTTTGTTTCTGTTGGCAGACCACGGTTGCCAACATTCTCATTGTTGTGCTACCCTTGATTTTGTTAGGAGGTGTTTGAATGCAATGGAGCTTTGCACAAATGACTTGGCAAGCAAAGTTGTGGTGAGCCAAATGATATGGACGGGACACTATTAGGAAGGGTCTTAGTAACAATCCGAAGTATGGGGAAGAAGTGTTGTGAGTCTGAAGGTTATGGGCGGTTGTGACATTATTATGGGGACCAGAGTAGTGGTCCTGAGGACGGGGAAGAAGCATATCTTTCAAAAGAAATTAGTTTCATTATTTTATCTCTAGTTTAATTATTTGTCCATTATGTTTGACATGTACACTTTGTTTAGAAATTTGCTTTCCAATTTGCATCGAAACCATATGGCATTTTTCTTATTTTCTAAAATCTCAAATATTAGTGGTGTTAGATATAAGTTATTTTCGTTTTTAACATGACCGGGCATGTATGACCGTATTGAATTAGGAAACCAATTTTTTTATTCTGAATTAGTAACGTGGAGGTAGGATGCAAGGTTAGCAAACCTGGGAATATGGAAACCGTGTAGGGTTAGGCTTCTAAATTTCTATATATATCTATTAGTAAACTTTTCATAAAATAGTCAGGTATGATTAGGACTGTCTAGATAATTCTTGACCGTCAGATCTTCATAAAATCCAACGGTGGAGGTTCTTCTCTTTTTTAGATTAACGTGTGATTTTCTAGACTCTCTCGGTGAAACCAATTTTTTTATTCTGAATTAGTAACGTGGAGGTAGGATGCAAGGTTAGCAAACCTGGGAATATGGAAACCGTGTAGGGTTAGGCTTCTAAATTTCTATATATATCTATTAGTAAAATTTTCATAAAATAGTCAGGTATGATTAGGACTGTCTAGATAATTCTTGACCGTCAGATCTTCATAAAATCCAACGGTGGAGGTTCTTCTCTTTTTTAGATTAACGTAAGATTTTGTAGGCTCTCTCGGTGAATCTGGTGGCTCCTTTTGCTTCTGTTTTAATAAGATAATAGATAAATAGAATTCCAAATTCCTCCAAAGACAAACTTTTTAAATCAGTATCGATCATATTTCAATAAAAAACTTCCGGTCCACTTTTAGATAATTTTCGGAATACTAAATATGGTCGAGGAGGATTTTAAATTCGATGCTGACAGTGACACCCAAAGAATTGGTCGGACTCGGATCACTCCGCATTGGCTTTGCCTCTCCAGCGCAAATGGCGACGGCAATCTTCCTTCGGCGCACACGGAGTGGTCGATCTCCTCGGCCAAACGTACGTCGGCTCGTCGACGCGCTCTAGTTATGGGCACGAATCGGAAGACGGCGTCGCAAGAGACAACGATATGATGGTATATTGGCATCGATCGCGATCCGTGTGTCGAGATTGCCGAACTCTCGGGCGATCGGACCCGTCCTCGTCGACGACCAAGTCATCGGCAGCATGGTGGCACCGGTCACGAAATTCAATTCGCAGCGGCGTCCGTCGTGATCCGAGGGACGCCCGCCCCGGCCCGTGCTCTGCGCGGCGGGACAGCTCAAAAGCTGTCCCGTGCAGTCGTGCTCCAAGGGCAAAGCCTTTCGTTTCGTGCAAGCAGCCTGATGGAGTATTTGACTACTAGTAGCTCAGTGTAGGGAGAGTGGAGAAAGAGCTACTCCGTAGTGTGCAGGATATTTCTGTTGTTTGAACTGGTCTTGCTTGTCCTTGATTCCAGGGATGTGCTACCAGATCCTTGCCGGGAAATGCGGAGGGATCAAGGTGACGTGGCAATGGCATGATGAATCCATAGACATACGGAGTACTGTACTTCATAGTAGTACAGTCTTAGCGTGGACTACTCGCTGTTGTTTTTTTCGTGGTGATGGAAATGGCGAGCACAGATCACAGATCATAGGGGGCCGCCCGACGCCCGGCCGGCGCAGGCGCGTGGACGCCAGGCAGGTGCCCACTGGCGTGGCGCGTCCGATTCGCTCCAAACGGCTCTGGCACGTCTGGATGGAACAGAAAGATTCGGAAGCCGCCGACACGGTCGCTGCGGCGGCGTGCCGGCGTCCGTCATTCCTCTTGCTTGCAACAGGCGGCCGCAGAGTTTCGATGGCGGATCGATCTGGACCTGGACCGCCGGGTAGGGTCCTTGGCGGATGAATTTTTTTTATTTTTATATTGTTTTTACGATTTTTCAAAAATACATACTTGGGCAAAAATTTAGCAGATCTGGTCTTATGTCGCCAGTTGAAACGGCTATCGCCGGCCCAAACGGCGAAAAATTAAAAAATCGCAGCCTTTCGCCGCCCCATCCGGCGAAAAGTAAAAATGTACGGCCACGTCAGCTGTCGGTGCGGTCAAATGTGGGTTACCGAGGTCAAATAAAAAATCGCCGGCCCATCCGGCGAAAGGCTGTCGGCGCCACAGGCCCGCGAAAGGCTCGAGACCTCGCCGTTTTCCTCGGCGAAAGGCGCCCCCGCCCATAAGTACCAGCGCGCGCGCGGCTGAGAGCTCGGCTCTCAGCACCATTTCACCGCCGCCGCGCCCAGAAGGAAGAGGAGAGGAGAGGGAAGGGGAGGAGAGGGGAGCGGAGGGGAGGGAAGGAGAGGGCAGTGAAGCTCTGCCAGATCTACACTTCGCATCAGGTAAAATTTTATTTACCTATGCCATTTATTTCATTTATGTTTTTAGATAGATATTTGTAGATGCTAGGTTTTAGATATAGTTAGCCAGCCTGTGCACACGTAGATTTTAGTTTTAAATTGAGTTTTTTTAGATATGAACTAGGACATAGAAAAAAATTAGTTTGTAGATCTAGACTGCTTTATAAATGTTAGGTGTAATTTTAGATGCTAGGTTTTAGATTTAGTTGTGCACACGTAGATTTTAGTTTTAAGTGTAGTTATTTTATATGAACTAGGACATAGAAAAAAATTAATTAGTACATTTAGACCACTTTATAAATTTTTGGTGTAATTTTTTATAGGTATATGTAGATGGTAGTTAGTATTCTGTAGATAGCTAGTTAGACTGTGTACACGTAGATACTAGGTATATGTATATGGTAGTTAGTATTTTGTCGATAGCTAGGTAGCCGTTGTCATACAAACTATTAATTAGTAATGTGTAGTTTTGTTTTATAAAATTCTTTAGATACCCAGATATTGATGGTAGGTGGTAATTTTGATATATCTATATGTAGATGTTTTCTCGGTGTATATTTTCTAATGTGTTAAAATTTTGGTAGTATAATTGAAACCAAAGGTTAGTTACTCACAGGTATCATTCTCGTGGTTAATGTTGGCAGGCATGTCAGAGAGTTTATTTTTCCAAGTGTTTTATGGGCCTGAGGAGGTTAGGTATGGTCCTAAAGGGGTAGACTTGTCCGAATTTAAGTCTTTCACCAAACAAGTAGTTCGAGCAAGAGAGAGGAACTGGACCTCAGTGTGCAACTGGCTATTCAAGGCATTTGGACTTGACAGGGAGCAATTTGAGCTGTCAGTCATGGCTGTAGTAAGGTTTCGAATGGACACACCCATGTTTTGGGAGTTGATGCCCCTTGCTGGAACCCAAAACTGGAGAGAGTATGTCAATATAGCTACCGAGCGTGGCTTACCACTAGTCTTATTTGTTCAAGTTTATCAGAAGATTGGGTCTAGCAGTCAGCATCAAGATGACGACAATGCAATTACAACCGATCCTGCCCAAGAAGATACTGAACAAGAGGAGGTAGATGGAGAACACGAGGAGGTAGATGGTGAAGACGCACCCCATGAACCAACCGGCGAGGCTGATGAGGGGGAACACATCCCTGAGTTAGTCGAGCAGGTTGAGAGGGAGGGGCAAGAGCAGTTTGATGCCATGGAGAGAGACACTTCAGATGAGGAGGATCGTTATCCCGTGCCACGCAACTGGGCAAGCTATGACTATTCAGCTCTAACTGTCAATGAAGGTGAAGCGGTGGATTGGGAGTACAGAGAGAATGAGGTTTCTGTCGGTGCAATGTATGCAAGTGGGGATGAAGTTAAGGAAGCCATAAAGCGGTGGTCTACACTATCTTTGCAAAGTCAGTTCCGAGTGGTGAAGAGCAGCCCAAAGGTATATGATGTGTGTTGCGTGCAAAGCAACTGCCCCTTTAGAGTTCATGCATTTAAAGGCAAGTGGACTGATTACTGGGAGGTGTCGAAATTGGTGGAGCATGAATGCCAACTTGAGGAGTTAAACCCACATCACCGCAACCTTACAGCAGATTTTGTGGCTCAATTCATGTATGCTCAGATCGTCGACAATCCCAGCATCGAGCCAAAATCAATTATTTGTGCCGTGGAAGAAAAATTTCATTACAAAATCAGATACAACAAAGCGTATAGAGCAAAGTAGAAGGCAATGGAGATGAAATGGGGGACGTATGAAGCGTCGTATAACAATCTTTCAGCCTTGCTGCACAACATATGTTTGAGAAATCAAGGCAGTTACTATGACTTGAAAACCTATCCCTGTGTTGAGAAACCAGGCAAGCAGGTGCTGCAGCGTTCATTCCTAGCCTTGGGTGCTTGCATTGAGGCTTTTCAGCATTGCCGACCAGTCATTTGTATTGATGGTATATTTTTGACTGGTAGGTACAAAGGAACCATCCTGACTGCTATTGGGTCCGATGGTAACAATCAGGTGTTGCCGTTGGTGATCGCCTTTGTGGCACCACACCCGAGCGGCGCAGGCGGCAGAGCGTTGCAGCACCAGACCCGCTCACGTATTCACAGCACCACACCCGAGCGGCGCAGACGGCAAAGCGTCGTGCGAGGGGTGCACAGCGTCACAAGCGAGGGCGCATTTAGTACCTTCTTATCTATTTATGTGTTTTATGACGTGCTCAGACTATGCCATTTATTTCTTGCTCAGACCGTGTCATGCATGTGCCGCAACAGGCATTTCACTTTTCTCAGTCCTAGGCTTTTCAGTGCTCTTCGTAATAGGCTTTTCAGTCCTATGGACGCAGGCTTTTCAGGTGCATTTGTGACACCACAGTATGGGCAACGACCAAGTTTCGTTCGCCGGCCTATATGTACACACATCCGTGGGTGCATTGCCGCCCAGCAATTGCAAGAAACAAGATCATTCAGCTCAGCAACAATGTCTAGAGGGTCGGGTAGTGGCAAGGGTTTAATCTTTGGGAGTGCAAAGGGGGGAAGGAAGGGACCTCCCATTGTGTGGGACGATGTCGGGTCTCTTGGTCCTGATTACTTTGGGGAAGCAGTGTATGAGTTTCTAGAGCAAAGCAAGCATGATTTCACAAAGGATAAGCATCTTAGAGGATACACTAAGAGTAAAGAAGACTGGGCAAAATGCATGCATGGTGAAGATTGCTTAGTGCAGATGAATACCTCTGATCTGAATGGAGGTCGTCGTTTCTTCAAATGCCCAAGAGCATGGGTAAATGTTACTAATAATCTTCAGTTAATTATGGTTGTCTTAGTTTCACCATCTTACTCGAGTTATTTGATGTAGCCTTCTGATGCCCCAGAAAACTGTGGGTTCGTTAGGTGGGTCGATCCTCCTCCTCTTCTTCCCCATCATGAGTTCATCGAATATCTGCAGAACCAAATCCAAGATCTAGAAACCAAAGTTCAGCACTATGAAGAAGAGGATTACAACAAGAATGAAGCAGTGTCACAGGAGGCGCCGTGCAATGACCCATATTGCAGCTGCTCCTGTCACCAAAAGAAGGCTGCGTCGCCGCCACCGCCGCCTTCGCCCCTGTGACACCCTCAAAATTAATAAGGATTATTAATTTAGTTAATAGATAAATTATTAGATTTATAAGGACTATTATAGGCTAGAATGAGAAATATTAGGAATTATAGAATATAAAATAATAATAGAAAAATAAAATCAAGTTGTACAACTTGGGTGCTTCATAAGGATTGAAATAGTATCGGAAGCCCTAGACTCAAATTAAAAAGAACCTAGTTCAAATTTGAATTCAAAAACCCTTTCAAAACCCTTTAGAATAATAAGAAAAGAAATTCCAAGCTTAATGGGCCGGCCAGCCGCGGCCCAGACCTTCCAAAATCCGCCTTAGGCCCTCCAACTTCTTCCCCGGCTCACCCCCGCGCGGCCTAGCCCAGCACGCCATTTCCCCTTTAAGCCTTCCCCGCGAAGTCCGCAAAACCCTCTCCAACTTCTTTCCGCGGTGCATTCCCGCGCGGTCCGGCCCGGCCCACACCGTCGTCGTCTTCCTCCCTCCTCCTCTGGTTCTTCCACCCTCCCTCATTTCTCCGGCGCCGGCGCCGCCATCACCCATCCCGCCACCGCGACGCCCTTAGCCCACGTGGCGCCCCAAGATCAACTCCACGCCACTCCTGCCGCTCCCTGCTTGCGTCAGGGAGGCCATCCCGGCATGGGAGCCCCCTCCTCCTCCATCCCGCCGCGCCCCTGCCACCGACGTCACCGCGCGATCCCCCTCCTCCGGCCAAGATAGGGCAGACAAAGGCGCGCGGGACGCGTGTCGAGACCACGCGAGGCCACCGCACAAGAAGTGCGGCGCCGACACCCTCTCCCCGGCCAATTGCACGAAATGCCGCGGCCGCACGCGTCGCACGCCGGCGAGCTCGCCATGCAGCGTGTCGCCGCCCCGCTGTCCCGGTAAGCCCCAGGGAGCACCGCTAGGCTATAAATAGCCTTGCGTGCGCCCCGAATGGAGCTCACCCTCACCACAACACCCCTCACAGCACGGCCACGCCACCACCGCGAGCGCAAGGGCGCCGCCACACCGCTCCGGCAATCCCGCCGCCACCAAGCCCTGGATCCCCCTCCGGCCGCCGCGACGCTGTCTAGAGCACTCTGTGGAGCCTAAGGAGCATAGTAACGTGCTCTGGAGGACGCATGCGCCTTGAGCAAGCGCCGCCGAGCACCGCCGCCGTGAACCGCAAGCACCGCCGCACGCCGACGCCGCTACCCCGGCCATCTCTCGTCCCAGCCGCACCGTGGTAAGCACCCTGCCCCTGCCACCGCTTTCCCCGCCCTCTTTCTCCCTTCTCCAATGCCTGACCAGACCACGGCCGGTTGCCGTGCGCGCCGTCGCGCCCCGGCGAGCCGCCGGCCGGCCCTGGCACCCTTTCCCCACACCTGCGCACACCGACGCGCTCCACGCCACCCACTGGTTGCGCACAACCTTTAGCCAAAGCCCCAGGACCCCCTGCCGTGATTCCCCCTTTCCGCCGGCCGCCGCTCGAGCTCCGGCGAGCCCGCACCGCCGCACCAACTCCCTAACCTCGACGAGAACATCCTCGCCAGGTCCGCCGTGTTCCCCTGAAGCCGTAGGCACCTTCACCGTCGTGAGAGCCGCTCTGTCGCCGCCGCCGGCGGCGAGCTCTCCGGCGAACTCCCCTGCGGCCCCTCCGCGCCGCCGTGAAGCACGGCAGCTGCGCTGGCGCTCGCGTGGCAGCCACGCCAGCGCAGGGCCCGCCTGCCAGCCACCCCCATCGCCCGCGTCAGCCGCCACCTCCCCTTCCCCGCCTTGCGTGCACCTGGACCAGTGGACCGCAGGCTCATAGGCCGCGTGATCCACACGCCCACGGGCGCCGGTCCACAGCACAGTGGTCTGCGGGCTGGCGCCAGTACTGGCGTCAGCTGGCCCCACTCGTCAGCCGCACAGCCATAGGAAAAATGCTAGGTACACCCGGCTTAGTGCACCCAAAGAGCTATTTCTCCACTTTAGAAATTCCCAAAAATTCCCAGAAAATACCTAAAAATACTAGGGAAAATAATAAGCCATTTAGTACCATCCAAATTATTTGTACCCATTTCTAGGACCTAGAACTAAAAGGATTCTTTTTCAGCCTATAGAAAGCCTCCATTAGCGTACCCCGGTTTATACGTAATTCAAAATAGAGCCCCATAAATAGCTAATAAATTCCTAAAATTTATAGAATATATTCTAAGGTTTTCATAAGGTTAGATTTCCTAGAAGCCTTCCCTAAACTTAAAAATAATTTATTGCCTTCCACCGACATCTCCAAACCCCGCCAAACCCCGCGTAGACCCGGAGACACCCCGCGAAACCCCGGCAATCTACTGCTCAACTTAGAAACCACCCCTAAGGCCATTTTCTCTCTAGCTTCTCCCTTTACAAGTGATCCATTCGCTGTGATGATTGATTAGTCATATCCTTGTATTTGTATAGACGCTCCGCCGGGGAATCTCGGGACTGTAGCTCCGGCAGAGACTACCACCGTATGAGGCAAGTTTTAGCAATTTCCTTGCTCATGATAATCAAATGCATTAACATGCTCTTCTATTAGCTAAATGTCTGTAGTTGCATGGAGAGTTAGCCACTCAGATATTCCCAGCTACTAAGACACTACCCAGAGCCAGAAACCCTGGTTGCGAGAGGCACCCAGGGGGGAAGAAGATGCGAGGTAGGGTGGATAGTCTCGGAGGAGCTCCTGTCCAGAGGCCTACCTTGGTCGATTAAGGACCGGTTCTTGGGAAAGTCTTTTCAACGCCATGTACGGCTATACGGGCCAAAAAGGACATAGCCTTCGGGAATGCCCTGTAATGTGAGGCCTCGACTCACACTCCACCAGCTACCTCTGGCCAAGCTACCCCAGGGGCCACGGTGGGCAACGGAAATGCTGGAGACAGCCCCAGACAGAGGGCTGGGACTGGTCAGCACGGGTCGCATGTGACAGGACTGGTAGGGTCCACGGGCGATGCATGCCCTAACTTATATGATGCATCCATACCCGGGTTGATGTCCCTGAGTGGACGTTTATGCGATCCCTGTTTAGACCCCAGTAGCATCCGTGGGTAGACTCAGATGGAAGCTGTCCAGAGATGGACGCCAGTGGATACGAGTCCCGTAGGGGGACCCTACCGTTGGCCACGGGAGGATCGCCTGACCGTATAGTTCCAAGAGTACAAACCTCTGCAGAGTTATCTAATCTATCGATAGCCGTGGCTCTCGGATATGAGCCCGTCTGGTTAAAGCTCCCACAGATTAGCCAAGAATAGCCCATAGGAGTGACAATAACGAGATGAAGGTGATTGCGGGATCGATAGAAGGATCCGGGCCAGAATCACCAGGGGGACTGGTAGGGAGGTTCTTTCCCTCCAGGACCCAATACCGATTTATTAATCACCAATCAGCTAATAATGCATGTTTATACCTTTAATTGTTCTGTACTTGCTGAGTGCGGTGGTACTCAGACTTGCTTAATCTTGCAGCTCTATCGGAAGGTCTTCCCTCCCTTCACCGGCTCTGCAAATCGTCTTGATCAGGTCCTAGTTCCGATCTTTACTTTTCAATTCTGATTAGCCGCTGCCAACTCTTATGCAATTAATGTTTTCCTTTACCAGGGAATGACATTATTTCATGCTAGGTGGGCCCGCCGGGTGGCGGGGCCCACAGCCCCCTCCTCCGCCGCCGATGTGAGGATATTATGGAGAAGGTGCAACACAGTTTGCTATGTGGGGAGATTACTAGGACCATTCAATGGAGTTGTCCTAATTATTCCGTTTAATTACCTAAGACATGTTAGGATTAGGTCGGCACATCATACATGTGTCGCACGTGCCACTGCCACTTGTGTAGTTTGAAGGTGAATGGCGCAAGCACGTTGCATTAAAATGTACCGTAGCGTATGCAACATTGCTACATGCACCATGACTTTCTTTGTCATGTATTCCAAATTCTTTTAATTTAATGAAGTCATGTACCTTTGTATCCAAAGACTCAACTATTTATCAGACTTCTTTTATTAACCCTACCATCCCAGGTCAGGGCATCCAATGTGGGGAATCCAGTGCCGCTTTTCAGACTACTCTGATGAACCATAGCATCCAGTGCCGCTTTTCACACAACTCTGATGAACCATAACATCCAAGGCTAGGGCATCCAATGTGGGGAAGCAAGGCATCCAATGCCGCTTTTCTGTGATACAGTGTCTCGCGCAGAGCATGCACTGAAGACGGCGTGGCGAACTTATCCGCTTGCATTGTATTCGATCTCTTTTTATGTACAACACATCCAAAACATCATGGACTCGGTCTATGGACCAACCCAATCATTCATTATATATGGCATGCCATTGCTATTGAACTTGTGCAGTGTCTCAGTTAGAAAACCATGGCTTGTTCAGATCCAGAGCTCCTCAAGTGGAGGAAGGTGAGAGTTGCCGTTCCACAAGGGGTGCATGTGCCAATGTGCTTCTGTGGTGACCTTTGCAAGCTTGTGCAGTCAAAAATCTTGGGTGACTACTATGGCATGAGATTTTTCATGTGTGACAACTTCGAGTATGATCCACCCAAGGTGTCTGCCAGCATGAGAGCCAAGGTATTCACTAACCCTACCATGTTTTTCTAACCATTTCATGTTTCGTATTCTTACTTTGGGGAGTAAAGACTCCCCCACCTCTCTGTGATTTCTTGCAGTGACTAGATACAGAGCAGTCCGATGAGGACAAGGCTCATGTTGAGCATGAAGCAGCCTCGACAAGAGCAAGGTGGCAACGAATGATGCACGAGGAGGAGCAGGAAAAGAAGCGCAAGAAGGACCAAGAGGAGATCCGCAAGAGGTTCGAGGAGGTCGAGCGTCAAGAGGCACAGGAACGTGAAGCTGAAAGGGAGAGAAAGAGAGAGAGGGCACGTCGTGCAAAAGCAGCTGGCCCTGAAGCCATTAGGAAGGGAAAATATCCCCGTTGTACCCAGTAAAGCATAGGCTTCACACCCGGCGATTTAAATTACCCAAAGGCATGTTAGGACTAGCAGTAGCACATGATATCGTTATCAATGTGGTACACATGCCATTGCACCTAGTAGTAGATTGTTTAAATCAGAGGAGGTGCTCGACACCTTTACCTCCTGATCATTTCATTTCGCTAAAATGCATCTATGCATTCAAGCCGGGTTATGCAATTCTAATGTTTCAAAAAATGTTCTTTGTTCTACTAGTTAAGTCGTTTTCTTTACATATAAAAAAATCCCATAGAAAAAACTCAGAATTTAACTATTGCATTTCGGTAAAAATGGTTAACCGGAAGCGTAGAAAGTATCGTAAGCAAATCTACGACATTAAACGGTAGCAAATATAACCGAAAAAAATTTATGCGTCAAAAACTACGTCAATTCATATTATGGAACCAAATCGAGCGGAAAAAATATGTCAACTATTAATCAACATAAATTAAATTATTCACCTTTTTGGCATAAATTAAAACAATTAAACAAATATAGCCAGTTGAAACGGCTGGCTATAGCCTCCAGCCCCCCCGGCGAAAGCCGTTCCCACGGTGGGAGGGACCTTTCGCCGTTTCAAAAGCCGTTTGAAACGGCTATAGCCGTATCAAACGGCGAAAGGGCCCACCATCGCCAGGGGAGGCCCTTTTCGCCGAATGAAACGGCGATAGCCGCTTCAAACGGCGTCATAAGACCAGATCTGCTAAATTTTTACCCAAGTGTTTATTTTTGAAAAATCGTAAAAGAAAATATAAAAATAAAAAAAATTCTTGGCGGATGGGCTTTCCGTGTGGTGTGGGCCGAACGGTAATGTCAGACGGTTTACGGCCCACGGGTTGCCTCCGCGCAAGCGAGCCGGCGGAGCAGCCTTTCAGTGGCAGTTGAGGACATCTTTCAGTTGATTCTAATTTGAGTCACTTGCCGCATTGATGATGGTGATGCAATCATGCAAGTCAGATATGGCACCTGACGATCGATGTCGGCATGAAAGGCTCTGCAACTATGGTAGGCATACAACCTGCAGTTCAGCTCTTGGCGGCTGCAATTCCATTCCATCCCGGGCGTTGACAAACTAGTTTCCACGACGCCACAAACTACCCTCCGGCATTGTGGCTCCTCTCCGTCTATTGGCTGCATGCCTGCAGGCTGCAGCAGCCAAGCAAGCCCGATGGCCATGCTGACCGCGCTACAGTCGCCGCTCGTCACGCACGCTGTCTCGGCGGCGGCGCCATGGCTCGTCACGCTCCTGGCCGTGGCAGCCTTGTCGTCCTGCTCATCGCCGGTGGCAGCGGCGGGCTCTCCGGAGCTCGTCGAGTTGACCCTGCTCGCAAACGCCCGGGAGAAGGGCGCAGGTATTCAGCTAACCGCGCCTCTTCCTTCCCTTCGTTTCTCGCCTGCACTGCATCTAGGCAGGCTCTTCATTCATTGCGTATGTATGCACGTTACAGTTTGCTTGGATGGTAGCCCGCCGGCTTACCACCTACAGAGAGGCTTCGGCTCTGGATCACACAGCTGGCTCGTCAACCTTGAGGTGACGAGTCAATCCTTTTTGTATTTGTATGTGTGGAAATTGTCGAAAATTTGAGATCGTGATCGAGTCTGCGATGAATGTTATGCTTCTTTCTAGCATGATTTCTTTTCTTTAAAAAATGACTCAATGCAGCATCGTTATTGACTGCATTAAAACTCAGGGAGGTGCATGGTGCAACACCACAGAAGATTGTTCTGACCGCAGATTGACTGACCTTGGTTCATCTAAATTCACGAAAGCAATAGAGTTTGAGGGGACCTAGTGCTATTCTCTTTTCTATATTTTGCTACCAAAAAATCCGAAATGAAGAATGACTATGTCTGAATAACCAAATAGAGAAGCTGTTGAAAAGTATCTTTTTAATCAAAATCTCTAAAACTAGCCATTAGAAAGGATTTGAAAAGTCTCTTGGAGTTGCTCTTATATGTCTCTGTCTAAATAATATGCTTATTTGGATTGCGTATCAGTTAAAGTGGTTCACGATTTGATCAAATTTCTAGTAAATAAATAAATTTATTATTCTAATATGTTTTATAATTAATCTATTGATATATATTTGATACCATAAATATTAATATTTTCTATTTATAATTAATCAAGTTTGAGATGTTAAAATTTTTTGAGAAGTGTATTTTTTTGTTTTGGATGGATGGAGTAAGTTTACGGAGAAAGCTGGCCATCTGCTTGAGGCCCGAGCAGATTTGATGCGTGTGGCTCGGCGGTTGGATTCTATCCGCACTGGGCATTTGGTCACTGGCGACCTGTCGCCTGTGGTATGGGACCTATGGGTATGGCCTGCCAGCGGGGAGCCGGGGACAGGTTGGTGAGCAGCTTTCAACCATGGTCTCCACTCTCCGACCACACGTCTTCTCTAGCTACACCGCCTACACCTGCACTCGCGAGCGACGGCCATGGCGACCGAGCTGCTGTCGCCGCTCCTCCCGCAGCGTCGCCGCCGACGCCTCGCCCTCGCTGTCGCCGCGGCGGCGCCCCTGCTCGCGCTCCTCCTGCTCGTTGTCGTCTACTCCCGCTCACCGCTGACGACGGTGAGCTCGCCGGAGCGCGTCGACCTGACCCTCGTCGCCGACGCTCGGGAGAAGGGCGCGGGTACTGTAGCCTCATCATTTGCATTTTAAGCGTCCCCTTTATCTGGAACTGAATATTGATGGCCTGCATCGAATCGTTGCAGTGTGCTTGGACGGGACCCCGGCCGGTTACCACCTGCGGAGAGGCTCTGGCTCCGGAGCTCACAACTGGCTCATATATCTTGAGGTGACTGGATGTTCTTTTCCAATTGCAAATTGCTGATGTTTCCATGAAGGGAATGTACAACGTGCCTTTGGCCTTTGGGTGATTCCTACACAAATGATCATCCCATGTTCTGACTTCTGAACAATTTTGTTGACTGAAATCTGTACAAAAAAATTCTTGTTTTGGATGAAATGGTATCTGAGAATTGAGATAGGGAACCTGGGTGACAACAAATGGTTCAACTCAAATAACGACTTCTTCCCAGCATGATGGGGTGTGGTATCTAGTAGGCTTACAGATTTCACATTGATAAATCTCAGGGAGGAGGTTGGTGCAACACCGTGCAAAGTTGCTCCGGGCGCAAAACAAACAGATTCGGCTCATCTAAGTTTATGAGAGCAGTGAAGTTCTCCGGGATCCTCAGCAATGATCACCTAGAAAATCCTGGTATACAATGTTTATTCTGTCATGGATCTTATCTTTATATTAGTCTTCATCAAGATGCGTGGTGGTTGGTGCTTCTTCTAGGGACTAGGGGGCAGTCCGCTATTGTTTTTCATGTCCAATTATTCATTTTGGGAATTTGGACTAATCCAGATGCAGTATCGCTTTGTGTTGGTCTTTTTTCTAATCATACATATTTTGAATTGAGTTGTGATGCTAGTACCTGCTCATTGTCTTTGCACTAATTTTTATCAGCCGTTATCAGATTTCTATGACTGGAATATAGTCGTTGTAAGGTACTGCGATGGGGCATCATTTTCTGGGGATGCAGAGGGTGAAGATCTGGTGAATTTTCTGAATTCTGATTTGAGCTGCCCATATTCATTCCGAAACTTATGCTGTACTAGCATTTGTATAGGCTGGAAACAAACTGTTCTTCAGAGGATTGCGCATCTGGGAAACAGTTGTTGATGAACTCATGGGAAAAGGAATGGACACTGCTAAACAGGTTCTCATTGATTTTCATATAATTTGTCCAAGAATTAAACAAAGCTTGATCACATAAGTCCTAATCAAGAGCCACGCCAACTTTATTTCCCTCCCCAATTTCCAGGCATTGCTTACAGGCTGTTCTGCTGGTTCTCTAGCTGCATTACTTCACTGTGATGATTTTAGTGAACGATTTCCTCACGAGGTTTCAGTTAAATGCCTTTCTGATGCTGGGTTTTTTATTGACGTGTAAGTATCTAAAATTAGTATAGCGCATTAGCATTGTAATTGTACTAAATGAAGTACATTTCTCTGCCACAGGAAGGATTTATCTGGAGAAAGGTCCATGAAGTCATTCATCAATGGAGTAATTAAACTTCAGGTTAGCCGCAGAGCAGAGTCATGCACTTTTTTAATCTACTTCCATGACAAGACTTCAAATACACAGTTTAGTAGAAAATGTTGATTGAATTGTTTTTTTAATTTACTTCCAGAATGTTAGAGAAGTTCTGCCCAAGGACTGCCTCCAAAATAAGGATCCAACAGAGGTATGCCCGTTGCTCCCATATCTAATACAATAATATTTATTATGTTGCTATTCATTATAATGACGTGCTGTTGCTCCCAGTGTTTCTTTGCTTCCGAACTGATTAAGAGCATCAGGACCCCAACATTTATTCTGAACTCCGATTACGATTCATGGCAGGTAAATTCATCCTTTATGTTTCTTCCTGCTTGTCAAATGGTTAAAAACCTATATGTTTTTTTCTACCTAGATACAAAATGTTCTCGCACCAAATGGATCCTATCCTGGACAGGCATGGTCGAGTTGCAAAGCAAATATTCGGAACTGCAGTTCCACACAAATTGATGTACTGCATGGTCAGTCAAGCTTTTCAATTTCTTTGCTTTCCACGCTCATTGGTGATGTTTCCCTTGACGCTGCAGATTTTTCATTCCTTGTTGCAGGATTCAAGAACAAATTAGTCAGTGAATTGAAGGTTGCTGAAGATAACAAGAACTGGGGGTTGTTCATTGATTCGTGCTTCACCCACTGTCAAACACCATTCAATATCTCATGGCATTCACCGATCTCACCACGACTTGGTGACAAGGTGAGGTTTAGATAATTTGAACCATACACTGCAATAGCATAGCTACGTAGGTTTTCTGTGTCTTTACGTGGACTAATATCGTCTAAACTTCTTCTGTTGTTTGCATAACAGACTATTGCAGAGGCTGTTGGGGATTGGTATTTTGGCAGAAGGCAAGACGTGAATTATATCGACTGCAAGTATCCGTGTAATCCCACATGCAGCAGTCGCCTGCCTACTACTTGATTCACAAAGAATTGCTTTGAGATCACCAGTCTGTCCTCATTGCACAGTTCTTTTTTACCTCAATTACAGCTTTATTATTTTTTTCCAGGAACTGAATTACAGCTTTATTTTGCTGAGGATTCAAGAGGAAACTTTTTTTTTATAATACCTGCATTAAACTGAACATGACTTAAAGTACTTAAGATCTATTAAAAACTGATATGCACAAAATGTTCAGGAATTTTTCCTTGTCATTTTCACATTCAAAGGCCTAAATCTGCTTTCAAACTCCTAAGAGGCAAAGAAAAAAAAGGGATTCAAAATCGTGTGCCCTCAAGTGGAGTTATGAATGCAAATTGGCCTATTGGAAAGTACAATCAGCGAATGTTATGAACTTGTCATGCACACCACAGTTGAATTTTCAACTGGGAACAGTTTCCGGGTTCTAGAAAAAGAGCATGGAAAGTAGGTATTGCACGTTTCAGCATGTTGCAACATCTCGAACATTGAACCTCTGGATTTGAGGCATATAACAAGATATATCTGAGGAAAGATGTACTGAAACTGGAGCAAAATTTTTGGGGGCGATACTAATAATGCTTAACTGAAACTTTTATCTGGTCTCAGTTGAAAAAAGGGGATTTTTTTTTGTTTCCCTAGAAACAAACCTTTGGTGGCTATTTAATTGTTTTTGAACTTGGAATGTTTTTTTTTTCTAACTATCTGGTGTGCACAAATTTTCTAGATAGTAGGACCTAGGAACAGTGGATGGGCTGTCCTGGATTCATCCTAGATGACGAAGGATTTCCTGCTTTATTTAGTTCCCCAAATAAAAATCCTTCGTATACACTATGAGCCTGTTATCCGGGGTTTGTCAATCTTACTATGGTTTGTCAATCTGGACGTAGGTTTGTCAATCTTACTATGGCTGTAATCATCATGATACTTGTAGTTTGTACTCCGTGTATGTCTGGGTGCAGGTGAGTAAGTGTGTGTGCGAGGTGAGGTGAGCGTGAGTACACGTTCACTATAAGCTGTACTTGACAGAGACCTCAAAAGGAATTCTGATGTATGTACTGTTTGGGATTTGGAGAATAAACTTCGTTATCGTTTGGATTTGGAGAAAGTGTGCTGTGGCGCATAGTTTGGGATAGCGTTTTTCTTATTTCTACCCAGGAATCGCGTAACTGTTTGACTATGCTATGTACTGACGTGGATCTGGATTTGAAGTTGTAGACCGTAGTTGTTGTAGAGAAATGACACCACGCTCCACCAGCTTGAGGTCCGAGCAGAATCGTCTAAGTCGACTGCGTGATTTGGTCCGCATTGGCGAGCGGCATGACCCGCCAAGCGTATGATCAATTAAGTCAGCCCGGGTTTTGGGCTTTCACACACACAATCACCCGCGCGCGATGACCATGGCGATCGAGCTTCTGTCGCCGCTCCTCCCGCAGCGACGCCGGCGCTTAGCTGTCGCCGCGGCGCCGCCCCTGCTCTTGCTCCTGGCCTTTGTCACCACCTCCTGCTCACCGGTGGCGGCGAGGTCTCCGGAGGTCGTCGAGCTGACCCTCCTCGCCGGCGCTCGGGAGAAGGGTGCAGGTATTCTGTCGGCGACTGTTGCCTCCTTACCTTTTCAGTCGACGGTGCCTGGAGAAGCTGGTTGCTGACAGACCTGTATCATGTCGTTGTTGCAGTGTGCTTGGATGGGAGCCCGCCTGGTTACCACCTGAAGAGAGGCTCCGGCTCCGGTGCCCACAACTGGCTCGTCTATCTTCAGGTGACTCGATTTTTCCTCCAGTTAAAAATTGCTGCCTTTTCATGATCAAACGCCGCATATCAAAGGATTCTGACTGAAATCTGTAAACGAGATGAGAATTGAAAAATGGCTAACCTGTATGACAGAAACGGTTTAAGTTACATGAGTTTTTTCCAACATGATGAGATGGTTTAACTTCTGCTGGAGTTGACTGATTTAGTATTACAAATCTCAGGGAGGAGGATGGTGCAATACCACAGAAAGTTGTTCCGAGCGCAGTATGACCGAATTTGGATCCTCTAAATATATGGAAGCAGTAGAGTTCACTGGGATACTCAGCAACCGGCACCAAGAAAATCCTGGTATGTTGATTCTGCCATGATCAGATTTTTGAATTGAGCTATGGTCTCTAGTACCTTCTGAATGTTGTCTTCGCACTAATTCCAATCAGTCTGTGATCAGATTTCCGCAACTGGAATATAGTAGTTATAAGGTACTGTGATGGGGCGTCATTTGCTGGGGATGCAGAGGGTGAAGATATGGTAAATTTTCTGAATTCTGAATTTGAGCTGCCCATCTTAATTCATCAAACTGATGGTGTATCGGCATTTATGTAAGGATGGAACCAAACTTTTCTTCAGAGGATTGCGCATCTGGGAAGCAGTTATTGATGAACTCATGGCAAAAGGAATGGACACTGCTGAACAGGTTTATGTTTGTTCCATATAATTTGGCAAAGAATTTTACAAAGCTTTAGCACAGGTAATCTAACCACAGGTCCTAAACAATAGCCATGCCTTCATTTTCTCCGCACACTTTCCAGGCCTTGCTTACAGGTTGTTCTGCGGGTAGTCTGGCTGCACTACTGCACTGTGATAATTTCCGCCGACGATTTCCTCAGAATGTTCCGGTTAAATGCCTTTCTGATGCTGGCTTTTTTATTGATGAGTAAGGCTCTAAAAGTCAGTGTAGCATCTTAGCATTGAACTTGTACTAAGTACAGTTCTTCTGCCACAGAAAGGATTTATCTGGAGAAAGGTCCTTGCGGTCGCTCATCAGTGGAATAGTTCACCTTCAGGTTAGCCATGGAACAGAGTTGTTCCTCCTCCAAAGATCCCGTTCCAGGATGCATGTCATAAAATGGTTTCACACAAGCAGTTTGGTAGTAAATGTTGATTGGATCACATTTTTTGAATTTCTTCCAGAACGTTAGAGAAGCTTTGCCCAAGGGCTGCCTCGCAAATAAGGATCCAACAGAGGTACTTCCCCATTATTTAATTCAGTTCTTTGTGATGTTCCTAAGTTCACCTACTGACATTTTGTTTCTCCAGTGTTTCTTTCCCGTTGAACTGATAAAGAGCATCAAGACCCCCACATTTATTCTGAATTCTGATTATGATTCTTGGCAGGTAAATCCAATCTTTAAGTTTCTTTCCACTTGTCCAAAGGTTAAAATTCCTGACTGCTTCTTCTCTCCAGATACGAAACGCTCTCGCGCCAAATGGATCCTACCCTGGACAGGCATGGTCCAGTTGCAAAGCAGATATACGGAGCTGCAGTTCCGCACAACTTGATGTACTGCATGGTCAGCGTTGCTTTCCATTCTCTTTTTTTTTTATGCTAATTTGGTGATCATGCTGTTTCTTTGATGCTGTAGATTCTCATTCTTCGTGCTGCAGGATTCAAGAAGAAGTTAGTCAGTGAATTGAAGGTTGCTGAAGATAAGAGAGACTGGGGGCTGTTCATTGATTCATGCTTCACCCACTGTCAAACACCATTCAGAATTTCATGGATCTCACGGATATCCCCAAGACTTGGTAATAAGGTGAGGTTTAGATCACTAAACTAAACTGTGAAAGTGCAGCTACTGTTGGTTTCCTGCCTCTGTTGGTTATGTTGATATCTCCTGAATTCTCCTCTTTCCCTTTGGCATGACAGACTATTGCAGAAGCTGTTGGGGATTGGTACTTTTGTAGAAGGGAAGAAGTGAAATACATTGACTGCAAGTATCCATGTAATCCCACATGCAGCAGCCGTCTGCCTACTGCTTAATCCACACAGGAACAAACTGATACTACCAGTCTTTCCCCCCATTTTGACAGTTTTTAACCTCGATTGAAGCTTTATCTTGTTGATAAGGCCTGCATTGAAGTGAACACGATTTGAAGTACTAGTTGTCATTCTTCACCTCAACTCACAAGGATCCAAGCAAATTGGCGGCGGACCTACGCAGGTGGGGTGGAGGGGGCAGGGTCGCCGCGACAGATCTCGAGCTCTGCCCTCGCCCAGGGTGAGCTGCGCCATGGGATTGGCCTTGGGTACGGGAATGGAAACGGGGAAGGAGAAGAAGCTGCCAAGCTGGGGCAGCGGCATGGGAGGACCGCGCCATGGGAGCTCCCGTGGATCGATCGTTCTGTGAACTCACCGGCCGCTGCCGTCGCCTGAGTGAGGTCCGTGGTTCATTCGTTACGCAGCACGGCAGAAGCATCGAGCGCTGCTGCGTAGTGGTTGAGGAGCGAGGACAATGCGCCGCTATTGGACTCGGCGTGGATGGCGGCGGCTTACCAGCGTTTAGCTCCAAGATTGGGGTGTAGCGGCACTGGATGGCGAGGTGGCGAGGCTGTGGGCGGAAGGAATCGAGCGGCGACGGCGTAATGTAAGCTGCGGACAAACGAGCGCGCAGCGGAGTCAGCGAGCTAACAAGGCGAGATGGATGAGGAGTCGAGGACAGGTCGATTTTGTTCCATAATTGTGCACGATTCTTGACAACCAGCTCCTGATGTAGTTCTGGAAAGTTAGCAGCTGCGTGTAGCGGGCGGCACGGCAAGACGGGCTGGCAAGCTTCAGGCCTAGCGGTGGTGCATCGATGGCGAGGAGATGAAGCATGCAACCAGGTAGCTGACAGGGACATCCATCTAAACTGTAGATCATGATGAATCCTCACCAGAAGTTGGAGCTGATACAAACGGCTACAACCTATACATTGGTTTTTTCCCTCAAATCATCATAGTTTGAGAAGTTATTGAGCTATGAACAGAAAAACACATGCTCATTCAGAATGATCTTTGAGAGTTACGTACAGTACGTTCAAAGACTCAAAACAGTAAAATTTTCAAACCTGATTGTCCAGAATATAAATACTCAAATATGCAAAACATTAAACTTGATCTACCCCTTGATGTTCACTAACCATTGGACATTTGCATAGTTGTTGTACAAAATCTCGTGAAATTTGTCTCTGAAAATTTAATGAGCCTCGAAATAATGTGTTGCTTGATATTAACATATGTTTTTCGTGCTCAGTATATTATGTTAAAATTTGTATTACCCGTAGCAACGCACGGGTATAGACCTAGTATATTTTTCATTTAGAGATATATATTTGGATTAATCATCTGGTTTGCGCAAATGTCCGAGACCAAAAAAAACCACCACCACCATAATTATAGGCATTTCTTACGGGACACTCTGCATTATTAAGCAGAAATTTATTCAGCTCTGCGTCCTAAACTATGCATTAGGCAAAAAAATTGATTAATTCGAATCTGGGATCTGTACGACTTGGGCAAGTAGTACCCAGGAGGACTGGCTGTATTCTCCTTTTATTTAAACCCCGATCATTTGGCGGGTTCCATGATCCAGCACGCATTCATATATGCAGCATAACTAAGATTCCGCCGCGAGGCCAACCGCAAGTACGCTCTGTCATACCGTTGGCTACAGCCGCGCGCGGCGCGCCATGGCGACGAAGCTCTTGCAGCCGCTGCCCGTTCCGCAGCGTCGCCAACCAGCCGGCGTCGCCGTCGCGGCGGCCGCGGCGCCCTTGCTCGTGATCTTGGCCATGGCATTTTTCTGCCACTCGCCGCTGGTGGCCGTGGCAACGGGCGCTCCGGAGCTCGTCGAGCTGACCCTTCTCCCCGACGCTTGGGAGAAGGGCGCTGGTACGTGTTCAATTCAACTAATTATATATCACTCGTTTCTTCCAATGGTGAGACTGAGACCAATTTGGTGTGGAGATTATTCTTGATGGCATGGCATTCTCCTGCACATACGATTGCAGTGTGCTTGGACGGGAGCCCGCCGGCTTACCACCTGCAGAGAGGCTTCGGATCCGGATCCCGCAGCTGGCTCGTCTATCTTCAGGTGACAGATCGATCGTACTCTTCTTTCAGCCCGTGTTTAGTTTCCGAAAAGATTTCGGTGAAAAGATTTCGGGTTTATATTTTACCAATTTAGGAGTAGTAAATGTAGACGAAAATGGTGGAAAATTATATGAGTAGGTTGGAAATCTCGAGACGAATCTAACGATGGTAATTAGAGGGTAATTAATCCATAATTAGCGGATGGTTACTGTAGCATCACTGTTGCAAATCATGGATTAAGTAGGCTCATTAGATTCGTCTCGCGATTTACAGCCTATCCATATAACTTTTCACCTTTTTCGTATACGTTTAATACTCTATGCATATAAGATTCTCCTTTGATGTGGTGGGTAAAAAGATTTCGGGTGGGAACTAAACAAGGGCTCAATTGGAAAATGCTAGTTTTCATGAATATAATGTGAGATGCGTCTCAAGCACTCGTACTCTGATTATCTTCAGATGCTGCACAAAATTTTGGTAACCGAAAGCTGTAACTGTAAGCTCCTGCGACATACTAGGATGTTTTAGCCTTTTAGGTTTTCAAAAATTTTCGTTCCCCCTCGAAAAACCGAAATTCCCGAAATTTCGTTAAATTTAAAATTATTTCGGTCAAATTTTTTACCGCAGCAACCCTAGTTTAAGCGTGGAATGCAATTTTTTGAAAAATTTTCATTATTAAAGTTCGTAGCCGATTTATACAACAGACAGCGTAGTGCAACGGACACGAATGTTTTGTCGATCCCTGCCGGCCCGGGTTCGAAGACCAGAAGAAGCGCTTCTATATTTTTGTTTTGTTTTGAAAAAAATGGGAACCTGACCTACAAGCGTAGAGGCGCCGAGGCGGACAACTGGGCTGCAGCATCACATGTGACTATTTGCGCTTGTTTTCTTCATATAACAGACGGTAGTTCAACATTTTCCGAATTTTTTAAACCGAAATGATTTTTTTTCGTTCACCACCGAAAAACACGGAATTCCGGAAATTTTGCCGAAATTGTCAACCTTTACAAACGCTATCACTGATTTCCCATTGATAAATCTCAGGGAGGAGCTTGGTGCAACTCCACAGAAAGCTGTTCCGAGCGCAAAACAACCGCGCTTGGTTCATCCAAATTTATGGAGCTAGTAGCGTTTGACGGGATACTCAGCAATCAGCACCAACTTAATCCTGGTATGGGAGGAACCTTTATGTTGGGATCTCATATTTGGAATATTTTTTCCATGTCCCTAGCAATCATTCTCACTTTTGTCAGGATGTAACGTTTGAGTTGACTTTTGATGCTTCTGCCCGTGTTTAGTTTCCACCCAAAATCTTTTCGTCCATCACATCATAGGAGAATCTTAGATGCATGGAGTATTAAATGTAGACGAAAAGGGTGAAAAGTTATATGGATAGGCTGTAAATCGCGAGACGGATCTAATGAGCCTACTTAATCCATGGTTTGCAATGTTAATGCTACAGTAATCATCCGCTAATTATGGATTAATTACCCTCTAATTACCATCGTTAGATTCGTCTCGAGATTTCCAACTTATCCATATAACTTTCCACCTTTTTCGTCTACATTTACTACTCCTAAATTGGTAAAATCAATACCCGAAATCTTTTCACGAAAAATTTCCATCAACTAAACACGGCCACTGTGTGCTCAATACATCTCTGCCCATGACCAGATTTCTATGATTGGAATAAAGTTGTGATAAGGTATTGCGACGGGGCATCGTTTTCGGGGGATGCGGAAGGTGAAGATATGGTGAGTTTTCTTAATTCTGAACTGGGTTTCCCATCTTAATCTACTTGAACTGATGATGCAGCGTTTGCGTTGGTATAGGACGGAACCAAACTTTTTTACAGAGGACTACGCATATGGGAAGTAATTATTGATGAGCTCATGGGAATAGGACTGGACGAAGCTAAACAGGTTTCAGTTTCTAGTTTCATATGGTTGATTTAGCATTATGGCCTTCTGTGCAATCTGAGACAAAAATAAGTTCAGCTTCATTTTTTCCCCTACACTTTTCAGGCCTTACTCGCAGGTTGTTCTGCTGGTGGTCTAGCTACGCTATTGCACTGCGATAACTTTCGTGCAAGATTTCCTCAGCAGGTTTCAGTCAAATGCCTCAGTGATGCTGGATTCTTTCTTGATATGTAAGTTTCAGCTGAACATTGTACCCCACTGGCTTCGTGCTCGCGTACAAAATTAATTATGATTTTTCTACCTCAGAAAGGATGTATCTGGAGAAAGGTTTATGCGGTCGGTCTGCGATGGAGTTGTTCATCTCCAGGTTAGCTCTGAACCAGAGTTGTTCACCATCGTTCCTTCCATTTCAGAATGCACATACGCAGCTTGGTAGCAAATGTCGACTCACTTAATTTTTCTGAATTTTCTTACAGAATGTTCAAAAAGTTTTGCCCAAGGACTGCCTTGCAAAGGCCAAGGATCCGACAGAGGTTAGTTGCCCATTGTCTAGTTCAATTCTCCTTGACATATTGCGTAGTTTATTTATTTCCTGACATGTTCTTTGCCTCTTTGATCCTAGTGTTTCTTTGCTGCTGAGATTATTAAGAGCATCAGCACCCCAACATTTATTCTCAACTCGGATTATGATTCCTGGCAGGTGATTACCGAATACTGATTACGTTCTCTCTTTTTCTTCTGTACATTAGTCAAATTGTCAGAATCCAAACTGCTTGAACTATACCTTCTGTTTAGATTGGAAACGTTCTCGCGCCAAATGGGTCCTATCCTGGAGAACTATGGTCGAGTTGCAAAGCTGATATCCGGAACTGCAGTTCCAAACAGATTGATGTCCTGCATGGTTAGCCTAACTTCTCTTTGTTTTCTGCTCCCATTTCGGTGATCATCCTGTTGCCAGTGGCCTAATTTATCTTCCCTGTCCATGTTTGCAGGATTCAGGAAGAAGTTAGTCCACGAGCTGAAAGTTGCTGAAGGTAAAAGCGACTGGGCGCTGTTCGTCGATTCATGCTTCACCCACTGTCAGACTCCGCTCAACATCTCATGGCATTCACCGAGCTCGCCAAGACTTGGTCATAAGGTGAGGTTCAAGACATTTGAACTCTTGTTCGCTGCAATAGCACATCAGTTCCTCTTCTTTTTCGTTTTGTCCGGCTATCCTTTACTTGGACTATAAATTAAAATAGCTTGCTTATTCTGCGGAGCAGACGATCGCCGAGGCTGTTGGGGATTGGTATTTTGGTAGAAGCCGAGGAGTGAAAGAGATGGACTGCAAGTATCCATGTAACCCCACATGTAGCAGCCAGCTGCCTACGTGATCTACAACCAGTGCTTGAGAATTCCCAGGAGAGTCAGGATTAAGGATACACACCTTGACCAGCATTGCGTATCTGTGTCTCCTGTATATGTCTGCCAGTGTTTGTTACTTAAAAAATGGTATGGAAAGATTGTGGTTACAAGCATCTGTCATTGTGAGAGCCTTGAGCCATTCACAGAAGAATAAAACTTGTGGTTCTGAATAGTGCTGCTGAAGTGCCAAGCAATCGAGAATAGGAGACTAGAGAATAGCAGCTGTGTGCATCACTGCCAGGGTTCGTCCTTACCGATAAGGGGAAAAAAAAAACCCGGAGGCCACCAATAAATGGGTTTATCGGAAATCTATTGATCCTATCGGTTTGCTTTATGGTCAAAATTCAAATAAAAATTTATTTTGGCTCAATTTCTCTAGAGAAATACACAAAATTCTCCAAACCATTTAACATAGCAAACTACACGTGATAGTATTAAAATTGATTTATAACATTTTTTTTACGAATTACACAGTGCAATGGAAACACCCACAACGTACGCACACTCGCCCCTATGAACGCATGTACGCAAACACTACCGCTATGAGCATCTTCAAATGCTGGCCGACATATCTTCAAGATTTACGAAGTCACCACAGACGTCTCGTTATCGACGGGAACGTCACTTACCACTAGAAGCACAATGGCATTAAATCACACTTTTATATGGGTCGACCTCTCAACTGCATGCAAAATCAATTAAAAAAATATAGAATTTCGGGTGATAATTTTTTTTACCGCACCTTACTGGTAAATGGGATTATCAGGTTTATCGATTTTTTATCGCCGATGATCAACAACTAGGTATTATATTGGTGCGTGTGTGGTCTCTTTTCTTTTTCTCCATTGGGCGAACTTTTCAGCGGGATAGCAATAATGTGGGAGTCCCACTGTTAATGTGGGGGTGGGCGAGTGGGACGTGAACGTTTCGGCAGTGACGACGCGCGGGCACGCGTTCTTCCACAAAGCGGCAGACGGCCCTCGTCGACTCGTCGTCGTCTCTCTCGTCAACCGTACACGGCGGAGCGACGGAGTCCGCGTCAGGAGTCCTCGTCCCCGCCGGTCTCTGCAGCGTGTAGCCGACTTGGCATTTGGAGGTCGCTGCTGCGTTCTACTCCTATTCATATCCGGACTCACTTGTCGGGTTCGCCGGGTTGCATCCATTTGCGTCATTCATGCGGCCGGCTTGACGACAAGCTATATAAAACTCGGCGCCCTTCCTGCTGGTCGCTAGCTGAAGCCATGGTGCGCGTGCGACGTATGGCCATGGCTACCGAGAAGCACATGTCGCCGCCCGTCGTCGTCGTCGTCCGGAAGCGTCGACCAGCAGGTGACACCGCCGTCACTGTGGCGGCGCCGCCGTTGTTCGTGCTCCTGGCTCTGCTTGCCGCCTGCTCCCGCTCGCTGGTGGCGGCTGCGGCGGACTCCTCTCCGGGGCTCATCGAGCCGACGCTCGTCGCCGGCGCGGCGGAGAAGGGTGCAGGTATGTTCTGCTAACGTTGTCGCCTCCTTGATTTCTTCCATTCGGCGCGATCGAGCTTGTTCTTGAGGGTCTGCATGTGTGTGCACGAGTTGCAGTGTGCCTGGATGGAAGCCCGCCTGCTTACCACTTTCAGAGAGGCTCCGGCTCCGGATCCCAAAGCTGGATTGTCTTTCTTCAGGTGACTAGCGTTTTTCCTTCTCAGCTGGAAATTGTTATACGTCGTCATGAACGTAGGATTTTCGGAACTGGAACCTGTAACTGTAAGACAGTAATAGTGACAAAACTCTGTTGTGGGCTTGTGGCTATATATGGGTGTGCTCGTTATATGTATGGACTTTAATTTTAGTTGCGGCTAGACGGCTACATAGGTTCATTCTTGGTAGATTTGGTGGCACAATATTGCTGATTTTACATTGATGAAATGGAACTCAGGGAGGAGCTTGGTGCAGCACCACAGAAACTTGTTCCGACCGTAAAATGACCGAATATGGTTCATCCAAGCTTATGAAACCGATAGTGTTTGATGGGATATTCAACGACCAGCAACCACAGAATCCCGGTAAGTGTAGCTGTCCTAGACTCCTAGGTGCTTGTTTCATGGATCCCTCTATTAGCCCTTCAGAAAATAAATTTCCTCTTCCTAGTCAGCAAGATAGCTTTCCATGTCCCTATTGTTTGTCCGGGTAAAACTTCTGAATTGAGTTTGATGCTTCTGCCAGCTCATCATGTCGTCCATTCACTAATTTTAATTTGTGTTTAACTGTGATTAGATTTCTACAACTGGAATAAAGTTTATGTAAGATATTGCGATGGGGCATCATTTTCTGGGAATGCAGAGGGTGAAGCAGAGGTGATTTTCCTACGTTCTAATTCTTGCTGTCTATCTGAATTCGTCAAACTGATGTGGACTTTAATTTATGTAGGATGGAACCAAATTGTACTTCAGAGGATTGCGCATCTGGGAAGCAGTTGTCGATGAACTCATGGGAAAAGGAATGGATAATGCCAAGCAGGTTTAACTATTGATCTTTTCTATTCCGGTTCTCTTGGTAATGTAACCACTAGTCCTGACCGGTGCCACAACAATTTGTTTTTTCGTACGCTTTTCAGGCTTTACTCACAGGTTGTTCTGCCGGTGGTCTAGCTACACTACTGCACTGCGACAATTTTCGTGCAAAATTTCCTCAGGAGGTTTCAGTCAAATGCCTTCCTGATGGCGGATTCTTTCTTGATGCGTGAGTCTGTGGATATTAGCATACCCCACTAGCATAAACATTGCACTAGTACTAAATCAAGAATGGCATCTTCCTCAACAGAAAGGATTTATCAGGAGAAAGATTTATCCGGTCGCTCTTCAATGGCGTTGTTCAGCTTCAGGTTAGCTGTGGACTGGAGTTGTTCACCTTCAGGCCTTTTCCCATTTATGATGGATGACATGAAACTGTCTCGTATGTGTGCAGCTTAGTAACTTTTTCTGAATTTTGCTGCAGAATGTTAGCGAAGTGTTGCCCAAGGACTGCCTGGCAAACAAGGACCCGACAGAGGTAAGAAGGACCCAAGTTTCTGAATTCAGTTCTCTTTAATATGCTGCCAGGCTCGTTTGCCAACATGTTTTCTTAACTTGCTCCCAGTGTTTCTTCCCTGCTGAACTGATCAAGAGCATCAACACCCCCACGTTTATTGTGAACTCAGAATATGATTCTTGGCAGGTGATTGAAATCTTACTAATAATTGCTCCTTGTGCTTGCCAGCTTGGTAGCATCCAAATTCCTAACTGCTGTAAATATGCTTAATACTTTGCAGATCCAAAATGTTGTTGCCCCAGTAGGATCCTATCCAGGAGGCACATGGTCAAATTGCAGAGATAATATTCAGAACTGCAGTTCCAAGCAGATCGATGTGCTGCATGGTTAGTCTAATTTGTAAATCTCTTCTGCTTCGGCTTTCAATTGTTGTGGCCGTCCTGTTTTCTGTGAAGCAAAATGTTTTCTTCTTTGGCCGTATTGCAGGATTCAGAAGTAAACTCATACGTGAGTTGAAGGTTGCTGAAGGTAAAAGGGACTGGGGGCTGTTCATTGATTCATGCTTCACCCACTGTCAAACTCAATGGAGCGGCTCATGGCATTCGCCGACATCCCCAAGGCTTGGTAACAAAGTGAGGCCTAAAACTCTAAATCACTAAACTGTACACTGCAATATAGCAAAGTACAACCTCATTTCTTAACTTCTGATTTTTATTTGGTGGCGGAGTAGACAATTGCAGAGGTTGTTGGAGATTGGTACTTTGGTAGAAGCAGAGAGGTGAAACAGATTGACTGCAAGTATCCATGCAACCCTACATGTGGTAGTTAGCTGCCCACATAACCAATGATGGACTGAGCCGAGACTTGTAGCCGTCTTTCCTCAGTTTACAAGATCATTTCTTTTGTTGTTTTTTTAAAGATAAGACGGCTGGTTGATTGTCAGTCTATGTATTAATAAAGATGATGGTTTTTACAAACCTTTATTTTTCAACCGGCCGCTTGTATTGTAGTAATAAGTTGGTTTTTCCTCTTCCGTATTGCCAAGTTGAAAACAATGCAGAAAATATGGAAAAAAAATCCTGATTCCCGGGTTCAGCAGACAAAACTTCAGGCTGAATAAAAGATGGCTAGCACAACCGGCCACCCAATGCAAGGCTGTCTAGCGTGGCCGCGTGGCCCACCACGTAGACCGTAGCTGGTACTCTGGTAGCTCCGGCTGCTGCTTGCTAACAGCAACAGTTGTGCGAGCAGCGAGCACGGCGACGGGCATGGCGACCGAGCACACGTCGGCGCTCGTCGTCCGGAAGCGTCTACCTGTAGGCCACACAGTCACTGTGGCGGTGGCGCCATTGTTCGTGCTCCTGCTGGCCGCCTCCTCTCGCTCACCAGCAGCGGCGGCGGCGGACTCTTTTCCGGTGCTCATCGAGCCGACGCTCGTCGCCGGCGCGCAGGAGAAGGGAGCAGGTATATTGTGCTGACGATGTCGGCACCTCATCCCGGTCGGTGATCGAGCTTGTTATTGATGGTCTGTTTATGTTCACGCATTGCAGTGTGCTTGGATGGAACCCCGCCGGCTTACTACTTTCAGAAAGGCTTTGGAACCGGATCCCAAAGCTGGATCGTCTTTCTTCAGGTGACTAATCGTTTTTTTTTTTGTTCAGCAGCAAATTGCTAAATCTTCATGATCGTAAGATGAGATAATCTTCCGATGTTTTGCTGATTTGTATATGCTTTGCTTCCACTCTTAACTAGCACTATAGAAGTGCTCCTGCTCCCTTTCAAAAGAAAAAAGAAAAACGCATTGCTGATTTTACACTGATGACATGGAACTCAGGGAGGAGCTTGGTGCAGCAGCAATACCACAGAAACTTGCTCCCAGCGTAAAATGACCTTATATGGTTCATCCAAGTTTATGGGACCAAGAACGTTTGATGGGATATTGAGCGACCAGCAACCGCTAAATCCTAGTACGTGTACTCGAGTAACCGAGTGGTGTAGCTTTAGGTGCTTCTTTCATGGAGCCACTGTTTAGTCTTCACAAATGTTCCTCGCTCTTTCAAGTCAGCTATATCGCTTTCCATGTCACTATCATTCGTCGGGGTGAAACTGCTGAATTGAGTTTTGATGCTTCTGCTAGCTCATTGTGTATTTTCACTAATTTCAACTGGTGACTGGTGTGTCACGTGTGTGATCTGTGATCAGATTTCTACAACTGGAATAGAGCTTATGTAAGCTATTGCGATGGGGCATCATTTTCTGGGGACGCGGAGGGTGAAGCAGAGGTGCGGTGATTTCTCTAGGTTCTAATTTGGGTTGCCTATCTGAATTCCTCAAACTGATGCTGACTTTAATTGATGTAGGACGGGACCAAATTGTACTTCAGAGGACTGCGCATCTGGGAAGCAGTTATCGCCGAACTCATGGAAAAAGGAATGGGCACTGCTAAACAGGTCTAACTATTGATTTTTTTTTTCGGGTGAAAATACCGTCCGGTAATGTACCCACTAGTTGCCAATCTTGCCATCAGGGCCATGGCCAACTCCATTTTTGTCGTACACTTTTCAGGCCTTACTCGGAGGCTGTTCAGCCGGTGGTCTATCTACACTACTGCACTGCGATAATTTTCGTGCAAAATTTCCTCGGGAAGTTTCAGTCAAATGCCTTACCGATGCTGGATTCTTTCTTGATACGTGAGTTTGTGGACAGTAGCATACCCCAGTGCCACTGGCGTAATATCATTGCACTTGTACTAAATCAAGAATGTTACCTATTTCTCAACAGAAAGGATTTATCAGGAGAAAGAATTATGGAGTCGGTCTTCAGTGGCGTTGTTCAGCTTCAGGTTAGCTGTGGACTGGAGTTGTTCACCTTCAGGCCTTTTCCCATTTATGTTGCATGAGATGGAACTGTCTCGTATGTGTGCAGCTTAGTGGCTTTTCTGAATTTTGCTGCAGAATGTTAGTGATGTTTTGCCCAAGGACTGCCTGTCAAAGAAGGACCCGACAGAAGTAAGAAGGACAGAAGTTTCTGAATTTAGTTCTCTTTAATTTGCTACTAGGTTCGTTTACCAACATGTTTTCTTAATTTGTTCCCAGTGTTTCTTCCCTGCTGAACTGATCAAGAGCATTAGCACCCCTACGTTTATTGTGAACTCAGAATATGATTCTTGGCAGGTGATTGCAATCTTACTAATTGCTCCTTGTACTTGCCAGCTTGGTAGCATCCTAATTCCTAACTGCTGTAAATATGCTTAATACTTTCCAGATCCAAAATGTTGTTGCACCAGTAGGATCCTATCCTGGAGGCACATGGTCAAATTGCAGAAATAATATTCAGAACTGCAGTTCCAAGCAGATCGATGTGTTGCATGGTTAGTCTATCTTGTTAATCGATCTCTTCAGCTTCGGCTTTCAATTGTGGTGGCCATCCTGTTTTCTGTTAAGCAAAATGTTTTCTTTGGCCGTATTGCAGGATTCAGAAGTAAACTCATCCATGATTTGAAGGTTGCTGAAGGTAAAAGGGATTGGGGATTGTTCATTGATTCATGCTTCACCCATTGTCAAACTCAATGGAACGGCACATGGCATTCGCCGACCTCCCCAAGGCTTGGTAACAAGGTGAGGTCTAAATCATTGGACTGTACACTGCAATAGCAATTAGCAAAGCACAACCTCTTTTTTTATAAAAAAAATATGAGCGAAGCACAACCTCATTATTTCTTCTGATTCTTATTTGGTGGCGGAGTAGACAATTGCAGAGGTTGTTGGAGATTGGTACTTCGGTAGGAGAGAGGTGAAACAGATTGACTGCAAGTATCCATGCAACCCCACATGTGGTAGTTAGCTGCCCACATGACCTCCAATGGACTTAGCCGAGATTTGTAGTAGTCTTTCCTCGGTCTTTAGAGATCATTTCTTTTATTTTTTTTAGAAGCGGACTGGTTGATTGCTGGTCTATGTATTCGTAAAGACGATGGTTTTTACAGCATGTTTCATTTAACCCGATATTTTGCCCTTAAACACACTCTTGTATTGTAACAAGTTCATTTTGTCTCTTCCGCATTGCCAAGTTGAAAATAATGCAGAAAATATGAACAATAAAAATCCTGATTCATGAGTGAAGGAAATTACATTTTATTTTTTTTAAAAAGAAATTTTTATTTCGGCCTCTGCATGAGTTTTGCTGCAGAGTTTTGCACTTAACTAATATTATTACAGTTCCAGCGTCCGGCTCATTAAAACAAGCTCTCAAAAAGCAACAAAATGGAGACATATGCAAACTCAAATGACCAACTAAGCGATAAGCCTATTACGGGACATTCATCCATGGTTGACGAAAATCTCCATTGTCGTTATCTCTAACATGTGACATGCCCGTTTCAATCTTGGATTGTCGCTCTTCTTTTGAAGGATGGACCAAAAGTGCACCCAATATATGACCCTAAAAATAACCTATAGGCTATAGATAAGGATATAATGATTTTTTTTATCAAAGACCACATTATTTCTATTTAACCATATAGACCAAAAAATTGCACTCATTCTCACGTACGTGAACTTGAGATCACAATGTTGGGTCTACTTGTTGTAACCAGACTTTAAAATAAATGAGTAATAGAATTTGCAACGGGGATCAGGTCGAACATATACACACTATTTTTTTTGAACGAACGAACACAGGATTATGGTCCACTTCTATTACTAAAGAAGGAGATTTACAAGTAAACGCTAGCGAATACACGTGATCAAAAAGGAAAAACAGCTATACAAGTGATCAAAAAAGAAAAACAGCTATGTACAGATAGTGACACGAAACTCAAGTGACAATAAGCTGCACATCGAGGCACTTCGCCCCTGCCAGACCCAAGCTCAGGCTTCCTCCTTGATTTTGAGTAGCAAGGAGATCGTCGGGTTGAGTGTTCCTTTCGTTGGAATGTTTATGTATTACGCTCCTTCCAAACTTCCTGGACCGCTAAAAGAATAAGTGAGCGTAGCCTACTCCGCGGCACTCCCGTTCATATTACCAACATCAGCCACCATTCGGCCACACTGTCAGTTGGTTCCAAAAAAATCGGTGTAAGTTGTGACCAGTGCGTCATATTAAGGGGTGTTTAGTTCGTGAAAAAGATATGAATTGAGTTGCGTGCATAGAGAAAAGAAATAACTGACACAGTTCTCTAGGTAGAAACTTTTACATTTTGGGTGGAACTAAACACCCCCTAAGCAATCAACTCCCAGATGTGTCTCGAATAGCGACAGCCAGCAAGCAAATGTGGGCTGTCTCTTGGCCTCGTCGGCTTTTTGATACACTAGATCCTTGTTTGAGTACTCCTGTTGGAGAGAAAATGAGAGGGATTGGAAGGGAAATTAGTTCATTTTAAGTCCAATTCACTTCATTTTCCTGCATTCCACCTCTACCCAAACAAAGCCGAATAAGAGTTTGTTCGGTTGCCTGGAACCATGTTCTGACCAGAATGGTTTCTAGGCATGAGTATAAGAAGAAATTCATGATAAATTAATTCCTAGCTTAGAAAAAAATACCAGCCTTTTATTTTATCTATCGTGAATTTCTATATATGTCTAGAAACCATTCCTGGCCTCCATCACAACCGAACGGGGCCTAAATGATTACTATACAGCAGGCCCGGGCGAGTGGGCGTGCACGCTGTGCGCTGGTACAGGGCCCCGTTTTTGCTAGGGCCCCAGTTTTTTTTGTCGCCGCTGCTGTTGTGTATCGCTGTCTCGCAAAGACGGAGACAGTCGCGCACGAGTCAAGGCAGGGTCGAGATCCAGAAAATTGCAGAGGATGTGAGCATTATCGACATTCTACAGGCCCGTATAGGCTAGTGCAAGTCTGATTCCATTGTGGGGCACACGCTGCCCATTTAGTAAAACGTAATACAGCTAGCAACTGGAACGTGGATTTGAGTTCGTGTAGCTGTCCTGTTAGCCCGGCAGGACACAAGCCCAACAAATCCTTAGCTGCACAATGGGGGCATGTTCTTTTCCCTGCAAAGTTTTTTTTTTGAAAAGTCTTAGAAAACCGCATCAGTTATTTTTTCTTTCTGTGCACGTAACCCAACGCAAATTTTTTTCAACTATTCACTCGTTTTCTTGGAACTGAACACGCCCGCGCAATACACTCCGCCAGCCCAGCGCCTCGTGAGTCGTGACCTCGCCTCCCCGACCAGCCGATCAGTTTCGTCTTCCGTCCGCGTCTTAGGTGACAGGGCGACCATGCCGTTGACTGGCTGAGCGAGGGTCGAGACAGCAACGACAACAAAAAACGAGCAAGGCGAGCCATGTTCGTTTCATTGGGCTGGGCTGAAAACTCTGAGAGGAGAATAATCTGGTTCAATAGTATTCTGTGAGGAGAATAATCCGCTGAGCTTGAACGATAAGCCAAGCGAACAGGGCGTCATGCGATCGGCTCCAATCCATTGGCTTCTATGGACAGGGTGATAAAAAATTGGGGATCAAGCTAGAATCAAGATTTAGGACCACAAGAATGAAGCTAGAACAAAGTTATATTTAGATATCAAAATTAAATAGATAAGACTCTTAATGTATTTCATTGATGTTTTATTGTTTTAAATCTCTAGTCTAATAAGTTTCACTTTATTGTTTCGTACATGGCCCCGATTTATACCGGCCCGGCCCTGTTATACAGCAAAATGAAACTACCGAATAAAAAACGGTTAGCACAGCCGCACACCAGAGACTGTCCAGGGGACGTACATGAACGTTTCGGCAGGGACGTACGTCGTACGCGAGGTCACGGGTTCATATTCTTCTTCGACAAAGCAGCCAGTTGCTTCGTCCTACGTAGTACACTCCTATTCTACTTAAATCCGGACTCACTTGGCGGGTTCCATCCATTTGCTTCCATGATCGATTCCATCACGCGGCTTGACGATCTATATAGATCGACTCGACGATGGTGCCAATAAGGCAATAACCCACACCGTAGACCGTAGCTCCGGCCGCTGCTTGCTAACAGCAATAACCGCGGTGCGAGCGCGGCGACGTACGGCCGCGCCGGCCATGGCGACCGAGCACACGTCGCCGCCCGTCGTCCGGAAGCGTAGACCTGCAGCACCGGCCACTGTGGCGGCGGCGCCACTGTTCGTGCTCCTGGCCCTGCTGGCCGCCTCCTCCCGGTTACCGGTGGCGGCGGCGGGGCTCACCCAGCCGACGCTCGTCGCCGGCGCACAGGAGAAGGGGGCAGGTATATTGCGCTATTGATGGTCGCCGCCTTCATATTCCTTCCATCCCGGTGATCGATCGAGCTTGGTATTGATGGTCTGTTTATGTTGACGCGTTGCAGTGTGCTTGGATGGAACCCCGCCGGCTTACTACTTGCAGAAAGGCTTTGGCTCCGGATCCCAAAGCTGGATGGTGTTTCTTGAGGTGACTAATCGTTTTTCTTTCTTTTTTTCTTCAGCTGCAAATTATTGCTACATCTTCAAGAACGTACGTAAGATGAGATAACCATACGATGTTGTGCACGATTTTTGAAAGTAAATTACGAAATTCGCAAGCTAATAAATAGAGATGCTGGAACTCTGTTGAGGCTACACGTAGGTGTTGGGTTAATTCTTGCACGACAGTATGTTTAGTAGATTGCATGGCACATAGCATTGCTGATTTTAGATTGCTGACACGGACGGAACTCAGGGAGGAGGTTGGTGCAGCAGCAAGAGCAACACCACGGATACTTGCTCCCAGCGTAAAATGACCGCAACTGGTTCGTCCAAGTCTGTGGAACCAGCATCGTTTGATGGGATATTGAGCGACCAGCAACCGCAAAATCCTGGTACGTGTACTCGAGCAACAGTGCATGTGCTTCTTTCACGGACCCACTATTTAGTCTTCACAAATTTTGCTCTTTCAAAGCGCACTACTAGTCAGCTAGATCACTTTCCATGCATGTCACTATTATTCGTTACTCGTTAGGGTGAAACTTCTGAATTGTGTTTTGATGCTTCTGCCAGCTCAATGTGTATTTTCACTACTAATTTCAACTGTTCACTGGTGTGTGAACTGTGATCAGATTTCTACAACTGGAATAAAGTTTTTATACATTATTGCGATGGGGCATCATTTTCTGGGGACGCGGAGGGTGAAGCAGAGGTATGGTGATTTTTTTAGGTTATAATTTGAGCTGCCTATCTGAATTCCTCAAACTGATGCTGGCTTTAATTGATGTAGGATGGAACCAAATTGTATTTCAGAGGACTGCGCACCTGGTAAGCAGTTATCGCTGAACTCATGGAAAAAGGAATGGACACTGCTAAACAGGTTTAACTATTAATTTCTTTTTTTTGAAATAAATAACTATTGATTTCTTGTATTCGGGTGAAAGCCGCCATATGCGATTAGAGCCATGGCCAACTCCATTTTTATCGTACACTTTCCAGGCCTTACTTGCAGGCTGTTCTGCCGGTGGTCTATCCACCCTATTGCACTGTGATAATTTTCGTGCAAGGTTTCCTCAAGAGGTTTCAGTCAAATGCCTTGCTGATGGTGGATTCTTTCTTGATGCGTATGTCTTTGAAAATTAGCATATCCCATCAGCTGTAAAAAAAATAATAACATTGTACTTGTATAAATCCAGCTTGTCATTAGCATCTTTTTCTCAACAGAGAGGATTTATCAGGAGAAAGGTTTATGCGGTCGGTCTTCAATGGTTTTGTTCAGCTTCAGGTTAGCTGTGGACTAGAGTGTTCACATTTTTTTACCTTTCGTGATGCATGATGTGTGCAGCTTAGTATTAATGATAATTAAGTTTATTTTTTCTGAATTTTATTGCAGAATGTTTGCGAAGTTTTACCTGAGGAGTGCCTGGAAGAGAAGGACCCGACAGAGGTATGTAGTTGCAGTTGCTCATTGTCTACGAAATCCAGTTATCTTGATATGCTGCATTGCTGCTAGGCTTGTTTGCCAACTGTTTTCTTAATTTTCTCCCAGTGTTTCTTCCCTGCTGGACTTATCAAGAGCATCTGCACCCCCACGTTTATTGTGAACTCAGAATATGATTATTGGCAGGTGATTATAATCTTACTAATTGCTCCATATACTTGTCAGTTTGGTAACGTCGTAACTGCTGTGAATATGTTTATTTTTTCCAGATCCAAAATGTTGTTGCGCCAGTAGGATCCTATCCTGGAGACACATGGTTGCATTGCAGAGATAATATTCGGAGCTGCAGCTCCCAGCAGATTGATTTGCTGCATGGTTAGCCCAGCTTGTCAATCTCTTATGTTTTCAGCCTTCAATCAGGGGTGCCCATCGTGTTTTCTGTGACGACAAATATTTTTCTTCTCTGGCCATCTTGCAGGATTCAGACAGAAACTCATCCATGAGTTGAAGGCTGCTAAAGATAAAGAGGATTGGGGGCTGTTCATCGATTCATGCTTCACCCATTGTCAAACTCAATCGAGCGGCACATGGCATTCGCCGACGTCCCCAAGGCTTGGTTACAAGGTGATGAGCTCTAAATCAATGAACTGTACAATGCAATAGCAAAGCATGATATCCATTTTTTTCCCTTCTGGTTTTCTTTTTTTCTTTTTTGGTGGAGCAGACTGTTGCAGAGGCTGTTGGAGATTGGTACTTTGGCAGAAGGAGAGAGGTGAAACAAATTGACTGTGAGTATCCATGCAACCCCACATGTGGCAGTTAGCTGCCCCCATTAACCAACTATGGGCTGAGCCGAGATTTACAGCTTGTTTCCTCCATCCCATATTTGTTTTTGTCGTCACACTTGTAATCGGTTGAATTTTCTCCTTCCCTGTTGGCAAGTTGAAAACAATAAAGGAAATATAAAAGTTAAAATGCTGTGTATAACGTGAATACTCGAGATTTTTCACACAAGCCCAGCTCGACCCTTCCTCCTGCACATGGCAGGCGACCTTGCTTGCCTGTGTCCTGACTACGGCCGAGCAAGCAGTATTCCAGCTCTCTACGTACCACAAGTCTGAATTTTTTCAAATAATACTTTTATTATGAAAAAATGCGAAAAAAAGATGTCAAAATATGAGAATTGTAAAAATAGCAGCCAATCGGCTGTTCGGTAGCCGGCAGGTTTTACTGATCGGCTACTGATCGGCCGACTGCCCCGCGGTACTGGACAGCCGACAGGGCCACACGCCTCTCGGCCAGCCAATAGCCGAGGTAAGGGAGGCGGGGTTCCTACTCGGTGCTCGCAGTGAGTTGGGCGGCGTGGTCTCGTCGGCTGTGCGCGGCGGTGCTGGGCGACGTTGCCGGCGCGGGTGGGCTAGGCGGGCGCGGCGTTTGGAGGTGGCCGCTCAGCCTGCAAGCGGTTCGGGTCGAACCTTTTGCGAAGTCGCTCCGACCCTTAAACCAAGCCACGGATCGGAGCGGGGCAACCCCAAAACGAAGAGGATCAAAAGGTTCGTGACCCCATCGATCCGCGGTGAACCTGGGTTCGAACCTCATCAGGCAGCAGCGCTCCTCCCCGCGGCCCTGCGTCCCGCCCGCCGCCTCGTTTCCCTCCAGCCTTGCGTCGCGCCCACTAGATCGAGCAAGCTGCCCTTCGAAGTAACCTCTGGCCACCTGGAAACGCATCTCTGTCTTCTCCTCCCCTGTCCCACCACCCATGGCTGCCTCGTATGCCACGGCAGGAGCCCAGTTGCCGGACAGCAACAGCGATCATCCAACAAGTAGGCAACGTACGCGGACTGCAGCTGCGGGGCGTGGCCGCCTGCGAGGTTCGACCCCCGGCTACCCGCGGTTCAGGCGGTTCAGCTATACGAACGGAGCGGGGCGCCCCATGATCCTGGTTTGGCACTGACGGGGCGGCGGGTTAGCATTAGGAGCACGGAGCACACCGCTCCGGCCCGTTTGCAGGCCGAGTGGCCGCGGCCGGCGTAGGTGGGCGGCTCGGCGGGTTGCAGGCGGACGCGGCTGCGCTTGGGCGGGTGCCGTGGTACCGCGCGGGGCAAGCTCCGGCTGCCTTGCCTGCGCGGCCGGAGTAGCCTTGCGCGTGCGCGTCCTCGCCCGGCTGCGTGCAGTTGCTGGTACAGCACCGAGCATTGGCTGGGGAGCTGCCGCTGCTGCGGGCAGTAAACAGGTGTTGCAGGTGATTTGTTTTGCCTATTTGGTCTGTAGTGTGGAAACTGCATCGATGTGCAGGCTTGATTATCGTATGATTGTGTTTGTTGTTTAGGAGTTGTTGTCGAGTGAGGTTTGCAGTTAGATTTATGGTTTGAAGCCCAGTGGATGATTAGCACCCTATCCTTTTGTCATTTTATTTCGCTGCTTAAAAGCTATGTAATTCTAGCCGGGTGAAGAAAAATTAATGCTCCAAAGTGTGCGTTTGTGTTCAACTAGTCATAGGATCTTGTTAATCACCTAACCTGTAAACGAATCTATATTATAAAGGACGACGAAATTTTCGTACTAAATCTTACATGTTACTCCTACGGTCCTACCCCTCCAACACCGTCGGATTTTACGATGACGATCGAACGCTTTAGATTAATTTAAAGAGTCCAAATTGACTACATTACTCCTACAACATCAGATTTTATGATGATCTAACGTTCTACGTTAATCTAAAGAGTTTATGTTGATTACATCATTAATTTATTATTTTTTAATACACTTCTGCTAGTCTAATAGAAAGTGATAAGCAGGGAAAAAACATATCGGCTACTGAACGGGCGGCCCTCGCAGACCGGTATCCTATCGGCTTTTCAAGGGCCAATTGGCTACTATTTTTACAATTCTCATATTTCGACACCTATTTCCACAATTTTCCATAATAAAAATATTATTTAAAAAAATCCTCCTACAAGTCTCCGCACAGCCACAATCAGCTGCCCCCTTCGCGATTATTCACCGCCACGCGGCAGGGAGATCGCCGAACTGACCTCTGCCTAGGAGTCTCCGGTTTTCGCATTTTGTGGGCTTGTCACCGTGTGACGCTGATGACGTATCGATGGAGTGTCGCTCGCCTGTACTTCTTCTTGGTCAGTTCAAACACAAATTCTGAATCTGTTGCGATGGAGCCATTGAGCTTTCTGTTCCCAAGGAATTGTTTTACAGGAGCCCAACGTCACGTCCATTCGTATGTATATTTATCAACGGTAATGCTGGGCGCCTAGCTCCCTTCCGCAGGCCGTAGCCCCGCCGCCACTACTGTTCGCACACCGGCCATGTGTAACCTCTTCTGCTGTTGGCCGTCGTCGATGCCGCGTCGCCGTCCACGACACCAGCACCTCTCTTCCTCAGAACTGTTGACCCCTTTCCTCTTTCCCACGGCCTGTTTTGCAGCTCCCCTCCCTCTCTTCCCATGGCCGGCGACGCGAGATCTCTCATGAAAAACGGAGCGATGTCATCTTCCTCATGGAGTCAGCAAGCTCCTCTCCCTCCTCACATGGCCGGCAGCGAGAGCTCTGTCTTTCCCATGGACGACGACGAGATCATCTCCCTCTCCTCCATGGCCAGGGTCGAGCTCCCCCTCGCCATGGCTGGGGTTGAGTTCCCCTCGTCCCCATGGCGCGGCAAAACCCATGGTGTTGCAATAGAACTTTTCAATGTTGCAGATATATGATAGTGGTGTTGCAATAGATTTGTTTTGATGTTGCATGAAACATAACTCTGATGTTGCGACGGAATTTTTTTACTCCCTCGCATCCATATGTTTCACTATGTTTCAGAATCTTTTCAATGTTGCAGTTGCATGATAGTGACGTTGCAATAACTTTGTTTCAATGTTGCACAAATTGAACTATATATTAAGGATGTTGCACGCAACAGAGCTCCAATGTTACGACAGGAATTTTACTCCCCGCACCCAGATGTTTCACTGTGTTTCAGTACGTAATTTCTGATGTTGCACACATGTATTCCTAATGTTACAAAGATATATTTTCGATGTTGCAACGACCGTCCGATGGAAAAAATTTATCGGACATCCGGGTGCCAGCAATTCCATTTACGAACCTCGGAATCAGATATGCTTGTTTGATATCCACGTCACATAGCCAACCACCTTATTTGCTAAGTTGCCATGCACACAAGTGCGCTGAACTTTCTTTTTTGACAGGGACAAAAAAAAGACTAGGCTGCAGTCAAATTGCTTGCTTGCTATCAGACAAGAAAACAACACTGAGTCCCAACTCCCAAACGAAAAATGTATTTGTCACGTTAATGCACGTACGTACAAACTAGGTGAAAAGTGAAAACCAATTGCTGCCAACAGGTAAAAATGGAGAACAACCATAACTACAACTGACGTAGTGCCCATTTGGCCTCTTGTAGCCGACGTAAGAGAACTCCAAGTTTATCGGATCATATGCGAAAAGAAGTGTGCCAAGTTGAAGGCGGCGACGAAGCCCACGACGAACCCAACAGCCGCACCAATAATGGACTCATCATGGATTATTAGCCTCCGTTTCGTTTCTCTGTGGCACTCAACCAACGGTGCATTACAAAGCTCTCGGTTACCAGCGAAAGCTGAAGCCGGATACTTCTCCAGAGCCGAAGGAATTGGTCCTGATAACAAGTTGTCTGCAACATTGAACGACATTAACCGAGCCAGCACACTGAACTGTCCAGGAATTTTACCGTTGAGCTGGTTGCGCTGAAGGAAGAGGACGTTCAGGTATACCATATCTGAGATGCCAAGCGGGATTTCACCTGAGAAAAGATTGTATGAGAGGTCCAGAGATGACAAGTAGGGAAGCAGCCTTGCAATGTCGGAAGGGATGGGCCCTGAAAAATTGTTGCTTGACAGATCAAGGCTGACAAGGCTTGTGCAGTACTCAAGACCTTGAGGAAATTGGCCTCCGAGACCCATGTTGCTGAGACGCAGCGAGAGAACCCTGTCATCCATGGGGCTCCAGCATTCCACACCTGTAAAGCTGCATATGTAATTGTCGAAGCCGTTGTGTCTGCCAAAAACTTTCCATGAGGATGCCAGTATGCCACGGGGATCAATCACTGATTGCTTAAAGGTCTTCAGGCATTGGGCATCAAGTTCAGAACCGAAACACGGTGATGAGCTCAAGAGCAGAAACCAAAGGAGCTTAGTACCACAAGCCACCATCCAAGACATGGTTTATACACGCAAGGTCTGTCGCTCAGCAAGTTGCAGTTTCTCAACCCGGTGTAAGTATCACCTGCTCAAAACTTTTGCAAGAATACTGAAATAAAGCTCCTCTTGCGAGATGAAGAAATGATGTTCCTACAGACGTCACAGATCATAGATCGAGATGACATGAAGGCATTGAGCTACCTGCAGAGGACTTGGAGGATGGAGTCGACGTCTTGACGTTGACGAGTAGTAGACAGAGAGGTGTTCGGTCGATACTCCACTGGGAGGACTTGGTTGAGGCAGCCCAGAGCAGGTACCGAGGTCAACGATCAGCCTGGTAAAAAGAAGACGATGGCGCCGCCGAGCGAGGGAGTCAGGGAGCGACGGCCGCCTCCGCTAGACTGGCCGTGGAGGTGATAGGGCTCCACGAGTGCGGTGGCGGAGAGCAACAGAGCGAGGGAGGTGAACGGCGGGAGAAGAGCACTCATGTGCCGCCAACCAACCACGCCGGCCGTGTTTGACTGCTTGACTGGCAGTGCGCGGGTCGTGCTCTGCCGGCGCAGTTGCTCGATCTCCGCGTTGGCGCCACCAAGGCACCAAATGCGCCCCACTGGTGCGATCCGTCTCGGCTGCCACTACCGAGAAGGTCCTTTTGATCAAGTAAAGATGGGGGAGAATCATGTGTTATTGTTCACGCGAGTTAACCTGCGGAAGTGTCAATGGCCCAATCTGCCCTCAAATGAGCTTTCTCTTATTTTTCTTCTCCATACACAAGTTGAGTATTGAGTTCAAAGTTTGTGCACAGACAGAGAACATGATTGTTACATTAAGAAATTTCAATGGTCATTTTCGTATGTCAGGAACATTTAATACAAAATTGATCCTAGAGATACAAATTCGCATGAAATGTAGCAATGAAAGAGAACTTTTATTAGGATATAAATTGGCCCGACTAAAATAGTTTAACTGAGTAAAGTGAATCTAAGTTTTGTTCAGGTTATTAAGAGAGGATAATAACAGGAACCGGTAGGATTTATGGATTATCACAGCCCGATATAGAACAGAGTACATTTTTGCAAACTTGAAGCATTAATCTACGTTACAAAGAAACATCGCATTTGCTAAAATTTCTGGGTAAACAAATTACTAACTGAGACCCATTTGCTGCCAAAAGTTAAAGAAAGAACTAGTCTGACAGTCGAAGTGCTTGCTCTTCTGGCCTCGGAGGTTGATGTCAGATAGAGCCATAGAGGTTTCAGAGCAATCGGATCACATGCGGAACACGTAGGGAATTAGGGATGGAGCCTCTGGGAGAAGACGAACAAGTGCGGGAAGTAGAAGGCCACCACGAATCCCACCACGAACCCAACAGCCACGCCAATACTGCACTCGTCGTTGATCATGTGCAATCTACCTCCACATGCATGCAACGGTGGACCGCAAAGCCCTTTGTTACCAATAAAGTTTGAAGCCGGAAATATCTGTACTGCAGGAGGAATAGGCCCAGACAACTGGTTGTCCGCAACATTGAACGAAAGTAACCGAGAAAACAGACGGAATTGCGATGGAATTTGACCGCTGAGTTGGTTGTGTTGAAGGTTGAGAGTGTTCAGGTATGTAATATTTGAGATGAGGAGCGCGATTTCCCCTGAGGCCCTGAAAAGCTATTGTATGAGAGATCCAGAGACGACAGAAACGGCACCTGCAGTAAGATGTCTGAAGGGACGGGTCCTGAAAAATTGTTACTTGACAGGTCCAGGCCGGTCATGCTTGTGCAATTCTTAAGACCTTGAGGAAATTGGCCTTGAAGACCTAAGTTGCTGAGACGCAGCGCGAGAACTCTATTCTCATCAGGGTGCCAGCACTCCACACCCGTAAATCTGCATATGAAACCCGGGATGCTGTCATAAAAATCCACGATGATTTCAGTATGCCGTTGGGATCAATCACTGATTGTTGCACAGTCTTCAAGCATTGGACATCAAGATCGGAACCAAAACACGATGACGAGCCGCTCAACAGCAGCAACCAAAGGACGAACTTGGTATCATCAGCCATCTTATACATGGCATAGAAACACACGGTTTCTCAGCCAATTGCAGCTTCTCAACTCTAGTGTCACTCGCTAACACAAAAGCACTGCTTCGTTAAAAGAAATATAGTTACTTTGTCTTTCTAATAAAGTAATACTGCCGAGTACTGACTAGATGCTCAACTGCTACATAATCTGCACAAACCATATGGAGTATTGACAAAGATAGGTAGTAGAAAACTCACCAGATGATCCACTGTCCAAGCAAGGCAAAAGCCACCGCTCGCAATGAATGGGCGAATGGCCACAGGCACAGAGCTCTTGAAACGACGGAGAATCCCTTTACTATCAACACACTAGACCTGCTGACTCGACTACTCGAGACTTACAAACAGTTGACCTGAGTCAACGGTCTACGGAATGAACAGCCTCCGAAGACTGACACTTCCATGGAAACCTAGATGGTAAAAAATTCTGCACTGATGGCTTCACATTCACATCACATAGATTTATCAGGATTCAGGACAATGGCAAAGCTATTAACGACCGGCACCTGAAACTTTCCGAAGAGCAAGACGACGTACTCCTTCCGTCCCACAATATAAGCATTATTCGACTTTCGTGCATCACGTTTGACAATTCGTCTTATTCAAAAATTTTATAAATATATTATTTATTTTATTATGATTTGTTTTATCATGAGGTATACTTTAAGTATAACTTATTTGTTTTTATATTTTTTGAATAAGACGGATGGTCAAACGTGATGCCTAAAAGTCAACATATGCTTATATTTTTAAGAACGTGCAAAGCACGTTTTTCATTAAGCGGAAGAGAAGAAGGTACAAAGTTGGAATAGAAATTACAACACAAAGTAGCAGCTATGAAATCCTAGAAAACAGAAAACAGAAATTACAACAGAAGTGTTCTTAGAGACAACAAATCTCGCAGGCCTGCGAAACCCGCGCGAGCCCAAAGCTTGGCCTCCTCCAGAATATGTGGGGCCAAAGCGACCGGTTGGAGGGCTGCTCGCTCGTGCACCCTCCGATTGTGTTCCTTCCAAAGCGACCAAGCGACCAGCCATGCTAAGGAGCCAAAGCCTTTGCGCAATGCTTTTGGAGTCCTTTTCCTTGCGGCCATCCACCAGTCGACGAATGGTTCCTCCTGCTGCGGGGTTAGCCTATGGAGACGAACCTTCAGCAGGACCCGGTACCAAGTCTCTCGGCTATGCACACATCCTATAAGCAAGTGATCTAGTGTTTCCGTTTCTTGTGCGCACAAAGCACACTCATCATTGTCACGGAGGCCATGACGCCGAAGACGGTTGGACGTCCAGCAACGACCATGTAGGACCAACCAACCAAAGAAACGACATTTCCCAGGCGCCTGTACCTTCCAGAGGCGCCGGGCACATCTACTTTCAATGCACCCAATGAAGAGCGCATGATAGGCCGACTCTGAGGAAAACTCGCCTGAACAATGCTTATATTGTAGGACGGAGGGAGTATCTCACCCGACTTCATTCAGAATAAAAGGATGACTTCAGAGTCGATAATTATAATTTCACTTGATGTATTCAATGAGAGTACGAGACAACATACTCAACAATCCGAGCAAATAAAGGTGAAGTCTGAACAAGATGCCTTCAAAAAAAAAATGATCACGAAGCATTTAACAATTGCCCGCTCAATAAGAGACTTCTCTTTTTTATTCAAACCAACAGAGATCCTGATTTTACAAAGCTATTCTGATGTTCACTAGAATGTACAGGATCTCTCAATCCTGTGACACGCGCACAACCTGCTTGCCAACATTTTTACCACTGAACAGACCAACAAAGGCAGCAGGTCCACTCTCCAACCCAACACTCATATCTTCTACATACACAATCTTGCCATCTCTGTAATGTTTGGTGATGTCATCGACAAACTGTGGGAACAGGTGGAGGTAATCGCTCTGGATGAATCCCTTCATATCTATCCTCTTGCTTATCAGAGAGAACAGATTGTGCATCCCAGCAGGAGCAGTTACTCCATGCTGGGAAACCATCCCACACACTGCAATGCGTCCGTGTACCCGCATGTTGAGTAGTACGGCATCGAGCATTGGCCCACCAACGTTCTCAAAGTAGATGTCAATACCTTCAGGAAAGTACCTACACAGGAAAACGTTTGTGCATCAAGATCACAGCATAACAACACATGCTATGAAAGTATTCTTTGTCAAGTTTACTTGATCATGTGTCAGGGGACATTTGCACATAAAGGTTAGTACTTGGCAGATTACATTGACAGTTGCACAGTTTTTAACAACAATGATAAACTGCTTTATGTTAATAAGGTATCTTCAGGAATAGTATGTTCTAGGTTGGTACATCTTTTATTTTATCAGATGATTACCTTCATAAATCATAATTTTAGTGCTGCATGTACCGCGCAAGCAAGTTTTCTCTGGGCTAAGCTGATCGCTAGCTATACAATACAGTCGTATATATAGAGAGTTTCTTGTCATCAATAATTCGCAAAAGGGTTCATCACCATTTCAAAAGTTAATTCTTCTCTCTAGGATCCTATCTTGGCTCATCAGCTGTTCATGCAGGCTAAATCAAGCTGATAACATTTTCCGCAGAGGGACAAATTCTTACCTTTTTAAAGCAGCAGCCAAGTCAGGTTCCTCCTTGTAATTGAAAGCTGCATCAAATCCAAATTTTTCCTTCAGGAGCTCAACCTGAAAGATATTGCACATCCTGAATGATGCAACTACACAGGCAATGCAAGCTAAGCAACTACTAGTTGGAGTGAATTTCCATTGAAAAGAAAAAGGTACTAGTAGGAGTACATGCCTTCTGATTTGTTCCAGCACTTCCCACAACATAGCAGCCATGGAGCTTTGCAAGTTGACCAACAATCTGGCCAACTGCTCCAGATGCAGCAGAAACAAAGACAAATTCCCCTTTCTTTGGTGAACAGATCTCATAGAATCCAACATAAGCTGTAAAACCAGGCATGCCTGTGGGGGGGACAATAAGAAACATAAGCTTAGAGCGAAGAATAGCATGCACAAACATCATTTGCAATGACTACAGTCTACAGTACAGTGTGGACTAGCAACACAAATGGCAATTCAGCCAACCAAGAACATACACTTCCACATTTCTTTCAATCGCACAACCTCGATACTCATTTGTCCTATTTATATCTTGTCACAGCATTCTGTCTACAAGGTGTGAGGAGAACTGATTTATTTATCATTCATTCTACCCCCTACATCTAACTCTCATCTTCCTGCCCCTTAATATTCAATTAATTTGTTCAGCCGAGGTTAGCCTTTCAAACAAAAAAAACTCATCCAACTGCTGCTGCTCATCAACAGCCTATCTTTTCACCGGATACTTCACATCATTTGTGTCGTCTATGCTAAGAATGTAACTGATAACAAACTGAAAAAAAAAACATGAGTACGGAACTAACCAAGTAGGCCCAAATGATAAGAGAGTGGTATGTCGCTTTGCTGAATCTTCCTGAGCTGTTCAGGCTTGGTGATCAGACTGTAGTCCTCCCAACCAGTCATCCCCGAAACAAAGTCACCAGCACTGAATCCCGGATGAGTGGAGTCGACGACCCTCCCCACACCAAACCCTTCAATAGGCTTCACAGATCAACAAATCGTTCAATCAGCTATCAAGTCCAGTCAAACTTCGCAGTTTGCACAAGACCAATGGCGCAACCGATTGCTTCACCAACTGAAGAAGAAGAAGAAAGAAGCTCACCGATCCAGGCTTGAAGGGCGGGATGTAGGATCCCTGGAAGTCCCGCATCCGGCTCCGCATGTAGGGGTCGCAGGAGAGGTAGAGGTTCTTCACCAGCACCGCGGGCCCGGCGGCGGCGGCCCCCTCGGGGACGCGCAGCGCCACGTCGCCGCCGTCGACGAGCTCCATGTCGTCCTCCCTGGGCGCGCGGTCGATGTACCCGCGCAGCACCACCTTCCTGTTCCTCGCCACCGCTGCCGTCTCCTCCTCCATGACGCCGCCGCTGCCGCAAGCCGTCCCGGAGCAGCAGCAGGTTGGGGTTCGGTTGACCACGTTCTTTCACCGGGAAGAGCCGAGAGTTATTTGTGCGATTCGCAAAGGATTTTGTGAGCGGGTAGCTGCGCGTGGCGCGATGGAACAGGACACCGACCGGGCCCCGGCGCTCTGCAGGCGGGGCGGCCGGCGTGGCGCGCCAGCCGGGGCGGGTGGTTGGATTTGGATCCGACAGGAAAGTTGTTGGCGCTGACTGCTGTTGTTGACTCCTCCATGATGGCTTCGCGGCGCGGCGGGCCTGCGCGTTGTTGGGCTACTGGATAGAGCTGGCCAGCGGTAACAAGGGGTTGGGTTGGGCTTCCGTGTCCTCTGCGGGCCTTCTTGAAGGGTGGTGTATTTATTAAAACGGCCCAAGTTCAAGAAACGACGGGTGCGCATTTGAGCAAAATTGTAGGCAGGGGCGCTCTTTGTGTGCGTGCGTGACTGATTGAGCCGAGAGCATCTCCTTTTTCCCATCTCGTGTGATTTCTTGACTTACTCCACTATTGGTAATCACACCGTGCGATCCAACCGACCTTAAGCGAAATACGTACTCAAGTCACTGCCATCTATAATCGTTTCATGAAAAGGGAATCACAGAACTGAACAAAACAACCAACAGATCGATGTTCCTCATCTATTCGTCTACCTAAGTACGTGCTGTCCATTAGTGTAAACTAATTAAGCACTCGCATATATGGTACACTCGACGTATACATCTATATACACGTGACAATGCATGCCACTGCACCCAATGGCTTCGGCTGTCGTCTGATCACTGATCAGACGTCAGAGGCAGCTCGGTGGGAGCACGAGGCCGCGCGTGCTCCCCTGCGCGTTCCGGCAGTATGACGTGGCAGCGACGACCGGCCGGTTCCGGGTCCCGTAGTACGTGAGCGCGACGTCCTGCAGGCGGATGCCGCTGCAAGGGTTGCTCCGGCTGCAGTCGAAGTTGACGGCGACGGGCGTGGCCGACGATCCCCGGATGCCCACGTACCTGACGTCGCTGATCCTGATGCTGGAGCTCCCGCCGGGGCAGCCGCTGTCGGAGGGGCAGTAGCGCTGGTCGATGATGATCGGGTTGTCGACGCCCGACATGGTGGCGTCCGCGAACGTGACGCCACGGACGAATCCCGGCTTGGACCCGCCCCACGTCTTGATACGGAGCCCGTTCGTCGTGCCGGTGAACCACGCCGTCTTTACGGTCACGTTCTCCACCGCCTCCACCGCCATGCCTTCCTGCTTGCCCAAGCTCCCGATGCTGATGATTGCTCACAAGTCAGAATGCAAACACAAAGCCGATTTGGTTGGTTAGTACTTAGTACAGTACTACATTGATTAGGTACAAACCCAAACTCTGGTTACTGAACCTGCAGAATGTTTTGTGTACACGCCATGCATGCGACCTATCTAGAGTATGAGCCGGACCCACCATGTCTGGTCCGTTTGCACTGATGTTAATGCTGCCATAGTCGACTTGAAGATTTGTTTTTTTAATATAGTAAAAACCGTTTCAGTCAAACCAGCAGCTATAGTGGATTGATTTCCATACACTAGCTCAAGCTACCATTCCTACGCTTTGATCTTCTGAATTTAATTCCTAAAAATGTCTGCGTTATTCATGCATGCAGGCGACAAACCACCGCGCGCCACGGCGCCATCGCTCACGCACTGCCGGTTGCCGGACGACGGCGGCGGCGAGAAGTACACGGAGTATGTACGTACATACCTGATGCCGTGGCCGGGCCCGCAGGCGACGCGCTCGATCCAGAGGTGGGAGTTGCCGGGGCCGATGGAGACGCAGTCGTCGCCGGTGCTGATCCTGGCGTCGTACACCGACACGTGGCTCGACATGTGGACGTGGATCCCGTCCGTGTTGGGGCTGTCCGCCGGCGCCTGCACCGTCACTCCCCGCACCGTCACGCCGTGGCTCTGCAGCACCACCACGTGGAACAGCTCGCTGTCCACCGACCGCACCCCGGACACCGTCACGTCCCTCGAGTTCGCGATCGTCAGCGACTGCGCGTTCGTGCAATCCACGGCGAGCAAAGTTAGCAAGTTTTGGTTAATCTTCAGCTTTCGAGCGTCGACGGCGGTGAAGAACTATCTTACCGACGTTGGCGTCGGGCAAGTTGCCCTGCCGGCGCGCTCTGCAGGCCCAGAGCGCCCTGCCGCGGCCGTCGAGGGTGCCGCCGGAGACGACGAGTCCAGTCCATGTTCTCGAACGTGATCCACCGCCCCGACGAGCCGCGCCCGCCGGCGCCGGCGGGGGCGACGATCGTGCCGGCGACGGCGAACGTCACGGCGGCGCCGCCGCTGTGGCACGGGCCGGTGAACGTGGCGCTCGACACCAGGTACCGGCCGGGCGGCACGTACACGGTGGCCGGGCGGGTGGAGCGGCAGGCGTCGGCCCACGCGCGGAGGAAGGGCGCCGCCGCGTCCGCCAAGCCGTCGGGCCGGGCGCCGTAGCGCTGCACGTTGTAGATTGCGCCGGCGGCCGGGCCCGACGGCAGGAACAGCACGGCGGCGTGCAGGTGCGCCAGCAAGCTCAGGATCGGCTTTGCCATGGCCATCTCCGGGCGCCTCCGGGTGTACGCGACAGCGACGGAGTTGGGATGCTGGAGACTTGCAGGTGATAGTTAGGTATGGGTTAGATATTGTGATGAGTTGCACACGTGTATTTATAGTGGAGACATCTACCTTCTCTGGTTAACATGGGGGTAACATTTCCTTTGGGAATGAATCAAGTGGCCGAACAAAGAACTGGAGAGCGTGATGTGTTCTAGAAGGAAAAAAAATCAGGGGAAGAATTTGAGAGCATTTACAGGGCGTGGTAAGCAGCTGAGTGCGAGATTCAGAAACCTAACATGAGAGGCGACACCGGGTTGGTTAGTAAACTTTTACATGCGGCATTATTGACCATTGGAGGCTTGGTGAGTTCTTGGAAACAACGAACTCATGGAAGGCTGAGCAGTTCACATGCGTGACTGCTTTTTTGCCGACTGAAAGATAGTAGTGGCGAGCAAACACGTTGTCTACGACTGCCAGCATTGCTTTCCATGAAGAGCTGGAGCTGATCGTTGGTCAGTGGTCGCTGGATTGTTGAAGGATGATGCAATAATTTGTAAGCGGCGCGGAGTTGGAGCTCACCGCGAATGCACGTCAAGATTCAGGCGTATTTTTGGCACTTATGGACAAATTGCAACTACGCCAGTCCATCAGGTCCACCAATATACAATAATATCACTAGAATAAAAGAGGCTGCCTCCGTCAGCTTACTCAAATTACAACAGATTGCAGCCCATTCGGAGAAGAGCTTCAAAATTCAGGGGAAAAAGTAGTGGAATTTGAGACTTGCTATACTCTACCGAAATATCAAAACAGCCATTTTGAAGACAGTTCGTGAATGAGCCGAAACTTCAGCTTGCCCTCATTTCCAAAAGGCGCCTCCAGAATTAATAATGATTTAATGAAAAACCTACTTGATCAACCAACTCAAACCAAAGCTATCTCATTTCTGAATCTGCACCCATTTGGAGAGCCATTCACTTTTGGTGGAACATTCACCAACTTCTGTGTCAGAATTTGGAATCAAGATCGGAGGCTCATGCAAATTAGGTTTTCATCGACCTTGCTTTCTACTACCATCAGCTGAAACTGATTACAAGACGATTAAACTTTTGACCATCTCAAACGACCCTCGTGGAAACACAGGTACGACCCAGCTAGGACCATGTCGTATCGTCGAACTAGCAGTCCAAAGGGCCTGAGATTGTTGGGTTGGGCGTGTGACTGTTGCGAGAGAGCAAATTTGACTACCACTGCGCGCAGTGGTGGGTTGGGTACGTCTCAACCCAGACTGGGCAGACCTGGCATGTGTTAAGTCAACAACTACTTCGTTCAAGCAAACATGACTTAGGTTTGGCTTGCTGTTCACCAATCACCACCAGCTAGTACCCCTTTTGGCGTCAAAAAAAAAAAGCTAGTACCCCTTTTTTAGAGTGATGGCCTACAGTACAAGATAATGTTACTGTACGATCATTTTGGCAAAACCCTTTGGACCCAATCCACAAATGTTAGCGACAAAACGTCTGACTAGCGATAGATGGTGGGCTGAAAATAGCAGTCCGATCCAGTTCTAGGTGCATGGGCCAGATCAGCCCCCAAAATGTGATACGTCCAAAGTAACTCGGCCCAAGTTCATGCCGTGGGTTTCAACTTTCAAGGCCACCACCTACCAGTCCACAACGCGTCCACTGCCCGCCCGTGCGTGCCAACGTCTGGCGCACAGCCATTTCTTTCGCATCGCACCCTTCGTCTTTCAGCCTGCCCGTTACCGGCCTACCAGCACGCAAATTCCGTGTACCAACTCCTTAAGAATGACTTACCTACTGAGGGGTTAGTAGCAGCTTCAACTATGCACTGATGTGGCATCTCCTAGTCCCACTACTGCAAAGTCACGCACCATGCCGGCATCACCTGAGGAAACAGCCAAGGTCGACATCTTGCTTGTTCTTGCAAACTTTTTTTAGTTGTTAGACAAAATTTAATCTCGGTCTGCTGGCTGCACCTGCATGCCTGCATGGGCCATCATTAGATTAGCTAGCAGCTTTCGCAAATAGATATAATTAAAAGATTAACCAACAGCAGCGGAAGGCCAACAAGATTAACCAACAGCAGGGGAAGCCGTGAAGGCGAACAAGCTATGGTTCACTCGAGAGCGCAGCAGCACCTTGACGCTTCGTTGGACAGTGACAACGGGCAACAACTTGTGATCAACCTACCAACCAGATCCTTGTCATGCTTTTTTACTAGCCACAGGCTCACACAGCCCGCGGCACCTCCCCGCTCCCGCCATCTCGCCAGCACAACAGGTCAACAGACAACAGCAGACTCAACAATCTGCAAAAATAGACAGAAATGTATAGTCAGTAAATGGAAGAGCGTGCCCGTTGAGGCACGTATTTATCACGAAATTATTCACACCATCTGTGTAATAATATCATATACTACTGCGCCGCAAAGATATGGGTCATGAGCCAGCAATTAATGGGTCAGGTTATATGGAGCATGCATTGGAGCAGGAGTAGTGAAGCAACCAAAATTAGCATCAGTGAGCTGAGCTGATCGCCTGGCCATCCGTACCTGTTCTGGGTCACCGAAGTGCACCAGACCTGTGCCTGTGCATGCCTTTTCTTCCCTCCATCTAACCACTCCTTGACCCCAGTCTGCAATGCCGTGGTGACCCTCCTCCTCATATACCTCCTCGTCGCTCGTCTTCATCCTAAGATAGGAGTTCAGCAGGCTTTCCCATTGCTTCTCTTCCAGACAGGTGTATGAAGAGAGAGAAAAGGTACTTGCCTTGCGCTTGCAGATTTCTGCATTCTTCCTTGCGACTTCTCTCTGCTTTTTTTTCCCATCATTTCTTTTTCTCTGAGGTGAGGTTGGCCATTCGAGCTTGCCAAGAAAAGATTGTGTCATCTGCAGTGGTTACGGGATGTCTGTCAACTCACAGCGCATTGATTCTTTTCTTACTCTAGGCATTTGCAGTTTCTGTAGAGAAGGGTATGAACCACTCTGCAAAGATGGCACAGGCTCTGAAGCTGCTGCTTGCATTTCTGGCGATTGGATCCTGCATCGCCTCTGATAACATTGACTTGTGGCCGATGCCCAAGACGGTGTCCCATGGAACACAGAAGCTCTACATCAAGAAAGATATCACGATGTCAATGGTGGGAAGCACGTATTCTGACGAGAAATCAATCCTGAAGGACGCCTTCCAGAGGATGGTTGATTTGATCACACTGAACCATGTCATCGATGGAATAAACCCAACTTCTATGGTTCTCACCTGTGTTAATGTAGTTGTTCATACACCAGACGATGAGGTAAAACTGCTTGCTTGATCTGACAAACTGCAGCTTCATCTACAGATTGCATTTTTAATCTTTCTACTTCATCTTGTTCATCTTTTGCAGCTCAACTTTGGGGCAGATGAGTCGTACAACTTAACTGTTCCAACAACAGGAGATCCGCTGTATGCACAGATCGAGGCTAGTAAAATCTCATTGTTTTATGTTGTGAACCTTATACAGTAGTATCATCTAGAAAGACATTTGAAGCTTTACTTGCAGTTTCTGCAGTTCCTTTTTTCTTGATATCATTCAGAGAATCCTAGCGTAGTCCATGCCTTCAGCTTCAGTATCTCCTGTAGCATGCATATTGCTGTCCAAAACCCTCTTGATATATTTTTTTCCTTACAGAGTCTCTGATTTAAAATTAGCATATAATACATGTATACGGCAGATGAAATATAGTATTAACTCAATAATGAAATGCAATATCCCCTCCCAAGGTTTCTACGTTTAAACTTTCATGACATGGGAAATGTTGTTAGGCTGCAAAGGGTGGAAGCAGTAATGAGATCACATCTATCATTTGCATGCACAATGCAAGTCACTTCAAATAATTTCATGCTGATGACAACTTCTGCAATATTTTTGTAGGCTCAAACTGTTTTTGGAGCACTTCATGGTTTACAGGTAAGTACTATGTATGGCCCATAGACAAGCATTACACAAGCTAAGCAAGATTAAGGCTCACAATCCTGTCCAACAGTAACCATTTTAATCAATGCAGACATTTGGTCAGTTGTGTTACTTTGATTTCACATCACGACTCATTGAACTCAACTCAGCTCCTTGGATAATTACTGACACACCAAGATTTCCTTACAGGGGACTGCTCATTGGTTAGATATAATCAGCATTTCCACCTTTCACAAGCTCCTACATGCTAAAGTTAAAAATGTGAACGTTCAGTGGTTCCATTATACCATTAACTTAGCTTATATGTGCTGGCAGATACTGCGAGACACTACCTTCCTGTTAAGATAATCAAAGGAGTGATTGATGCAATGACCTACAGTAAATTGGTAAGTTTGATGGCCATTCAATTTTAATTCCTTGACTGATAAATTATAAAAGATTTGAACTGTTGTCAGGTAATTTGTTTATGTTCCTAAAATGCAGTTCCAGTTACTGTATGTTAATCCTTTGTTGTTTCATCATGCAGAATGTTCTCCATTGGCACATCGTAGACGAGCAATCCTTTCCCATTGAAATACCTTCATACCCCAAACTGTGGAATGGTTCATACTCTTATTCAGAGAGATACACAATGTCTGATGCAATTGACATTGTACGGTGCGTTCTACTTCATTATCAACATTACAAAATTCTGAAATATCAATACTATACCAGCACTGAAAAATTGGATGTAATTGACTTCAAAACAACCAGAAACATCACAAACATGTCCAATAGAAGGATCTTCCTTTTGTATTTGTTCAACAATTATGTGCACAAAAAGGAGAATATGGTATTCATAAGAAACAAAGTACGAAACAGAAGAGTTTGCAAGTTTAATAAACTGATGTTTGGCCACATCTTTGGGTGTCTCCAACATGGAGGCCTTAACGGGGCCAAGGCAATCACAAAAGTCACTAAAACAGTATGATCGGAAAATAATATAAATGGACTTCAATGACACCTTCAGAGTCTCACACACGAGCAAGCTAATTTGTCAATCAAAAGCTGAAAATATTTATTGCATATTCAATTTATCCATAAATTTAGAGAGCTTGCCTTTGCAGGTATGCTGAAAGGAGAGGTGTAAATGTGTTGGCCGAGATTGATGTTCCTGGCCATGCCCGTTCATGGTAAGCAACTTCATTATGGTCAGATGTTCATTGATAATGATATGCTCCAGATTACATGGAACCATTCCGTGGACAAGACCCATACCGTTTTATGCATAGAAGCCACTCAAGATAACTCACTAGACTTTATTCAATAACTAAAAATGAAATTTGTACCTTTTCAGGGGCGTTGGCTACCCATCATTGTGGCCATCAGATAGCTGCAGAGAACCACTTGATGTCAGTAAAAACTTTACATTTGAAGTCATTGATGGCATTCTTTCAGGTGATACATCATACAGATTTTGTCAACCAAACTGAAGTGGTTCCTGAGCTTGTTATTTGAAAAGACCATCAGTTTGTTGCCATGTCCTGAAAGGGCAAGTTATTCATAAAAATAGGGAACCACATATAACGAATATGTTATGCATACGATCACTGCTGATAGAAAGTAGTAAATTTGTTACACAACTGCCTTAACAGAGTTAAAAATTCTGTTGTGTTTCAGATTTTAGCAAGGTTTTTAAGTTCAAATTTGCGCACTTAGGCGGCGATGAAGTCAATACAAGTAAGCATAAGGATTGCATCTGCAGTTGTTCACTTGATATAATTCATGGATAGAATAGTAGATCAACCATCATACCCATTCACTCTTTTTTCTGAAATTCAGGCTGCTGGACCACAACACCACACATTGAAGGATGGTATATAACTGATATTTGATAACTTCCTTTCATCATAACTAGAAAATAAATTGGCCATATTCTTGTATTAGTCAATTAATTCAAGATTATCCTTTTACAGGTTGAATAATAACCATATGAACGTATCAGATGCATACAGAGATTTTGTATTAAGATCCCAAAAGATAGCAATATCACATGGATACGATATCATTAACTGGTATGCCTATTTTCCAATCTGATAGGCACCAAGCCACCAATAAGTTACGAACCCTTAACAATTTAACAGACTTCTTTCATTTTTACAGGGAAGAAACGTTTAACAACTTTGGAGACAAACTGGATCATAAAACCGTGGTGCATAACTGGTATTTTACTCACTCTGATTGATTTGTAACTCGGAAAGGCTTTGCTGGTAACAGTAGAATAGTGACTCCCACTTCTATATGATGTTTTCCTTTGGGTCTATAGTAGCTCGCAGCATCATGCGTGTAGTATTTTACATATTGAGTGAAATAAGAGGTTTAGGTTCAGTTAACATTTTATTCCTTCCTTTTTCTTTATGTATTAGCATTTGAGTAAGTCTGTGGAAACAAACTTTGACCATCAAGTTCTCTTAAAATACATTATCAATTGTTTAAAAATTCAATTATCATATTGAAGATATTTGATATATGAATCTACTGGTAACACTTTTAGCCACTAAATATGCATATAATTTAACTAATTGTTCGTCAAAACTTATAAAGTTTGACTTCTTCAAACCCTAATATGCCTTGCATTAAGAAAAGACGGAAGCACGTTGCAATTCATATCATACTGCTATCAGTAGTTGATACTTGGCAGATTTTCCCACGAATTAACAGGCTTGGAGAAGATGTAGCACCAAAAGTGGTTGCTGCAGGGCTTAGATGTATAGTAAGCAACCAGGATAAGTGGTACCTGGATCACTTGGATGCCTCGTGGGAAGGATTTACATGAACGAACCCCTGAAAGGTATCAATGACACAAAACAGCAGCAATTGGTCATTGGGGGTGAGGTATGCATGTGGGGCGAGGAAATTGATGCATCGGACATTGAACAAACAATTTGGCCACGTGCTGCAGCAGCTGCAGGTAAGTGACTAAAAAACGCCTGATCATTCTGGTTAATGCCTTGAAATATTTCAAATTTAATGCATGCATAATTATCCAAACTATTTTTTCGAGGCATGATCATCTATATTCCTTTTTATGAATCTAAGAGGAATAGAGTATGTGACACAGTACTACATTCATTTAACTCTGTGTGGCAACATGTTCTACTTAGAATGATAAATTCCACCAAATATATTCAACATCTATGTACATATTCACATATGAGCCAAAAAAAATGAGGACATTGAAAAGCAAGCAGATATGAGATATTCATGTTCCTATATAGTATAATAAGATATGTCAGCAAAATTCCTGACAAAAATGTTACAGATATGCTCACTGCTCAGATCTAGGACATTGTTTTAAAGAAAGAAGGGCATACTGTTCAGATCTAGTATAAATTCTCAAAGGCACACAAAAGTTTGCAGGTTGTTGAAATATGATAGATATCTGCTCTCATAATTTTGGAAGATTAATATCATTTAAAGGCATGATTCAGAGTAACAGAAGCAGAGTTTACATGCAACCTTGTAACCTATGATAATATGAAATGTGCATGTAACTTAATGGCAAATTCTCATCTAACATACCAAGGAATGCATGAATGCACTACAATCTATACTAGCAATTTCTGACTCATCAATCCTCTTACATTGCATTGCCTTGAAGAGAGACTGTGGACTCCAACTGAGAAGCTTGCAAATGACACAAGATTAGTCACATCAAGATTGGCACGCTTCAGGTGTTTGTTGAACCAAAGAGGAGTAGCCGCTGCGCCACTAGCTGGTTATGGTCGTGCATCACCAGCAGAACCCGGTCCCTGTGTAAGGCAATAGAATATCCATAACAAAAGGGAAACGGCTAACAGAGGAAAGCCAGTCTTTCCATGACAGAAAAGGATTTACTTTTACATGCATTGATATGTTCATCATGTCTACAACAGATAGGTGATCTTTGGTTGTGTAGAATGTTTCATGTCCCTTTTGCTCCTCTTCAACCCCAATTTTCTTCCACAATAATTTGGATGGCTATGATCACATAGTTGGTAATGAAATGTAACAGATCTGACAGAGTTCACTGATTAGTTGTCTTGAACAGAAAACTCGTCCAAGAAAACCAAAATTGCCATCAAAATAAATTTTAATGCACACAATCAAAATCAACATCTCCTTTCCACATGAGCTTGCTAAAATTGAAGAACACATCCTTATGCCAACAGAAGGATGCACAAACTTATAGAGAAATCACCTAAGAGAGAAAAAAAAAATTGACTTCTCCCTGCACACAAGCATACTTAAAAATTCGTGTACATATATACTGCCAAAAAATAATCCACATACTTGTCAACAAAACATTGGATGGGCGCACAATTTTCATCATCAAGTGAAAGAACATGCCAGTGCACATTAATCAGACTGAACAACATTGGCATGTATGATTCAAACAAATGCTCTATTTATAACCAGCTATGAATTTCGACCGTTCACAAATGTCTAAAGTCTAAACTAATCCAGGTTGAGACACACTACCAGACAAACTAGTGCTTGGTGCCCCATCTTGCTGGCTACATTCATCAGGTTCTTTACCAGAAGATTTCTGAAAGCGCTCAAAGTATTCCTCCATTTCTGATACATACTGCTTCATGTTCTCAAAATGCCGAGAAAGATCTATTGCCATCTTCATCCATTTTCTAGCAACTGAACCTTGCCTAAGCCGAGAAGCTAAATTTGCCTTGTTCCATGCAGTTGTTGCAAGCCATTTCCCTTCCTCAATGGATATTCACCATCTCTAAGTCCAACCACAATCTGGTAAGCTTGTTGAAATACATCATAGACTGCATCACTCGTGCTACCACTCAAGTCTTGGATACCAGCAAGGCATACTAGCCTCCTGAGGGCAGCGCTGATTATCCCATAGCTTGGTGAGTGAGAAGCAAGGGCAGTAGTGATGCTGGCCTTGAGGAGAAACTCAGCAACCTGCAGGTTTGGTTGGGTACCTTCAGAAGCTATTTCTCCAAGTTTGAGAAGATGGCCTGGTGTACATGCTTTAGATGCCGCAAAATTCTTGACTAATTGGAGCTGCTGAGGGTGTGACGCTAGTGTCCATCCTGCTGAGAATACGGTAGAAGTTGGAGGTATGAAGAAAGAGCAAGTTGTTATCTTCCAATGGATCAGAGGTCACTGGAGCCGAAGGCAAAGTCAAGGGTAATAGCTGCAGATGAGTACAACTGAATCAAAACAATGTCCAAGAAAATCAAATCACATAAGAACAAACAGATATCAATGACTGTTGATAACTGGCAAGCTTTTACCTTGCCAGCTTTGCTGAGCATCTCAACGCCCCTTTAAGATCAGAGTCTGATAATGGAGATTTGTTTACCTCCTCAACATGGAACATGGCACTGACACCCATGATCAATGATTTGCAAACCAAGATACCATTAGCATCATCTTCACCATTAACTGGGCTGAAAAATTCAGCTGCAAGCTCAAAGAACTCAGTACAGTAATCATACATCTCCTCCTTTACCATCTTTAGAGCCATATTCCATGTACTGACTGCAAACCAATTCCGTTCACGCAGCCCTACAGTCCCCTTCCCAAAAATAGCTTCCGCACCAAGCTCAGCCATCCCGCAGCTTGGCACGTCTTGAGTACTTCAGGATCTCAGCCTCAGACCCTGGCTCACGGAGGAGGAGAGTTATAAGGCTGCGGAGAACAGCAGCCTCTGTCATTGGCATTGGCTTTCTGGCAGAGTATAGGCCTAGAAGGAAGGTTAATGCAGCAATCGCCACACGGAGAGATTTGCAGGCCATAGCTTCACGAACTGAGAGTGTCAGGAACTCAGGGTTGAAGTCTACATAACCCAACATGGTTTTCATCACCTTGATAGCCTCATCCTCCTCCTCCTTCTGCAGAAGGATCTTAAACTAAAAAAACATCTGTATTAGTAAGAAGTGTAACACTAAAATGTGTCCTCTAAAATTGACAGCATGTGTAGAGACTATTACCTTCAGAAAAGCACAGCGGATATTGGGTTCAACCTACAGGTATGTACATTTTGAGCCAACATAAGACGGATCACACAAGACCTGATTATTTAACAAGGTGAGCGAGAGAAAGATCAATACCTTTTCAGCCTCAATGATGAACTCTTGAGCTCGATCGAGATGCCGAAGTGCCATATGGCAAAGGCAAAGTACTCTGAAGCACTTGCTCGGCGGGATCTGCTTTCATCGTCACGGGAAACATAAAGCATCGACCTCTCAATCAAATCTGCACCGATCTCGTAGTTCTTTGCATGGAAATGCTCAGTGCCACTGTCCCAAATTGAAAATGCGAAATCAGCAGGTGCACACATTTTCTTTCAAAGTACTGTATACGAGTTCAGTAGTGTAAGAGAATGCAAACCAGGTCCATAGCAGTGCATGCATTGTGCTGCGCTCGTGGGTGTTAGTAGGGCCATCGAACAGCTTGACCACCCTCTCATCCGACGCGAGCTCAGCGATTGCTCTTGCATGCCCAGTTTCGGCGCCTGCACTCTCAACCACCTTCTTCAACACCCTCACTGCAGCAGCTGCAGCACCGGTGTGGCACCGTGCGGCAAGCGCAATGAGGACCTTAAACACAGCATCCGGCCCCGTGCTGGCAACGTACAGCTCAGCCGCTGACACGCACACACAGTCTGGCGCTTCAGCATTCGCCATGAGCGTCTTGAGCTCCCTCTCGCCTCCGCCATGTTCCCGCTGCCAAGGCACGCGCGCAGCGCCATGAACCCAATGCTCGGGTGCTCCTCCCCCAGCCCCAGCGAGGCTCTCCAGACACTGATACGAACGCAGGGTGCTTCGTAGTCCTTGGCTTCGAGACGGCTCGACGGCGAGGAAGCGGAGGCATTGATCCTTGATCCTTGGAGATTCGGAGTTGCAGGAGTTGATCCCGGAGTCGTCGGAGTGGCGCAGGAGGGGGAGGCCGCGGCCTTCTCACAGAGATCAAGCGCCTCGGTTAAGAGGTTGGCCGCGTCGAGTGCGGGATCCGGGGGTTTCGGTGGATAGACAGCCTGTGCCGATGCGGAGGTACTCCTCGGCAAGCGCTTTGACGCCCTCGGAAGACGCCGCCGCGAGGGGCTTGGACCCGGCTCAGCAGCGCGACGGCGAGGGCTTGTTCCCCCGTGCTAAACGCCACGCGCGCCCCGCGCGAGGTTGAGGTCCAGCAGGACGGCCCGCTCCCCTTCCGAATCGGCAGCGGAGACCACGCGCGTGGCCTTCTCGAAGCAGGCGGAGGCGAGGTCGGCGCGGCCGAGGTCAAGCCAGACCAGCCCGGTGCGGTGGAAGAAGGACGCCGCCTTCGCGCGGGCGTTGGGGATGTCCTCCGGGAGGCTGGCAAGGAGGAGGAGCTCCGGCGCCGCCTGCCGGATCTCCGCCTCCGCTACCCTCGTCGGGAAGCCGTGGTTGGCGCGGTCGACGCAGGCGTTCCAGAGGCGGAAGCCGAGGTTCCAAACCTTGAGCCTGAATGCCGCGTCGGGGCCCGAGGAGGAGGAAGCGGCGGAGGCGAGCTTGGTGAGGAGGCGACGGAGATCGGCGGCGAGCTTCTCCGGGGAGGAGGAATCGGAGGCGTCGAGCGTCTCCACGTCGGCGACGACCCTGTTGAGGTCGGTGAGGAGGCCGGCGTGCAGCGGCGGCTGCCGGTACTCGGGGGAGAGCTCGGAGATCTTCATGGGGTTTAGGGTTCGGGGGCTTCCGATCGAATTGGGATGATTTGGGGGTGGGGCAGGCGACAAGGAAGGCGAGGCGTGGGAGTGGCAGACTGGCAGCAGCGGAGGCTGGAGAAGAAGATTCCAGCACGGGGGGGAGTGGGGGAGATTTCGAATTTTGAAATGGTTGCCGACTGCCGGCTCTCCAGCGGCACGGGGGAAAGAGGGGGAGAACTGAAACGAATGAACTGGTTGCATCATTTTTCCCACTAAAAAATGATCCCAAATTCCACTGCAAAATTACCCTCAATTCTCACTAGTTACGTGCGAAATTCAGTGTCTGTATCAACGTTTTAACCCTTTGTTTATCCACGAACCGTGAATCCTTTACGTTCCCCTGCAAGATATTGCTGTCCTTGAAGGCTGGAACTGAAGGCTGCGAACTAGTTGATGGGAAGGGATCAAGGGGCATAAAAATTAGTTGTGGAATTGATAGAGGGAATTCACTTAAGAATTTGAATTTCATTCTCTTGTTTAGCCTGTGGAGGACATCAAGAGTGGGAGCTAAAGAAAGACTTCATACTCTTTTGTTCGGTACAAGGTTTATTAGTTAGGAATGGTATGTTAACTCGTAATCAACGGTGTAGGTGCATATTATCCTTAAAACAAATTCTCACCCTCCCCCTAGCAAGTGATCGGTAGAAGTTACCTCTCTAAATTAACCTTTCCCATCACACCAAAATTCCTATTCATACGAAACAATAATAGAACGTTAGTCTCTCAACTCTCATCCCCTTTCACCAACTCCCTGCAACCAAGCGAGCCCGAAAAAAGTAGAGAGCAAAACGGCCCCTACGGCCCTCCCGACTCTGGCGATGACCACACACTAGCTGTTGCCCTCCCTTTCACTCCCCCTCGCCGCCATTGGAGGACACCATCAAGGGGTCCTCAAACACTGCAGGTAAGTTCTTAAACACATTGTTGGACCTCGTTTGTACAAAGAGGACCGTAGGCCGAAGCCCGTCAAAGGCAGATCCCTAACAAAAAGAGATAAAATTATCTATCGTTTGGCATGGTTTATGCCGGCTTCGGCTTCTCCTGCAACGGTATTGTATAAATTCTAACATTGTTTCCACTGTTCGGGACTGGTAGCGAGAAGCCAGAACACAAATCGTGGAAGAAAACGAACTACCGAGCGGCTATACTAGGGAAGTAAAAAAAAAAAATGGCTTTACGCTAGCCGGAGCCAGCACAAGCCGTGCCCCTCCAAAATTCATTTTGCAACAATACTATGTTACCCATGTGTGGGATCTTTCATGATTTTTTTTTTTTTTGTGTTTTTGGCCTACGCTGAAGTGCAGTTATAATTTTACCTTTATTTTTTAACTTTATGATTTGACATTGGATATTCACAAATCGAACATGATTTTGCCCTTTCTATCAACCCATGGGTAGTTGGGTCAATACTCAGCATGTGAGCCATTGGTAGCTCTACAAGTAGTTTTAAATGGGAAGGTGAGAGTGGGATGAGCTAACTTAAATAGCTAAATTTAGAAAATGTTGTAATCTTGAGTTAATTTTTTACGCAAAGCGAAAACTAAAACGTAAGCAGATTGCAGTGTTGGTGTAGTCCAGAGTAGGCATGGACCCTTTTTGAATTGGATCCTTACACCCTTGTTTTAAACTGTTTGACTAGGGATAAATTATGTTGACTTGTCAATAATCAAGGACAAAATCACAGAGTCGCAGGGACCCGCAGACCAGTCTCATCTCGCTCGCGCCCGCTTTCCCCGAGACGAATCCGCGTCCTCCGCCTCCACCTCCGGCGCAGCCACCACCACCAGGTATCATCAGGCGCCGCTCCTCTTCTTCTCGCAGCCGCTACGCATCTCGCGGTATCAGGCGCCGCTCCTCTTCTTCTCGCAGCCGCTACGCATCTCGCGGCGCTTGCGCTGAAACTTTTCTGCTCTGATCGCATTGCAGGCGAAACCCCGTGAGGCTTTGGAGGCGGGGGCGCGATGGAGCCCGCAAGCGATTCGAACGACAGAGAAAGTAAAATCGGCTCGAGTCCCAGGGTACGCCGAATCATCCAATCTCTTCTCGATCTCCTCTGTCCTTCTGCATTTTGGTTCGGGCTCCGCGCGAGGCTGCGAGCTGGAGTCGTTTCGAAGTGAAGCGGTTTGACCCTTTTGTATGCGCGTGGTTAATTTTTGTGTTATTTCCCCGAATTCAGGCCTCAATTCGAGGGGTTTGTTCTTCCGTTACATGCGGCGTGATTGTTTTGGGCGTATTTGTTGCCGTGGATTGTCCGCCTAGATAGACCCTTGATTGTCCACCCAGATATACGTGTAATGCAGCCTGGCAAATTTGCTCTACTAATCTATAGTAATAACTGAACTTCTATTCAGTATGTGCCATGCACTGAACTTCTAATCTGAGTTATGGTTTTCCAAAAAAAAACCTGGGTACAAGTAGAATCCTTGATGTTCTCAGCATAATCCACGGGGAATTTGGAATAAGCCTATCCTGCGTTGTTGTTAATTTAAACTCAGCCAGCTAATCTGTCACATCTGTAGGCCTTGGCTATCAGGGTTCAAGTGCTGATACTACACAAGAGCAATTGCTCTCACCCAGAGAACTCCTAATGGATGCTGAGAAGGTTCTCTTTGTTCTATTTTTTGGTTGGACAACACACTTTATTTGATATATGTATATGGCACCTGTTTACTTTCATTTGTGACATTCTGAACATTTGGTTGATTAGCATGCTAATTAAGATAACGATCGATTGCTTATAAACTTTTTGTTAGAGTTGCTTAGTTATTTGATACGTATATCCCATATCTCCTTTTGTCCATTTGAAGTTTTGGTTCTATATCTTGTTTGTGTTCCTGTTTACTTTCACTTGTTAAATACCTCAAATTTGGCTTATCCGTTGCATTGGTTTGATATAAAAATTCAGGAGTGCAATTATATATGATATGGTATTCACAAATTGCCTTTGTGTTTGTTTGCCACAGGACGATGGTCAAATAACTCAAACGACAACCAGTGAATCTCAGAAGGTAAGAATGTTGGATATAAACAGTAAATCAGTGTACACTTTAAAAGTTTGGTGTTATCGGATAATCATAATATGCTAAAGTAACTTAGAAAGGATGATTGCTTATCAAATAGGCTTTTCGCACTTCTAATCACACCCCATGCATGTTTCTTTGAAGTTTTTAACTGTTTATATTTGAGACTACACTGCTATGGTCTCCTTAAGATTTCCTGTATATAGAACCTGATATGTTGCTTTAACATGCCGAATCTTCTGATCTGTATATAGTTCATGTGGAAGTAAAGATGAGAAAATCCCACTGAATGACCAAGCAATGGTTAGATCCTGTCTCTTGCTAACAAAGTGTCAAACTAGAAATTACTTCTCATACTTGCAATGCTGATAAAGGTTGAGCATAAGCTCTGGTGATCCTTGTGGAATACAGCTCGTACAGCAGGTTGGGGTTGCTTTGTTTTTAACCCTTGTTAGTTCTTTGCGTAGAGGTCACACTTGCAGTAGATTTCGGAGTGTTTTTGCATAGTTTACGTTCCTGGAATGGGTTTCCCGGAAATATGAATTTGCCTCGTTCTTCCTGACCCAATTTCCTTCGTGTGAAGTCCTTGCTTTCTGGTCAAGTCTCGTTTTCAGCAGTTCAGAGTCTAACTTCAAGAGTTCAGAAATGTTTTTTTTTTTTGAACGAACGAGTTCAGAAATGTTGAATCTTGACGCAACGCAATTGCAGCCGCATGTATGATGTCATCACGCATTGTTCCTTCTGACGACCTGCCGCAGGGTCCGATCTCTGATGATGCGCATAAGCGGTTCCTTCAGCATCGCGCCACCGGCGGCGCTGATATTTTTCGTGCTAATATTTGCCGCCGGTGCAATTGGCACGCTTGATCACAAGGAGGTACGTTCTGGCAGCTAAAGCATGTTTTTCTTTTTGATACAGCAGCTGTACTCTGAACTCTGAAAGGTCATTATTCTTCCTCAATTTGTTTCTGTAGAACTTGTCGATATTGCAGTTGCAACCAAAAGAAGTGTTTGCAACCGAGGATATCAGACCTCCAGCACCGAACGAGTTGCGCGCTGAACCAACAGAGCAACGCAACATCTGTGAGGTTAAAAACATACCCGTTTGCTGCTATTCGTGGCAAATTGACAACTGACAGTAGCACAAGGGCAGTTAATGAAGAACTCTCGTTCTTTTTTTTTTCCTGAAAACTCTGCAGAACCAATGCAGTCCTTTCGGCAGCGAGGCCCTGCCGAGGGGCATCGTGCTGGACAAGTACAACTTCATGGAGTCCTTGGGTGGCGTCCTGAACGGAAAGAGGACAGCAGGCCCTCAAAAAGCCTCCTCGACATGAAAGAGGACAGCAGGCCCGTCGGTATGAAGCAAAAGGCCGTCTATGACGGCGCGGTCGACGGGTATTTTGTTGCCCTCATTTTTTTTTTTTGATTTCCTCCCTCTGAATTCCGATGCATTTTGTTGCCCTCATTTTTTTTGATTTTTTCAGCTATGCTTCTTCATGTAGTAGCACCTTCACCGTACTCTTGTGGCATGGCTTACTTTCCCGGCTGCCAACTTCATTGTGATGCTGTTCCACTACGAGTCTATGACGGCGCGGTCGACGGGTTGCGAGACAGTGGTCCGACCAAGTGCTGGTTTACCAAGAGGTTCCTGCACCCGGCCGGATCTGGTTCTGGTGGCGGAGTACATCTTCCTCCGGGACGAGGACATCGACAGCTTCGACCCGCTCGGCGGGTCGTGACTCGTGAGAAGGGGCTGAAGGGCTCGAGATATCGCAGCCGGCGCTCGACCGCCGGTCGCAAATCAACCACCGACTCACGCCCGCTCGCGCAGAGGCGACGCCGACCGGTGGTTCTACAAGACGAACGGGTATTGCAGGTGCGATGGCAAGATGAGGTCGTTCTCTGTGCCACGCGCACAGCCACGCCGAGCGCGAGAACACCGGCATCATCATCTCCACCCACCCCGTGCACGGGCAATCGGGCACGGCGGCCCGTCCTGTTGCCAGTGCGCAACATTTTGTGCAGATTTCTTTCTTGGATGATATACCATTTCAAATTCAATGATAATCCAAAGGACGAGGTTAAGCCGCGACCCCTTCCTTCCTTTTACGAAAACGTCGCTTTCAACAAATGCCTTTTTTTTATTCAGCTTAGTAGGCTAGCATTTTTATATGTAGGCTACTCCATTACGTAACTTATTTTCGCAAGACTAGCTCATCATAGCTAATTCAAATGCTCATAACTCCAATAAACGATGTTCACTTTATACCCCATTTATACCATTAGGTTCCGTCTCAACAAAACTAGATCCATATTGCTTATAGTTTTTAGATCATTTATACACTGTAAACTCATGTGCAGTATCAGAGCAACTTGCGTAAAGATTGAGTAAATACCATGTATCAATATTTGTTTAGTATCAACTTGTTCAAAAATTGTGTGACAACTTATTAGATATATTATCAACTTATAGAAAGATAACGTATCAAATCATGCTTCATGGTTACTGGCTACTACAACCTTACATGGAATCATGCATCAACTTATGTTTTATATATTATCAAATTGCATAGACAACCATACAAGTTATACAACTTATATAGAACAATGTATCAACCTAGCAAAGATTTTGTCAAGTTATGTGGAAGCTAAATGCCAACTTATGTGTACCTTTGTGACGCAGGTTATGTAGCAATTTATGTGACGTGTATATCACACGGTGTATAAATTAAGCTACAGTTTATGTATGGTGACGATTTGTGAATAACAACTTGTATTGTAAAATGATTCTATAATGCATATAATATCTTATTGCAATACATGTTAATTTATAATATTCAAATTGCTAGGAAAAATATAGCAATGCAAATAGAAGTAAAAAGAGAGTTATTTTGTATTTAAAAAAAAATCAAATGGCCACAACACACTGTATGCGTGTCCCAAACCACCATGAGCATGTCTACGTAGCAGCCCACCTTCTACCCAGCCAGCAGCACGCGCACGTGAAAGGCTACAGGCCGGAAAAGCGGATCACACCGTTGCGCTGGCACCGGCGGCCCAACGGCCCAACCTGTCTCTGCGCAGGCCGCGGCCCGTGGGTCCTGGGGTCGCGCGTTGCAAGCGAGCGCGACCGGCCGCGTAGTACCCTCCTGGACATGAGGCCGAGTCTGTGTTTCCTCCCTCAACTGCAAAACCAGGTATCTAGCCTCCTTCAAGTTTCAAACATGTTTGCTTTACCCCCTCGGCAGTTTTGATAGTGGTTTTGGCTGACGTGGCGGTGGGCCCCACATGTCATCGCGGGTGGGACCCGCACGTCAGGTCTATCTTCAACCTCACGCCGTTTCCTTCCTCACGCTCCAAACACCAACAACGCAACGAGGGGGCTCGGCCGCTATCCGGCGCGCCGCCGGAGGCTGGCCGCTGTCCAGCGGCAACGCGGGGGCCAGCCGCCGTCGCCCGCAGGTCTAACACGGCGCGTGGGTGAGGCCGCCAGCCAGGCACGGGGGCACGGCTCCTCCCGTCGCCTGGGGTGCAGGTGGAGCAGCGGAGGCCGGCAGCCGCTAATGCCCTCCACAAACTCGCAGAACCTTGGAGAAGAAGCTGCTCTTGTTCTTCTCGATCCGGAGGAGAAGCTGCTATCGGCAGTCCTCCGCCCCCCTGCTCCTCCTCTCCACAAGCTCCGACACCGGCGGCCTAGATCTGGAGGAGAGGAAAAGGCGCGGCCGCGAGCTCTCCGCCCCCATGGCTCGAGCTTGAGCGCCATGGATCCGCCGCGCGAGGAAGCATGGAGGGGCCGCGGGCCCAATCCGCCGACACGCATAGAACCGCCATGGATCGACGCCACGAGATGGAGATGGAGGCAGGGACGGCGACGCGAGCTGGAGAGAGGGGCGCCGCGACCGCTCCTGCTCCTCACCGCGCGCGTGCCAGCCGGGGAGGCAAAGAGGAGCTCGTGTCGACGGGGGATAGCGGCGCCGGCGGTGAGCAGAGAAGAGGAGAGGAGGTGGAGAGAGAGAAAGAAGAGGAGAGAGGAAGAAGAGAGAGGGGTGGGGCCCGCACTGGCATGTGGGGCCCACCGCCACGTCAGCCAAAACCGCCCTCAAAACCGCCGAGGGAGGTAAAATGAACGAGTTTGAGACTTGAAGGAGACTAGATATCTGGTTTTGCGGTTGAGGGAGAAACATGGACCCGGCCTCATGTCTTGTCTAGGGAGGTAAAAGTGACTTTTTCCCTTTCCTAATCCAAAGTGGGAGATGGAGCCATGGCCATGGTGGCCGGGCCGGGCCGGGTTGATCCACGGCCCACGGGGGTTGTGCGCTTTGCGCCCCGATCCCAACCGTTCTATTCGGGAGAAAAAAAATCCCGACCGTTCTATCCAGCTTTTTTTTCCTAAAAAAAGGAGAAAAAAACAAGAGTGGTCAGCTGCAGACGCCGCGGCACAAGGCTAGTAACCAGTAGGCACTCGCCACTCGCATCACCAGCAAACCCCCACGCGGCGGCGCTACCGCACTAGGGTTTACGGCTCCCTCGGCGGCAGCGGCGATGGCGTGGCAGGAGCGGAGAACGATCTCCCTGGAGGTCGGATGGGCCTTCGTGCAGAGGGGCATCACGAAGCTGCAGAACATCCTTGAAGGGAAACCTGAGCAGCCGTTTAGCTCCATGGAGTACATGTTGCTCCACGGGTACGTCTCCCTCTCCCCTTCTCCTACTCGATTCTGCCGCGGCGGCCTCAGGGTTCCGTCTCGATTCTGTTCTGATTTGGTCCCCTTCTCGCAGGACGATATACGACATGTGCACGCAGAAGCCGCCGCACAACTGCTCGTCGCAGCTCTACTCCAGGCACCGGGAGTCCCTTTACGAGTACTTCAGATCCACGGTGAGCCGCCTGTTTCCCCCTTGCTCATGCGATTGTCCGCGTGTGACCTAGATGATCTAGCATGTTCAGTCTGGTATTAGGGTTACATTTCCTAGTCTGGTTGGTCGCCAAGTTGGGACAACAATGAGCTAGATGTGTTTGGTGCGGTTCTTATTTCGACATTTCGTTTTGGCTGTTTTGTGGTAAATAACAGGTTGCTTGTCAATCATTAGTTGATTTGATTTACCTCGCTATTTCTCATGGGTTAAGTCTTGCTGTGCTAGGCCATCAGTTGCAATGATTCTGAAACGAACATTTTGCAGTTTCCAAGGCCATACTTAGTTCATTTGCATTATTCTTTCTCTTCTGCTCACTTGGTAGGCCAAAGCTGCATTACACACTAGAGATGGAAATGGGACTACAATATCTATTCCTATATATTAAAGCTCCAAGAATTGGAGCAATCCTAGGCTAGGTGCTACTATTCATGGGTCCCACGGGACCCACCATGCGTGGGACCCACGTGACACGCGTGTGTGGGGCCCACATGACCCGCATATGTGGGACCCGCATACCCGTACGTGGGACCCACGGACCACTATATGTGGGGCCCACCATTTTTTTCTGCAAAACAGGACCTACAATTTTTGAAAAATATTATATCGTGCTTAAAGAACCAATACAACATAAATGCCTAATAACTATCAAATTCTCAATCACGAAAATTATTGTATGGCGCTCATACTCAAATAACCAATGATGTAACGTATAACTATTTTGGGATGAATTTATATTCTAATACTGATCAATTAAATTTTTAATTATTTTAATTGATTTCTTGATTTAATAATCAATACAATGTTACTACTAACATAATACAAGCAATATATGTTATTTTATTAATATTTCAGAACATAGAAAATTTTTATAGTAGCGCGCATAGCGCGCTAATCTGACTAGTATGCAATAACTCAAACCGTGGTGCCCCTGTCATGAATTAATATGATAGCACGAGGCCAGGCCAAACCACAAGATGCACAAAATGGCAGGTATAATTTACAAAACACGCATATGTGATAGAGACATCAAGGTATATACTGCAGAGATACTTTAGTTTTGCAATATCTTTCCAATAGAATAGAAAGACCAAGTAGCAATCTTTAGTCGAAAGGAGGACGTGTAAAGGAACATTGGGTACACCGTCATCGTCATGCATGACAAACACAAACGTAGGAGGAGGAAAACGAGTTACAGCTAACAATCAGTTAACGCCGGTTTAATCATGGGATTAAGAAAGCAGTGTAGCCCATGGTTTTCAACCTATAGGTTGTCAATTTCGTCGCAGTTCATGTCCCCAGGCACTGGTTACCATCATAGTTACCATTAGACATGCCTTGGGAATAGCGACATCAGTTTTGGTTCTGCAGTTGCGATGATGGCTATTTCTACTAAAGCACTAACGCATCCACGAGCACGGTCAATTCCGAAATCGATGCTGAAAATGCCTTCTGAATTACCCTTATACTTCTATGCTAGTGTTAATTAGGGCCTGTTTGATACACAGCTAATTATTAGCCTATGTGTCCATGGTCCTAATAACTTTGGTTAACTTTAGCAAGCTCTTGCTTAACCAGCTAATAACAATTAGCTCGAGTCATTAGGCAGTTAAGAATAATATATAGAGAGTGGGATCGTCTTGGAAAAAAGAAGTAATAGAGAGTAGTGAGACAAGTTGTTCTTTTTATCAATTCAAGCCCACGGTTCACAAATTATTAGCATTATGCATAGGCCATAGTTCATCAACCTAAAAGCTTTCACTACACGTAGGGCATGAGCTAATCACCAAAAGGTGATATATGGACATCAAGGACTAGGTCAAATGCAGAAACGTATGTAAGCTGCAGAGGTCCCTTTCAATGCCTTTTTCGTTCTTTGTCCCACATCTTGGTACTATAATAGAAAATAATGGTATAAAATTAACTAGTTTATTTGCAAGCTTGTAGCACCTTTTTGACAGGCAGAAGTTAAACAAGGATCTGTACTATTAAATGGTAGGAACTTAGAAGCTAAATACTGGTTTGCCTAACTGAATGCACAGTAACTCATGTAAGTTTTCTCACTTGTAACTCATGTGAGTTTTCTCACTTGATTTTAACTTTGTGCAGGTACTGCCTTCGATAAGGGAGAAGCATGATGAGTTTATGTTGAGGGAGCTGGTGCAAAGATGGGAAGGTCGTAATGTCATGATCATGTGGTTCGCAAGTATTTTTCGATGCCTTGATTTGTACCACGAGACATGGGGGTCATCCTCCTCACTTGAAGAACTTGGGCGTAATTGCTTTCATGAATAGGTAATATTTCAGGCCCACAATTAATGCTAAGAGTTACCAAATGGTGGTTAAGTTAGTTAATCCCATATGGTTAATTGAGAAGGAATGTAACCAACTTAAATGGTGGACTATTTGTGCACCCCTTGTGAAGTTGAAATGGGAGCACCGGGTTGCCACACGCGCGCGCGCTCGCTCGCTCGGCTCGGCCGGCCGGCCGGCCGGCCGGCCGTGCCGTGCCGTGCCGTGCCGTGCCGCGGAGCGTTGCCAGGTTTTGCACCTCTTAACATTGACTGCGAGACAATTATTAGTAGACAATTATTAGTGCTAATGGCTGAGCATTTGTGATTCAGTTACTAGTGTTAATGTGCAATTGTGCTTCCGTTACTAGTGCTAATGGATGAGCGTCAGTTACTAGAGCTATTAACATTGCTACCTCTCCCTCTCCTATTTGCGTCTGCTGCTCTCTGAACCATCCCCATTCCACTTCGTGCGCGCACACGCTGCTGGAAGAGCAGAGCCTCCGAAACCTGCCGCGCTTGAGTTCCTGCTCGGGATAGCGAGGCAATCAGGTTTTTGGGTAGCGCAACAAGTGCGCGACTGCTCAACGATCGTCCACCTACTGCTGTGATCGACTACTTCCCGGCGACCGTCCCTGTGTTCCCCAAGTGAACAACGCGACTACATCCCGACGGCCGTCTGCACTGCATCAACGACTTCGCTGCATCAACCTGTTCGACTACTTCGATTGAGGGTAGCCCACGATCAACATGGTTGATCTAGCTGCTAACGGCGCATCCGGTGCCTCCGGTTCCGGACCCGCCCCTGGGTACATGCTCAAACTTAATCTGTTTTGTATGTTGTTCATGTTTTATACTGTCTTAATCATGAACACAAGCACATGCTATGTTATCACTCTTTCACTCATTTTAATTATGAATTACCTACTGAAGTTTGGAATTAAAATATATCGAAAATTGCCTAGATTCCTAACAGGACCCACTATAGGCACCCATCCTAGGGTCACACTGTATCCACCACGGCTGCCGGCTGCTATCACCATTGCATTGTCGAAAACCAACCTCCACTGTTGGCCACCGCCGTCATGGAAGGACGGGTCGGCTGCGCCCAACTCGTCGTCGCCAACGCAGGGGAAGAAGGCGCCCGGCCCCGACCGACGCCACCCCATGCCCGTCGGGGGTGGGGGAGGTGGCCAAGCCCGGCATAGCAGAGACGCGGCACCGCCCACCACAAGCTACGGTTGAAGATGACGCGGGGCGGCTCTAGATCCGTCTTCTCTGCCCCACCGCCGCTGCCAAAGCATGTCGGAGGAGAAGTCCAGGCAAAGCCGAGCCCTCGACCCTCTTCACGCCCGTCGGCGTCGTGCTGGAGCAGATCTGGCCGCCGGCGGCGGCCTCCGAGATCCTGTTGGAGAAGATAAAGGAGCCCCGCCGCCGCTTTCCTCACACCCGCGTGGATTTCCGGCGGCGCGCTCGGGCGGCGGCGAGGGCAGTGGTGCGGAGGTGAGTGGCTGGTGGTGACGGCGGCTAGGGTTGCCGTCCGAGCCGCCCCTGGGGACGACGCGGGGTGTGTTCAGTAGGCTTGCAAGTTGAGTGTCAAAAAGACGCTCAAATTGAGTGTCTGATTCGATCCACTCCCTTTTGGTTGCCCACCCCCAATCGTGAAGCATCTTTCATTTGGAACGACGACGCGCCTCCGCTGCAATATCTAGCTTGGTGATTTCTGCTTCCAAGTAATCGAGGTACTAGAACAAGGTTGGGAACACCGAGGCCGAGGTACTGGAACAAGGTTGGGAACACCGAGGCCGGATAGGATCATCCTAGCCGTCCGATCCTGAACCCAACCGACCGACAGCCTTCCTACCTGGGCCGACGGCAGCATGGGCCTATTGCAGTGGTCGGCGTCGGGGAAAGGAAATAGTCGGGCCTCTCTTAGAAAAGTCGCGGGGGGTAGCCGACTCACTTCACTTCCTAAGCAGTAGACGCCAGCCCATGAAGCCCGCACAGCCCAGTAGGACAGAAGCAACACAGCCCATCGAAAAATCAGACGCACCAGCCGGGCCCCACCTCTCATCTCTCCCCGTTGCTCGACGGCTCCGACTCCGGTGCAATCGCCGCGTACCACTGCGGGTGGCTGCCTGACCGAGCCACCGCTGAAATCTCCCTCCCGCTCCCGCCGACCCGCCCCGACTCCCGACCCCGTGTTTCCCTCGGCTCCCGCGTCCCGCGGTCGGCGACCTGCCCCTCCTGGCCTCTCCTGCGGCGCCCACCGCTGCATCTGTTCTTCATGGCTGCACCGTTCCTTGCGAACCATCAGCAGTTCAGCATCGCCGTGCCGTGTCTACTGGGTAAGTCACCCTAGCATTTGAAATCTGTGATACCAAGCGCTCGAATATAATGCGATAGTGTCTGATTGTGATATGTTTACTAGGGATTACTGTCTGGGAAATGTAGGGTAATCTCTCCGTCCCAAAATAAATGCAATTCTAGAATTGGACACACAAACCAATGTTAGGTGTAAAATTACCAAATTCCTCTTTGTCTTTTGTAAGAAATATCTAGAGATTGTTTTGTCTTTTATAAGAGAAGATTCCGGAGACCATTGTCTTTTGTGATGGGTAAGTCAAAGTTGCATTTTTTGGAGGAATTTCGATATTTGACATCAAGTTCGCAAGCCTCACGCGACATGACATCCAATTCGTAAGCCTTTCAATATTTAACCTTGTGCGTGCGAATTATTTCAATCTAAGGGATTTCAGCACTCTTTTCTCTTTTTCGTGATTTTAATCAAACCTTTCACTGTTATGATATATGAAGGGTCAGTTCTACCCCTAGCCTTATCTCAGAATCCCTCCTCTCTCCCTCCAGTGAGGCCTCTCTCCCGTGCTCTTCTTCTTCCTTGTCTCTCATTCAATAACAGGGTGCATCGCCCAACGGAGGGAAGGTGGTCTCTAGTACCCGAACCACATCTGCCTGCTGCCTGTGCCTGCACGGCTGCACGCCACCAGCGCAGGCTCCAAGGAAGCGGCGGCGCGGCTGGAATGCAGCAAGGGCGTGCGGTGCTTGACAACCTGACGGGCCCGCATGGGATGCGGCGACGCAGCTCGCATGCAGCTCAGCTGCTCAGGTGGATGGAGCAGGGGCGAGCATGCCACGACGCACGGAGAAGCAGTCAACAATCGATATTCATTCACTCGTTTGTCTCCTCAAGTTCATGGCTGGGTGGGCTATAGCTGCAACTGCTGCTTCACCGTGATGAACCAGAGACGCTCAATGAATCGATCAAAAGAGAAAAGGCGAGGGGCAGATCGGTCCATTCAGTTGGTCTGAATAATGGAAAGTTCAATTAAAATCGTGAAATAGAGAAAAGGGGTCGAAATCCCTTAGATCGAAACAATTCGCACGCACAGGGTTAAATATTGAAAGGCTTACGAATTGGATGTCATATCGCGTGAGGCTTACGAACTTGATGTCAAATATCGAAATTCCTCGCATTTTTTGTGGGACAAATTTCAAATGTTAGAATTGCATTTATTTTGGGACGGAGAGAGTACATCTTACAATGTTTTGTATTCACCTTTCTTTTGGTCATTGCTGTCATGTTTTGTCCGTTTTGTTATGATTGTAGAGGGACAAAGGTGATCCGGTGGCACAAGTAGAAAAAACGAATGAGCCAGCCTTTGATTTATTTTGTTTCCCAAATCACTATCAGGACCAGTGATGGGTTCACTTAAAGGGGCTTCACACTGCACTCATCAAAATTACAGTACAGGATCACGCTCATTTGTGTCCAGAAAACACATATTTTTCCTAACCTATTCACTTATCTGCCTCATAGGAAAAGAATTTCACATTCTCTGAACCTTCAGAGAGAGCTTCAAGATACCTTGGAACCGGTGGCATTTCAACATCTATCACCCCTTCCAGAATTTTGACAATTTCCCCCATTGTTGGTCTGGAACTTTCATTACCTTGAACGCACCAGCATGCAACCTTGCATGCTCTTTCTAGCTCCCTTTCATTTACACCATTGATCAATCCTTCGTCCAACAGTGCATGTACTTCTCCTTCAAGAAGCTTCCTTGCAACCAACATGGGAAAAAATGCTTCCATGGTTGTCTCTTTATGCTCCAGATTCCTCCTTCCTGAAATGATCTCGAAAAGCACCATTCCATAGCTGAAAACATCTGCCTTTGTTGTGATGGCTTCACCACTTATCCATTCTGGTGCAAGATATCCAACGGTTCCTCTCATAGATGTTAGAACTCTGCTAAAATCCCGACCTAATAACTTCGCCAATCCAAAGTCTGCCACTTTTGGAACAAATGAAGCATCCAACAATATATTTTGTGGCTTGATATCACAGTGTATAATGCAATCCCGGCATTCCTCATGCAGATATGCCAAACCCTTGGCGATCCCTATGGCAATTTGATATCTTATTTTCCAATTCAAAGAGGTGGAGCTACCAAACAAGTGTTTATCAAGTGAACCATTGGGCATATACTCATAGACAAGCAATCTCTTCGCTCCTTCAGAACAAAATCCAATCAGGCGAATCAAGTTAACGTGATGAATATTTCCTATGGTGCTCACCTCTGCCCTAAATTGCTTCTCCCCTTGATGAAAGCCCTCGAGCTTTTTGACTGCCACTGCAGTGGTTTCTGATACAACCCCTCTGAAAACAGAGCCGAAAGACCCTGCACCTAACCGCACTGAGAAGTTTCTTGTTAGGGATTGCAAATTACTATATTTGAAACTGATCAAAGGCCCGTCGTCATGATTTAAACCATTCATGGTTGTTCTTCTATGAAGAAAATATAAAATGGCCACTCCAAAACATAGAGCGAAAAATCCACCGATGATCCCGATAAGCCACAACCTCTTATTTCCCGAGTTGGATAGTTCTGATGCAGCTACTCTTATAAAGATACTATCACTTGATCCATCAATATTATCTTGAAGATTCATCAAATTGCCGTACCAAACCAAGCAAGTGCCACTATGAGAGTAAGCTGTGCAACAGCAGTTGTTCAGGCAAATCAACTCACAGTCATGAACATTGATTGCATTGGTCTTGTGTGCGTTATCTGGCAACTTCACACTATTAATAGGATAGAATCCGTTAGGCTTCACCTTCACTGAGCCTTGGTTGCCACATTGCAGAGGTATGTTTCTCCTACAGCCTGCTGTCGAGTCATCTAGTTTCCAGTTGTTTGGGTGATTCTCGCTGAATCCCCTGAGGCAACTGCATGGTGAAGCAGCAGTCTCGCTGCACTTGCTGTATTCCCCACACACACCATAAACACTGCACTTAGCTTTTGGTTTTATGAAAGCGTTTGTCCATGCTTGCTGTGCCTCTGCCCAAATCAAAGTCTTAAATAGGCCTGACACATCAATAATAGTTCTTGTAAATCTTAGTGCATCATTCTTAATATTGTACGTGAAATATGCCTCTTCATCATTGTCAACAAACTGGAACAAAAACCTTGAGCTCGGATAGGGATTGGCAGGTGACATCTCTGGCACACCACTGAATCCATTGTCGGTCCAGTTCCCTGTAGTCCAGTACACTTCCGAGCTATTCCATTGGAGAATAAATTGCTTTGAGCCATTAGGATCCAACTGAATGGAGAACATCCCTGGTGTTGGGTCACCTCGGTCTTTCCAAGAGCTCATCCGTTTGACCACACCAGTTTTTTTGTTGCGGCCGAGCTTGTTTCCTGGGAGCCATGTGTCCGTGAAATCATCAAAACTTTGCCATAAGACGGTAGAGGTATTAGACTCATGTCTGACTAAAAGGTTGCCATTGTCGAGGAGCACGGCAACTGTCGAACTAGCAGCTGTGTTGTTCTTAATATTGGTAGACCAGAGGGGGGATTTAGAGTGGTTAGCTAGGAGAACAAAGTTACCATCATCTGAGATGGTTAGGCTTGATGAGACTGGATCAGAGACTGGTTTCTCTCTGTTCGCCACCCACACTATAGTCTGTTCTGGGATTTTATTGTACCAGATGCCTATGTACCACTTGCCATTGGATCCTTCAGCTACAAATGCAGTATAGAAGGAGAAAGGTCAGATCATAATTCAAAACCAATGATGCTAAAAAAAATAACTCCTTGCATTCTAATTCAGAGATCACCATGGAATGTTTTTTTTTCCCAGTTACTTATAAGGATTCTAACTCCTCGCATTCAACTCCTTGAACGACATATTGGTGTGTAAATCGCTTTAGTGCTTCTCCACTGATTGCTTTTTGGGGAAAAGAAATACTCCATAACCTTCGCAGTTTGTTCATCTTTATGTCTATAACACAGCATGTGTGTGTTTTCATTTAAGACTCACCTGCAGGCTGAAAGAATCCTAGTGCAAAATTGCCATCCCGAGAGATCAGCTTCTGGTTCCCGGAGAGCTGCTGGTTGGCCATGAGGGTATCAGAGGCGTGCAGTGGAGACTGTTGAAAAGACAGTAGCAGTAAAAGCAAGGATAGGGTCCATGAACAAAGCCGTGCAGCCATACGATAAATGGAAGGAAAAAAGATGGTCTTCAGTTTCCAAGGTGAGAAAGGGCTACTTGCTATGAACTCACAGTTCAGAAACACATTGGCTGTTTATATGTGAAGCTACTCATGTTAGTCATAGCATTGATCTGACTTTTGTTCGTATTCATGTCCTCTTCCTCTCTAGGGAAATCTGGTGATATGACGCTCTCCTGATGTTGAAGCCGTTAGTAGTTAAAAAAAAAGGCCCTCTCCAGCTGAATCGTTGAATTGGTAATGTGTTGCCGTGGCAATAATTTAATAAACACTAAGAACATAGTGTGTCGCTGAATCTCCACCCCCATGACAAGGGATGGTAGGAGCCCAAGATGATTTGATGACTATGCAGTCAAGAGTCAATGGTCAGGGCAGAAGCAACGGCCGAGGTTGGGAGTCGGTGAGTCACATCTGCAATTAACGATTACTCCCTCTATTCCAAAATAGATGACGTTATGGGATGCGTGCCGGTCAAACTTTCTCAACTTTGACTAGATTTGTAGAAAAAACGTGCAACATTTTCATCTCCAAATAAATTTGTTAAAAAACTAGACTTAAAGATCTTTCCAATGATACTGATTACTTAGCATAAATATTTATATATTTTAATATATAATTGCTGGTATTTTGAAAATGTTGACTTCTCGGAAAGCGAGAATGACATCTATTTTGGAACGGAGGGAGTAGGAAACTTGTTGCCTTATCTGTTTCTGCCCATCGCATTTGTCTCCCTCTTGGGTTTGATTATCTTTCCATCGATGTTCTGGAATTAGTGCAAATTAGTCATATGAAACTTTGTGGACATTTGGAGCAGACAACAATCTTATAGGCCTGTTTCCATAAGTTTTTTTTTAGAATGTTTCCAAAAGAATCTACTATGCCATGAATTAATTCATAGCAGACTGCTGAATTAACTGACAGCCATTTTATATATATAATGGGCCTGGCTTCGTTACGAAACACCAGTGGGCCTTAAGGTTAGTCCTCAAGCTGCCGGGCGGAGGGAAGGCCCACGTGAAAGCACATATCGGACAGAACTTTCTAGAGCGCTCAGCTTTCTATCCATCATTGAGATTGATCTTAGTAGCTTATATTACACATCATCAGGTGTTTGAGATTAACGTTTTAGAAGACGGATGGTTAAAATAAAGCAAAGCAGCACATGAAGCATCCATATATAAATGAACATCTGGTACAGATTGATTGGAGTAGGATATATATATGTGTGGGTAATTAATTATTTTAAACCTTTTAACTTGAAATGCATTTTCTATAAGTCATTGTTGACGAGGCCTTTAGCTACGAAACACGAGTGCCTTTACAATCACACGCGCAGGTAGTTAGCTTGAATCATTACTGTTAGCAAGGAAACACGTTGATACCCAAAGCCTGTTGCCATCATGTCAATCGAGCACAGCTTGTCGACTCCATCACTTTGAATCTACCAGCAGCCTGGTCTGTCGGAGCTGGGCATTTCATAGTGTGTACTATATGTTACAATGCGATTATGCGTGCGTGGGTGTAAGCGTTGGGCGTCGGAGAACTAAAGTGGTTTGGTTTGGTTTGGTTGTCTGGTGCTTTCGAAACGTACTAACCATGTATACGAGCAGTGATTTTGTCACGTGGCTCGGCTGTGCGCATGTAATCGTGTCTTAAACGAATAACAGTTGAGTTAGGTCTGATTCCGTACGCGACACTGTCGCCAAGAGAAAAAGATCGGTCGCCCATGAGTGACAGTGCCGTGGACTCCGTGCTGACCGGGGGATTGCTCACACGTGAACCGTTAACCGCGTGATCATTTGTCGAAGGTGGGTGGGGGGGGGGGGGGGGGGGGGGGGGGGGGGGGGAAGGTGAGCAGCGGAGAAAAATGAAGAGAATCCGAGCATGCATGCATGATTGGGGGAGTAAATTTGATTCCAGCGGTAGAAACGTGAAAATTTAAACTAGTAACTTATTGGGGCCCCTCGTGGGCTCATGGCAAATGGCATGGCACCGTGCGTGTGAAAATTCGACACGGCGGCGGGCGACGGCGAGGGTTAGCCGTCCGGAGAAGCAACCCATCTTGCCATCCACCAAGACGGAGACGAAAAGAAGAGAAAACAAAGACGAGACGAGACGAGACGACCGCGAGTCACGGCACGGCTCTGTTGTGTTGTCTCAGGTAGCCGCCGCCTGGGCTCGCGTCGCCGTCGCGGCCATTGATGGCCGGCCACATCCTCCCACATATGGGAAACCGACCGGTGCACGCGCGCGACGCGACGAGCTCCACTGCTCCCGCTTTACTAGTACACTCCGTTGCCTCCAGGCACCACCGGTCGCGGGCTGTGCCTGTGCGGCGACACCAACAAGCAACAAGCCAGGCGGGCAGCGAGGTTCGGTGGCGCGTCGCCGTTGGCTCGTTAATGCCCGCGTCCTCCTCCCTGCAAATGCAAAGCCGCCGGTACAGAGGCGCCCCACTCGCCTTTAATGACGGCCCATCATCCGATCCATTCCGGGCCGTGGCTCACTTCTAATCCAAGGAACGCATGGCCCGGGTCCTAGTCCTACTGTCCGTGTGGCAAACGTGAACCAGCTGTGATCTTGGGCATGTGGCGCCAGGAAAGTACGTGTGCACCTGGCCGGCCGCCCCGGCACGATGGATCACGCATTCACGCTGCGCGTGGAGGATTTCATTACCTTCGTTCGTCTTCACGTGCACCGTGAAGCGTCAAAGACGTAGGAAGAAGCAAGGGTACGACGGGGCCGGAGACAGAGGACTCAGCAGGAGGCGCTCGTGGAAAACGCCCACTGGACTCCTCCGCCACCGTACGACGCGCTTTATTATGGGCCGCATTTAAACACCCCCAGACCGCGGTCGCTCGCCGTCGCCCCTTCTCCCCACAGCAGGAGCATGTGTGTGACCCGAGTCCAGAGTCACCGGCCACCGGACGGGCGAGGGCACGCGCAGTGCGCACGAGGCCGCTCTTTTCCATTTCCCTCTCGCTTTCTCACTCCTCGTCGCATTCGAGCGCCCGCTGATCGATTACCACTACTACTACTACATTGTCCTACTAATTGGCCGATAATTTCCGTTTCTGTGCGGTGTTCGGCTGTCGCTGGAGGCTGCTGCAGCTAGCAATGGCGACTCGGCCTCGTGGAAGGTTGGCTCCGGGCCTGCTCTTCTGCTCCTCCTGGATATTACTATTGTGCGAAGTCATCAGGAGAAGGATCGGATGGGACCCTCACCCTGCAGAAGATGTTCAGGGCCTTCCGGCGGCGTCGCTCAACAGCGGCTGTTCCTGCTGTTGGGTCGGCGGCGGCCGCGGCGTCAAATAAAGGCCTTCTCCATCCTGAAGTAGAGGCCATCGCTCGCACGGCTTCCGCATAAAGTCTCGCCAGTTTTGCGTGAGGATCTCCACCTCCCGGCGGCGGACGCACGTCGACCAGACGACGTAGGGAGGAAAGCCCATGAAGGACCAGACGACGTAGCGGATCGGACGCACGGCCTCAGCTCCCTGAACAGACGACGAAGACCGACGGTTTTTTTTTTTTTTGGTAATGACTAGTATATCAGGTGACCTGGAGAAGATGGATCCGAGTCCCAATTACACGTGACAACTCTGGAGAGGATTCGACGGGCCCACCATCGCATTGCACGTTTGCTGCATGCGCGAGTAGCCGTGTGCCGGTGGCCCCTTTTGCCGTACGTGCACGAGCAGTAAACAGCTCTATACTCTTCCTGAATCTCTCTGTTTTTTTTTTTTTTTTTTTGAAAGAACTAGGCGATCCCGCATATATTAATATAAGGACAGAGTTTTACAAGAGAACCTCATAAATCAGGTGACACTGGTTCCCGATGTCTCCAGCTTGCTAGCTAGTTTATACAGTAGCATTTCTTCTAGTTTAAGAACTGTGTACGTAAACCCTAGCACCAAAAGAACTACAGCTAGAAGAGCTGCCGCTTGGTAGGGGTTCAGCTGTTCAGACCTTGGAGTCGAAGACGATGATGTCATCATAAAAATATAGGCCATTAGTGCAATGGCAACTACTCCAATTATAAATCCCTGCAGAAATATGTGGACGACACAAAAATGTGTAAATCCAAGGAGTGGCACGTTAACCAAAAGAAAAAAAATCTTGATTGCGTATTCGGTATCTTTGGTAGCACAAGGTTTTTTCTCTGAATGGTATTTGCACGGGGTGTTTCAGTTTTCTTGCAACTTTATTTGATCCATGACACCCACAAGTTGATATATATATTCAGATTCATCAGTAATTGAATTAATCTAACTCTGTATTCCTGCTTTTAATTTGGATTTTCTTGAATTGAAGCAATCTTTTAATACTGTACGAGTATACAGAGTACTATGTAGTGATTATAGAAAGGAGAAGCACAATGTAATGGTAAACAGTAACATTATATTGACCGCATTGCACTGGAAATTGAAAGGGAATTGTAGGTTCGATTAAGTTTTTTTATGCAGTTTATCTAAGAATAGGCTTTTCTGTTTGATTTGTGATAGTCTGATTCATTCACTGTGGTAGTAACTTGCAGTATAATGTTGCTACGAAATTAGAGAATAACACATCATACACGATTACTATTCTTCGAAGCCAAGAGAGAAAGGAAGGGACCTCACCTTGCAGCAGTTGATCACAGCCTTCCAGGCGGCGTCGCCTCAACAGCCGCTGTTCCTGCTGTTGAATCGGCGGCCGTGGGGTCAGATAAAGGCCTTCTTCCACATTGAAGTAGAGGTCATCGATCGCTACGACTTCCGCGTAGAGTCTCACCAGCAGGGTTAAAAAAAACCATTGAAACCGGTCCGATAGCTAAATAGTCCACCGTCGAGTGCCACCTGCCTGGCCGTCGTCCGGCGCCTCCCTGGCCCGGCCGCCGTCGACCACCGCCGTGAGCCATCCCCCTTGCTCTGCGCCGGCTCGGGTGCGGCCGGCGCTGGGCCTACCCTGCTGCTACACGCGGGAGAGAAGAGGAGGGGAGAGAGGAAGAAGGGAAGAGAGAGGCTAGGACACTGACAGGTGGACCCCACGCGTCAGGAGGAAGGAAAGGGAAAAAGGAACTGATTCTAGCCCTTCTCCCCTAAATGGCGAAATTGTGAAAGGGAATTCCCCTATAGAGTGAGAAAGGGGAAAGGGGAAAGAGAAACTGTTGGAGATGCTGTGAGCATGAGTTTGCTGTTTGCATGTCTTGGGGTGCCTTTTTTTTCTCTGTGTGCACGCGCTTGTGTCTGCGCAGCTGACGCTTTGAACCGAAATAGTGGGGGCCGTGAACCGGCCACGTGGACTTGGGGGCGCTCGGGGTCACTGGGACGTGTTTGATATGGGCCAAAAACTTGTGCTCGTGCCCGTGAGAGCCAGTGGGCTTGTTTGATATCGTTGGCACTGTTGCTCAGCCTGGTCCTAGGGATGCAAAATCTCTTCTCTCTCTTGGCTCTGGCCCAACGCTCCTCAACTTCGTTTTTCCAGTGCCAGGCTCATTCCGTCCTTGCGTGCTCCTCGCTGTTGCATCCGTCACCTCACTGGCTTCAACTTCGCTTCACTTCTTCCTCCCGACGACAAGGACGAGGCCGCCCCATGGTGAGGATGAGGCGGGTGGCGCTCGCTCCCTCCTCTCACCGGCGTGGCCCCTCGGCCCAATGTGCGGGCCCCTTCCTCCCCGGCGGCACGCGCAGCGAGGAGGAGCACCGGCGCGCAGCCCCTTCCTCCACCAGCGGCACGCGGACGACAAGGAGGAGCCCCGCCGCGCAGCCCCTTCCTCCACGGCGGCACGCGGATAGTGAGGAGCGCCGGCGACGGGCTTAGCCGCCCACGGCTCGTCCTCGCGATTCCCCTCCCGCGATGGATGAGCTCGTGACCACGGCAGTCGGCGGAGGGGCTCACGACCTGCGGCGGAGGTGCTCGCGCGCGGCAAGTGAGTGCGCCGAGAGAAGGAGGAGCGAGCAGGCGCGGAGGAGAAGGAGGCGCGAGCGGCGCGCGGAGGTCCGCATTGACGAGGAGCATGCCACCCACCATGCTCATCAAGTGCTCGATGAAATGTCGAAGAGAAGAGTGGGGTCGTAAGTCTACCAAATGTGTACGTGAGAGTATCCATAGCTTTCTTGGACTAGGAATCAAACACCGGCTCAACTGAGCTTGGCTCATCTCATGCATAGAAATCAAACAATGAGGTATGCGCAATATGAGCCTGGTCATGGCTGGCCACGGCCTGGCCTCCCACGGCTCTGAAATCAAACCCGCCCTGGGTGCACCCTTGCGGCCAACGTGGGTTGAGCACGTCCGACACGTGTGGCCTACAGGGCCGATTTGGCGATCGCTGTGGCTGTGCGGTCGCTGACCTGGCGGTGCGGGCTGATGTTGATGACAGGTAGGCCCATGTCTGGTGAACCTTGACCTTGGACCCATGGACCAGGGTGTCGTCATCTCAGTGGTCCAGTACACCAGGTCTAGGGACTAGAGGGCGAGGACCGGCTGCAGAGCCGAGGTGGGGGCCACCGGGCCAGCCACGATACAGCTGCCAGATGGGGCCTGAGCGTACGGTCTCCCCTTCACGCCCGTAACGTTCTCCCCGCTTCCTCCCCGGTTCTCCTCTACTCCTCTCCGCAGTCTCCCCCTCCGCCGCTTCGCGCCATCGGAGATGGCCGACAAAGTAATCGAAGCGTTGCCCGGGTCAATCCCCCGCCACCCCATTATGGGGAGAACGCACTCTATGAGGAGCAGCTGCCGCCGAGCTCGCGGGGCTCGCCCTCGAGCTCGTGCCGACGTTGATTCGGCGTCGACGACGTGCTCCGCGAGACCTGAGGGCGGCCGGGGACGCGTTGCGCCGGCGGACAGGCGACGAGAAGGTCGAGGCCGTCCTCGACCGCTCGGCGCGGCCACCCGCACTGGAGGGAGCGGTTGGTGAGGCGACATGGAGTCCCTTCGACGCAGCGCGTCGGTGTTACCGTGTTGGCCTCGCGTTCCACGAGCATCGCAAGCTGCAGAGGAGCTCGAGGAGTATCGGCGCGCCGCGGCGGAGCGGGAGGAGCTGCGGTTGCTGGTCCGTGGTGGATGCTGCTCTTCGGGGGGGCTTCCTCGCCGCGCCGAGAAGAGCGTGGAGACCTTGGAGGGCACCCCCCCCCCCCCCCCCCCCCCCCCCCCCCCCACCCCCCCCCCCCCCCCCCCCCCCACACACCCCCCCCCCCCCCCCCCCCCCCCCCCCCCCCCCCTTCTCGTCGAGGATCCGTTTCCTCGCCAACCCCCTCAGGTATGCAGATGCAGGTATCAATCCAATTTGAGGTTTATTTCCGGATCTGGAATTGCGGGTTTACCCTTCGATTCGGGTGTGTTTGCAGGCAGTAGGTGAGGCCAAGCACGCGGCGGACTTCGTATCCAAGGGGTTGGCGCGACGCGACGAGCTGGTGGTGCTGGCCCGCGGGATCGAACAGTCTGCCAACGTTCTCGGAGTTCCCCACGATCTGGGCCGGACCACGGACGGACTAGTGGAGGCTGCAGGCTGACAACGTGAGCGACGCCGTCGTGTTGGGCACTGCGGCAGACGAACTCGAGCGGGAGGCCGCTGCACAGCTCCGCGCTCTCCGTGCTCCCTTGGCGCGGCTGGCAGACGCGTGCCGGGAGCATCAGCAAGCGGCTGAAGCCAGGGAGGAGGTGCAGCGCGCTGCTGAGGAGAGGGCACAGCAGAGAGGGAATGCCGCTGGTACCGTCGAGCGGCTGCCGGCGCCTGGTCCCGTTCAGGTATGCCTGACTCTTGTCTGTTTTGTGGTGGTAGCATTCTCAGTGTTCTGCTGTCAACTTGTGGTTGACAAGACCATAGAGAATTAGAGATTGATCTAGGAGATGAGGAGATCAAAGATGAAGCATGTTTGCGGTCTGCAGCCAGCACCAAAGGCCTAGGTGCCTTAGTTGTGACAAATAAATAGTTTTTTTTTTTTGACAAATAATAGTGTGTAACGGCTCTTTTGCTTTTTTCTGCTCGCTGTTGTCTCGTGCTCCACCTGACTCAACATCCGTTTGAGTAGGTCTCTCATGGCACCTCTACTGCCTTGTTAATTCAAGCCGTCAAATGTCTGGGTCTTAAAAAAACTGAGTCTTGGGGTTCATTGGCCAACACGTCTGACCATTTCTTTAACGTAAACAGGGCAATCAGCTGAGCTCTGAATGCTCAGCCATGCAGGGCACAGCCCTGCTTGGCACTCTCAGTTCTCACCATGCTCCCTTACATGGGTGGGAAAGGAGCGGATGGCCTTCTGAATCCTGAAGTATACAGCTACCATCGGACTGTCGGCATCGCTTTTGCATGCTTGTGGTGCATTGTTGGCACTGGTGTGCCATGCCTGATGGGAAGGCGTCCATTCCTGCACACAATTGCCCGGGTCCTCGGCCGTGTCGGCATGCTAGGTACTTGAGCAATCCTCCCTGTTATATGTTCTAGCTATAACTTTACACTAGTTTGCATTATGGCATCCGTTGATTGGTAGCCCTGACAATAACTTGCATACTTCCTCTTGCAGCAGCAACTCTGCTTGTGATATTTTATTGCCGTTGGTAGCTAGCCCCAGATTGGACACAGGGCATTTGGGCGTTGGTCGCCATTGCAGTTTTGGTGCATGCTCTTCTTTTTGGCCTGGTACGTTGTAGTGAGCATATTCTTTGTTCTTTATATTAGTTCTCATACAGACTGAAATCCGACATCTGCCTTTGTTTTGCAGGCTTGTTATGACAGGGATCTGTGATCGAAGTGAATGAGGGTGATGATCCAGTGATATCCCCGGAATACTGATTCACATAGGTATAGGTATTCTTTGCCGCTTACTATCATCGACTACTGGCTGATCTGTGTGTCAGTGTTATTGCGATTCGTTCATATTAGTCTAGCACTTCAAATATCTGATGTGATGATATGATCATGCAACTGACAGCTGGAGTAAACAAAATGGCAACTGTAGATGGTATTATACCGATATCAGTAAATGGTATAACCGTACAAGTCTTATGCCCCACGGATGTGTTTACTATTCCAAAATACACTATACCTAGTGGCAGGTATTAATGGAGTATTCCATATGCTAATGCTGGAGCTTTAATACCTATTGTGAATGAAAATCATTTCAGAAATCGATACATCAGCCATAGTTCGTTTTTAATGACATGAATCAACATGTCAATGTGTTTGCAACTTAAGACAAGGAAAATCAGCTAGAATCTGTGAACAACCACATTAAGTGGGATATGGATCGTTGCTTGAGCAGAACAGTAGCATGTCGACAGCAAACTACGACTCATATTAATATTGTAGTGAAAAATAAGCTGTTTTAGCGACAATTGAAGTTATAAAAAACCTGCTGTCTTCAGCGAACCAAAGTAGGTAGAGCTATATAAAGGTCGTAGGCGGTGAAAGTAATTATGAATTGTGCAAATCATTTTTCTCTACAGGTAACTTGCTGGCATTTCAACAGTGATTTTGAAACTTTAGTTAGAGCATCAAACATTTCTTGTGTTAATGTACATTCATAAACCAAAATAATAGAAGGATAACTCAACAAATAACGTGTTAGAATCTAAGAATTGCATGCCAGAAAAACCTACAGACCGCTGACATGTCAAAGAAAACACCCTTTTTCGTGGTCAGCCAATCCCACTGACAAACCGAAGGAGCATCCAATTTTTCTAACACAAGTGCTTTTTAAGGATTATTTTTTTCCTGACACAAGTGTTGACGTTTTGAACCTGTATACGCCAACATCTACAGTGAATTTGTATAAAGATAAAAAAAAACAGACTCTCTTCTTGAAAGATATAGAGAACGTACACCTTGGAACTCTGATGAAAAAAATAGAGAACATGATGAACACCTGTTATTAACTCGAAAAATCTGGTGAAATAAAGTTCTCGCCAAAATATAATACATATATGCTCCTGTCCGGCTGTCCTTTAACATTGTTGGCATTATTCACTCTACGCATCTAGGTCTTCTGCATTTGCAAACCAGAAACCGATTCCGATGATGATGAGAGCTGAAATCGAAAACGCTGTCATTTGGAAGTTGTCCACAAAGTCAGGAGAGTGGAATGCATATCGGTTCACGAAACAGCAGGCCAGCAATGCAATGCCAAAACAAATTGAGAAACACTGCAAAAAGAAAAAAAAAGGCACAAGCACAAGTTATGGCGCATGTGAACACGATAAACTTAAAACAAAACAGCTGAAGCCAATGATTTGTTTCTATTCTAACGCTGGATGGATCCCTAAGCATATGCATATGCATTCACGAAAGAAGAGACGGCAGGTTCGTCGACAGAGAGGGGCAACGAATTCGATCAGTACCACAATGAAGGTTTTGATGAACTTTCTGGTGGCGTCGCTCGGTGTCGGAGTTGCTGGTCGGCGCACGCCTTCTTCCAGGCTACGGTACGCTAGGTCCCTGTTGGCCGGCCGTGGCCGCTGCATGAAAGGGAGGGACATCGCGTGGAGCGCGCGCGCACGGGGTGGCCGGAACCTAAGCACGGCGAGGGCAGATTGCCGCTGCTGCAAAACTGGTGGATTCGTGAGGGCAAAGACCATTATACATGTCATCTGTGTTTGGCGGCGCGTGTCAGCTTACAACTCTGCTCCTGCAATTCCCCGATCCGCGCGCTTCAGCCAGAATGGCGACGCTCTACGTCGACATTTGTGGGCCGACGCTAGCAGATCGACATTTGTGGGCCGATGCTATACAGCAGATCGACATTTGTAGTTGTAGGCCGACTTCTTGCCCCTTCAAAAAAAATGTTTACTTTGATTTTAGAGTTTTTCTTTTCTTTTCTTTGCATAGCCTCAGCACTTTTCACGGCTACTATAAAAGGCAAAACTTGCATAAACACCAAGTCGCTTCGAGTTTGACATTGCCCCAATAAGCCATTTATTGTAAATACTCACTTGCTTGCTCAATTTTGTTAAAGAACCATTCCGCTGTGCGCAGATTTAACCGAATCAACTTGCCAAAATAAAACAAGTACATCTTGAGGTAGCATTAGCATAGTCAAACTTGTCCAAGTGCTTGCTTGGAGGTTCATTCACTATTTTGCATTTAAATTTTTCATACATACTATGAGACTCGTGTGACAGTTTAATTTCTCATTAGCTATTCTTTCTGTGGAAATTCCAAAAAAAATATGTCGAGATTATGCTCCTAGATACATCTAACTTCTATAAAAATCATATTGATGGCCTGCTATTTTGAAAACGTGTTGAATCGGTTACCGTCTATGCACGCTGAGTGGGTATTTGCAACACAATTAGTAGGTGGATGGGTAATAGCAACAAAATAACTTATGTGGAGCAATATTAAACATAAATAGTTTTTATGAAGGTGTTTAGGCAATTTCCCCCCTACTATAATGATGGAATGGCAGAACATGGGCCAGAGCCTTTTACTTTACCAAACTAGCGATAACAACAGCTAACGTTGCTGGCATGCTCCACACCAACACGTTACTGGTAAATGTTGTAAACTGCCATCACACATTCACACTATGAGCACTAAAATAGCAAGTGACATCATCTTCTTGAGGATTCGTTTTTTCCCATTCCTTCTAAACAGTGGCCTGGGCATTCGGTTAAATCGGTTCGGTTAAATCGGTTTTAATATATTTCGGTTATGACAAACTCTTCACCGAATTACCCCACCAAAATCGATTAACCGACTCAATTCGGTTTCGGTTAAATCGGTTCGGTTAATCGGTTAACCGAGATACATATTATACTTATATAGAAGATAATACTACAACATAATCTTATTGGAAAGCACCTAACTAGACATGGATCATGCAATAAAACAAAAAGAAAAAACTACAAGTATTGCTTCTAACAAATAAAGTCTCCTAAAAATACATTTAAATATGTAAATGGTGACAATTTTAGTGTATAATATAATAAGTTAGAAAGAATTTCGGTTAATCGGTTAATTCGGTTAATGCCAAGTCAAAACCGAATTAATTTCGGTTAACCTAATAGTGTCAAAGTCTTAACCGATTAGATAAAAAAATTCGGTTAACCGACAATTTCGGTTAAATCGGTTCGGTCAATTTTTGCCCACCAGTAAACACACCATTATCTGCGGATTCAGTTTCAGTAATAGAGAAATGCTCCGGAATCTTTGTTCCTGCCTGGCACGATCGCGGAGACCGGACGCCGATGAAGCCGCAAGCCCGCAACCGAACGCCTGGCTCGCGCTAATATAGGGCCTGTTTGGCATGGCTCCAACTCCAGAAATATTAGCTCCAACTCCAAACTCCAGCTAGAGCTGACTCCAGATGCTCCAAACTCTAGAAAACTGAGAGTGTTTGGCTACATGGGTACTCCAAACTCCAGTAGGGCAGGTTTTAGGGTGGATTGCCATTCTTACCCTTGGTTGGTTTGTACTACTATTGTGATAAATGAAATGACCGTACATATTATCACCATACAATTGGGATGCAATGATCATAAAAATAAATAAAGTACCAACATATTACAAATCCATGGTTTACAACCAAATATTATAAAATAATAAGTTCATGGTTCCAAAATATGAATAGTCCATACGCATTACACTAGTTCCATGCTAGTGCCACCGATGTAGCCAAACTATCACGGAACACGTCCATAGTAACAAAGCTTGATTCTGTAGTTGAATCATCGGAGGCATGTTGAGACACGGCGTACTTGTTATACCTTTCTGGGATGGTAGGCACAAAATTAGGATCCCGCTCAAAATTAGCAAAGTCTGCATCCTCACTTGCATGCTCACGTATGAAGTTGTGGAGGACCATGGTGGCAGCAACAATCTTTTTTTGCTGTGAGCATTGAGAAGCTAGGCATCTTATAATTGATTTGCCATTTCATCTTTAATAATCCAAATGAGCGCTCAATAACATTACGAACAGATGAATGAATCCGATTGAACTTCTCTTTTGGAGTATTTGGTTCCATACCTCGATGCCACTCGGGCATGTGATATCTTTCACCTTTATATGGAGCTAGGTAACCCGGGCGATTAGGATAGCCCGCATCCACCACATAATACTTGCCTGCACATACGTATAGCAATATAAGAATTTTTTCACAGATCAACTGAGCATGCATGGTATTAGAATTTTTTGTACCTTGAGGAGGATGTGGGAAGACTTGTATATCAGCCTGCATAGCATGGTACAGTACACTTGTGTCATGCAAAGCACCCGGTTGACCCGCAGCCACATAAGTGAATCTCATGTCAAAATCACAAATGGCAAGCACATTTTGAGTTGGAATTCCTGTCTTACCAATGTACCGCACTTGTTATTCAGGTGAAAGAGAGACTCGGATATGAGTTCCATCCAGAGCACCAATACAATCTTTGAAGTGTGGATATGCTCTCCTATCATCTCTAATCCTTTTGTGCACGTTGTGAAAATTAGGATCAGTTGGTCTCAAATAATCTTCTGCCATGGCAAGCACACACTCTAGAACTTCATGAAATTTCCTACTAATGGTTTCACCAGAGTGTTTGAACCTATTTTGCCCTCTCCTATTGGACTCACATCCACCACATATGAATAGAAAAATTCCAAGCATTTCCATGGTATTCATGTGTCTGCTAGGTTTCAGACCATACCTCTCAACCAACACATCATGCAGATCAAAAAAAATTTCATTGTTCATCCTAAACATAGTGTGGCATTCTCCAGGAGTGTTAAATACCTCATTCATCCAACCCATTCCACTCAGTTGTGATGTCCTTGGCGGTGCCTTATCCATGTACAGATCAACATAAGCATGTGCAAGTTTACAGCCACTTTCAATCATTGTAAAAAAAATCTGGTCATCCTCACTATTATCGTCACTCTCACTTGATGACATCTGTACACAAATAAAAAGAAATTGGACAAATAAGTCACAGTTAGCAGTTAGCAGTCTTCAAAAATATTAATACAACAAGTTACTGGATATCAATTACTAATCATTGTGCTGCCTAAACTATTGTAGTATTGACCCAACAAATTGAAGAGAGGAGAAAGGATGTGTCTGACCTTAGTGGTGGAGGTTGTCTGCGTCCTTGGGGGGGAAGGGGGGCGACGAGCTTCAGATCCACGAGCAGAGCTCCCTTGCTGGTGGGGATCGCCGGCGGCTGCCCTTGGTCTAGATCCACGAGCACAACTCCAGGCGGCAGATCTTGAGCACCTCAAGCAAGGACTTTAGGGCGGGGGCTTCACAGCTTGGAGCTCCATGCGAGAGGGAAGAGAGGTGGGAAGGTGAGGGGAGGCGATGGAGTCGAGCTTCCTTGCCGGCGAGGGGGGTGGCGCCGGCGGGGACAAGCAAGGGTGGGCAGGGGGGCGGCGGCGCTGAGATGAGTCGCAACGGGGGTGGGGGGTGTCGCGACGGGGGTGGGGGTCGGATAGGGTACGGGAGACGGGGGAGAAATAGAAGATCGAACCGTTTTTTTTGTGTAATCGGTGGCAGTGGTGGGTAATTACCTCCCAACTCCACGGATATGTTTATATTGATAGGTTTTGGAGTTGCAAAAGAGGCGCTCTACAAAAATGAACTGGGGCTCCACCAACTCCATGGAGTTAGGCTGCTCCAGAAATATTTGGAGTTAGGGTGTTTGGCTGGCTCCACCCAACTCCACTGTGGAGTTTGAAGTTGGAGCCATGCCAAACAGGCCATAATCTCCCTGACCGGACCGGACCCGCGTGCTCGGCTCTCCGGCTCTCCCCCGTCCCCCTCCCTCTCCTCTTCCCCCGCTCGCGGCCGCCCCGCGCTCGCTCTCGGCTCTCCTTCCTCGCTCGCCTCGAAACCCCAGCATCCCCCCACCCGAAATCCACAGAGCCTAGAGGAGCAGTGCGGGAGGAGAGGAGAGATGGACGCCGCCGCCGCGACCGCCTTGGTCGTCGCGTGCGCGGAGTCATCCCTGCCGAGCAAGGCCGAGGACCTCCTGACGCTGGCGGAGAAGCTGGGGACGCCCGCTGACCGCTGCGGCGTTCCGAAGACGAGGCTCGTCGCCGCCACCGACAAGCTGTCCCCGGCGGAGGAATCGACGCGCCTCGAGGCGGTCCTCGAGCTCGGCAGCGCCGCCGACGCGATGGGGGAGGCGGCGGCCACTCTGGCGCGCGCGTGCAAGGGGTTCGGCCACCTGGTGGGTGCGATCAGGGCGGTGCGGGACGCCGCGGAGGAGGAGGCGGCGCGGCCGAGGGGATTCGCTGGGTGCATTAAGGCGTGGTGGGCGAAGCTGAGGCAGAGCAAGAACGGTGGGGTACCGGACCCGGAGGCCCCTCTCATCTGACTTCGTGGCACTCGCACAAGGGGGCGACGGTCGCCGACCTTCCTGCTGCCGGCCAGGTATGCTGTCAGAAAGGACCCTTTCTTGCGTTTTTGGTGTGCCGCATCTTGGCTCAACTGGCGACGGCGGCCGCGGTCAGGGTCGGGGGTGCGTGGCGTGCGGAGACGCGCGCCAGGTGTTCGATCGCGCGCCCGGGGTTCGTGTTTGCACGGGTAGAGTGTTCGATCGGCCGGTTGATGTGTTCTTGCACTAAAATCTTGCTGGAGTCTTGGGCGGGTTAGCGATAGTTGTGCTGTCTCTGCTGTGCGGAAGTGCACGTAGAGTGTCGGGCACCCGGTGCGCGGCACGCCAAGTTTAATCTGAATTGACGATGGTGGCAACTCTGGGTCTCCGGGGTTCACAGGCGGGTTGCCGCTGCCACTGGTGGCAGTCTGGCAGACTGCCAGAGGTTGACGCCTAGTCCTTGGGTGGGTCTGCGAGCTGCTGGTTTTTCAGGTCCAACTGATGTTATCAGTGATAAATCTAACCATAATACATTGATTGTCAACAGGACAGCAACTGGCGCAGCGAGAGGATCGCAGGCTGTTCAGCTATGCAGGGATGTGCCCTCGTTGCCTCTCTTACGCTCCTCCCTTACATGGGACCGGATGGCGTGCTCAAGCCGAACGTCTACGACCTTTGGTACCGTCAGTTTGTTGGCGTCTCGTTCTCCATTTTTTTTGAACGGACGGCAAAAGATTTGCCGAATTTTTATTTGAAGGAGAAAAAGAAAAAACAACAACGAACAGTTACAACTGCAAGGGCACCCATACACCCTGGAGAACAATTGAAACAACTCGAACAACTAAAACTACTAAAAAACAACTGGAAAAACGATCAAACCCTACTGAATCCTTCTCCAAACAGCAACTGCCCAAAAATCCTCCACTGTCCATACAACTCTCTTGGGATGCCAGCAGATAAGATGCACTGTCGGATGTCTCCGCTTGCTAGGAACACCACTTCCTCCGTAACTAAGGATTCCTTGTTGAAGGTGTCTGTTATGCTCATTTTGAATGTTTCACCAAAATAAACCACTATGCCATCACATGAGTCCATTAATCGTTCTCCTTGATCTGGTGCTTAGTCAGTGTCAGTGTTCCCTGCCTCTTCGTACGATCTCGGGTTCAGTATTTCTACGCCAGGCTCTTCAGCCGCACTGGCATGTTAGGTATCAACATATCTCTTGTTATACGAGTTGGCAGATGACATTTCTTTTAGGTTGATAGCTCATTAGCTCTGACATAAATCTGAATGTTCCTCCTCCTTGCAGCTGCTACACTTCTTGTGATTTTCTATTGCTACTGGATGCTATTCCCAGAATGGGTAGGAGCGCTTTGGATCTTGTCCATTGGTTCAGCCCTTCTGCACTTCGGCTTTTTCGTATGGGTAAGTGTAACCAGTAGTTACTAGGGATGAAAACGGAAACGATAATTCCCGGTTATCGGGAATCGTTTCCGAGATTTTACCGACTTTTTGGACAAAACGAAAACGATAACGGTTATCGGAAAAACGAAAACGAAAACGATAAAAAAATCTGGAAACGAAAACGAAAACGATTTCAGCCTCTTCCAACCGTTTTCACAAAATACCGTATTTTGCCGGTAATTTACCGCAGGTAATATCGAACTCAAGGACCTCTTCACTTGATCACTTCTATCTATGTCAGCCTAGCCCCCTAGGAACAACCTTAATCGGCCCAGCCGCACTTATCTCATGCCAAATACCAAGGAAAAGCTGTTGTGTGCGTGTTCATGGGCTACCAGATCACTAATCCATGCATGGAAACCCAGGTAAGTCCATAATTTTTTAATTTTTTTATTTCCATATATCTTTCGTTGTCAATTAATTCTTGATTATAGAAAATAAGTAAAAGCAAATCACTAAACCCTTGTCAAACTTCGGTTTCTTTATCAATATTCGATACGTCAGGTGTCTAAAAGATATTGACATAGATACGCCATGGTAATGCAACTTGGTAATTGGTATATCATTTATTGTTAATTTGCTCCTTTAAGCATAAATTAGTTGTAATTTGGAGTCATAGAGAGATTGAACGGTTACGATAGTTGGATTAATGCCTTAATCGCTATTACTTGGACTAATGTCTTAATGGAGTTATATGGCTAGTGTTATGCTATATGGTTTGACGTGTTCATCGTTTTGAAATATCGTTTTGATGGGTTTCGATCGTTATCGATGTGTTGTCGATCATATAGTTTCGTTTCTGATATTATCGGAATACCGTCATCGTTCTCGTTTCCGACAATATCGTATCATTTTCGTTTCCGAGAAAAAAATGTGAAAGTGAAAGTGGTGGAGCCTTCTTCCGATCGTTTCCGATCGTTTTCATCCCTAGTAGTTACCTCAGTTTTCTTTGTTCCCATTTTTTTATACAAACTGATGTCAACCTTTGATCTTTGTTGTGCAGGCTTGCATAGATGGTGATATGTGATCGCGCATTTGGTGGTATCGAGATGGTCAACTAGAGTGACAGTCTCCAAAGGGAGTAGATAGCGCATTTGGTGGTATTCAGATGGTCAACTAGGTTGATAGAGCATTCTAGAGCTGTAGTGTTGCTTCTTTGGCAAAATTGTATAGATTGACTTCTCTGTTTTGTGGCATTCTTGGATTTGTTCTTTTGACCAACCTGTCTGCGAACATTACCGTTAGCTCCTGATGGAATGTAATTGTATATGTTATTCGATGTTGTTAACCTGTTGATAGAATTGCCTGAGCAGTAGTTCACTACTTGTGCTGCTTCTTTTTGGCAAAAGGATGTATAAAATGCAACAGATCGTAACAATGTTATATGATCTGTCCTGAAATGAAATGTTCTTATCATGACCTGCTAGTTCACAGTCTCATGTCTTTTGAGCCCCCGATACATCATTGAATTTACTACATATATCAGCTCAACTGTCCTTGAGCAATTTCGAAGTGTAAATGCCTTTCAGAACAGAAAACCAAATGAAACACTCATGCTCGATTGCAAAAACAGGGTGAGTAGGGGTTGCTTTTATGAAGAAAAACATATACAGACTTAGTCAATCTGGAAACAAGAACAACAGATGCCCAGTGGAACAGTCATGCTCAGTTACACTCTTGAACAGATGACTCTTAAATTCAGGTGGTGGCATCATGCATTGAGATCAGAATTTTATCCAATCAAAAGCTCAAGAAACCTAGAAAGATACGAATGCAGATTTTGCTGGAGTAATAAGGATTGTTGGGTAAAAGATACCATACAGCAGCAAAACATGGTGAATTTTACGGAGACACTTGCAGTTGCAGTGAAGAGACATGAAGCAGAATGCATCAGTTGGGCCAATGCCAAGTCAAAATATATAAACACTATTGTTGGGCGAAAGATACTAAGCAGCAAACCATGATGGACTTAACGGAGACATACTTGCAATTGGGAAGGGTTGCAGTGGAGAGACATGAATCAGAATGCTCAACTTGGGCAATGCCAAAGGACAAGACAAAATATAGAAGTAGTATATATGCTTAACTTGGGGCAAAGTTTAACTTGAGTAAGCGCTAAAACGCCCCACGCGCCTAGGCATGTCTGGTGATGCTGTTGGTTGGAGACACGCTCTTGGCTACATGTTTCCAACCAGAGCACAGATGGGAAAATAATATGGTATAGCATTAGCTTCCAAAAATCTAAAATACCACAGCAGTTTCCCGGGGTACACATTATCGACATTCTCTACGTCTCTAGGTCGCCGTCTTCATGTGTCATGAGGAAAATGAATCCGACCACAATGAGAACCACAACAGAGCAGAATATCATTACGAAGTTGTCCTCCATCTCAGGATCGTGGTATGCATACCGCAGCACAAAAAGGCAGGCCAACATCACAATGCCAACAGTAGCTGCAAAACACTGCAATAGCACAAACAAACGTCAACCGGAAGAAAGTTAGCGACGGGCTGTAATGTTGGGAACTGTGATCCGCCGCAATGCAAGCATTGATCGGCCTACTGATTCAGAACTCGGAAGAACTGGCTGCATGCTGGTAAGCATCTGGGCATATTGCTAGGGATGAAAGGGAGGGGAGATCTAGTTTGAGAGTACCCTCAAGAAGACTCTGCAAAAGTTCCTGGTGGCCTGGCTCGCCCTCGGCCTCGGGTAGTTTGCTCCCAGTTGCACGTACGCGGGGTCCCAGAGCGGCCTGGTGGATAAGACCGTCATGTAATAAGGGAAGGCCATTGGTGGTGGCCGCTGGCCGGACCAGGATCGGAGCTTGTTTCACAGGCACGGCGAGGGCAGAGTCCCGGCGGCAGGCAGGATGAGGGGGCAACTGACGGACAAAGGGATGGTGTTTGGATGGGTCGACCAATATCGCAGGATCGATCGGAAAACGCACTTCGGTTTTATCCGTTTTTTCGACTAAACGTGACACAAGTGAACTCGTTGGTCTCGATCTGCTATTCGGCAAACGGACTTGGCGTCTGTGCCGCTGCACACGAAGCCGTGGCCGGTGTGCCGCCTCATCGAGCCCATCCCCGGTGGCTGCAACAGGATGATGTGCGCGGCGACGACACTTGCGGCAGGGGCGACGAATGGACGGCGACGAGCCGAGCAGAGCCTCGCTGTTCGTCACCATGTGACCTGCGACGAAGGGATGCGCCGCAGCCTCCCGTCAGGTCACGCCGGCGTCGTCGGCACGACAACGGAGGGGCTAGCCGTCCCGTGGCTGGAGCCTGGAGGGCCCTGGACGCGTGGTGAGCGGGCGCCAAGCCGCCAGCGGAGCCGTTTCTGTCGCGGCGGAGATGGCCGTACCTACGTTCATGGCGCCGAGAGCATTGGCGCCCGCGTCTTGGAACGCCGGCCTCCGTCCGACCGTGCGCGCGATAGCACCGGTGACCGCCTTGCTCTGCAAGCTCTTCTGCCGCCATCGTCGTCGCGCGTCTTGCCACGGGCCGCCGGCCGTCACGCCGCGCTCGTGCAACCGCAAGAACAGGAGCCGGCGCTCCGGGGCGCCTCCGTGAGATGTCGGTGGCGATGATTGCCGGGCTACGAGGGTGGACGGTATTTCATTTACCGTCCACCCCTTGGCCCCTCTTGGTCGTCGGATCTGCATCCTACAGCGCATATCGAGCTGACCAGTCGCCGTCCAGAGTTTCAGCTGTGTAGCCAGTAGCCCGCCTATGTTCCCGCACACCAAACAGCTCAAGTCAACGGAGCTGTTTTCCAAAGTGGCTTGGATCACTCCTACCAATCTCTTTTGGTTTATCCAAAGGCCATTGCTTGCTAACGGCACCTGCTGATCAGTGTCCTCCATGCCACCGTTTGGATTACTGCACACGCAATGCCTCGGCAGCCGCCGGTCGTCAAGCCCATGCCGGCCGGCGGCATCAACGCAGCGGCGCTGAGCACGGGCATGGACCGTCGCTCCGAAAGACACGTCGAAGAGCGCCTCCCAAGTCCCACCCGCGCTCTTCCCAGCTCGCTCCGTTCTACACCGGCAGCCACGGGAGTAAGCTGCCCCCACAATTGCGCCGCCGCCGCTGCCATGTGGACCCGGCGGCGGAGCCCGGCACTGATGCTTGCTCCAACCTGGGACCATTTCCACGAGAAGCTGTTTGCCTGTTTCATCTGCTTCGCACAAGCTAGAACAAAAGACTGATCTGAAATGTGTTTGGGCTACAGTACAGCAATAGCGGCACTGCACATAAAACATGCAGTCTGTTGTTGGTTGTTTACAACCGTGGGTGCTCTTATGCTCATGCTAAATTGAATGCGCCTTCTTGTGTTCATGCTAAATTGAACGTGTGTTATATGATCATTCATATCGAGTCAAGCTCAAGAGCGCACTTGGGCGTTGAAGTGAAGTCATCGAACCGGAGCAGCAAGCGCCGACTAACCCTGCTACTGAAGAATTTTCTGTTCTGAAGAAACTGAATGGTTCTTTGCACTGAAGAAACTGAATGGCAGATCGTACCTGACAGTCTCTGATTCAGGTTATAGAGTTGCGTTTGGGGTTAAGGAAAAAGATTGCACATTTACACGCCAACGCAGACTTGGGAAGCGTCTCTACGTAGCGTGCTATGTTGCGTGACGTGCCAATAGGTCGTACCATAGGTGACCCAAAAGTGATGCGAGTCACAGCTCTGTACATGACACGTGTGGAGTGCGGAAGTGCGGACAACTCTGGACTGAAATCTGAAAGTAGGACAGCCTACATAGCACATGAAGAGCATAGCAACGGTACTGAAGGAAGATTCGGAGGACACAAACAATTCCTATTGTTTCTAGGGAAAAATACCATAACGGTACTGAAGATCACATGCACAATTTATCTGAGAAAAATCCGCAGATATATGTACAAGATAATTCTCATGCCCTGTCTAGGTCTTTGGGTGTGAATGCGAACGCCAATCCAGCAACGGAAAAGCCAAGAACCGCGAGCGCCATCTTTTGGTAGACATCCAGATGCTCTTGTTTCGCCATCATCAACATCCATACGACCAACATAATAGATACTGTCACCCCAAAGCACTGCAAATAAAAAGCACATGTGCACATGACTAGTTAGGTCCTGTTTTGAAGGAGTAAATATACTAGCAAGTACTCGCTCCGGTTCGGTAAAGGAAGTCGTTTTGGACAAGATTTGAGTCAAACATTGGGAATATAAATCGTGAATAACTTTTAAGTCGTTGAGTTTAGAAGTGTGAAAACTACATGAATAGATTTGTCTTGCAAAATACTTTCATAAAAATATACATATGTTAGTTTTTAATAAATATCTTTATAAAAATATACATATGTTAATTTTTCACCAAAATTTATATTGACTACAACTCCAAAAAGTCATTAATCGCTCCATTCTAACCCAGCGGATTATTTTTCTCACATAATACTATTGACCAGTCCAACAGATTATTCTCCTCTCAGATCTTTCAGGACGTTTATTTGCAAGGATGGAGATGGAACATATATTTTCTTCAGATAAAGTTAGCTGTGTAGTGTAAATTAAAGGAATACCCTTATGAAGATCCTCCATGCGGCCGGGCTGATCCGCGGAGGGGGCGCTGCCGGTTGTGCTTGGAGCAGCGGCCGTTGGGCTTCGGCGTCGACGCCGCACGCTTCCATCCAGCGGGACAGGAGGTCCTCGCCCGCCGCGTCGAGTATCATCCGCTCGCCGCCACCAGCTGCCGGAGGCGGTGGTTCCGGCCGGCGAATGGCGCCGGAGGCAAAGATCTGGAAGGGAAAGCCGGAGATGAGGGAGTACCTCGCGGCCGTGGCGGCGGCGTGGGAGGGGCGGCGCGTGCAGCGTGCTGGGCAACGCTTACGGCGGCGGCGCCCGCTGCCTCGCGCTGCGGTGCCCCGACACGCCGGGATGGCGGAGCGCTTCGCCGCGACGCTCGCCGGCGGGGACGCCGACGCGTACGCACGGGCGCTGGCGCTGGCGCGCACGATGGTTGAAGCCGTGCACGGCGGCCGGCTGCGGCTGCGTCATCGAGGTCTCCCGGCCGGACGGCGGCAGCGACCTGGCGTGCCAGTGCAGCAACGCCTTCTGCTGGCGCCGCACCGGCCGGCGAGCTGCGCGGCGGTGGCGTGATGGGCGCGGACGCGGCGAGCGCCGACTGGATCCTGCTGCACACGAAGCCGTGCCCGGTGTGCCGCTCGCCGGCGTCGAGTCGCGTGTGTTTCTACCGGGGAGGAGCTCTACGGGCGCTCGGAGGCCGTGAACGCCCGCGGCGGAGGCCGGCACGGCATGGTCGCCATGGGTAGCGCCGCACCGGGGCCGGACGGTAGATGAAATACCGTCCAGGGTGGACGGTAAATGAAATACCGTCCACCCCTGGGCCTCTCCTGACCGTCAGTTTCGACTTGGACGGCCTCGATGATCCGCAAGGAAGCGTGGGCCTTCCGCCTTTCTCACGCGCTGGGCCCCTCTGGGCCGCGGCGGCGCTGGTCACTTGGTCAGCGGCGCCTCGACGGCCAACTTGCTCCTGCGTGGAGCGGCGCGGCCTCCATTGCCGGCGTAGGCGACGGCGCGGCGCGCTCGGCTTTACGGCGTCTACACGCACGCGCGCCGACGTCGCGGAACACGGTGTGCCTCAATCGATCTGCCATGCGTCGCCGCCAGCAGCTACCTCTCTAGCCAATGCTCATGGCCGTCGCGCTGGTCTAGCGTTACCGCATGAGGTTAATTCGGAGCCACACATCGCCATCGAATCTGTCGATCATGGCAAGTAGCCTCGAGCCCTCGATAGCGCGCCGATGGGCTGGACACGAGGCTTTTTCACGGGATGAATCGGATCCGGAATTCCGGACTAGACAACGCGGACGAGATATTACGGCAGCTAGTAGCTAGAGTTTGCTATTATTACGGCAGAGTCTTCTCGTCGCCGCGTCGTTGGCTCCTCCTATGCCGATCTACTAGCGGCAGACCTCGCCGCCGGGCGCGTGACGTCTGCATCCACGGCCCCAGGGAACGAAGTTATGTCGATTGATGACGAGGCCATAGCCGGCATCATGATTGAGAGTGATGCAGCCAAAGCCAGCGCCGGCGTTGATCTCCAGGGTGAAGCTGTTGCGTCTGCGCTGAATATGTAAGTCTACTTATACAGTACGAGTAGCTCAGTTTCAATACTATTTTGTTCGATTTCAGTCGTTTGTTATACAAATACAATTCATTGACATCTGGATGAAAATGTGGGTCATAGTGATCTCTATGGATACATTTATCAATTGAGTGGTCTTTTCAACCCCACTGTGTACATCAAAGCGTATCTTAGTTGATTCTTTCTGAATCTCTGAAGAGTCCATCCGTAAGCACCGCACAAGAGTGAAATATAAGAGTAAATTTAATTTGGTAGAACATGTACGGTGATAAAGAGTGCATAGGTGGTTCTTGTTCGACATCGACCAAAGGCTTTGCATCCTCCCCATATAACGTGATTTCAATAGACAAACTTTCTAGTTCATCATTTGCTCAGACTGAAAATAAATAAAAAGATCGATCTACTCTACGCACAGTGTAAAAATTCTGCAGTTTTTAATTCAAGTGGCATGCTTTCTAATGGGATTTAGTCATAACTTCCAAAAGCAATATAGCTGAACGGAGAGCAAACCGGTCAATTCGTCTTGGCTGGTGCTCTATGGTGTCAGTTGGCTTCACGCGTCTGTTGCTATTTGCTAAGGGCAGTTGCTGAATTCACTAGCTGCGCGAAGCGAGGCATGTCTATGTGGTTGTCGGAGCAAGTCATGCGCACATCAACTCTGGCTAGCACACGTCTTCCTCTCCTTGGTCATTTAGCCAAGGACAGTCGCTGAATTCATCATTAGCGAAGATGACATTTACAAGCTCTCTCAAAGTCCTTTTGCATGACATTTACAGTATGATCAGTTCTCCCTTTTTTACCCCTTTTTTTATAATGTGAGTCATAATAGGTTACTATCAATTTTATTGGATCTTTCCAATGTTTATACATGATCAGTTTTCTTTACAACAATTGTATGCCAGTCCTAATATGTTACTGTCAATTCTTTTATCGCCTCTTTCCAATGTGTACATGAGAGTTATGTGGCCCAATTTTTAGGTTTTGTCCAATTATTGTGATTAATTATTGATGAAGCATTGGGAGCCATCAGATTTGATGAGGAGAGGGGCTAACAACGGAGTAAGAGACTTTTTGAGTAACAGGATTTCTACGTGCACAAATTGGAATAGACATAGAAAAGAAGATCTGTACGCAGGACAATGTTTGTGACTGTAGAAAAGAAAGCATTGGTCAATTATATAAGGGGATATATTATGATATGACAATTGCATTTTCACTTTCATCTTTGCTATGCAGTTGGACTCCATATTGTTAGCAATGTGTTCTTTTTGTAGAATAATTAGCTTGTTCTAAGCTACGGATTAAAATAATTTATTGATCATAACTCAATGGACTTGGGGCTGATATACTTGTTCGTTTCCAGTGTGGCCGCTGCTGAAGTGTTTGTTGCAATGCAAAACAGAATTTGGATGAGCTGGAGACTTACCTTGTCGAGTTCTTGACCAAGGTTCAAGGCAATAAGTTTTACCCCCACCCGGGTCTTTTTTGCTCTATTTACCCCCACCTGGGTCTTTTTTTGCTCTATTTACCAAGCACAGATGTAACATCTCATTGGGAAACATCAGTTTACAGAGGCACGAGCGGTTTTCGATAGCAAGGTGAAACCTCTTCTTGATAAAGGCAAAGATGATATGTACAAGCCATTTGACTTAGAAGCCCGTGTGGAAATGTTGCAGAACTGGATAAACCATTGGTATGTTGTAATTATTATAATAGTGTTTGTTCCTATCGCATGTTAGTCAATTGCTATATTCACATATTTGCCAATTGTTAGATGAGGTTGAACAATAATGGAAGTTTATAGTTGTTTCATTTTAGGCCAACACATTATAAAAGTTTAATTGTTTATACTTGCAAAGTTATCATTTTCAAAATAGTCTTCTAAAGCCGTTACTAAAAAGTTTTGTATTCCTTTATACTCATGAAGATTTGGAGTTTGGATAGGAATCTTTTTACGGATAAAATATTTTCTCAAATTCTTTGTTTTTTCCTTATGCAGTTTGCCACTGCCTGCTGATGAAGTTGAAGATATAAATGTAGTTCTTTCTGATTACTTGATGCTTTATTTCCCTACTAGGTAAGTAGTTTCAGTCACCCGATTAACAGAATATAGTAGTTGCATATGTATATATTCTACAAAATGAATCATGGCTGTTATATCTTAATCTATCTAGATTAGTCATTTTCTCTAGTTTTAAATTTATTAGCAAATATGTCCATATGTTGCAATAAAAGAAATATCCTTGCATTCCCCTACACATGGCCCAAAACTCATGTGATAACTTAATTCGTGACTCATATAAATTATTCCTAAAATGCATGAGTACCAAATGTTTTGAGAGAATTGACCCAGATTTTCATGTTTTGTGGCAGGAATGATGTTAATAGACAATAGAGATTACTTCAAAATAGTACCTTAATATTGCGCTATTGAACAATACGTGAACATGCCCAAGTAACTTTAGTAGCCCATTATTTAGTTTTGTTAATGAAGTATTTTTCATGCCCATTATTTTTCATGGCATTATCTAGTTTAGCCCTTTTTCTATAATTATAAATTTATAAAGTATTTATTATCCAATCACTTTCACTCTTGCAATTGTTTACATTTAGAATAATTTTATCTATCAGTCTTATTAGATTTTTATAAAGTAATTACATAGAATAAGGTATTATCAGGCATTGCTTGTATATTTATGCATGAATTATTGGGCTAATGTCATTTGCTTAATACAGCTTGCAGAGGGAGGCAAACAGAAAAAAATCAATTTCAGATTTTCTAATGACCTTCGCTGATGAAAAGGGAAAAAGACATCGTTGTTTGGCATGTCAGTGGGAGATGTCAGCTTCAGTCACATCCAGATCAATAGTCTCTCACATCAAGCACTCGAAGCAAGTTAACCGCTGTCGTAGGGTAACAAAATGGATGTTAGAATACCTCGCTAATGTTGAGGGTGAAGAAGAAATTGGTATCCAAGATCTTGTTGCAGGTTCATCGGGGAACCAATCAAGAAAGAGGAAGTCTTCATTGTCATCTCTACCAACTGTGCCAGATGAACGATCTGTTGTTATTCCTGTGGGACTTGCTTTACGGACCTGCAATGATCTTTCTGCAAGTAACATGTTAGCTTTCTCGGCTCTTCTTGATGACGGGTCTCGGTCTGCTATTAAAGCAAAAGAGATATTGTTTCGCCAAGAAAAGTTGATTGTTGAGTTGAAGAATTTGTTTGTGAGTTCCACGCGGAAATATCTTGCACTGGGTTCTCCGTTGGCATTCTTGAAGGTCAAGGCTATCCTTAATTTATCAGATGATCTTTTCACTTTGCTCAAGAACCTGCCAGCATATGCTTCTAAACTATTGTTACGACAAGATGAGAAAGTTGTTGAACTGAGGCGTTGCTTTATGGTTGCTGCTGTTGCTGAGTGCCTTCCTCCAGCAGCATCTGCTGATGTGATTTTTAGCATTGGAACAAATAACCAAGGAACAGCATGCGCTGGGACCCCAAGCACTGGTAGTTCGGACCCATAGCACTAGCACCCTAGTTCCAAGAGTATCTCCAGCAAACTGGTCCCTACAAGTTAAACTGGTCCCTATAATGTTGTGTTTGATGGTTAAGTGGTTGTCTGTGGACTTGCATGGATTCAGATCGTCAAGAATGTTTCATATGCATGTCTTATTTTTATTGAGAAGAGGTGGAGGAGGCAGGGACGAGGGGGATGTTTATTTTTATTTTTATTTTTTTGGGGAAGGATCTGTTCTTCACAGACATGGAGCTCGGAGCTGTGTGCCGGTGCTGATGAACCAACGAGTGATTATCACTGGATGTGCATGAATTGCTACATGGTTAGCAAGATGGCAGAGTAATTTGCTTGGCAAACCTTGGATCAACCCACCACTCCTCTCCGCCAATCAGAAATGCAAATGCATTTTTAGTTTCGAACAGAGTTCTCACAATCAGCACTGCAGATGCATTTGGATTTCTCCATCTCTTCAATTTCTCTAGCACCTATCTTTGCAGGGGCCGACCGAACGGGAGCTCCAAAGCTATCGCCACACCTCCACTGCCGACCGCTGCCAGTCACAAAGATCCAATTCCAACCCAATTCCTTCAACGGCAGAGCAGCTCCATTTGAGGAGAGTTGGAGTATAACAAGGGAACGCCGAATGCGGTAGGGAAGACCTGCCGGAGAAGGGGGGAAAGAGCAGAAAACCCATCGATCCGCTGCAACGACGCGGCCGGCGCCGCCGCTGGAGCCATGGATGGGGAAGAAAGGTAACGGGCGCACAAGAGGGGCCAATTCAAAATATTTAGGAGGGCGAGGGGTTTTTGTAAATAATCGGATCGCGATTATTAATCGCGATCCGAAATAGGGGGTTTGTGAAAATATTTGGATCGCGATTATTAATCGCGATCCGAAATAGGGGGTTTTTGCAAATATTTGGATCGTGATTAATAGTCGCGATCCGATTGAGGGGGTTTTTCGCAAAAAGGTTGGGCCCGGTCGAAGCAGCCGGCCATGGCGGCCCCGGCCACCATCCTCGACGAGCCCGCCGGCCTCAGTGCTCAAGCCACCGCCTCTCCACGCCCCGCCGGCCGCACAGAGCTTTGCTTTCCCCATCGCGGACCACCCCACACCCAAGCGAGAAGAAAAAGGTCGGGGACGAAGCGATGGCTGACGGGGTGCACGCGACGGCCGGCGGTGGCGGTGGCATCGGCGGCCATGGACCTCTAGGCGCTGCGCTGGGCAAGCCGAAGCGATGGCGTTCGCGCGCGCAAATGCTGGAGCGCTGGGTTTTACCATCCCCCTACCCTCATTGCCAACCGAATTGAAGCAGAGAAGATGGACATCACCAAAGAGGACACAACAGGAATGCAACAGATCTCAAAACCATGGAAGCATCAAAGGATAATGCAGACATCGGGTGATGCAATATTGAGCAAAGCACTCTGAAGCTTGATGAAGATGGGCTATGCTGCCTTTCATGTGCAGTTGACAGATTAGTTCTGTTTGTTCTTCAGTCAGGAAGCAGACCATTCATACACGTCAACATAGTCTGACCAGATTATGACCATACTGTTTGATTGTGGGCATGCAAGGTACACAATTCTGAGACCTGACAAAATTCAGTTGCACATTCCACTGTTCCAGTAGCAGGAGGTTCTTCATGAAATTCAGACAATTCAGAATTGCTTCCACTTAGTGGCAATTCAGACAAAGATGATAGACCAAAATGAACAAACATGTTGCCATGAGTGCTCTCGTCACAACAACGTAGATGCATCTTGACACTCGACACAGGTCCAGCATCTTTCTTTTTCAGCTGAAATGAGAAGTGGATGAATTTGTATAGGGCAGGAATGATTCCTAGTTGTGCTGGAACATTTCTTTGGTGCTGAAGTAGCAGGACCTGAAGATGATATTGTGCTCGTTGCATGTATGGTTACTGCACAGAAGCAGAATCTGGTATGTGTCGCTCACCCACTTGTCGTTTGTCGTGTTCCCCTTACAGCCTGAAAAGGAAGGCAAAAAAAAAAGTTAAACGTCAGTAGTTGCAACTTAATTTCATTTGGTACCAAAAAAGAACCAGATAGCTTGCATTGCAAGCAATTAATCTTGTTCTTTTTCAGAAATAATTAATCTTGTTATTTGACATTGATGTGTAGGGCGTGCGACGTATTATGTAATATTGAGCTCTCTTTGTCTGCAGATTTACATGGATCCAAGAGGATTGCCATGAACAGCAGGCTGAGGACAGTCTTTATAGTTGCCATGTGTCCATGATGAAACCTTATAGATATCTATAATCTATAAGGAAATTCTTCTTATAACCCACCATGATGCTTTCAGTTTGTCTCAAGGTAAAGAGAATAGAGGAAGGCTTAGCATGCAGCTACCCTTTAGCTTGGAATGCATTCCAACGAGACAAAACTCAGTTAGCACCATTTAGTAGGGAGCCTCATGATGCTTGCTCCACATATGGCGCTTATGCCTCATGGGGATAAAGATGCTGTAATGTTCGTGTATCAATTCATTTAGTTAAAGTTGGCATGCTTTGAAAAGTACAGGCTAAAGTAGTAAGCACAAGACATGGAAACAACAAGATGATTACCGTGCTCACAGGCTCTGTCTGGTTTCAGAGAACTTAGAACCGGACGACATCATGCATTGACTATTTCATTGTTAGAAAGATGACATGGTAATTTGCTTGGCAATCCTGGACTCGAAGCACCACTCTTGTTTGGCAATCATTGCTCCAAATGTGTGGAATGCAAGTTCGACCTCCTTTAGTTGAGTAAATCAGTGCATCTGGTGATCTGGACACAAAATAGCAGGCCTACTTTCAGTTGGCAAGTTGTGAAATGCATCACAATGATGCTTGCAAAAGGTTATAAATTTATCTGATTTCTGGACTTACCCGCACAGCAGCAAAGAAGACCGTAAATTGGTAGTACAAACTTATCATATGAGCATTAAATAGTTGTTATGCACTTTGTACCACGACTCATTATAGCATACCTCATTATTTGTTTCTGCCCTTTGTTGCATATTTTTATTTCAACTCCATCACGTGTAAAGTTTCATAACACAGATTGGCATAGAATCAAGCATTGGTTCTAATATTCTATTATAGCAAATGATTTTGAGTAGACAAATTCTTTAGTAAGATTTTGTTCAGATGGTAGAAACACCTAGCTCCCTGCTTGCAGTATATGGTTGAGGAGAATCCAATGTTATATTTTCATCTAATCTAGCAGGCCTGCTACTTTGCAAACCCTTTACCAGTGGAGTCATATCCTGTTGAATATGGTCGTATCTTCTTGGTCCCTACTACAGCCAATCATGCTATTGGGACGAAAGGATGTTTCCACTGGCTACAAAGATTGCCTCTGAAATAAATAATGCAGCCTTGAGGGTTTTCTTTGACAGTGGAACATCTATAGTGTCAGATCAGAAGTTTTTTCAGGTACCATTTGCATATTTTCAGTGTCTATGATAACCACTTTCTTTCATCTGTGTGTTGAATTATCACATGTCAAAATACATTCATGATTTCATAGTGGTAAATTTCGAGCTGTTTGGTAGTAGAAACTTATCACTAAGTATTAATTTGTTGTTATGCACTTTGTACCGCGAGTCATTACATTGTAGCCTATTATTTATTTCTGCCCTTTTTGCATCTAATGTTCTATTTCAATGCCGTCACGTGTAAAGTTTCATGACATTGATTTGCATAGACTCAAGCATTGGTTCTAATATTCTATTCTAATAAATAATCTTGAGTAGACAAATTATTTAGTAAGATTTTGTTCAGATGGTAGAAACACCTGCTTGGCTGCTTGCACTATGGTTGAGAATCCAATGTCATATTTTATCTAATCTCGCCATGCCTGCTACTTTGCAAATCCTTTACCAGTGGAGTCTGCCTCCACTGTGGTGGCATACGATGGAAATGCCAGATCAGACATTCTTGTGTCTGAAACAGTTGACTATCGCTTAAAGGCTCTTGTGTTCACCAGCAACAACCTAAAAGCACTTGCCCATGTTGTCAGTGAGATATGTTTTTCTCTGCATGATAACACTACTGCATACAACCTACTGATTTCCAACAATGGCACAAAGGTTTTCTTGCTTCCACAGGTAAAATTTATTAAACTATTTTCCCCATTCTAAGCAAATTTTACTTCTGCAACCAAGGAATCCAAACATATGAATATCTGATCTTTGGTTTAAGGTAAAAAAATCTGGTTACTGGCTGCTTTTTGTCTGCCTGGGAGTGTGGCTGAATTTGACAATGCTTCTGAGACTGAAATTACGAACAGAATGGCCTCAACATCAGTACAAGGTGGCGCCTTTGAAGGTCTGAAGCATCTTTGTTGTGCTATTGTTGCTGATCTTGTTAAGTAAGCTCATGCAGAATGTAACTGCAGTGATAAACAGTGTCTGTGAACCACTTTGTGAGACTGTCTATATAATCACTGTGGAACTGTCTAAACATCAGATCGATCAATAAAGTTTGATGTTTTTCCTAAAAATAAGCTTGCTGTTTTTGACGTAGATCAATTGGGTAACTCTGCGTACCACTTTGCTGATTGCTGGTACATGTTGTAAAGTGTTGCATGATCTGCTGCTCATATTTAGTAGCATTCTTATTCAGAAGATGCAGCATCATTGCCTAAACCATAGAGCAGAATAAGGCAATAGCATGTCTTCTTTGCTGATGAGTTTTTCCTTTCCACAATGGAAGTTTCTTTTTGTTGAAAATGTGTTTGGTTTGGTCTCGCGAAAACAAAGATCAACTAGACAATGTAAACACGGTTCAGAACACAACAAGGATATCATCTATTCCTCCCTTCAACCACACATGAGTGAATTAAACGCACATATTTGGCAAAAGGCTTTTATTGGTTGACCTGAAGGTCTGACGAGCCACCTCAAATCACAATTTTGTGCTTTTATTCAACCATCAGTTAGTGACCCATTACAGCTAAAAATGGAAAGACATTACAGCTGAGATCACTGGATTCAGTCACATTCTTTGGTGCAAAAGCAGAAGGACCTGACGATGAGTAAGCCGCACTTCCCCCCGGTGGCGCCCTCGCCGACGCAATGCTCGTTGCATATCCTGCTGCTGCACAGGAGCAGCATATGATATGTGTCGCTCGGCCACTCACCGCACACCTCCTTGCTCCGAAAGACTGCAAAAGGAAAAAGTTAACACCAATAGTTGCTGCCAAAAGAATCAGATAGCTTGCAAGCAATTAATCTTGTTCTTTGACATTGGCGTGTACAGTGCTGGATGTGTTATGCAAATGGGCTCTATCTCAAGATGAACTTACTTGGAGCCAAGAGGAATGCCATGAGCAGCAGGGTGAAGCACAATGCCGATGGCACCTTCACAGCTACCATATCTTGAGTAAGGAACCTCCTAGGAGACTAGGGTCTGTCTAATCTGTGGCGGTTCATGAAGTTCTAATAGTTGATGATGGTGATTTGATTTCCTTTCCTCTCCAAGGTAGATAGAGAACAAACAAAAGGGGAATGCTGATCATGCAGCTCCATCCACACCGCATGGAATGCACTTCGAGACCTGACAAGTTTCAGTTAGCACCATCTTAATACGAAAAGGCAACCTCTTGGTGCTTGCTCCACACGACACTCCAACAGAGGGAGATGATGTGCCGCATGGGGGATAAAAGTAAGATGCTGCCATGTCCACGTATCAATCCATTCAGTTTCTGATGGCAACTTGGCATGATCAGAAAAGGCAGAGATAAAGCAGTAGGCATAGGACAAGGGAAACAATAAGCCTCTTCTAGTCTTCTGTGAGGGAGAGATAGATGGTTGGTTCTGCAGGACTTGGGACTGCTGGGACGTACGAGCCTTCTTCCAGCATGCAGTACTCGACGAGATCGTCAGCTTCCGGCGTGCGAACTGCGAAGGTTACCATGTTCGGTCTCTGACCTGACGAATGCAAATGCAAAGAAGGCAAAGAGCTTCCACCACGCAGAAATCGCGTGGGCACCAGCACCAGACAGGGACGTATATGCCCCGGCCGTACACCGGTGCCGTGCTTGATGTTGCAATTGCAAGGGGATCGAGGCCTGGAATTGAGGCAGCTTATTTCCGGTCAGTAGCCATCTCAGCAAAATCGGACACCTGGGACCCTCGTTGCGCCAGGGCGCCAGGCAGCTTCGGCCAGCCCCAAAGCAAACAAGCCACCGGCGTATAGCAATGTGGCAAACTAGCAGTTGTATGGGGTAGTGGATCAATCAGGACACCGGCGTATAGCCACAAGCTCACAATGTTATCAATCCTAAGAGGATACATAAAAGTGTTTTATTTTAGTGTTCATGTCGATGGATTCTTCGCGCGATCTGATCACTAAACCACATTTTTGTTATGCTGACACCATCTTGTCTTGCAAAAAAATTTGTGTGCGGTTATCCTCCATACTGTATGGTATCTTTTGTACGATTTTAACTTCTAAAAAAATAGCATGTAATTATTAATTAATATGCATGATGATATATATGGGCCTAGCCTAACCACGTGCCCTCTTATTATCATTGGCTACAAATTAAGAGATAAATAGAGCAAATATCATACCCTTAATTAATTAGTATATTTAAGATGTGCATTTATGAAAACCGTGCCATTTAGCCGGCGCAGACAAGAAAAACGCGCTTTTCATTTTTAGCAAAATGTTTTCTCCACTTTTTTTTGCTTTGTAGAGTAACCTTTCCACAAGAAAGTTGTACAAAGAACTTTTTTCCAAAATACTTATAAAAATCTATTTCAAAAAGTTATTCAACTTGTTTTTTTCAAAAGAAAATGCTACTACAACAAATAATTTTACCAAAAAGTCATAAAATGGGATGTTTGAATAATTCTCTCACCCAATTTTTTATAACTTTGGCAAAAAAATGTATTTAAACAACTTAGAGCATGGCTAGTAGTGTCGCCCACTCGCGGGCGCAAGGGGATCCACCTCACCCAGGGTAGTGGCGGGCCCCATGGCCAATAAATGTGTTGCACAGTTGAGTAGGGGAGGTGGAAGAATAGTACTGGGGTGCGGAGGTCAGTCGCCAATCACAACATCTCGCCCGCTCGGTCGCCGGCGTCTGCGTACGCGCTCGCTTTTTTCTCTTTCGTGCTTTCTCTCCCTTCCACGTTAGATTCTGGCCTTATAATACTTGCTCTTATCCAATGCTGGGACTAGATCGAGGCACTGGCAACACTTGGAGCTCGCGCTCTCAAGTCCCAATTTCCGCATTTATTATATAAAAAACACTCACTAACTCTCTCCACATTACTATTTAGGATGTCCCCAATGGTTAGCAACGTCGCTCGCTCAAGCCCTGATGTGGAGGGGGAAAAGGAGAAAGAAGACTCGCTCGACGAATGTGGCCAGGAAGAGTAGAGGGACCAGATAGAAAGAGAGTATATATTGTATCTGTTTTGCTTCTCACGCCTCCAGTTCAAACAGCGACATCGCCGGTGCCATTGGTGATGGCTTTAGTAGAATTATTAAGGTGGAAGAATTTGAAATTGACAAAAAGTTGTAAAACTTCAATAATTATTTTGTATGTATAAACTTAAAATGGCTAAACACAAACAAGTGCATTCTCGCTCAATTGTTGTTGGCTCAGTGTCATTGATAGAAGTCAGAATGGCTTAGCCGCTATCCACCACGTGCACAGGTGGCTGTGGCTCCCCATGACACGAGATGGATGTATAGACGGGGCGATCCAAACGGCCCAAATGGCCACGCATTTCGATCCAGCGGTGTTTATCTAGCTCCACAGCCACGCCCGGTTCTCGCACGGTTTCTCGCGACATTAATTTTCTCCGTAGCCCGCACGGTCACTCACTCGAAGAGGAATTTGCGCATTTTTCATTAGACCCCAACAAATATCTCATACTACACATAATACCCTCAGAGCCTTAAGTCCGAGGGTTCATACTGGATTCTGTATAAAGTTAGGGGTACGAGCACGAAACGTGTTGCACTTTGTCTTCGGCTTGCAGCTCCTCTCCGTAGCCAAGTCGCTGCTGCGTGCGCAGTGAGTCCACACACTGCCAAGTCCCCCAAAAGATCCCATTTTTTTCTCTCCCAATTCGACCCCAGTTTCGAACTCCTCGATTCCTCGCGCCGTTGCCGAGTCCTCAGATCCCGCCACTCCTCGCCGATTCCATGCGGTTTTAGGGTTCCCGCCCTGGGCTCGCGTGGAGAGGAGATCCATCCCCACAAGGCTCGAGTTCCTCCTTTGCTGGTAAGAAACCCTAGCTTGCTTTGGGTTGGGTTGCTCGTTTTCTGCTGCAAAAATCTCTTCTTTGCTGATGGGAACCCTAAAATCCGAGCTTTTCTTCCGCCCCGTCCCATCCAATTTGTGGAGGAGTAATAACAACGGCTGTTTTTTCGAAATTTCTAGGGTTCAGCGTAAGGAGGGGAGGCGGAGATGTTCTACTCGCAGTTCATCTTGGCCAAGAAGGGCCCCCTCGGGACAATATGGATTGCCGCGCACTTGGAGCGGAAGCTGCGAAAGAACCAGGTCGCGGACACGGACATCGGTGTCTCAGTAGGTGGGTGGCCTTGCTTGCTGTTTAGCGATTTGTTTTCAATCCACGGTTTGCACTCTGCTGTTAGTTCCGCACATACTATGACCTGACCTGTAGTGCGTGTTAAGGTTCTGCTCTGCTGATGCTCGTTAGTGCTGTAGCTCCACAGAACAAAAATGGTAACTTTAGCCCACTTATGGTTTTCTGTATCCCTCCCCTCACCTATAGCTTCTGCACTGCTACCTCCAGACAGAAAAATGCTCAAACAACGGAAAGAAGTGGAAAACAACCTGTCTGGAATGTCGTGTTTACATGGCTAGTCTTTCTCAACCCTTTTTGTGTTTAGGGCTAAGTAGCTTGTAGTAATAGCTGCTACCGGAGGCATAAAAAGATAACATTTTTTAGCTGTCAATGAGCTGTTCGTTCTTGCTGTTTAAGTTGTGCTGCTTCATAAACATTGTGGTAGACAATCACTGCTTGGTAGATTTTGCATTATATTTATTTTGGTGCATTTAATGATTTCCGTTCACGGTTTTATGGTCTGGTAGGGTTGTTTTACTGCCTGCTAGGGTTAAATAGCACTTACGGCTCTTTTGCTTAGTTATGTTGGTGACTGCTGCTCTGTAGGATACTCCCTCCGTTCCAAATTGTAAGGGGTTTGGCTTTCCTAGGTACATAGCTATAGCTTTTGCTATGCACATAGAGTCTTAGATAGACGTTCTATCTAGATGCATAATAAAAACTATGTATCTTGAAAAGCCAAAACCCCTTACAGTTTGGACTTTGGAATGGAGGGATTACTAGAAGCCAAAGGGATTTCTGCTTTCATAATACTATATAAGTCTAAAACTTTACTAGGCTTTTGCTTTACAACAGATAATTGACTATATGTCATATCTTCTAATGACTGCTTTCATAATAATTCTTTTTAGTGGCTGGGGCCAGAAAAAAATGGTTCGTTATTTGCACCATATTCTGGTTGAGTTGTTCAGTTAAGCATGTATTAAAGAATAGTGATAGTGACACCATTCCTTTTGCTATGTCATATTATGTCATGTATTTTTTAGACCATGCATAAATTGATATTGCTACCACCTAGCACATCGTTCATGCTTTCTAGGAATCATAAAAACATGTAATACAGAAAGCAAAACTCACTCAAGTTTCTTCTGTAGAAGATTATAAGAGAATTTGAGCCTACATCACCTCACATATCATAAATTAGGGTGAGCATGCGCAATTGCAAGTCCGAAGTTCAATGCCAGAAAATCATTAGTTGCTAGTTAATCCTGATGTGTTATTTTATGATGTGCGTTGAAATTGATACTATTTTATTTTACGAGGTATACACAAATATATCCATCTAGCTGTGTGCTCCTCAGGACAGGCCAGAAAGACTTCATTTTGGCTATTTGCCCTGTTATTTTCTGGTAGACCTGGCCATTTAAGTTGAGCTAGGTGACAATGGCTTCAATGCAGCCAATACAATACATTCCAAATACTATATGCCATATTATGTTGTGTAACCTTTTTGCGCATTGCATAAATTGATATCCTTAGCTATATCATCCATGCTTTATTGGGAAATGTGCAACCCCGTAATACTGAAAGCAAATGACACAAGTTCCTTACCTAGAAAATTGGTGGACACTGTAGCTTACATCACATCATGTGACATAATTAGGGTAATTATACACCAGTGTGAGGTTCAATACCATGAATTACGTCTTGAGGAAAATGATTGCCTGTCAATCTAAACTGCAACCATTTTTCAGGATTGCTTTGTATTCCCTATAAATCTAAAGGCTTTAGCTTTTGTGGTCTTACTCTTGTGATCATGATTGGTTTTCCTATCTTCTTTTCTTATTGCACATGTGAGAATGCTTATGAACTCAGATCACTTTTAATTGCGTCAAATTGGTCTATCAGCCCTATACATATGTTTCACGAGAGAGAACTGTATGCACAACATGAACAAAGATGCGGCTGCTCTTACGATACTGTAGGCTACAATCCAGCCCTCTAAATTGATAATGCCTGGCTAAGCATGAGGGTTTGAGTTACTTGAGTATTTCTTGTTAACAGATTAGCATACGCAGGCAGGGGGCACAGTGCTAGCAGAGAATTGAACATTCGCAGCAATTATAAGAAATGGAAATGAAGATGCTACACATGGAATTAGTGTTTATTGATAATCAACAGTCTAATATGCTGTATGCTGCCATACCGGGAAAGGTTTCTTTACTGCATACTCAATATTTACAACCCTTGGCACTTTACACTTCATTCTTTAAGGAACCAATCGAGAATATTTTACTTTACAAGGCTGACAGCCTCGATGGGAAAATATTCCATCCAGTACAGCTGATACGGCAGTTTGTAGAATCTAATGCTAGTATTGGCTTATGGCCTAACTATTCTTAACTATGCATTTTCTATAATTTTGTTTTTGAAAATTGATGGCTACTATTCCTGCAGATTCGATCATATTCCCTGATGTTCCAATTGCACTTCGGTTATCAAGTCATCTTATGTTAGGTGTGGTTAGAATCTATTCTCGGAAGGTCAACTACCTATTCCATGACTGTAGTGAAGCTTTGCTGAAGATAAAGCAAGCTTTCAGGTCCACTGCTGTTGATCTACCTCCTGAGGAGTCAACTGCACCTTATCATTCTATAACACTGCCCGAGACATTTCATCTTGATGATTTTGAACTGCCAGAAGCTGCGTTTCAAGGGTAAAGCCATTACTTCTGTTTTGATATGTTCACTACTTAAGAATGCTTTCGTCAGTTTTCTGAACACTTCCCACTATGATCCAGTGACACTGATCATCATGTGAGCACAAAAGAACAGATCACTTTGCAAGACAACCCGGAGAAAACAGGGTATTCAACATCCCAGTTTGGCCTAGATGGTTTGTCCTGGCTCTGTCCACGTCTTGTCTTCATTTCTCATATAGCATTTTAATCATGTAAAGCATTGAATCTGCAGAAAGATTTGGTGATGGAAGTTCTTCGCATATTGGCTTGGACTTAGAGGAGGTACATGTTTTCTTCTCTTCATTTTTTTTTGTTCTTGAGAGTTTTTGTCCGTTTATTTAAGTTGAGGTTTGGGTGGTTTTTGTTCGTTGCAAATTAGAATAAATAAATAAATAAATAAGGCCCAATCTGTCCTGATAGTGTTATTAATCTCTTATATTTGGATAAAAGAGCAGCCTGACTCTATATACCGGCTTTAATACTTTCTCTTCAACAGCTGATTATAATTATTTGTTGTCAGGAATTACTGCTGAACAAGGATCACTCAATTCATCTTGAGTCTGATGATGGGTAAAATTGCCTCCATTTGAATGCTATCTTTATTATAATCTCATGCGATTTATGTTGTTTTACTGTCTGTCTGTAACGGTCCGTGTGCTTTTTCACATCCAAAGCTTTGATGTTTGTGGTTCTCCATGATCGACTATAAGTTTATTTTGCTGCAACACTAGGATTGTAAAGTTTAATGATATTGCAAAGTGTAATGATATTGTCAAAGACCTGTTATCTCTGCGTATAGCTACTCGTATACCATTTGTTCTCATGACATTTCAAATTTGGTGGCATTGCATTGTTGCCCTTCTAATCATATCTCGCTGAGTTATACTGCTTATATCTTTTTCTTCGTTTGCCTCTCCCCAGCATTATCATTCAATGTCGTCCATCAGTTCCTTCTACCGATATGGACATTGATGATAACCAAAGCAAAGACGAAACAGCTGAAAGATACAGCAACATGGATGATGGACCTTCTAGTCAAGGAAAGCTAAGTCCACTGAATGCAGTTGACCTAGGAGGAAACAGTGGTCCTAACTGGACTGGCTACAATGTTCAGACACCGGATTTGAATGATATGTTATTGCATAATGAAGGTATTGCAGGACCATCAGCTTCATACTATCAACCTAGCCCCTTCCCTTGTGATGAACCTGCATCGCCAGAGTTTTTTAGTGCTCAGGCTCCAGCTACTCCTGGTTTAATGGGAGAGACAGTTCCTTCCAGAGTCCATGAAAGTCCTGTTCTGAGTCCACAGAGAAAAGCTTCACCATCAAGCAATGATGAAACTGCAAAGGCTAGCACTCCCACTGCTCCAGCCTCAGATTTTCTTCATTCAGCCACAGCAATTACCAGCGATGGTGTGGGTGCTGAGGCCACTGAACTTGGATTGGAGAAGCCAGTGCAAGCTGAGTCTTCTGCTGTTGTGCAGGATGATGATGCATTGATGCAGCAACGCACAAGTGAGGATTTACCATCCCAGGGTCAAACATCAAACTTGGAAGCTGCTGGTGATAAGTTGACTGATCTTGGCGACATAGCTGCATCGGGTGAAACTGTAACTGTTAATGCAACCATTGAGGGTGTACCTTCGGCTGTAAATGGTTCTGAGCTCTGTCTTGGTTCTACTGAGCCATCTGTGATGGATAACCCAGCAAATGGGCCGTTGGTTGATGCGCAAGGTAATCAGTTGACATCCTTTTGTTGGTTTTTATTTTCCTCGTGCCATGGTCATTAACAGAGTTGGAGATCATGTAATTGTTCTACCATTTTTGTGCGGGGGATAGTGTGCATATAACTAATGCAATTGTACCAAGTGCAGATTTTCAACATGAAGTCCAGGCAGTGCAGCAAGAAGTGGGATCTAATGATAGACCAAATGAACTAACTTCAGAATTTGCTGAGCCTGAGAAAATGCTTTCAGCTCCAGATGCTGAATTCAATCATGCAAATGACTTGGGGCAGATAACTGCAGAAAAAGGAACAACTGAATCTGATGGAAGTAACAAAATAGGAAGTCTTTCTAGCAGAAAAAGACACCTGGAAGATAGCTTACCAGCTCTAGAGAGTGAGACTACTGAAAGGTTGCCTAGTCGACCACGTGGTAAAAGAACCACTGATTTTGTTCCTGATGATGATGATTTACTGGCTTCTATTTTAGGTACCAATGACTTATCTACTGCATTTCTGTTGCCTAGATTTTCTTCGTTTACCTAATCACTTGAACTTGCATTAGTCGGTAGAAGGACCCCTGGATTGACGCTTGGTTCAACACCACTACCCCCAAGGGCATCATCTCTGAAACGCCCGAGGTTGGGATCGAAGGCGGGTACACTCAAGAGAAAAGTGCAGATAGATGACGCCATGGTCCTACATGCTGAGTATGTATATGCTTTACAGCCGTCAAATGAGCTTGTTGTTATGAACATAGTGACCACTTATTTTCGTTACTGCCTCTTTATCCTGACCAGATATGAAATCCCTATTTCCTTAGTCCCTGGACTTGGTTCTTGTCATATGTGGTCATAATGGCAACCTAAAATCTTTATTTTTTTTGTCCCTGAACATATGTGGCTTTTGCTTGTGCAGAACTGCTGTCCATCTTTAATTTTTTTGAATTGTTACATATTTAATCTTGTGTTCTTTTTGTACTGTCACAACAATATTACTTGTATAAGCTGTTGTCTTACTCTTGCTAGGGAAGAGTATGTTCAGTTTGCTTGAAATTTTTGTCTGGGATATTTCCTGGTCTGACATTCTACTGTTTGATTATGTTTTTTGAATGCGTCTCCACAAACCCAGTTATAGATATTTTTCCAAATTAAATAGTAACGTGAGCTGACTTGCTGACAATCGCTTTCCTTTGCCAGTACTATACGGCAACAGTTGATCAATACTGAGGATATACGGCGCATTCGTAAAAAGGCTCCATGTACTCGTTCTGAAATATGGATGATTGAGAAAGGTTCACTGGAAGATGATATATTCCACGAGCCCACCTTTTCCTGTAAGTTTTATGCGATATCTGTGATTTTCTGTTTCCTTTTTCTGCATGGCGTGATAAAATGAAGTAGGAAAAAAAATGGAAGCATCTTAGAGATGAACTAGTTTTGAAGTCTGATAAAGTTCAGTATCAGTTCCAATCTCTAAAACTATACCTTTGGTTGTTTTTTGTATATCTACTAGGCCTATCTGAAGAGCTAAACAACTTACACAGTCGGACATATGAGACTATTGTGCACCCCACTGTTCAGAACATGGAACTACAAGGTCAACCAGAAATGCCTGAAATGATTGCAGAAGATAGCAACAGTTGTTGGGACCTCTGGCGCTGCTACTTCTGATGACCCACTTCACCTACCAGATAAAATCCATTTCGATGTTGTGCCACCAAATGCAAATGATGCAGATGGCGCCACGGCTACTTTTGGTCCGCAAATATCTCCTGAAAACCAGGTTAACGGCGTATCTATTGATTTTGTTGCCGACACTGTGATTCAAGGGGTAACCGAACCTTTAATTGATAATGTGAAAGACGTGGCAGTTGCTGACAGAGACCATGCTCAAGCTGACACACTGGATAATGACCATCTTCAAGACGGTCCATCTGATTTGCAAAGGAGTACTGATGTAAAAGGTTCAAATCCAGATGTTGTTCCTAGATAGCTCTGGCCAAGGGTATGCTCAAGCAGGGGATGAAATGACACAGGAGTTCAATCATTTTATTCATGGTGATGCTAATGTTTTTGAGAACAATGAGGTGCCTACTTCTGAGATCACTGGGGTGGAATATAATCAAGATGCCTCTGGTTTTCTTCAACCAACGGAGGATGAAAATGCTGTGTCTGCTATGGGAGATAATTCTGGCTTCCAAGAAAACAACATGGATTCTCTTATGGATCTTGATATGGTGAACGACTATGGACTAAAGGAGTGCAATGTGAGTCCATTTAGGTGTTTTTTTTTCATATGTTCAAAATTTTCTAAATGCCTTCAAAATCTGTTAGTTGCTTTCTGCAACATGATTTTCCTGCCTTCTGGTTCCAATATCTTGCTGTAGTACCTGCACATTTTTGTTTAGTTATTTTTTAAGGATATTTTTTTTGTTTGGTTACATCTAGACCACATAATGACTGGTTTCCTATTTGGCTTACAGGATTTTGGAAGTGCAATTCATGGTGTTGATACAGGTAATTTTTTCTGTTCTGATTAAAGCATAGTGCAGTGTGTATGCCTCGCATACATTTAGATTCCATATGTGCAGCACCTACCACCTTTTCTTTCCTTTTCTTTTTCTTTTTCTTTGGAAAAAGTTCAAATTACTCCCCTTAAGTATGACCAAAGTCAAGATAACCCGCTAAACAATTCTTTGGTTAAAGTATAGTGTAGTGTGTATGCCTTAAATATATTTAGATTCACTATGACCAAATTCAAGACACGTTTTATTAGGGGGTCCAATCCACCCCCTAATAAAATTTGTCTTTTTTGTTCTCCATGTAAAAGAGGAGTTTTAAGTTAAACTTTTGTAGGGTGATATTATACATCATGCTTTATGCTAAAAAATGCATTATTGTTTTTCCATCAGTAATTTTCATACAATCTGTATTGTTAGGTTTAATTTATTATTGGATAGCATAGGCTATAAAAATGACACTGAAAATTGTGTAATGTATTTTTCTAAAAATAAGTCATGATGCCCGCAATCACCATACAAAAATTTAACTTAAAACTCGTGTTGGCAAAACAAAAAAGACATATTTTGAGGGGTAGATTGGACCAATTGACATGGTTGTGACGGTAAATTGAACCAAAAATTACTTACATATGTGGACCTTAGCCATATTTGGCAGGGAGTAATTTGGATTTTTCTCTTTTCTTTGGGTGGAGTGTCTAACTCGACTCTAGGGATCCAATCTTTAGCTTTTGTAGTACAGGAAATAATTTCCCAGTCATGCTTGTGCTAGTCTTTATCGGGCTTGTGCTGTGACAGACTTAGTAAAGCTATTTCTCATTGTTTGACCTTGTGTTGCTGCAGATTTTCTGAACTATGATGATGATGGGGACTTTGATGATGCAAATAATGACGAGCCAAATCCTGATGAATTCCAGTCTCTTGACAACAGCGGCTGGTCTTCTCGCACCAGGTACAGTTGAGCTAATATTATTTCCTTTGGACCTCAATGTTCAGTGCGTTGTCCAACATTTTGATGGTTTGTGTGTGGCTGTGCAGGGGTGTTGCGAGATATCTCAAGACTCTATTTGATGAAGAATCTGGTCTTGGGAGAAAGAGTGTCGCCATTGACCATCTTGTACGTGGAAAGACTCGGAAGGAAGCATCAAGAATGTTCTTTGAGACCTTGGTATGCTGATTATAATCCCTTCTATTTCACAGCTACCTTCTGAGCTTCCCCTGTGTCCATCAGTACTGATTTGCTCTCATGTTCCTTTGACAGGTCCTGACGACGAAGGACTACATCAGCGTGGATCAACCAAACCCCTTTGATTTTGTGAGCATAAAGCCGGTACCAAAGCTCCTGAAGTCAGAATTTTAGATCGACAAAGTCAGCTTAGCCTGGCACCATACATACATCTTACCATATCCATCACACCACCAACAACATTGCAGATGCCCCCACCCATCCTTGTGATCACTCTGAATCCATTTTTGTTTGTTGCTAAGTTTATCTTCCCCTCTGTAGCATTCTCCCGCGCTGATCCGTTGTTGCTAGGGTTTCAGTAGGATCGTTGCCGTGTTGTACTGTTGGCTATTCATTGTATATATGGCTTTAGCGGCTCCTGTAAAGCCTTCCCTGTAATCTGATAGCGTCGGCTCTCTCCTAAGTTATTGCATATTGTTTTCGCTTGGTTAAGCATGTAGGAATTGTATACCTTACAATCTTACCTGAGATGATGATGATGTACCTGTTGATTATGTCAGGATTGATTATTCTTAAAGTAGCCGTTCTTGTAAACTGTCATTTTTCTGCTGTATCTATAACCCAGTTAATTTCCTGCTGGATCTGGAGTACATTTAAAGGGCTCCAATTTCGCTCTGTTCAGTACAACCACTATAATCGACAGGAAAGCGATGTGCATTTTTTGATAAAGAAGGGCTTGTAAAGCGACTTTTGATCCGTATCTGTCGAAATAAAAGTGGCAGGTAGCAGTGTGTGTTTTCATAACAGCCAGACAGACCAAAAAGAAATGCATCAACAAGAAAGATATAAAGAAATACAATAGGACGACGAGTAAACAAGATCATGTCACGTTGGACGGCGATGGCTCGGCAAGCGAAAAGGAGGCGAGGAAAGCGACCGCAACACAAAGCGCGGAGCGCAGCGGAAGTCGGTGCTGGAATTATTCTGCGATCACGGTGCTCTCTCGTCTATCGCGACTGCCATTCTCGACAGCATTTCGTGAGGAGCTCTGAAGAAAGTCGCGTCTTTTCGGACCCTGCACTGTGGCTGCTCGTGCATTTGTTATCCTACTCCAATCCTCCATGATCTGACGGCTGCATCGTACATAGAAACCACTCCGCTGTACAGTGTCCAGTACAGCTGAGTGATAAGCCATAGCAGGAATAGGCAAATCTTGCTCTGAGCCTAACCTAACAGGCCTCTGCACACCCAGTGTCGGTGGCGTCTGTTCTCACTCCGTGCTGTACTTCTAGTTTTTCTCGGTCTTTCGTTCACCATACTTGTACCTAGTATCTCTTCTAAGCAGGTTGGCTCTGAGACCTCACCTTGACACGTGGTCACTTGTGGAGCCAACCAGAGGCATTTTGCACAGGAACAGCAGTATGCTATATGATGAAACAAGCAACCAGTGGCATCTTCCTTCGAGTGGGGGCGAAAAAAAAAAAACCATGTGCCTCGTATCCGTAACGATTCTGGACGCCCCCTTGAATTGCAAGTATATGTACCACTGCACTTGAAGGACATACTAGTAGACAATCAGATGCGGAAAAGTCTGAAGTGTGAGGTTGGTGTATGTACCCTCTGTTATTCTTTTTCAAATCGGCGCATAATGCTCACATGCCATGTGCTGCTGTACTGCCTTGTTGCCGGGCCGACGCTGCTGTCTGCTGCTGATGCATGCTATGCCTGCACTGTCCTCATCAATTCCTCAATCATGTGTGGGCATGGCTTCGCTCAATGATTAGAGAAGAAGCCTACATTAAAAATCCACAGTATGGGGGTGCAGAAGGGTGAATGGGCTACCGGGGCCTCCCCAACTCTCAAGTAGTGTAGCACGCGAGATCATCTTCAATTCGTCAGGCTAGTAGTAGGCTTTCCCATGCATGTCCAAGATCAACAACGACTGGATTGGATTATTGGTCATATCATATGGGATTAGGAATTTCAAGTTTTCCATTTCGACGGAACTGCTAGCTAGATTAGTTTGGTGACAGAGATCAGTCAGGCCATGCATGGAATGTCGCCAAAAGAGGCTGCTCTGCTCTGCTGGTCCTGGTCCTTGCGCTTTTGAAAAGCGAGCTGATCTATGGTCGCTCCTTTTCAACATTCCCAACCCAAAGGATAGATGATGTGCAATTTGGCATGCTATTTACCTTTTGTCATGGCCTTCAGTCAGTGACGGGCTATCAGCAAGACATTTTCTGCGTGCCGTGAACCCTGAAAACGACCGAGAAACAAGAGTTAGGCGCACGCATGCATCATGCATGCACGCACGCACGAACACTAGTACTAGCTTGTAATATACAATTAGCAGCGGTTAATGACCTAATGGAAACAAACGGATCGGACAGAAACGCTTATGCTGCAACTGCTATAGGTTTCTTTTCGCTTTTTTTGCTTACGAAGCAAGGGGGTTAGGGAGGGGAAGGAAGGAAAGGAAGAGCTAGCTGCGGAGCCTGGAGGTGGAGGTGGGGATGGTTTCGGTTTGGCAGTCGACATCTCAGTACATCACGCTCCAAATCTCCAGTGCGTCCACCACTAGACCAAAAGGGAGAGAATCCTTTGTTGTGGCAAGGTGAAGAGGGGCCAGAGGCAGAGCAGAGGAAAAGGCCGGCTGGGCCAGAAAGTGCCGAAATAGATTCTGTTGTCAGCAACATCCACAGCAGTGTTCCCTAAAAGAAAAAAAACAGTGTTCCAAGCCAGCAGCATTTGCGTCCTCATTGATTGCGGCGCTGAATAATGCTGCTGCTGCGTGCAAGATCGGCCGGTGCACGCAGCTAGGCTGATGCTTTGCCCGTGGGAATTTCGTCGGTTCTCCGACGAGATAACAAAAGCTGAAGAGATCGATGCACCACGCGACATGGAGTCAAAGACGAGAGTCCTTTTGCTCCCGTTGCCCTAGGCCCGCGAATTGAATCCGCCATCGAAACGAGAGAGGTTCGAAGCTTCGGCTCGTGCTCCCCCCTCCCCTGGTCTCGGTTACACGCCTCTTCACTCCATGCTCGAGAACGAGACGGAGTCGCGCGGTTTTCAGTGGGCAGAGAGAGCGACGGCGACGGACGCACTGCTGCCACCGCCTCAGCTCCCACTCCGGGCTTGTCGGCTAGGCGGCCGCGCCAACTCCTTCCTAATCCTACCTTGGTGTTCCGTGGGCGGGGGAGTACGCGGAGCCGGAGGGAGATTACGAGGGAGATGCCTGCGGGATGGCGTTTTTTCCCCCGTCCTGCACGGTGATAGCCGCGGAGCCGGCAGCAACCGAGCAGCGAGAGTAGGAGCGCTTGGGCGGCTCTGATTCTTTTCAAGGTGCTTGCCGGTGGTTGAGCCCTGCCGCCGCACGGCTACTCTACCTACTGTGTCCGTCCGTCGAGATGGACCAATGGCTATGCGCGCGCGCGAGCTGCTTCCCGACCAAACACGAGTACGGGTCGACGGCCACGGAGGTCGGCCCTCAAGTTGGTCACTCACGGCTGCCATTGGTACGCATACGTCATGCAAGTGTCGGATCAACGTCGTTGGAAATGAAATCCATTAATTATTCAAGGCGAGCAAGCGATGTGTGTTGCAGCGGTGAACAAAGCCAGCACATGCATGCCCGTAAGAGTTTCTCCTCCGTGACGGCAAAGCAGGCCGGCAGCAGTAAACTAGTGTATTAGTAGTACAAGCACTGTACCGGGAGCACACGGCCGGCGCGCGGCATCCGTCCACCTTCGCGCGCGTAACCTGCGGTTTACGAGAGTCCTCCTCCGATCCCTCGACGCACAGTGTTCCGGATTAGTTTACCAATCTCGTGGTGGGAGGAGCGAGTGATTTGTTAATCGCCCCGGCTCCTCCCAATGTCCCAAGAGCCGTTGTCTGGGCCCACATGCCAGTGAGAGCACGAGAGTACGTGCTGCACACAATGTGTCAATTTGTACTGGCTTCCGAGATGGGTTCAGTGCCGGTAAGTACCATTTAGCGCCGCACGTCATCATCGCCCTTAATTGCATGGATCCTGCTGGGTGAGTCCTACTGTAATAAACACGCACATCCAACTCATTTCGAAATTAAGTTCATCAAGAGATGGAGAGTGCTACTAGCACGGAACTACAGTAGCTAGCTAGCAAAGTGTGCTGCGTACTGATGATCGACGACTGTCGCTGTCTGTTGAGTGCGTAGCACCAGTACATGCACGTACGACCAATGCGCGTCACTGCCACGACAATCACCAAATACAATACTACTGGCTAGCTAGTCATCCCCCAGCTTGTAGTAGCTAGTGTTGTTACCAGCTAGCTATCTAACACGGTAGTTGAAGTGTCCAAACACAGACGCGCGCAGGTGCAGTACGTGTTCTCGATCGTACGTGTGTATATGGCAGAAATTAATTGAAGAGGTACGTACGGGTGATCTCTATCGCCCTCGCCAGCTGATGAGCTAACTACGTTGTCGTAGACGTAGAGGACCTTAATTGTACAAAAGATCTATTGGCACGCGCAGAGGATCTTGTAATTAATTAAGTTGATCTCCGTTCTTATTAGCTCCTTTTTTCCCCATGGGTACAGTACAAAAAGGCTGCTATTCAAAAGATGGCCCACAAAGCGCTGAAACAGATTCTGCTGTCAGCGAAACAGCAGTGGTAGCCGGTAGCGGGCGTATCTCGTCGTCAGTTCCAGCATCCTGTGCAGCGCCAACAACGGGGACGTGGCGTGTCGGTGCACACGTGGGATCGGTTGGGCGGCGAAAGGCTTCTCGATCGCTGTATCATCCTGTGCAACGCACTACTACTCCGTTTTTTCTTTACTGGTACTCCGTAGTCTAGTACAAATTCAGACGAGAGGCAAAGCACGCAACCCTCCCCGCTGTAGAACCCGCGAAATCTGCGCGAGAACGTCGATTTCGAAGCTACCACTCCCACTCGGACCACTCCTCACTCCTCCCCGTTCAGTCCCGCACTCCCACACCGCACCAGCGACAGAAGAGAAGAAGCTGTTGACGCGCACGAGGCCGAGCTCGGGCCTCACGGAAAGCCAAGCCCTCGGCCCTCTCGGGTCTTGAAGCCTCTGGGCTCCTTGCACCGTCTCCTCCATCCAGTCGCCGGAGGAGCCCAGAAACCGCTGCTCCGGGTTGGTCGGCGGCAGGCGCAGGAGCTGACCCACCCCCGTCCCCTACGGACACGGACCACACCACCGTCCTCTCGGCACCCTTGGCACGCCGCACGCATGGGCCGAACGTGAAACCGGAGAGGAATTATTACGTAATGTAGTACGCGGAGACGCCTTGGGACGGCGGCTGTTACGTTCTCACTCTCACGTGGTGGCCGGCGTGCTGCTCTGTCTGCTCTCGGCTCTGTGGCGCCTCTGGTCCTTGCATGCACACGCACGGCGCTGTCCGCGTGCCAACTGCCGAGTACCCTACCAGTACGACGGGGCTTTGACCTCGGCACTGCCTGCTGCTCGGCTGCTCCTTTTCGCTGCTGCTGCTGCTGCTGGATGGATGGATGATGGTTGGGCGGCAAACGAGAGTTGCGCTTGCCTGCTGCGATGGACGTTCGTTCGTGGAGGGTCAAGTGAACACGTCGCAAAATAAATGTGAAGCGCATGAGATGGAATCGGAGGCCAACAAAACCCAGCTTGGAGAAAGTGACGCACAAAAGGGGGGGCCGCACGATTTCCTCCGGGAACAGACAATCAGAACACCAGGCTTGCTCAAGTGTGCGGACCGCAGGCAGAGTTGGGCACACGGCATCCGTCCACGTTTACTTGACGCGGTTTACGAGTCCTCGTCTTCGTTCGTCTGACACAGCCCCACAGGGGATCACAGTAGTTTACCGATCTCAAGGTGGAGGGAGCGATTAGATTAGTTTACCAATATAATCTGCCGACCCACTCACTAAAATGGATCTGCTTCGTGACGTCAAGGTCATCAGGCCCAGACAAAAAACAAAAGCTCCGTCAGTGATCCGCTAGCTAGCTTGCCGGTGATGTGAGGCCGTGTCGTTAACTCAGTCGTAGTCAGTTTCCCCATGCGTGCAGGCAACGCGTCGTCAGAACACGCGGATGCGCACTGTTCACGGCTGGATCGGCCGCGTTTAGATTGTTTCGCGAAAAAATTTACAGCATGTCGGGCACACATTTGAAGTATTAAATATAGACTAATTACAAAACTAATTACAGAGTATGTCAGTTCATCGCAAGACGAACCTAATGAGTCTAATTAATCCGTCATTAGCACATGTTTACTGTAGCAATTTATTGTCTAATCACGATCTAACTAGGCTCATTAGATTCGTCTCGCGAAGTACACTCCATCCATATAATGAGTTATTTTTTTCGACTACATTTAATATGTCATGCATGTGAGGGAACATACTCGAAAAATTTTCGCGAAACATCTAAACAGAGCCAAGAAGGCGACTGTGTGAGCCGACATGGCCGGCAGGCAGGGTATGTTCTCGCAGGGGGGAGATGGAACGTTCGTTGGACGTCCTGGGGATAGGATGCTGCCTCTCTGACCTCTGTAGCTTGAGCTCAAATACCCATGTCCGATCGATACCTCTACTGTACGTGCCAGTTACAACGGGCGAAACCGTAGCGGGAGGTTTACCGCGCCGTTTTCTGGGCCCACGTGTCGCCGAGAGGGAGAGCACATGGCAAAGCAAAGGTCCAACGGTCGTTACCCCCACAAAGTGTTTTAGATAAGCAGCAAAGATGCCAAGGACTTAATTAGAAGGCCAGGTTCACGCTTGATTCCCATTCCCTGTTTAGTTCTAGGCGGCTATCTACCTCGTCTCGAAAGCTATGTAAAATGCATGCCACTGTACGTTGGCACAACAAAAAAGGGGGAAATTACGTGTCACTGTCATGATAATCACCGTAGCCTAGAGCCGGTAGTTCAAGCGTCCAGACATTCCCACGCACGCGCCGGATCAAATGCCAGAGCCTTGCCTGCGTGGTGCATCGATATCGTCTCGGTCAGCTGATGGCTCGACGCGACCGCGAGCGGACGGTGACCGGCCCGGCATCAGGGAATCAAGCCGTGTACAATAATGCAGGGTTTTCCTAAAATCAGGGGGGACGACGTGACAGAGCAATACTACTATACTGTAGGGGTGGTTCAGCTCTGTTTCCGCTCCTTCTTGACAATGGGATTGGATGCGTACACCTATAGTTATAAATACACTAACCGCAAAAAAATAGTTATAAATACACAAATTAGTCGGCGATCGATCGATAGGTACACGTCTTGATGTGTCACGTACTCGAGGAGGGACTGACCGTGCACGACGCTACCGTACGTTAATAATGCCACGATTTTCCTTTTTTTCTTCTTTTTGTGGAGCCAGGAAAGAAACCAACAAGAAGAAGGTAATTAGATAGTATCTCTCCAAAGTCCAATCCAATGGGTGATGATGGTTTTGTATAAGCTGGCACTGACGCCCCGATTCGATTGGACACTAGTAGCTCGGTTTTGTCCGAAACCAGAGCAAGCTGCCTACAGGTACACAGGACCGGAGATCCTTGATTCCGGGCTAGACGCCAGGCCAGAGGTATCGATACAGCCATACATGAAACATACAGGTCCGACACCGGCAAGGACCACGGCAGATGCCACACAAATACTGAAATGCGAAAGGCACACAAATACTGAAATACGGTCCTACTACTCCCCCCTAGGCCGTAGCCATACTTGGGCCGTGTTTAGTTTCTTCCTTTCCTTGTGGCAGGCTGGCAGCCTTGGAAAAGTTACCGCGCCGCCCAGCAGGAGCGGAGGCGGAGCGCAGGGGGAAAAGCCGGGAGGAGAGGAGGAGCCGAGGACACGGCCAGCAGGCGGCGGGCGGGCGCACCGGCCGACCTCCACGGCCACGAGCACCCGCGCGCGCCGTGGCAAAAGCTTGCGGCCGCCGAGCCGAGCCCCACCCCACGTTGGCCTGGCCACCTGGGCGCTGCACGCCGGCCGTCGGGATCGTGGAGCACGCAGCGCAGAGGCGCCGCGCCGACCGCGTCGTCGTCCAGCCGCCCACCGTATCCCAAAACCCATGCGCGCGCGCGCGCGTGCCGCCAGTGTGCCCCGCCGACCCCGAAGGGCCCCCGCGGCCCGAACCGTATGGTAAGAGACGATGATGACCAAGGCAAAGACGCAAGAGTACTCGCGCACACGTGCGGCGCTGCCTGCCTCTTGTCAAGTAAAGCGTGCGTGTCCAGTGGAGGGAGGCAAAGAGCGAGTGACACCGTGAAATGAAAAAACCCACGAGAGCCTAGCATAGCAATGGCAAAGCATGCATGCCTGCACGCGATTTTTCGTGATGATAGGTGGTACCGGGACTTGCTTGTTAGCTTGCGTACGCGTGGACTCGCGCACGGGCTCACTCACGGCAGTCAAGCTTGTCGGCTGCGTTCGCTCATGCAGTCATGCGCCGCCCCCGCCCGGCACGCTGATTCGGTGCAGCACCCTTCGTTATGAATCCGTACGTGTTCACAGCGCAGTTCCAATTGCCATTCCTACAAGACTTGACACGCTTTTGGCAATTCTTTCTTTGTACGATGGTGGTTTGGCTAGCTTGGGACTGCATGCCAGCGTTAAGGGGGCGATCGAGGCTTATAAGATTTTAGGAACGAACAAAAACCAACAAACAAACAAACAGCAGCTAGCTACTGTATGTTGAACAAACAGCAACTGCCGACTGCGCCCGGAGGTGTCAGAGTTTTGTGACTCGAATGTTTGGAGCGAGTGACGTCCATTCGACCCGACACTAGGCTTAGGTCACCCACTACTTAATCGTTAATAAACTCAAAACCAAAGCAAGGTCCTGCTAACTAACTCCAGAGAAACCAACACCTGTTATCTGCCAACGATAAAGAATTGAACCATACATTTTTCTATTTTTCACATGTTTTCGAAAATATATGTTCAATTTTTGGGACTTTGGATGCATATACTCCTATCCGACATCCACATTGGTCATATAAATTGCTAGCTATTTTCACATCTTCATTTCTACCCGCCAACCAACCCGTATGCATCACCACCTTTGGTTCTTCCTAGCCTCGTCCTACGTAATGCCAAAGAGAGACCTGCCGTTGCCGTCTCGCTACCATCCTCATCCCATTCGGTGCATCCTCGGCTCCTCTTTGTCGCTGTCTAGGGCGTTCCTATTGTTGCTCCATCATCCATACTCCATACGGACTCTCCACACTTGACCCTTCATACTTAGTCCTTACTGTTGTGAAGTTGAGAATGTTGTTGTAGGTCATTCTCTCTGTGCACACGACAAACCAAAAGGAGGATGCTTTCAGCACATGATTTTAGAATACTTTTCGAATTCCATAAAGCAAAACTAACTGATTCAGTAGCTTGGTGTATAAGAATTCTAAAAAAAAGAGAGAGCAAAGATCTATACGATGACGTGCTTCTAGCCTTGTACACATAAAGTGCGAATGCATGTATACATCCACCTAGTGCCCCAATATAAAACCCGTGCTCGTTCTTCCACACTTCCCCTTTGCTCTCCTGCACTCTTCTGCAACAAACTTCCATTAGTTTATTGAGAACAGGCGAAAATGGCCAAAGAATGAGAACAAACCAAGCAAGCTTCAACCACCCACCACCCCTCTCCCTCTCTCACACACAGGTCACAAAACTAAACCAGCACTAGTGGCCAACCCCCCACGCTTTATATATGCACTATACCAAAAGAAAAAAAATAAATCTGCTAATCGAAAGCGAAATAAGGGGAGCACAGCAAGAAGAGGAGAGGGAGAGTGAGGGGGAGGAGGACATCCAAAATACTCTCCCACCTCCATGTAAGAGCTGTATCCACTACAACACCTCACCTCCCCTTCCTCTCTCTCTCCCCTCCCTCTCCCTCTCTCTCATCCAAGATCTGTCGATCACACAGGCCACACCATACACACGCAGCTTTTGCTGCTCTTGCTTCATCTTCTACCTGCTTCTTCTTCAATTCACAATGCCATCTCCCCGGCAATTCTTGCAGCTACTGCTACCCATCTTGCTCGCCACATGCTGCGTCGATGGCGCCAACGGGCCCGACGCTCCCGCCACCGCCAGGAGGCAGCTCCACCAGCCCTTCTTCCCGGATCAGCCAGCGCAGCCTGCCGCGCCGCCGCCCTTCTTTCCTGCGCTGCCGGTGCCGCCGCCGCCGCAGATGCCGGCGGGGCAGGACCAGCCGACGTACCCTGCCCTGGTGATCCCCAACACCACCGGCTCCAGCAGCGGAGGCGGCGGCGCGGCGCCTCCGGCCGCCGGCGCCTCGCACGGGTCCAAGAAGGCGTCCAAGCTCGTCCCGGCCATCCTCCTGCCGCTGCTCACGGTCGCCGTGCTCGGGCTCTCCATCGCCTTCTTCTTCTCCCACCGCCGGAGCAATGCGGCCCGCGGCGGCGGCGGGTGCGTCGGTGGCGGCGAACCCAAGTTCCTCCACCCGGAAAGGACGAGCCTTTTCCAGCGCGACGAGTTCGGCGGCAGCGGCGGCGGCGGCCTCGGCGCCGCCGCGCCGGCGGCGTCCGCCACGTCGGCGGAGTTCCTGTACGTGGGGACTCTGGCGAGCAGGGCCGACGAGAGGAGCAGCGACACGACGTCGTCCGGCGACGAGGAGTCCCGGAGCTCCGGCGGCGGATCGCCGGAGCTCCGCCCGCTGCCGCCTCTGGCGCGGCAATGCGCGCCGCCGCTGCCGCCGCGTAGCCCCGGCGCCGCCAGCGGGGCATCCCCATCCTCTGGAGACGAGGAATTCTACTCGCCGCGAGGCTCATCGACGAAGACCTCGAGCTCTCGCCGGACTCTGGCGACGGCAGTGCAGGCGGCGCTCGAGGCGCGCGACCGCTCCAGGACTTCGTCCCCCGGGTCGGCACTGAGCACGCCATCGTACCCGTCGTCGCCGGGCGCGACGCTGTCGCCGGCGCCGGCCTCGCCGCCGGCCTTCTCCAGCCCGGGTGAGTCCGGTCGCCGCTCCGTCAAGTCGAGATCGGACAGCGCGCGCGTCGTCGTCCTCCCGCCGGTTCCCCCGACCCCGCCGCCGCCACCCCCCTTCGCGCCGACACTGCCGCCGCCGCCGCCTCCTCGCCGGAAACCGCCGTCCCCGTCGCCGCCGTGCTCTCCTCTAAACGACAAATCGGCGGCTCTCAGATCCAGCACCGACGCCATCTCAAGAAATCCATTCGCCCAGCCAGCACCCCCACCGACAAATACGCACCCGCCTGCTCCGCCCGCGGGCCCACCGCCGCCGCCTCCTCCTCCTCCGCCGCCGCCGGTGGGGTACTGGGAGAGCCGGGTACGGAAGCCGGACACGTCCAAGGAAACACGCTCGCCGGCGCTGTCGCCGCCGCCCCAAGCTGTCAATTTCAGGAGCGTCCCTGCAGCCACCGACACGTTCCCGAGCCGGCTGCCGGAGAGCTCGGAGCAGGGCGACAAGTCCGCCGAGGACACGACGCCGCGGCCGAAGCTGAAGCCGCTGCACTGGGACAAGGTCCGGGCGAGCTCCGACCGCGTCATGGTGTGGGATCAGCTCAAATCAAGCTCATTCCAGTGAGAGCTCTGCACCAAGAACTTTTGTTTTTACTATTTTTTTTTTCAGATGCATCAGTTGTTCTTGTTCGGTGTCCTGACCAGTGAGTGTCACTGAATTCTTGCAGGGTGAATGAGGAGATGATCGAGACGCTGTTCATCTGCAACCCGGCGAACGCGGCGGCGAAGGAGGCGACGAGGAGGCCGGCGCTGCCGACGCCCAAGGCCGAGAACAAGGTGCTGGATCCCAAGAAGGCGCAGAACATTGCCATCTTGCTGCGCGCGCTGAATGTGACCAAGGAGGAGGTCTGCGACGCGCTCTGCGAAGGTGAGCGAGATCCTCGCTGACACCACTTCTTACTCAGCCGCCATTTTTGTACGCTGCATCGGATCGGGAGCTGGTGCTCACGGGCTTTTCGATCGCGTAGGATTCATTTCGCTCGTGAGCCGTGTGAGACGTGTTTGACCACATTTAGCTTGTGGCCGACTGCAGCCATGCTTTGTCCGTATAGTCTGGTTGGGCTTTTAATAAGGTTGTCTGGAAGAAGTGAATGCCCGCATAGAGCAGTTGCGAATCGTTGCTGAAATGGCTGGCCAATTTATATGCTGAAAATCACCGATACTTCAGGTCTGTCGAATAGGTACAGGGAGTTATATCTCCGGTGAGCGTGTGAAGAATGTTCAGAGAGAGATTGCTTTTGTTCTCATCCCTCCTTGTGCTGTATTCATAGTTGCTCAAATAGGAACTTGCATTTTTCAGTCATTTATCATGTCCTTTAGGCCATAATCTTCTAGTAATGTGCTAACTAATTGTTATCAGGAAAAAAAAATGTACTAACCAATTTACCATGCCTTTCCTTCAGGTAACACGGAGAACTTTGGAGCAGAATTACTGGAGACCTTGCTAAAGATGGCTCCTACCAAGGAAGAGGAGATCAAACTGAGAGAATTCAAAGAGGAGAATTCCCCAATCAAACTTAACCCTGCTGAGAAGTTCCTCAAGGCAGTCCTTGATGTGCCTTTTGCCTTCAAAAGAGTTGATGCAATGCTTTACATAGCGAACTTTGAATCAGAGGTCAATTACCTAAAGAACTCATTCGAGACACTTGAGGTAAGCATTGTACCTTTGCCATTGTTATTTCATCGTATTATTATTTATTAGTTCCATTTTGTCTCATAATGCTGTAGATCATAACAATCTAATTCCTTTTTATTTTCTTACTCACAGACTGCTTGCGATGAGCTTAGAAGCAGCAGACTCTTCCTTAAGCTACTGGAAGCAGTTCTGAAAACTGGCAACAGGATGAATGTTGGCACAAACCGTGGCGATGCACACGCTTTCAAGCTTGATACTCTACTCAAATTGGTCGATGTCAAAGGCACTGATGGACACACGACCCTTCTGCACTTTGTCGTGCAGGAGATCATCCGAACAGAGGGCGCCCGCCTCTCTGCCAGCACTCAAACAACTCCAAGAACCCAAGCAAATCCTCTACGAGAAGAGCACGAGTGCAAGAAGCTTGGCCTCCAGGTAGTGGCTGGCCTTGCAAACGAGCTCAGCAATGTCAAGAAGGCAGCTGCCATGGATTCCGATGTGCTCAGCAGCTACGTTACCAAACTTGCTGGGGGAATTGACAAGATCACCGAGGTGCTGCGGTTGAACGAAGAGGTGAAGTCGAGGGACGATGCATGGCAGTTCCATGACAGAATGCAGAAGTTCTTGAAGAAAGCAGACGATGAGATCATCAGAGTTCAGGCTCAGGAGAGCGTGGCGCTGTCGCTCGTGAAGGAGATCACCGAGTACTTCCATGGTGACTCCGCGAAGGAGGAGGCTCACCCTTTCAGAATCTTCATGGTCGTCAGGGACTTCCTCTCGGTTCTTGACCAGGTCTGCAAGGAAGTCGGCAGAATCAATGACCGCACCATCGCCAGCTCCGTGCGCCATTTCCCGGTTCCGGTGAACCCAATGATGCCACAATTGTTCCCACGGATTCATGCGTTGAGAGCTGGATTCTCCGATGACGAGAGTTCAGCTGCTTCAGTGTCATCGCCATGATTACTGGTAGTCTGCCAATATAATTTTTCGCGGACCATCAGTAGAACGCCGCCAGAGGGCAGATGGATACAAATGGTAGCGAGACCTCCTTTTTTTTAACCTTTTGTACCTGTAGATTATAGAATGTACAAGATTTTTGCAAATATTTATTTATATATATAAGAAGGGATAAAATCTAGATCAGAGGAGAAAAATATTTGCGGCCTTCGCTCTTCAGTTCACTCTGTAGTCTGTACATGCCTTCAAGTAGTTAAGCAGTTAAACAAGTTCAAAGAAAGATCTGCAGAATTGTAAGGCTGCTGGACTCTGCTGTACCTGAAAAGGAAACAAAATCCATTAAAATCTGGCAGCACCAAGGAAGAAAACATCAATCTGTGTCATCCATGATCAGTATTTTGTCATCATATTCTTTCTGAAATCATTTTTGTCACCATCTTTGCAATTGCACAAATGGTCCATACCCTCAAGAATCTTTCATGTTACAGGAGAACTCTGTAAGTTCAGACACTGTAACTGTAAGAACTTCCCCTAGAGGTGAGAAACTGAAACCATGGATGGATGGAGTAAAAGCTGCAACAGGCTTCCAGTTGGAACATCTGATGAAGAACCAAGTGCCTGCAGGCGCAGCTGCAGTCAAAATCAAAGGTTTCCAATGAGGAGAAGATGGAGAAACTAGGCGTGTTGGGCGGTGGTTCAGGTGGGCGCCATCGCTCTGGGTCCCCCACCCCCATGTGAGCGTGACAACCATGCGGTGGTTCGGGTCTTGGATGCACGCCCACAAAACGTTGCGGCCGGGGCGGCATGGCGTGGCTGCCCTTTCCTACCAAACTCTTTTCCCCTCCCTCCCCATCCTGCAAGATACCGGCAGCCCCACATGCGGTCTCTTGTCCCCGTCCCCCTTGCTGGCTGTACACCGTATGGGATTGGATGCTTTGGTGACTCTAATGGCCTCAATCATTGGCCTCCAAGGCCAACCAAAGTTGTTTTCTTTTGGGGTCTCCTTTGGCCTCCAAAACACATGGACCCGTTTAGTTGCTAAATGCAAGACATGGACCCGTTTAGTTGCTAAATGCAAGTGGAAAACGTCAAGAATACTAGTACGATTAAGAAGTATGATCATTGTGTTAGTTTTTAAAAGGGGAGGAAAGGAATTGTAATGATACTAGGTTTATGGCAGTAGTTGGTGTTGGACATGGAAGTTAGAGCTGTAGAGGGAGAGGACCCCGGCCATGGCCGTGACAAAACGAAAGGCACATGTCCATGGGGTACCAAGATTCTAAATCCGGGATGAGGGCACAGGTGAAAGATAATACACGCATGATAGGACCTCCTAAATACTAGCATCATGATTCGTGAATGACCAGCACCGTCAGATTGTGGGGGAGGAGCAAGCAGCTACAAGGGCACCTGAACCACTCACTACCCAATCTTGCAATTGCAATCTCGCCAAACCTTTCGCTCCTCAGCATCCCGTTCCATCATAATCTCGTGAGCCGCACATGCAAACAACTCCCCTGGCTTAATGATTACCTCCCCATGTCCATCATCAGGGTACCTGTACCTTTCAAGTTCTCTCAAGGCATTTTCAGTCAACTAGCAACGAATTAACTCGCTAACAAACTCAGTATAATTGGGACTGCACAATATGCCCGGCAAAGAACTGAATAAGATACAAGAGCAGGTACAATGGTACAAGAGCAGAAATGAAGCCTGTGAGCGTGCACCAAACTTGTTGCCATTTCAGCCCTAGCACAGCACAGGCGAAACGAAAGAGCCATGCACCGATTCATCCTTGAAGCCGCCGAATCCAATGCTTGATCTGGCCGCTTTGGAATTGCCTTTGGACAGGCATAGAAAGCAAGGCAGATTCGCCCGGCTTTGGGAAACACCTGGCGTTTTTTCGGATCAAGGGCCATTACGCCGTAATCATCGTGGTTTAATGCATGCAACTCCACTATAATCCACAGGTTTCTCTCCGCTCCATCAGCGGTCTAGGGACTCACTCTAGGCAGTAGGCACTGAGCACGCACACTGTCACGTGAGGGGCGAGATGCCCGTATCAGCTGGCTTTTACGCGCCATGCCTTGCTTTCTCGCAAAGATCCCCCCGTGGCTTTAGCCAACGTTCAGTGGTGATAAAGTTGCAAAAGTAACCCTTGTTTACGTTATCGCTGATAAAGTACTAGTGCTAGTCTAGATCGGTACCCATATTCATTCAGAGGATAAATTCCGCGTGTCTGCAAACAATACAGCCATACAGGCAATTTAGGAGCAGATCTAAGCCTGCTCAAACTCGAGACACATTCAGGACTGATACCCGAGTGTGAGCAGGTTAAACGTCCTCCTCGCCATTGGGCACCGGCAAGTTCTCGCTAACACGTTTAACCGAAAGCAATGCTTTGCAAGCTGTGTCTCTAGCAGATCAGATCTCGACTAGCTCATCAGACCCAATTGGCAACACGAAATAAGTAGGAGAAAGGGACCAATACCTGACCGTAGGGTTTGCTTGCATTCCAGCTGCCGGGGCGCCAAGGCAAGAACACCAAAGGCAAAGGGCCAAAGGCACAACAAAGAACCAATCAGTAGGACTAGGACGCCTTCATTCCCTTTGAGGTCTGAAGAACACCTCCCAACGGCCTGATTCCTGTCCCGGCGCTGCATCAACGTCCGGAGCCCGGGACGCAACGGCACCATGGCAGCAAAGCGTGTAACCAAACAAACCAACCACCTGAAAGCGAGCAGAACACCATTGCCATTGCCCGGCGTTCTGATGCACAGAATAAAGAGGCGTCACGCGAACCCTAGAGCAGCGATAGGCCCCTGTGCAGAAAACAAACTGGGCTGGTAGGTTCCATTACCCCTTTCACCTGCCTTTGTTTCTGTACGAGTTTCAAGGGGGGCAATGATCACATGCCACTTTGTCCTTCAGTACTGACCCAGCAGAGGACATCTCCTCCCTACCACCACCAGCAAAAGATAAAAGGGTCTTGATCCTATACTGCTAAAAGTCCCCTGACGAAATAGTACAGAATTATAGATGAACTTATAGAGCCTTACGGATCAATGATACAACAATTACAGCACAGCAATTCCGAGTTCATGGGGGTGTTCAGATGACAATACCGAAACAGATCAATGATTATTGGTGCAGAGTTCTGAATCTTCAGGACTACATTTGAACTAGTGTTCGACTACTGACAGGCTACACAGCGCATCTGGGATTATTGTGATGAATACATACACTGGCGGTCACTGTATGGTACAACAACAGGAGAAACGTGTACTGACTGTATGTGTAATGTTCCTTTACTTGCCACGATTGTGTTTATTCAGTTTGTATCAGCTTTGTTTTCAGCAGCATCACCCTTCAGGAAGCGTGAGAACCACAGGGCCGATGCTTTAGGGTGCCTGGAGAGCCCATTCTTGTAATCCACATAAACAATGCCGAACCTCTTGGTGTAGCCCATAGCCCACTCGAAGTTGTCCAAGAATGACCACGCAAAGTATCCACGGATATCAGCTCCGTCCCTGCGCCAAACAATCAGCTGCATCAGTCAATTTGTTGGCTGAACACTAGTAGCAGTGCGGTGAACTGCAAATTTAGCTTACTTGATTGCTTGTGCCACCGAAGCAAGGTATCCTTTGAAGTAACCGACTCTTGTTGTGTCATTTAGAGCCTGCTCTAGTGTTGATGACTGATCATCTTCCTCATCCATGCCTACAGGTAAGGGCATCACGGTGTTTTATTCAGATGATGAAAATATTCAGTAGCACCAAACACCATCACTTGTGCAAGCAAAGCACATCATTCATAATGTGATAACAAACAGTGCATTGTAAATTCGCAATGGTACATTTCACTAGTTAGATTTCTAAAATTCTGAATTCACAACCTAGTTTATTCCTAATAATGATGTCCATTTAATATACTTTGAACAATGGACAAGTAGCTGTCAAAACCAGACATTTGGAACTGTCCAATTTTTTGCTGCGTAGCATGAGTTTTCAAATATGCAGATAAAAAAAAGGGCGTACCCAGTGCCGTAGGCTCCCGCACTATACGGGGTCTGGGGGCAGGTTGTTTAGCAAACAACCTTTCCTGCACATAAATGTGCAGAGGCTGGTGCTTGAACCCTGGACCTTCCGGTCACAGGCGGTGAAGCTCTACCACTGCACCAAAGGCCGCCCTTTTTTTCAAATATGCAGATATTTGTAAATTTGTACTAGCCAGTTCGGTTAAGAGTGCAAATAGGATGGAAGTTGAAACTCTGTTTCCAAATATGAACAAATAAGACAGTGCATACTCTTGTTACCAGTGGCAGACATGTTAACCTAGAGATCTGTTCTTTTTTTCCCTTTCTCTAACCTCTGGGGCTGTGTATGAGGAGCATTTTCTTCTATCTTTTAATACAAAGACGCAAAGTTCTCCTATGCATTCAAAGGAAAAAAAAGTACATACAAACTACAATCTTGCATCTTGGACTTGAATATGTTAAGTGGTACAACAGGCAATCTCAATTTAAGTTTGTTCATTTAGTACTTCAGTCTCCACTAAAATACTAAATGAATCATTCACACGCAACTCCAGGAAACTTAAATCATAAAGAATAAGATAAGGGCATAAACGATTTATGTCTTCAACCTGATTCATGAAAAGGAATGACAAAGAAAATAAACGTAATGGATTTGACTTGAGCAATTCAAGATGTGAGCCACTACATATCTGTAGAATTTCTTCACATGATTTATTCTGTACCATGCCACCAGTATTTAGATACCCCACATTGTACTATTGTTTGGGAAGTATGGAAGCCTTACCATTCTCAGTAATATATATTGCTGGGTTATTATATTTCTTCGCTATATAATTAAGTAATTTACGAAGACCCCAAGGAACTATGAAAAGCCATTCAGATGCAGCCTGCACAAATGTTGAGAGATGTGTTACGGGAGGTACATATTATTTACATATATGGAGAAAGAAGTTTAGTTCCCATTTCTGACCCTTTCACCAATTTTTTCACCACTATTATATTTTTCTGCCAAAAGAATAAATGTCAGAATAATGATAACACCAATCAGGCATAATTTTAAATAAATCTTAAGTTTATTAAGATGACTCAAGCAGACTGCATAGCAGCGTACCTATTCTCTCCACTTGCTGAACTTGATAGAAATAAATATCTTCTGGGTTCTGATGATGAGCAATGAGTCTCGAAGTATAATGGTTTAGTCCAACAAAATCAATTTTGTTCCTGATGAATTCTTTATCTTTCTCTGAGAAGGTTGGAAGATCACTGCCCAGCCGCTGACGCATGCTTTCTGGGTAATCACCAAAATATATTGGGTCTAGGTACCTTTAAGGAAAGGAAACTAGTCAGAGGACCTCATCCTAGGAAAAAAGAGCCAAATAAAATTCAGCACATTATTATACTACATAAATTTGTACATTCTGTGAAAAGATGTATGCCTTGTATAGGAAAAAAAATCTCAGGTACAGTTCAAAAGGTAAACAATGTTGGAAAGATATGCCGATGTGTCATTAGGAATATAAATAGAAACATACCATCCAAGTTGAAAGTCAATCCTCCGTTGTGCAGCAATTTGATCTTCGGCTTTCTCAGAAAATGGCTCTGCCCATTCACAATCGACAACCAGCCCCACTTCACCACCTTGTGCAGCCTATTTTTATAGCATGTAAAACCATCAGAAAAACGAAACATACTGACAGGAATTTCATGGAATGATAACCAAACAAGATGATTCTATTCCAGACTTCCCATTCCTATTATATAAGTTTAAACATGATAGAGAGGATACAGAAACTTGAGAGAATGCATACTGACAAAGAACTAACGAACCGAGAACCAGCTGCTTTCAGGAGTATCGTCCAGGACTAGATCTACACCCCCCAAAATACCAATTCATATAAGAATCTAAAGCGGACCTTGAATTTTCTTCTATAAACATCAACAGCAGCAGCATGAGCCAAGATTTGGTGATGGGCAGCCAAGTAACACCTGGCGGTTTCACCTTCGCATCCTCCAGGTGCAAAAACTCCAATCCCATAACCATTAACTGCAGTTTGGAGAGGCTCATTGATTGTTATCCAACGCTTTACTCTGTCCCCAAAATTTGCAAAGCAAGCTTCTGCATACAATGCAAAGTAATCCCTGGGATATTTTGATCGTGAGAAACTCATAAAATACAGTAAATCAAGCTGCAGCCACTATTGAAATACAAAATCGTCTCGAAAAGAATCTTCTATGCAATCATCCATTTAAGAGTTAAGATAACTTCATAAATAATATTGCACAGCTAAGATGCCTGCAATGACTTACACAATCTTGTCGGAAAGCCAGCCCCTCACAGTCTTTTGAAGATTGTTTGGAAGATCCCAGTGATACAGAGTTGCATAAGGCTCGATTCCTATTGGAAGGCAGACGAGTGGTTAACAACCAGAAGCACGGAAATCTTTACAGTTATATAAGTAAAATATCTGTCACCTTTTGCAATCATATAGTTGATAAGGTCGTTATAGAAGGCAACTCCTTGCTCATTGATCTTTTCCCCCAAGCCATCTGCAGGCATGATAAATCTTATGCATACAAAATGATCGAAGCATTGGTATTGGCAAATAATAGAAAATGCAGACATTTATCTTGTGGTCGGTTATAAATGAATCAACTATATGTTAAGTTTAACATACCAGGAAATATCCGCGCCCAAGATATAGAAAATCTGTATGCGCCAAAACCTAAACTTGCCATGAGCTCAATGTCTTCCTGAAAAATTCATGGCAAACAGTTCAAACAAGAAACTACTTCTTGGTAGCACTGCAGTGTCATTATAGAAACCGAGGACAAGCCAGTTTCCACATTTGCTAATAATACCAATTCATAAGAAGATGGTGTTTCCCCCACTTTCTTTCTTTCACTTGTTCTTTTCGAAAACTGAGACAGGGATCATAGGCAATACCTTGTATCGATGGTAATGATCTACTGCAACATCTGCATTGCTTCTGTCTAAGACACGTTCTGAAAGAAGAATCATTTGGACACAATAGTTAAATATATGTATTTCAATATCATAAAGGAACCAAATAAGCAAACCTTTGTCCTCTGTGAAGACATCCCATATGTTGTCTCCTTTGCCTCCCTCCCTTCTCGCTCCCTCAATCTACAGAGGAGAGAATTCAAACCACATGACTTCCAGTTTTAGAGAGGAAGGATTAGAAAAGAAGCTGCTTTCCTCTCTTTATTTTCTTTTTGAGTCTTTCTAGTCTGCAGGGCTCTAGGAACAGACCCAATTTTTGTCCAGGAATAACTATGCATTTTCGAATCCAGTAATAGTCCACCTTGAGACCTATGCACCTCGACTTTGTTCTAAACTCTTATTCTTCCATCACTCTCCCATTCCACACCCTGCAATTGGTGATATTGACAGCAACTTTACCACGCTTTTTACCTCCTAACCAGGCACCGCCGCGCACCATCCACGCTGGAGGGGCAAGGTTTGGTGCATAACTTATGATATAAATAATCCAAGTGCATAAGCTCTGTTCCTACTTTGTTGGACAACACAAGGTAGCAGTGCTACGAATAAACTACTTTCATAAATAGTTGTTGCAATTAGTGGATGGGGGAATCCTCTGTTAGTCCATCGTTTCAACTTCCACTAATTTGTTCCTCCCCACATCCAGAGGCACAGCAAAAATACACCAGAAGTTGCACTTGAAATCAACCCGAAAAGGGAATGCTACTATAAATACAGGAGAGACTAATTTGAGGGACAAGTCCTCGTGCAGACTCGGGAGAAGCTAAATCATTCATAACTGATTGATTCATTTATAAACAAGTTTAAAAACAAGTTGATTGATTCATTTGTAGTAGAAGATCAATCAACGCACGAAATTCAGAGCCTGTTTTTAGACACCACCTCTGCAGGTTCGGGAGAAGCTGAATCAATCAACTCCACACTCGATCCAGACCCAAAGCTGAGGAGCCGATCAGCAAGCGGGACAAGCTTAGAACGCAGTGACGGCGTCAGTGCTCTGAACTACTATACAGTCAAAACAGGGACCGAACAGTGGAACCCACACACCAATTCGAATCTCAGAACTAAGTACTGCCACCACGCAGGCCAGCGCCGCAGCGCGTGCTGCGTGCACCAGCGGTCACTGGCGAAGGCAAAGCCGCAAGCCACACGACTGGACGGGCGCCGACCGCCAAGCGAAGGATGAGATGTGGGGGGTGGCGGGCGGGGCAGCCGGGACGAGGGGCCGGTACCTGGTGCGCGGAGGTGGCGACGCCGAAGACGAAGCCGTCGGGGAAGTCGGAGCGGGACACCTCCGCCTCGCGCCCCGTGCTCCCCATTGCTCCGGCGGGTGGTGGGGTTGCTTGGAATGGAAGGCGTGGTCGATCTCGACGAAGAAGCGTGGGGGAGTGGGGGAGTTTGGAAGCGTGGGCTTGGGGCTCCGGGGGGCAGTTGAATAAATAGCAGCTGAAGTCTACTGGGTAGCGGAAGCGGAAGCCACCCCCCGCGCTTGCTGCTGCTGCCCAGCTGCCCCGGCCGGCGAGAGCGCTGGGACTCAGAGAGAGCATCCTGGACATGCGAGCGGCCACGCCGGCGTGCCTGGCGTGTGCGTGTGTCCCTATCCGCCAATGGGGTTGCGTCACGCGGGCGAGGCGAGGGCCGGGGCCAGCGTGTCACCTCGGCTGTTCCAGAGGAACTGGGTCCTCCATGTCATTTTCATGCCGACAGACTGGAAGAACCAGAAATTTGGCTTCGATTCCGTACTCTACCGCTATTTGCCATGAGTTTAAACTGGAACTGGACTTGCTTCAAACATGCCAGGAATTTTCCCAAAGTTCAAAGTTGAGAATTGAAAATGAATGCTGATAAGGGATGACCTACGCGTGATGTTTACATGGCTCATGAGTTTCCAGTCCAGCCACCTGTCAGCTCTCACTAGTTTACTCATTCTCAGGTCAAAAACAACCGGAACAGTTTGGAAGCCTACTGCGAGTTGTTTTCAAGAAAGTCAGGAGCATTACCTCAAAGTTCGACTAGAAAATGAGCATACAACTCGTCTCCGTCCATTTTGTGATGCCATTCCCATTTTAAAACAGCGCAAGGACGGCACGGCCTCAGCAAAAGAAACTCGAGAAAATCTCCAGCCGCCACTTGTCGAGGCAGAGCATCAGGGCAAGTACTTTGGTTAGTGCTAAACATCAAGAGACGCGATATGCAACATGTACCAAACAGAAGATAGAAATATGGCACTTGCATGTACAGGGATCAGATTCAGGTCCTGATCATCACCATGTGTGGCCACTGTTTAATCCAATAATACAACTCCCATCGTATCATCCTTGAATAGGGCTAACAAGAGCACCATCTATGTGGATATCAATCCATGATTGTGAAGTGTAGTATAAAAAAAATACATGATTGATTCGTTTCTGGTGCAAGGAAAATTGAATACGTTATCACATCTTTTGTGACTGCTTGCTTCCACCAGCGGGGGTGCTTAGCGATATCAGACGACACCAACAACATCAGCAGATTATTTTCTTTCCGAGATCAAAGAACAACATCAAAACGTACAGTCAGTGCTCAATTATGCATTCAACAGTTTGTTCTTTCATAGGGCACTGACAAGGATTGATGACCAGATAATTTTTTTATAAAACGGCAAGGTATGTTATCTGGCCAAATTCGATTGTGACAAGTTATTTCAAAGTTATCAGCGTGGATCATGCGGCTAAACGTCGATCTGCTGAAAATTGACAGCAATGACAGCCAAAAAAGGGACTAGTGCCATAGCTAAAATGGACAAAACAAAACACTGTAACAATTATCTGACTTGATAATGAGAGATCTTGCAGAAAAAATCCGTGCAGATTGCAAATACAAAAGGAGATAACTCAAAGGATCTGTCCTGATTTTTCATTCAAATACTCTCATAAACAAAAATGCCAACCAAAAAGTTTCCAGGCTCTCACCCTGCAAAATTGACCGTGCAGAAATGAAACAAACACGAACAAATCATGGCTGTTTGCCCCAACCTTATTGTCTTCCTAGTATCACATAATGTGAAACAAACCAATAAATAATGTGTAATGACAGATGACTGGAATACAACAGTATGTTATGCAATGTAGCAGGTAAGAATAAGAATGCAATCTGCAATAAATTAGTTTAGACACAAAATGCGAAATGAACAAAAACACAAATGTGATTCGTAGAGGAATCAAACAATGCCAGAACAACAACAGCAGCAATATGAGATAATGACAATATCACCAGCAGATAAATCACCTAGCACAATGCACAACTAAAATCTTAAAGCAACTACTAGTCCTGAATGTGATTTTAGCTGATGCCACAGATTATTTGTTTACAAATAAGAGTCTTCTGAAATCCAGCTGAAACAGCAAAACCTGTCGAGTTCTTCACAAACAGTCCTATCTCATAGCACAAAGCATCTGGTACTAAATGGGGTTAAAAAGCCTGATTATAAGAGAACCGGGTTTAGTTTGAGATTTCAGTTACCATCCACTTCCGCTACTGGCTAATGGGTATAGAACCTTGCACAGTTCCCAGATTTTTTTTTAAAAAAAAAAGGTGGCACAGGAATAGGACACAAAGCTGACTCCACAGAACTGGTAGGCACCCATTATTTTCGCAGTGCAGAGATCCATTTTTCATGACATACAAATAGAGGTGCAACAAAATGCTAAACTGGATCGTCTAAAAAAACATGAGATGAACAACAGTTTTTGGCCAATGCAATTTAATTTTAATGAACATTGTGCGTGCAACTGAAAAGCACCAAGACATAACAACATAACATTAAAGATGGCATTAAGTGTACCCCTACGTTTCAAAATGTCGGTCGTTCTGGATTTTCTAGCTTCATACATATTAATATGTGCCTAGATATAATGAAGGTCTAGGTGCATAACAATATGTATGAACCTAGAAATGCCAAACGGCCTACATTTTGAAACGGAGTACTAAACAATCGGTGAATAACATCCTAAACACAAAATACGTGAAGACAATTTCCTGATGTAGAATTCTACTGGCATGGAAAATCCATTCATGTTTTCAAATAAGACATGAGAAGAAATTCTCTAAATATAGCACGACATATGGAAACCATCATACAGTAAATGACCAGCAGCATTAGACCAAAACTAAATACTCTTCTTTGTCAGTCTAGCATTTAAATAAACGCAAAATTATTGTAGTAAATAACAAACAGACAAGTACAAAAGATGGTGTTTCTCGCAAGCTCACCAGAGATGCAAAGCCCAAAAAGGAAGAGCTGCCAAAAAACTAATTAGCAGCTATCACCCCAAGTGTATCCTAGTGAAACTATGCTTGCTGGCTTGCCTTTGACTGCATTTCCTCCTCTTCCAGCTCCTTGACTGCAGCTATGAGGCTTCGACTTATACCCTTAAGGCACAAACCATTATCCTCCATTTCCTCTAGAAGTTTCTCAGCTCCTCTCCAGTCCATTGCCTTGAGACACAATGACTGAATCAGTTTGTCATACTCATCCAAATTTGGCTGCAGCCCATCTTTCCTCATCTCCTTCAGACACTTAATGGCCTTCTCAAACTCCTCCATCTTGCAGTATCCACGGATAAGAATGTGATAACTAATCCTGTTTAGTTTCGGATGAATCTTCTTAGCTTCACGAAGTAAAGCATGTGCTTCATCAATCATGCCTCCTTTAGTGTAGCCACTCATGAGCACACTGTAAGTATAGATATCAGGACTGACCCCTTCGCTCTCCATCAATCTCAACAAACCTTTTGCATCCTCCATTTCTCCCTGTTTTGACAATGCTGTGATGACAGAATTAAAGACTGCTTTACCAGGAGCTGGGCCAAGATCTACCATCTTCAACAACAATGTCTTTGCATCCTCCAGTTTCTTTTTCCTGCACAGACCATGTATAACTGTGGCAAAAGTATTGCCAGCATTCTTAAGAGAGTCCCCTTGGTACTCTTCAAGCTGCACCATCCTTGTCAACAAATTATTTGCTTCCTCCAGTTTGTTTGTCCTACACAAAGCATGTACAACAGTGGCAAAGGACTTGCCTGCATGCTTAAGTGACTCCCCTTGATACTCTTCCAGCAGCTCCAGAGCAGTTCCGACGGCCTCATCATTCCTTGCCGAGGCGCTAACAAGGAAATCCAATGCTGACTTTGGGATCTGAATCTTCTTCTCTTTCGCTGCTAGGTATAATGAATGTGCCGCCTTCACCTTCTTCCCCTCGCAAAGGAAAGTCAAAATCCTGCCGACCTTCTCGCCGTTAGGGAAGCAGCCAGAGCCAATCATCTTCTCACAAACTTCACAAGCAGAGCGGAACATGGACTTCTTTCGTGCCGCTTCAATAGCCAGATAATAGCTGTTACTGTCCGGAGTACAGCCAAACTCATCGAACTTGGCAAACACCTCCAGAGCTGCCTTCGACTTCTCGAGCTTCCAAAATATCGCAATCATTTCATTCAACAACGGCGTGCTTACTGATCCTGGCACAGATCCAGTTTCCTTAATCGAATCCCAAAGCAAGTACGCGTCCATTTTGTCAATCTCATCAGAATCAGCTACCTTGCCCACGAGGATCTCAAGATTCGACAGGCTCTTGGCCGCAGGGTTGTTCTTCGCGGCATAGTTGAACAGGGAAATGAGCTTCTTACAGGAACATTTCTCGGCAGCAACGAGGACTGCCGCGAGGAGCGGCTCGTTGAAGTCCACGACCATGTCGGCGAGGGTGGAGGCAATCTTGTCCTCTGTAGTGGCCTCCACGACGGCGCTGACGCGGGCGACCTCCTCCTCGTCGGCTACGGCGTCAGCGCTTCCGGTAGTGGCGAAGATGTCGTCGGCGTCCCCAGCCTCCTCCCACATCGAGCTCAAGCTGTCTTCCCCGGCCTCGGTGGCATCATCTGTGGCAGCGGCGCTCGGGGAGGAGGAGGCTTCGGGGAAGGGATCCGGAGAGGAGGCGAGGAAGCGGGAGAGGAGGCGCGGAGGTGGGGCTCGGGACAGGGTTCGAGTCGGGTGTGGTGGTGGCTGCAGCGTCGGCGTCCTGGGAATGGAGGAGCGGAGGAGGAGGAGAGCACGAGCTCGCGAGCGCCACATCATCGCCGGCGTCCTCGGCGGCGGCGGAGCGGCGAGGTGTTCTGGTGATTGTGTTTGCGTGGAGGAGGCGCTGCCGCGGAGGACTGAGGAGGTTTCTTTCTAGGGTTTAATAGCTTTTGGGCTGGGCCTGACATTCTCCGTCTTGTTGGGCCATTTTGATTGTTCTGTACACTCATACAGTACAAAGTTTTTCAGTTTTTGAAGTATATAAAAGGTAGGCCATCGTCTATCTGTTGACTGGTCTTCTTCATTCCGGGTATAAACATCAGTGTAAATTCAAACATACAATACTTTCTCTAAATATTTCGCTAGTGCATTTTCAAAAGGACTTCAGAAATCTCATACCAGAAGTTGAACAATGTAAAAGAGGTTTTATTCACTCAGATAAAGCAACTGAGAGCATAGAAGTTTTGTGTTACATGCCTTAGCAATAAAATACAAAAATATTTAGAATGTGTTTTGCACGTTCCCAAGGTTCTAGTGCCTATTCGGCTCGACAGGCTACATGTCAACGAAACAAAGATACTCCGGAAACATCATCTGGTAGATCTGCTGGATGCAAATGCACATCAGAATGTGCCTATGCAGTGACCTCAGCTTTGGCCTTCTTAGCATCTTCTTCCTCCTTGGCTTTGTTTGCCTGCTCTTTCTTCTGGGCCCTTATCAATGCACGCCTTGCACGAGGGCGCATCTCGCGTACTTGCCGGGGTGGCATCACAAATTGTTCAAGAGGACGGTCATGGAATGGATGCTCATTTCCAGAAAATATCCTCAGCTTGCGATCCCTGTCCTGTAAGGATCAGAATAATATATGCTAAACATCAATACCATAAGGAGCAAATTGGTTATACATGAAAAAAGGCATGATTTCTCGAAGTTACAATGTTATGAAATATTCCATCAGCACACAACATTACAACTTCATATGAAATCTAGCCAAGAAAAATGTTTGGATTGATTTGTTCTCTAACAGATCCAGTTAATCACAATATTTTATTTACCACTGGTTACAAGGCAACAATAAGAATTTCTGGAAAAAAATCATTAATCAGATCAGCTAGCTTCAACAATGCAGCGACCAGATTTACAGACAAATAGACCTCTCCCCTAGCAGTAATTGATTCAAGAAATATAGACAGCAATCTTGCAGCTTAATACAGCAGTAGTCCAAGAAAATAGGGAAGGCTAGACTGCTAGAGATGAAACTCAATGAGTGTCCCAGGAAAGAGCATAAAAACGAGATAGTAGCAGCAGCAGCAGCAATAATAGTAAAGTGGGACAAACTGTTCACCAATGCAAAGATAAAAGTATCATTAAGATGTTAAACAACAGCAAATGATGCTAGCAATAATAATCAAGTAACCATTTAATGTAACATATGAGCCGAGTCTTATTGCCGATTACAGATTTTACTTACATCACGCAATCTGTTGCGGGGAAGCATGCGCAGGACAGCTTTGCGAATCACTTCAGTAGGGTCTTTTTCCATCTGGTCCTTAAGCCTTCTTTCCTTTAGATGGCCAATGTACCTGTTCGGGGAGGAACCGACGAATGCGCATATCAAGAGACCTAATAATATCTCAGTCAGATATGGTGTACTGAACAATTTTGATGGGACTTACTAACCCTGTGTGCCAGTAGTAAATCTTATCAGTCATTTTTCTTCCTGTAACACTGATATCCTTGGCATTAAGCACAATGCACATATCTCCATTCTCCACATGTGGCGCATACGTTGGTTTATCCTTGCCTTGCAGGACAGTAGCTATCTGGGATGCCAACCGTCCAAGCACCTATCACACAGACAAAGCAACTTACCACATAACCTTTGCCAATGAATTATATTATTTACAGCTGAAACAAGTGAAAGATTCCCAACCTGGCCCTTTGCATCAAATACACGCCAACGCAGACCATCTAAATTGATTCTCCTCAAACCTGCAAGTGCTTTCTGCACGTTTCCAAAAGGAAGCGCATGTCACTGCCAGTACTTGACATTTCACTAGTATATGTGCAAAAACTACATCAAGGTTCAGAGTCAGGACTCAGGAAACCTAAAATATGCGGGGTATGAAGAAACAGACTTGTAATGCATAGTTATTTGGGGATCTTATTTGCATAATCCTTCCCTTCCTACAGGTGAATGAAAGAAACAGAACTGCAGCTTCTTTGACTCAATGATACATGAACAGACGAATCTACATAAGCACACCGCCATCAATAATTACATGCAATTTGTTTGCACAATACCAAAATGGTCACAATGAGGCCCCATCAGCGTGTGCCTTACTAATATTGACACCAATGAACAACAGATTATTGACACCACACAAGTAACAAGTCTAGAACTTCACAACCCAGCATAGAGGTCTGAACGGACAGCACCTATCAAACGCTAATCTAAATTCAGTCCTGTCCACAAAGCATATCGAATCAAAATCCGGATGATTTACAGTCCAAGTTAATCCATGATTCAGCCCCCTCTGCTGCACGCTCATGAGGATCAGTCTCCCGGTCAGCGTGCTGCCGAAATCCATCAAGAGCGTGCTCGGTTCCCCTCCCTGGCTCGCCACGCCTTGATCTTGGCGCCGTCGCATGCGCGGTGTGGCGAACTCCGGCGAGGAACCAAACAAGAAATCTTCCCATTTTTTTAGCGCCGGGCGAGGGCGAAATGTATGCGTGAGGGAGGTTTTAGGTTTTTTGCTTGGGAGAAGGAGAGAGAGAGAGAAAAGGGAGGAGCGGGAGGAGGACGAAGCCGACGAACTCACCTTCAGGTTACCGGTGAACGCCGGCGGCGCCGCAGCCATTTCAGGTGACGCCGGAAGAGAAGGAAGAAGTAGCGGCGGCGGCGGCGGCGGAAGCAGAGATCAGGCGGCGTCGCGTGCTCTGGGGTACTGGGTCCGTGTGCGTCGGCTAGGCTGCCCTGTTGTCAAAGCCCAAAGTCCGAAAAGAAAAGGCCTAAAATCCCCCCAACATATCAGAAGGGCCGAAATGAGGCCTAAAATCGAACAGGACAAAGGGCCCAGAAAACCAAAAAGGCCGTAGCTGATACGAGGAGCCCGCGCGTGCACATTTCGCGTCGTTTAGAGTCATCTCCGAGACCCTCTCTGAACTCACGCTTTAAATCATCATTTAGAGTCATTTGCATAAAAATCGTTTTCTATATTTTCTTGTTTTTCAACAGCTTCTCTATATCTTGCATGCACTCTAGAGAGCTATTCTCTTTTCTATATTTTGCTAGCGAGAAATCCGGAATAGAGAGTGACTGTGTTTGAATAATCAAATAGAGAGGCTGTTGGAAGGTACATTTTTAATTAAAACTAGCAATTAGAAAGGATTTGAAGAGTCTCTTGGAGCTGCTCTAATCATGGACTTTCTAAACCCGACATGGTTGATTAATCCATCATCGATCTCTTGATTAAAATACGCCACGTAATTATTTAATAATTCAGTTAATAAAGCAAAATTGGAGTGACGCCTATGGTGCCAATTTGGCAACCAAATGGCAAATGCCGACGCCCTTGGTGACGGCTTGCCGCTTGTGACAGGCTGAAGCCGTTTCGCTTTCGGTCTTGAATGCGCGGTCGTGTCCTTTCACATTGCCCGATCCATCACTTCCACTTGCCAGCCTGGACTCTGGAGCGAGTGTCGTGGACGTGACAGTCACAGGTCTACAAGCCATGGACTACACCACGACAGCCTGGCCCCGCCGCCGCCGGGCTGGCTCTGCTAGCTCTCTTCTCCTACCTCGCCGCCGCCGCGCGCCGCGGGTCGAGGACGAGGCCGCGGTACCCGCCCGTGTCCGGCACGGTGTTCCACAAGCTCTACCACCTCCGTCGCCTCCACGACTACCTCACCAACCTATCCCGCCGCCACAAGACCTTCCGCCTGCTCGCTCCCGGCCGCCGGCGGCTGGTGTACACGTGCGACCCGGCGGCGGTGGAGCACATCCTCCGAGGCAACTTCGCCAACTACGGCAAGGGCTCGTTCAATGGCGGCATCACGCGGGACCTGCTCGGCGACGGCATCTTCGCCGTCGACGGCGACAAGTGGCGGCAGCAGCGCGCGATCGCCGCCCACGAGCTGTCGTCCACCACGCGGGAGCTCAGCGCCGCCGTGTTCCGGCGGAACGCCGCCAGGCTCGCCGCCGCCGTGTCCGCCCACGCCGCCGCGGGACGGCACGTGGAGTTCCAGGGCCTGCTGCAGAGAGCCGCCATGGACTCCATCTTCGCCGTCACGTTCGGCTCCGACCTCGACACGCTGGGCGGTGATGGCGGCGGGGAGGCGAGCCGGTTCGTGGCGGCGGTGGACGACGCGAGCGAGTTCACCTTGCTACGCTACGTGAACCCGTTCTGGAAGGCGATGAGGCTGCTCAACGTCGGGCCCGAGGCGAAGCTCCGGGAACGCGTCAAGGTCATCGACGAGTTCGTGTACGGGCGCATCCGGGCACGGTCAGAGGAGCTGATGACCACGGCGGCGGCGGCGGCGGCGAGGCAGGACATGCTGTCCAGGTTCATGGAAGCAGCTGCCAGTAGCACTGCCGGTGGTGACGGCTCTGCGGCGGTGGACTACAGGTACCTGAGGGACATGGCGCTGAACATCCTGATCGCCGGCAAGGACACCACGGTGGAGGCGCTCGCGTGGTTCTTCTACATGGCGTGCAAGCACCCGCGTGTGCAGGAGAGGATTTATCACGAGGCCGGCGAGGCCAGTGGCGGCGCCGGCGAGGGCGTGTCCGTGGAGGAGTTCGCGCGGGACCTCACCGACGAGGCCTTGAACAAGATGCCCTACCTGCACGCCGCCCTGACGGAGGCGCTCAGGCTCTACCCTGCACTTCCCTTGGTGAGGAACTGGAGCAGATTGATACAGGTTATTAGTTGTGTGTGATCAACTGATCTTTCATCAACGAATTCATGTGTTTTTTCAGAACAACAAGGAGTGCTTCTCGGACGACGTCCTGCCGGGCGGGTTCAGCGTCGGCAAGGGGGACATCGTGTTCTACGTGCCATACGCCATGGGCCGGATGGAGTACCTGTGGGGCGAAGACGCCGAGGCCTTCCGCCCGGAGCGCTGGCTGGACGAGAACGGCGAGTTCCAGCAGGAGAGCCCGTTCAAGTTCACGGCTTTTCAGGCCGGCCCGAGGATTTGCTTGGGGAAGGAGTTCGCGTACAGGCAGATGAAGGTGCTGGCGGCCGTGCTGCTCCGCTTCTTCGTGTTCAGGCTGCGGGACGAAGGGAGCAGCGTCAGATACAGGGCCACGATCACGCTCCTCATTGAACACGGCCTCCATCTGACGGCGACGCCGAGATAAGTCGCAACAGTTTGATCATGTCCTTTGTCGTACGTGCGTATGGTTGGCAAACGAGTTTGTTGGGGGATAGATAGCTGGTGTGATCTTGAAAGGAGACTGCGCGACTCAAGTTGGTTCCCAAGGAGACCACGAGCTGTGCCATACTTGTTTCAAAGTTTGAGATCCATTGTCTTTTGTTAGGAAAAGCTATCATCGATGAGTTGCCTCTTAGTCCAGTACTCCAGTCCATGAGCTGCCTCCTTGAATAATTCTATTTACAAAAAAAAAAACTTGATTTGCATTGGTTTGCAGTACGTATACTTGTGTACTACTTTTGCGTGCTAATCTAGTGTTGATCGGTGTTTTTTTAAACGATCAAAAGATCCCTAGGTTTGTGTCAATCGGACCGGTGTTGAAACTAGAGGGCAGTAAGTTTGTTGGGATAAAGCTATCCTTTTACCACAGGGGTATATATATATTATATATATATACTCCCTCCGGTTCAGTAAAAGAAGTCGTTTAGGACAGCGACACGGTCTCCAAAGTACAACTTTGACTTCTTATTTTTATAAAGATATTTATTAAAAACTAACATATGTATACTTTTATGAAAGTATTTTGCAAGACAAATCTATTCATGTAGTTTTCACATTTCCAAACTCAACGACTTAAAAGTTATTCACGATTTATATTCCCAATGTTTGACTCAAATCTTGTCCAAAACGACTTCCTTTACCGAACCGGAGGGAGTATATATATATATAAAGATAAAATAATTCCCTATCAATCTCTTCAGTACTGATCAAAGATATCTCTAGGCAATTTCTTCCTTGCAGTTGGTCCTTTCATCCCCTATTTCTCCTCTTTAGTTTGTTACATGGGCCGTAAAGGCACACACAAACTTCAGTTCTCTCCTTTCTTTTTTCCTGGACTTTCTCTATTGTTTTTAAAAAAATCTTTGTTAATTCCTCATTTCCTAAATGTGACTTCTCGGAGATAAAAAGGAACAATTCGGTCATTGTCCGTGGCCTGCTGCCACCGGTATGGTAGATTGGCTATGCAAGTATATGCAGTTCCAACATTTGCATTGTCCAAAAAGAGAGGCAAAAGGAAAGGGAAACCCAAAGGATGAGTGTTCGTAGCTGCCGTAGCTTCGCCTTGTGCGTGTATGCTTCACGAGCACAGCAAGCCATCGGATCCGCAAGCAAAAACTAATCTTCCCACGGAGGATTTAACTGATGCGAGGTTATATTAAATTAATAGAGCCCGCAATAATAATCTATAATTGCTGATGTCTGGCATGTTCTGCAAGCCACTCCATCCATCCCCACCATTTTCAAGTTGCGACCTTGCGGCCAGTTGATGGATTCGTAGTACATAGGCAGATCCAGACGCGCGCCACAAAGTTTCAATTCATTCGGGAAGCGACGGCGGCCGCGGGGTGATGGAGCCACGGCGGCACCGGCGGGGGAAGAAGCGCCTCCTCCTCCCGCTCTCGCTCCTCTGCCTCGCCGTGCTGGTCCCCGGCACGCTGCTGGCGCCGTCCGCCTCGGCGTCGTCGGCGTCGCCGGCGGCGGCGGCGGGTGGCAGCAGGAAGCGGCGGTGGGCGGGGTTCGACTACTACGTGCTGGCGCTGCAGTGGCCGGGCACCATCTGCCGCCAGACCAGCAACTGCTGCGAGACCAATGGCTGCTGCCGGTACCATTTCGCCTGACATCTACCTTCGCACTGTTGCTGCTGGACCTCGACTGGGCGAGTTCATTTGGTTTTCTTTGACATCTCCTGCAGGTCGAAGCCTATCAAATGGTTCACGATTCGTAAGTCCACAAGAATCACTTGCATTTCCCCCCATTGGGAATTTGGGATGATGGACGTGTATCTTATGAATTTCCTTTGACACTGCACTAGTAAGTAGTTTGATTTGAGATGCTGAAGAGAAAAGCAGCAATGATTAGACTATCCAGTCGGCTGATTTAATTTGGATACGTGAACTATAGATAATTTGCCATACTCTTTATTTCATATGGGTGCAACTTCAAAGATGTGTATCCATTGAAGTTGCACATGGGCACCACCAAAGTAATATTCAGGCTAAGACAATTGCATCCAAGTAGTCCCCATAACAATTCATCATCATTATTTTGTTTGAACAGACGGTCTCTGGCCACAGTACAACTATGGAGGATGGCCATCATGCTGCAGGCCCACCAAATTCAATATCAATAAGGTGCCGGCTTTGCAAATCTTTTTCCAGAACAAAATGTCTGAACTACTGCAAGTTTGTCATATCAGTGTGCTTGATTTGCTTTGCCACAGATCTTAATGTTGATGCCGGTACTAGAGAAGTACTGGCCATCCTTGTATTGCGGCTCTTCTTCGACCTGCTTTGGTGGAAAGGGACCATTTTGGGTGCATGAGGTGATTTTTTTTTTAGATTTGATTACTGGGAACAATGCAATGCTGAGTGCTGACCAAGGGTTTCTTTTGTTTGTGTGAATGTGCTGATGGTTTGCCGGATCTTCGCCAGTGGGGTATGCAATTTCTCAAGTTTTTTGCGCAAAAACTGTTGTGCTCAGTTACTTCTTAATTTAATTATTGTGTCACAGATGACATGATCAGATGACCTTGTAGTGTCATTCAAGATCTGTTTCTGACTTTCTACTCTGTTTTCTTTCTTTGGCAGAAACTCATGGAACTTGTGCTTATCCTGAAATACAGGATGAATATGACTACTTCTCCACAGCACTTTATCTCTACAGCAAATACAATGTTACAGTTAGCCATCTCTCATCTCAGCACACCATATGCTCTTTCCACAACGTATGTGAGATTTCAAAATTTGCCAGTATGTTTTACTATAATTCTTGCTCTTGTCTTGTAGAAAGCCCTGAGAAAAGCCCGTATTTGGCCTGCAAGCAGCAGAAAATATGCTGTTGGGCATATTGTTGCTGTCATTGAGTATGCGTTTGGGGCAATGCCATCACTTGTTTGCAAGAACGGCTCAGTTCAAGAGCTTAGGCTCTGCTTCCACAAGGATTATCAGGTAAGTAGTTTCTGTCAGTCATAGGTATGTTGCAGGCTGTTTTTCCTTTTTTGGGAGATGGTACATGAATGGTTGCTGTTTCAACAGTCGACATTTCTAGGAAATGCTACTCCTTACATCCAGTACTCTGAACTTAGTCAGTCGAAGCAGGAATCTAAACTAATGCTGCTATGGTAGTTATAGAAGAGCTCAACTTTTGATTAGGAGTATTGTAGGCTCTAGTTTAAGCAGTATTCCATCATAACTGGGGCATCAACGAATGCTGCTATATGGTACTAAATAAAAAGGGATCATCATAACTAAGAGAACCCTAAAAACAAGTATTTGATCATGTAGACGTATGAATACCCCAGCTTCTAATACCATTGAATCGTTGTTCCTCACTTGCACCTCTTGAATGGCAGCCTCGTGATTGCACGTTCGAGACCGACAAGGCACCGAACAGCAGAAGCTACTGCCCTCGCTACGTCACTTTCCCGTCCTACAAACCATCTGGTGAGCTCTCATTCTAATGTCTGTTGCGGTGTTGCCTGAAATCAGTTCTGAAATCCTGAATACTGTACATGAGAATAAGGAGAATTTTCACCCCCCAAACTTTGCAATGTTTCTGCCTGGAGATAACACCGCTTGCCGCTGCACTAGTACTACTACTACTACTACTACTAATTCAACGCTGTGATTGCGATTGCAGTGCTGGCCAATGCTACAGAGGGGATCAGTGACCGAGCCAACAATGGTGAGCTACACGCGTACGGCTGAACAGAGTTCAGGTTCCGCAGGATTCTGAATTCCGACGAGTACCGAGTTGCGCAGACTACAGAGAGCGGCCACGATTTGTAAAGAAACTGCCAGCCCTGCCTGGTTCTGAATAATTCATTCATGATCTCGTATGAGTACGACAATACGATACGAATCGATACCTCAAGTGTTCAGAGAGTCCCAGACGTTTCCTCCACGAAAAGTCTCTCCCATTTGCGTGTTAATTCTGATCTGATCGTGGAGTCCTTCTGAAAATTGGTTGCGAGATAGTTGATCTTTGCAATCGTCTACCGGTGGTGGTGATGCCTTTTGATGGCAAAGAATATCTCGTATCGAACCCATGTGCCACTAGGCCAAAAAATTGGTATCTTGTTGCTTGTCAGTTGTCACGTAGGGATATTATCTTCAGCACATCCTGAAAATTCCACAAGATGTGATCGCGATAAGCAGCGCGACGAACGAATTATTCTGGGAATCTGGAGTGCCTCCATGACTTGGCGGCACGGGCCCGCTTGCCAGTGAGACGGCCGGCCCCACACACCCGCCATTGATAGCGTCCCCATCTGGCCTCGTCGCGGCGCAGAGTAGTTGTACTGAGCGGAGCAGCTGCCGGGAGAGAGAGGAGGAGGAAGGAGGAGAGTAGGCGATGGCGGCAGCGACGGCGAGGAAAGCGGCGGTGTGCGTGCTGGTGGTGTTGGCGCTGGTGGCCGCCGGCCTGGGCTCCGTCTCCGCGCGCGCGCCGCTGGGCGGCAAGCCGCAGCGCGAGTTCGACTACTTCGCGCTCTCCCTGCAGTGGCCGGGCACCATCTGCGCCAACACCCGCCACTGCTGCGCCCGCAACGGATGCTGCCGGTACGTGCGCCGCGACCAGCGGCTCCCCTCCCCCGATCGGCCATCTTATCCTCTCCTCCAACCGCCGGGAGCTCCCCGCGTAGCGCGTAGATTAGTTTTTTGCTAGAATTTCGTTTCGGTTGATGCGAGGCCTCACGCGGTTCTTCTTCTTTCTCCTGCTCCGCGTGCAGCTCGGAGCCGCTCCAGTGGTTCACGATCCGTAAGTGCTCGCTCCATCCGTCCGATTTGGTTTCTTCGCAGGGTGAATTACTTATCGATTTGGTGTGAATTTTGGCGGCTGTTGGTGGAGCAGATGGTCTGTGGCCGGACTACGACGACGGGACCTGGCCGTCGTGCTGCCGCCACACCGAGTTCGAGATGGACAAGGTGCGTGCTTGATTGGCTGCAGAGCCGTAGCAGCTTCCGTTTAATCTTCTTGTTGCGTTTAGGTTCTGTGGAGGAAGCTCTCAGTGACTGTGCGCTGATTGATGATCTGCTTCCATAATCTCGTGTAGATATTGCCATTGAAGGAGACGCTTGACAAGTACTGGCCGTCCTTGTACTGCTCCTCTCCTTCCACTTGCTTCAGTGGCAAAGGACCCTTCTGGGCTCACGAGGTGTGCAGTTCAGAACTTATTCGTTTATTGTGCTACTGAACTCCGGAAATATGCATCAGCTCAACCTTTCATTTGCATGTTGTCTGGCGTGATGGCATTTGCTGCTCGATTCCTCGGTTGCTTATCTTCAGTGGGGTAATGTTCTTTTCTAGTTCTAGGCCTTGTGATGCAAACTTATGTTTGCAAAGTAGCGTCTGACATTATGCTCTGATTGCTCAGACATTTGTGAGAATTGCATCACCGGATAACCTTAACACGAACTTTATTTTTTTCAGAGAAGCATGGAACGTGCTCTGCCCCTGTGGTTCAGGATGAATTACAATATTTCACCATTGCCCTTGACCTCTACTTCAAATATAACGTTACGGTTAGTAACTGGGTTGTTGACAGATTAATCATACCATAACATTGGTTTATCGTTAGGCTAGAACAACTTCATATTACCAACATGGCTTTGACAAGCAATGCTTACAACAGTATACTGGTCAATGAGTATAACTTTTATTGCAAGTGTGTCACAGGACTCTTCCTTTCTCTGTTATAAATTTGGATTGCAGGAAATGCTGTCAAGTGGAGGTATACAGACAAATGGTAAGGAATACGCACTGAGCGATGTCATCGATACCATCAAACATGCTTTTGGGGGAGCACCAGAAATTGTTTGCAAGAGGGGCTCAGTCGAAGAACTCAGGTTATGCTTCGACAAGAAATTGAAGGTGAGTTCCCCAATTCCCCTTGAATGTCTCCCTAGGATTTGTTGCTATGAAATATTATGGTCATGGGTTAGAATAGAACTGTTGATTTGTTGTGTAGACAAATTATCAGCAACACATAGCTGTAAATATTGTTCCTACAGAGTTGTTTTCTAAAATGAGGGTGTTTCTCAAAGAATGTCACATCCTATGTATATGTCCTCAACGATCGCTCTGGATCCTGTGGAAAAAGAACTTAGTAGAACCACCATCTAGAATCAGAGGACATGATCATCGGAATCATAGACGATGTTTTGTGCGGTTTAGTTATGTTTTGCTGTGTCTGAACTTGCAAACTGCTTTCTCCTAGATCCTGGTCAATAAATGTTGCATAAATTTCAGTTTTGAATACTGAAAGTTTTGTTCCCCCAAGTTGTATACATATTTCGAAATTTGAAATGATATGTTGCATGGAAATTCTGATCTCAATTTATGTTTCCAGCCTCGTGATTGTCTTACTACTTTGACGAATGAAAATGTGTCAAGAAGAAAGCATTGCCCGCGGAAAATCACCCTGCCAACGTATGACCCCCTTGGTAAGTTAGCTCAATAAAAACATCTAATCAGATTGCTTTAAATTGCATCTCAGACTGTGTCGGTTAATATGCTAATCCTGCTTCTCTTGGCATGATTGTAGTGCTTGCCAATTCAACTGGAGAGATCATGACACAGTTCGACGACTTTGAGGTGTCTGCAGCTCTTTATACAGCCTAGGATGTAATTGTTGCAGCCGAGTATTCCATGGCCGTGACAAAGCTAATGTATTTAGGGCCATGGATGCATCTCCTGCACAATTATGATGGCGGAAGCTGCTCGCAGAGCATCTAGATCCAGGGAAATTGATGTGTGGGATATTCAATCATTTGTACACTTGAAAGAGAACTGTACTCTTGCAAATCCAGGGAAACTGGTCTCTGAGATTCGATCATTTGTACGCATGATAGAGAATTGTACCTTTTCAGTTTGGAAATTTACCAGTTTTATGTAACCTTTAAGGTTGGATATAGTCAAATGTATATACAAATTCTGTAGCTGGACGGTGTCCTTATTCTTAAGGTTTCTGGTGCCAGATTTCAATGTACAATGTTCAAACAATTCATGCTGATTTCAGCTCACTATGTCATGAATTGCCAATTTATAAAATCAAAATTGTTTCATGATGTAGGATTTTTTTAATCATGTGACAAAATAGATGACAAAAGTTAGAATATTGTTCACTTCTGTCCTCTCGCTTGTAGCATGTCAAGAAAAGTTTCACGCCCCCCATGTATGGCATACATACCAGGCGAGAATGCCCAAATTCCCGGGGAGTGGGGACTGCAAGCAGCACTGCCCAAATTCCCAGGAACCGCATGCAATGCAGATTCCCAGCTCAAACTGGAGAACCGAATACAGTTTATAGCTGTAAGCGTGACATAATCCCAGTAGGGTAGAGTCATTCACAGCAACAATCTGGCACATATACATGTATATAAGGTGTAGTCAAAATGTTATGGAACATCGCTAGCATTGTACAGTACAATTACAGAGTACTTTTGTTTTGCGTAGTCAACATCTGTAATCTCAGCAACCACCTCGAAAGTCCAAATAGGTTTAAAGGAAATGCCTGGACCGTTCAATGTCATGCAGCCAAAAATCTTCCATTGGTGTCAACCTAGCAAACCGAACTAAAGAGAGTTGATATTGGTCTACTGGACCTCATCTCATGCCGCATTCCGCAATCCCAGAACGCATGAATCTGCAAAAACATTGAAAAATGTGGGCATAATTTAAACAAGTAAATAGAGCAAATGCATTGTTTATAGTTGTAGCATGACAGTGAACAAGATGACTGTGAAAGGCACTGCACCAGTTTCACAACCACCACGAACAGATGAAGTCATGGTATGCAACATCGTAAATTCGTAGGACAGGAATTTAATACTTACCATCAGAATTCATCAGCAAAGTATGCATATTTGATGCGAAAATGCCTGCATAAGTGCATATACAGATCCATGTTCCAATATGTTGTCGCCTGAAAAGGTAGCACGATTGCCATACTACCCATGCTGTGATGAGAACCGTCTAAAGCAAGCCCACTTTACCCATATAGTGAAATAATAAGTAGAAAGGTGATCCGGTATGTCTGCCTGCAGGAGTATGATTGCAACAGTAAATGTACAAAACAAAAGTTAAAAGTTAAGAAGAGCAAGTCAATGACTCCGCTAATATAGTATTCAGCCAAAAAAAAAGGTAACATACAATGTCCCAAGAAGCAGAGAAGCCATCAGTTGAAAGGTGCCAGCTTCCACATTGTGACTCAACACTGTTCTTTCCATTTGAAGATCCAAGTTCAAGCAGTTCATCAAGCTTGTCCTCATCAGACTCGTATCTACATCTCTTTTTCCTCCTATTCCTCTTTCTCCTTTTATGACTGCTTCTAGTAAGATCCTCATCATCAGTATCAGACATATGCGAAATTGAGAATGCATCATTCTGAACTAATGAGTAATCATCAGCCTTGCGAAATTCTATTTTGTTACGAGAGAACAAAGATTCACAAGAATTTCCTGATTTGCATTCTTTTGACAGATCACAGAAAATTACCCAGGACAGAATGCCTATCCACTTAAGTGCATTAGGAAGTTCTGTCCCCATGAATTCCTTCATGAGAGCAAAATGATCAGCATCAGTTAAATGATCTGCGCCCTTCAAAAGCTCTTCCATTTGCCCACGTTCTTCATCGTGTTCTTCGTCATTCATGAGCCGCCAAAGTTGTCTACCCTTCACAATGACACAGTTTAATAAGACAAGATCGTCAAGAGATATTTGATCACAATGTGCTGATAAAAGAACCTCAAGCCAACAGCATGGGAATGTCAATTCCTTGCACTGCAATGTAGAACGGATGAGCTTCCCTAAAGATTTTAAGAAATCGAGAAGCCTTTGCTCGTCCAGATGAATGAGAAGATGCTGGGAAAGAGTGGAGAACTGCTCGTCCATCAAAAAATCTTCTACTACTCGCCATGCATCTTTGGAATTCTTCTCATACATCAAGTATAAAAATTGATTTACAAAATGTTCTGCATCAATCTGCAGTATTTCACCATCTTTAATAGAATCACCAAGCTCATCAGAAGACCAGAAGTCTGGAACGTACTCCAAGAAATTTTCCACTGTCTTGAGAACATCAAGATCACGAAAATAATGAGGTTTAGTAGCAACAACAGCAGGAGACTGCCCATGCTTTCCTTTCCATTCTAGTTCTTCCCAGCACATGTCACGATTTACAAATGCAAACTGAGAAAGTGCCTTAGCACCCATTTTATGTGTGGATTCACCAGTAACAGCAAAATGACCAAACCACTGCATTATCCGCTTTGGGTTTCCTGCAGACATTAAAAGAGGGCGTGTAAGCAATGAAAGCAGTTCCAACTAGCATATGACCAATTGTTGCTACATTGCAACAGTTCAAAAGCAGAAAAATATCACACCTATTTGCTTATAACTTTACGGGGGCTACTTCGGCCAGGACAAAGGGGCACACAACTTCCCTTTGAGGGGTAGCGTATTCAGGAGAAAATGACACTATTGATTTTGCTGGGGACTCACAGTAAGCAGATTAGCAGACATATTATGTAAGTAATTGCAAGAAGTTTAATGATAAGCTCCAGCACTTACCACATACAGAAATGTCGATTGCACTTAAAGATAATAAATACTAGGCTGAGAGACTAATATGACGTAGTTGAAATTGAAACGCCATTTTAATTTCCTTTTAGTACAAGGAAGTGTGTTAATCATTTCTATAATACTTTGCTATCCCATTTACATGACAGAGGCAGTGAAGTAAATGGTAGTGTGTCATTTCCAACATAATAAATATGAGAGTGAGGTACAATGCTTTATTCATTAGAACCAGCACAGGTTCAAATTGAGATGCACGTCTTGCCACAATGTATGAAGAAGCTAAGCAGATAGTTTAGCCGCTTTTAAACAAATTCTGTAAATACTTTTAAACAAATTTGTCCCAGATTGAACGATCGGTAGACTTTAGCAATCAAAAGACAGGAAAACCAGATCTAAGTGAGTAACATATAATTTTTTTCCGAATTCTGAATGAAATTACCTCGGAAGAACTCCTCCAGTATATGGCCATTTTTTGCTAGAATAGACCCAGCCATTTTGGGCTGCTTGTCAAAAATCATTCGCAGCAAGCGGGCAGCAACATCTCGCCTGGAATTCTTCATCTCTAAGAGATCGAGAAACAGGTTCCGCTGGTCATGGCGACTGAGGGAATGGACCGACGAGACAGTGCTGCACAGCCACAACCGAGCTTCATACCTGCCAGCTGACTTCATAATCGACTTGATTACAGATTCAACATTTTTTAGAAGAGATTTCCTCGCCTCCACAGCAGCTGTGTTAACACTTCCAGCTTCTGCCGGCACATGCAAAAAGAGCTGAACCATCTTCAGAGTGAAATTTTCCACCTGGAATTTGGAGTAACAACAAGCAAAATATTACGCAAACGCAATGAACTATGAGCAACACGCAATATCGTAGAACCACACACAATTCGTGTGACGGTTGAGCCACGAAGGCGATTCGCTAGCTTACAGGGGGAGAGGTTCTGGTTTGATTGCAAACGGCAGCTCACTTGTTTCTGAAGGGGGGAAATCCGTCGGAACAAGTTAGGGTTCCTTACCTAGAAAAGGAATCAATCCCAAGTCGAGATGGATCTCTACTCCACGCCAATCAAACACCGGTAGAGGGTGGGAGCAGGAGATGAAGACGGATAGCGCCAGGTACAAGCACGTAAGAACTTTTTGTGGTGGCTTGCGTGCTGGAGCTGCCGGCGGCGAGCCCGGCGGCGACCTCGCGAGCGGGGGCGCTGGTTCGTGACTTCGTGTACTGTAATCGTGACCGATGCTTCGCGTTCGCGAGTGAGGGCTTCGGGCCCATAGAGTTTTGGCCCAATACGGGCCTAACATTGTACAACAAATCTATTTGCCGAACCCGGCGGGCTATGCCAAATCTCAAGTGATCCAAAGTTATAATTTTGTGAACATGTCGAATTTGAGAACGAATATGAAAAACAACAGCAAAAATTGAGATTCCTGGTTTACAAGCAGCAAAATTTGAGATTGCAAGGCCACAGAATGGTTGTAATAGTGGGGGGAGGACTGATGACCCGATCACCATTTCGGCGGATGGAGATGAGCAAGGCCACACAGTCGCAGGACGAACAAAGGTCAAACATCACCTTTACATTTGAACCGAAAGTATTCTGAAGTCTGGACTTCGCACTTCACAAAACACGTGATAATCGAACACACTGCAAAATGTGACAATTCTGTCATTCACAAGGAATACAATGGCTGCCTGGTGGGTGCGGCTGTATGTAAGTACGAAGATAGTATAAGCCAAAATAGGCTATTTTTCAGCGATTCTTTACTACTACGAAACAAAAAAGAACCTTCAAATTCTTTTTGAAAATAAAACTAAACATGCTATTCTAAAGTTAAACTTTCTAGTGTTGGTAAATTATTATGGCTTTATCTCTTTCTCGAATGGCTACCCTTTGTCAAGGGTAGCGTTGGTATCATAATCTACACGTAGCGGGTATAGTTTAGTGGTAAAAGTGTGATTCGTTCTATTAATAACTGAATTTGAAATTATACTTCATATTGCGTTGAAAACTACCCTTTGTCAAGGGTAGCGTTGGTATCATAATCAAAACGTAGCGGATATAGTTTAGTGGTAAAAGTGTGATTCGTTCTATTAATAATAGAATTTGAAATTATACTTCATATTGCGTTGAAAACTTTAGTTCTTAAAGGATTTAATCCTTTCCTCTCAATAGCAGAGGAAGAATATACTATAAATTTAAACTAAAAATTGCTATTTCTTTTCTTATACAAATAAAAAGAACTGGTTTGTCTACCAACAAAACCTGGCTCAAGATATCGTGATGCCATAGAGCTGACTTACCACAGAAGTTATCAAGCTAAGCCACAAGGCCGAAAACAGCAAACAACCATGTAGTTGAATACCAATAAGAAAACAAGCAGGAAAACCGATAGAGATTCAGGAGAATCAGGTTCAAACGGCAGCATCTTAATTTTAAGAGTAAATATCCATAGCTCCAGCTTAAATCTAACAGAGCAGCTTTGTTCACAACGCCAAACTTAAACAAAAATGCCTGTTGCAGGACTACAGGTAACGATAAGTGCCACAGCACAAGTTCTGATCGCCACATAAGATAGGACTACTACGATGAGACTGTTCACTCGTCATCCTCATCGTCGTCGTCATCAGCACCACCAGAGGAGTTGAGGGCATTGAGCCTTTCAACAAGGCTGGCCTTCCTCTGCTCATAGGTCAGCTTCTTGGGGTTGTACCTATAAGAATACAAAGAAAGGTCATCAGAGCAAAGAAATCTATTAAAATGGGCAGCCATATCATGATAGATATAAATATCTAGTACCTCTTGTGCTCCTTTGGTGGCTCCTTGGTTGACTTGGCCATGATAGGATTAGCACGGATAGAAGCATGGACCTTCTTGTAGAGAGCTTCCATGTCATCAGCCTCAATTCCCTTCTTGATGTACTCACTGAAGTGAGTCTGGTACTTCTCAGGCTCCTCCTCAGCCAAAGTCTGGAACATTATATTAACAGTAGCACTCAGTTAGCACTCCAGACAATGCAATATAACCATTGCAATAAACCATCTGGCATGGAACTACAAAGGGAATTAAGTGAAAAGGCTAACATGCAACATGCACAAACTCACCCTCATGTAGTCCGCAACATGGCCACCATATATGTACTTGCGGTGGATCTCAGCATCCAGGTTCTTCTCATCCTTCTTGAATCCAGCAAACCTCTTGTCACTGTGAGGAATATCCAGACCACCATCCAAAGCTCCCTGAGGCAACAAATTACAGTTACTAAAGCACATGTTCATGCTGATATATGAATTGTTATTTCTTTCGGTGTGGACACAGAAATTGTTGAGCATAAATGAACTACCAATATACATTTATTAAGAACTGAGGAATACAATGAGTCCATGTTAAAAACATGTTTCTGTATAGGACCCTACAATCAAGTTGCAAAGTAAACATCTCAGAAGCAATACCTTCAGGGCTCCAAAGACACGGTTTCCAGTGGTAGTCCTAATAAGACCAACATCCAAGAGAGCACGGAAAGGCCTCCTCTCATCAGCTGGCTCAACAGAGAAATCCTCACCAGTGGCCTGAGAACAAAAAAGAACACCACAAATGTAAATCAATGCAGCATCAGAAACATGTAAAGCAAAATCAAATCCCTGTAAGAATTTTACCTCAACATTGCCCTCATACTCCTCATCCAAATCACGGATCTTGAGCACACGACGAGCCAGAAGCAGACCAGTGCAGTAGGCTGCAAGATGGGTGCAAGGAGTTGGGTTAGACAACATCGTACATTTAGTTACAATATCAAATGTACAGATACATTGCAGGCAAAATACCTGCAGCATAGTTGGTCAGACCAACTTCAAGACCATATCGTGGCAGCTCATGGGAATACGCAGCAGCAAGAACCATATCACCCGCAATGCTTGCAGATATGATTTGTGCAGTGATGTCCTTGTTGGTCTAAGGTGTTGTGTTAAGAGATACAATGCATCCCATGCTCAAAGGCAAAAAAAATAATAAGCAGAAACCAGATGACCAATATAAAATATATGCAAATGTCAAAAAGGATACAAATCGCACAACGAATCTGTATTTGGGTGTATTGTACTTGTTCTTGTCTTGGTTAATCAACCTGATCCTTGCACGGTAGTCAGTCTTACCAGCTGCAAACAAGAACAAATAGAGAGTGTAAAAAAAACACAGCAAATTACAGAAGAAATAAGCAGAGATGCAAAATTACAGAGATTGTCTTAGCATACCGCGTCTTCTCTTGAACTTGACTTGGAAACGCTTGAAGTACGCATGGGTCTTCTGGGTCTTGACAAAACCACCCTGCAGACATGCAACGCACACTTCAAATTTGAGAAACACATAGATGGCTTTTCTATGTTGCTTTTATGTTTCAACATCATACTAAAGAAGCAAGCCAAGCAGCAAATGCATCATTTCTGATGACCAAATGACTACAACAGTAACCACTCGAACATCATTCTCAGTACAATGACAAGTATCTCTGCCAACAAACTTCAACTACTGTTAACGGCAGTAGGCTATTGTAGGCACATCAAAGGTATGGACACGCAAGTGTAGATCTAGCGGCCCAAATCTTGCAATTTCCAGACGCTGGACAAGCTTTTCGCCTCAAAATACTTTCATGAATGTAGCATCCAAAGTGGCACAACAGATCCCCACCGCATAAACATTAAACCATAAATCAGCTAAACAATTTAGACGCATATGCACTAATAACAAATCCAAGCGACCAACCCTTCCCAAAAGGAGATTTTAGGAACTATCCATTCCCGACCTTCCCGCCAAACAAAAGTCCTAATAAAAGGTAGATACTCCAGTTTGAAGGCTAAATAAGAGCATAAGTATAAAGAAAGCCACACCGTGTTCGAAATCTCCTACTTCTGCCTAACGTACGATCTCAGTTAAGCACGAACAACAGCATGAGTCAACGGCCGCCACAAGGCTACCCTTGCCGCCGCGCTCACCTACCTCGGCTGCGACGACCTAAAACGATGCCCATGCCGGCCCCTCGGCAGCGAACAAATCCATCCAACCAAACGCTAGATCCACAGGAACAGACGCCGACGATCGACTGGAAAGCACAAACGGAGAAAGGGTTCGGGATCTTACCATCTCGGTCGCCTGCGGTGGCTGTCGAAGCGGGGGCGGGGGCGGCGGCTGCTACTCCTGGCGGGCGAGAGGGTGGGAGCGATGGAGAAGGGTAGGGTTTATATGGGCGCGGCTCCTCGGGCCCTTTTAACTCGGGGAGAAACCCTAGCCATCGGGTGGACGGATGGATCCTGTGGCCTAGCTGCAGTGGACGGCCAGGATTAGTTCGAGGGTGTTCCGTGGATAAATGGGCCTTCGTCTGTGTTAGTGGGCTGTGGGAGCTAGATCTTTCGACAGGCCCCCGTTTTGCTCACAAAGCTATTGCATAGTCCTTTTATTTTTATTTTCCCTTTTATTTGGGCTCACTTTTTCCTAAAGAAAAAGAGGACTCGCTCCTATTTCTTTCATCGGGCTCGATAAGGCGTGCAGAATAAACCAGTTGTTTTTTTTGTAAAAACAAGACCGGTTGCTGTCACTAGTCACACGGCCTTTTTTAGGCTCATTTCAGACAAGACAATAAAATGTGTGGACGCCTCTCTAATGTCCATAAAAGAAATGGAACAAAAAATAATCACAACACCTACAATTTTGTCACTTGTTTAGTCGTTCTTTTCGGCTTGTTTTACGAGTCAAATCATTCAAGACGATCATTTCAGAAGGGTGAAAGCAGAATCAAAACTTGGGCCACGTCTAAATATGGTGAAGAAAATCTCCAATATTCGGTTGAAGCTCTAAGTACCAAACCAAAAGCTACTACATTTTATAGACGTAGCACCGGCAATTGTTGGACAAGGAGGAAAAAAAAACGCCTTGACAACTTGTATCACGCGAACCACAAGTTGAAAAGATGGTTTTTACTGAAGCGGTGCCTCCAAGCGGCTACGCGTGTTGAGAACTGAAAACAAAGGTTTTCCCACCTTGGCAAATGGTGTAGGACTGTAGGGAGGTAGGAGCGCTTGAACAACCAGGCATACGTGACCAAGACCGCGCTGGACAGCCAGATCCGTTTATGCACATGGCCATGCATCGTATTTTCATTCGTGTACGATCCGATTGGAATCCTAATCGATCGACTTTCCTAGCTTGTCTCTTCTCATCGATCACGACTCGGATTCCTGGCTCGCTCCAAGCTCCATCTATATAGATCAAACCCTCTTCTCTGTATATCAGGTTGCGTGGATCTGGCTGCTGCCCACCCGGCTGGTAATAACAATGGAAACGACGAGTGCGAGCGATGCAGATGCCATCGCGCAAAGAAGAAGAATTGAAGAAGCACCTGTATCTGGTGGTGGATATGACTGGAAGGGCGGCTACAGCATCCACAAGCTCGACGCCGACAACAGCATGGAGCGCCGTCTCCCGGAGCACGGCGCCCTCCGGCTGGCGTCGTCGCCAGAGCGCGCGCCGATGGCTTTCGCCGCTCTGGGCACCGACATCTTCATCGCCACCAACCCGCGCTGCAGCCGCCTCGCTGGACACCGGCGGCAATGGTGTTGGTGCGTGGTGGGACCTTGGGGAATGGACGCTGCCTTTCCGAGGCCAAGCCTACTTCGACGCCGAACTTGATGCCTGGGTTGGGCTCCACTACAAGGAGGACGGGTACATTTGCAGCCTGCTGCCCAGTCGCCTCACGCTCACGCAGCGCGACGACGACGACGGCGCGGCAGCAATCCGAGTGCAAGATTATTCTCAAGGAGAAGCTGTTCCGCCGCTGCGGCGAGGAGAAGCACCCCTTACGGGCGGTACCTGAGCGCCACTCTAGAAAAACGGGCGGTACCTGAGCGCCGCTCTTACGTACATGGGTGACAGCAAGTTTTGCCTCGTCGAGAGCGTGCTGCGTAGTAAGAACGCTCTCGAGGCCGTGCTCCATGTCACCGTGTTTGGCCCCAAGTACGACCATAAGAGGGAGCTGAAAACTAAGGCTCACCGCACCACCAGGTTCTATAGGGTGTCCAGGAATACCCGACTGTTTTCTCATGCCGCGTTCTGGATGTAACAACTGTAGTCCATTTTACATTGATCGATCGGCAGCAGGCACTCCTATGAACTTGCATTGGCGCCATGGCTGTCAATGGGTATTCGATTGGGATATTGTAGTGGGCCTGGTAATATATCCATAAGACTTTAAAACAACATGCGGTTGCGATTCTAGTCGGCAAATTTGAATGCACAGCCGATGCGTCAACAGTCAAACCCATTTGTTTCCCTACTATTTTTTTCCCCTAGTTTGAATGTTAGCATGAACAAAACTACTTACCTGTGCTATTTGGGCGGCCAACTAGAGTGCACTAATTATTGCTTAACCATTAATTCTTTTATTTCTTATTTTTAGTTTAATTAATCTCAAAATATAAACTCATATCAATCATTCAGTTCATTCATCCAAACAATTTACTTAGTTATGGCCATACATGACACTTGACCTCCCACATCCATTCTCCTTTAAATACAAAAAAAAAAAGTTGTGGAATTGGGGATTGGAATCGCTATGCCAGCGCGAAGAGAGAAAATGAAAAGAGGAGAGAGGGAAAGAAGGAGGTTGACTGGACATGAATGCAGAGTTATTTTCTTACAATGATCCGTCATGTGCCGCGTTGAGAGATGAAAAGGGAGGTGATGTATGCAGAGAGGGCAGACAGCATAACCGTGCCGCGGCAGAGCCACGGGGATAGACCATGGTTCGTTAAGGCGAGACGAGCCACTACCGCCTTAACGCCTAGGCGACGCCTTAACGACGTCTTAAAAACACTGATTTAAGACACTGGTGTAGACCCTTTTCCTAGTGGTAGTTTTTTAAAATTTAAATAAATTTAAATTATAAACTCATATCAGTCATTCAATACATCCCATCCAAACAAGTCATGTAGCTATAGGCATATGTGACATTTGACCTCCTAAATTCACTACTTTAAATATAGAAAAAACCTCCTATATTCACTACTTTAAATAAAGAAGAAGTCATTTTGCTAAAAAAAATTAAAAAATATTTAAATACAGAGCCACGTAGCGTGTGTCAACGTAACCGGCCTGCCAAAGAGCGGTGCGTGTGGCTCTGGGACGCGGGGGGCCACCACCGCCACCTCGACGCCGGCGAGCCACACCACCACACGCCGAATCTCTGAACACCAATCAGCGTAATCCCGGCAAAATCCGCACCCGCGCTCGCCGTCGCACCGGCTCCACTCGTCCCGGATCACCACCCCTCCTCCACACAGGACACACATACACCCCTCCCGCGCCGAGAGGACACGTGCCCGACCCGAGTCTCCGGCCTCCCAACCCAACCACTTCGCGCCGTCCCGCGGCGACCCTCTCCAGCCGAGGCAACGAACTCCACGGATGGGAGCGGCAGCCTGACCCTCAGTGAGACTTGACGCCATGAGCCCGCCCGCCATGCTGCTCCCCGTCGTCTGCTCCGCCGCGCCCGCCTGCTCCCCGCTCTGCCCCGTGACGGCGTCGCACGCCGCCGCGCGGGTCCTGCCGCGGAGGCTCGACGCGGGCGCCGCCGCGCTCAGGTCCTACGCCGCCGACCCGCTCGTCGCGCAGGTGCCCGACCGCCCCCCGCTCGCCGACTCCTCCATCCTCTCCCCTTACCCCGCCGCGCCCGACGACATCGCCCGGAGCTTCGCCGGTGGCGGCGCGCCCACCGAGCTGCCCAGTGCCGGCCCCGAAGCCCTATGCTGCACCGGGACCGACCACCCGCTGACCTTCGTCGCCGACCTCGCCGCCACACCCGACCAGACCATTGCCGTCACCGCCCCCACGGACGCCGCGGAGCGGGCGCTGTCGGACGCGCCTTTCCCGACCACATTCCCGTCGGACGCGTCCGAGGTCGAGGACTCCGTGGCCAGGCTCATCGACAGGCTCGGCAAGCAGGTGTTCCAGGCGGAGGACGCGCTCACCGAGGCCTACGACAAGCTGCGTCTGTCGGCGTACGACGCGCTCGGGGCATGGAGGAAGGCGGTGCGCGACGCCGTCGGCGGGCTCAGGGCCTCCGTCGATGCCGGCAAGGAGCAGGCCGCCGGAGGTGTCACGGACGCGTCCGGGGCGCTGCAGGCGAAGGTGGCCGGAGCTGGCGCCGTGGCTGCTGATGTTCTGAGGAAGGCGGTCGCTGCTGCCGAGGATTCGCTGGGCAGTGCGGCGACATTCGTTGTGGATTCTTACGGATCCGCGAAGGAGTCTCTGCCGCCAAATGTTAGAGATCTGTTGAGCTCGTCTGAGGAGAAAGCTAGTCTAGTTTTGAGACCAATTGGAAATGCTCTTCAACAGGTATGTTCGTTCTCATTGGGCAAGTGTTACTTCACTGTTTTTTTCTGTGTGCAAGCATGAAAAGAGCTGCTGAACACCTAGTCATGTCTTTTGCATCAATCTACCAAAGTGAAGTTCTGTGTTGATGTAGCCACTGATAAATTTTGCTGCACGCAATGATTCAGGTATATGTAATTGTTGAAGGTGTTGAGAAGAATGTTGGATTGGATCCCAGTGATCCTGTCGTTCAATTGGCAGTTCTGCTTGGAGGTTCAGTGACAATAGGGTAAAGGAAGATTTCTTAGCTTTGCCTACTTCACCTCTAGTTTCATTGTATTTTCAATGTCCTTTCTGAATTTGGCTACATTGTAGGACATCGTACTGGCTCTTCATATACGGTGGTTACTCAGGAGACCTATCACCTGAATCAGCATTTGAGCTATTGAAAAATGATGACAAAGCCGTACTTATCGATGTTCGGCCTGAGGCAAGATATTGTAAATCTCACTGGCCTTTTCTTTCTTTCGTGTCCTTTTCATCTAAGCTCTTTTCTGAGTCCAGTTCATAATACATATCCTTTCCAAATTCTAGAAAGGACTATTTATTGATTATTAGTCACCCTTTGTGTTGTTTCTTCAGTATCATTTCACATTTCTAGAAAGGAATATTTAGCAGTCACCTGCTATCTTGTTCCTACAGTACAGCAGCTTGCTGCCAAGTTATTTATTCCTGTCATGCTATTTCTTGCAACAAACTTATTTGGTGCAAGTATAGTTACTTAAGGTTTTTTAAATGTTTTCTGTCGCATAGGATGCGATCAAGCTCACTATCAGATTATATTATGTAGGATTTGAGGGAAAAAGATGGTGTTCCTGATCTACGCCGTGGGGCTAGGTCTAAATATGCAAGTGTAGTTTCACCTGAGGTATGTCTTATTTCAGCTAAAAGTCTCCAGCAGTACTTGATCATTCTTTTAATCACTCGGTGATTGCTAGACGTTTCCTATGTATGCTTACACCAATTTCAGATCCATTCATAAGGATTTAAGTGTTTCATTGTAATGATGCCGTCATGTCACACTAGCAGAGGCTGTTTTCATAGCTTCTCTGATAATCGTTTCATTTTATTATCTTCTCTAGATCAAAGGCCCAGTAAAGAATATGCTTAAAGGTGGAAGAGATATCGATGATGCTTTACTTGCAGTTGTCATCCGAAACTTGAAATTGGTTAAGGTATGCTGTTATACACCTTTTCTTCTCAAAGAAAAAAAGAACTGAGGCTAAGTTATTTCTTCACAGTAAGTTATAGTATGTATTTTTCTGCTACCGTAGGGTGATTCAAAGGTCATAGTTATGGATGCTAATGGAGCCCGATCAAAATCTGTTGCTAGGTTACTGAAGAAGCTTGGTGTGCAGGCAAATTTCGAATGCCTTTTGTGTTTACTATTAGTTTGGTGGCATGCATCCTCGCCCCTGTCTGATTTTGAATATTTGGTTGCAGCGACCTTACCTGGTAAAAGGTGGTTTCCAAGCATGGTCAAAGAACCTTCGTGTCAAAGAGCTGAAACCTGAGACTGCATTAACGGCAATAAATGAGGTAAAAATAATCAGAACCAGAAATTCACCTGTTAAGCAGAAGGACTGTGCCAGTCATGGCAATCTTGTCATACACCAGATCATGTTCTTATTTTCACTCAAGAATCAAGATCATGTTTGGTAGCATTTATCATTTGAATAGTTCATCTAGATCTCAGCTCTTGTGACCGGGCATTTAAAATGTTTCATATTAATGATCTACATAAGCATACCCTTTTATTGTTGATCACAAACTTTATTGTCTTGAACAAATGCAGGACGTTGAGGAAATCATCGAACAAATAAAGCCCACCCCGACTCTTGTGTTCGGTTCTCTTCTGGTAGGTTACTGGTCTTATTCTCATTGTCTTGCCGTCTGCTCACGTTGGCACGCTGTCATGCTGTTCCTGGAGTGTCATGCAACTAATTTTCTATTACATTTTGTAAGAGCTAGTGCCATTAAAAGTTCAAGAGTATATACAGCACAAAACACCTTCATTTTGCCTTTACGTTGTCTATGTAGCTCTCAGATGCATTATTCCTTTTTCCCCTGCCGTAGTTTTTTTTTTTCTTGACAAATTAGTCTCTTTTTTGACAGGGCCTCTCAGCACTTTCCTATGCTATACTAGGTAAGTGTATTAGTAAATTATGTTTGTTGTATGATTCATACTTTATACATGCTTGGTTATACACGCTTGGCATAATACCAGAACAGTTCTAAGTCCAACCTCGAAAAGTAGTCCCTTGTGTTCCTGAGAGTTAAATACAAGCCACATCTTTTTCCTTATTTCTTGTTGCCAGTTCACCTAAACACTTTTGTTAATCTTCTTTGGCCTGTCGATGATGCATACTTGTTACTGGGTGTTTCAAAATATGACTGGAGTAAACATGTGTACTGGAGCTGAATTGGAATATCCATTTTGCTTAACTGGCTATTGATCCCTGTCTGCAGAATGGGAGACGACACTGCAGTACATCGCTGTTCTAAGCATTGGGCTGGTATGTATTACGCTTGACACACAACCTATTTGTTTGTTCAGTATATATGCATCTGCAGTCTGCACTTATGGAACACAATAGTACAATATAACTCTCCACCTGTATACAACTGTTAACCGCAAATTTTCTACTATTTTTCATAGACTATCTACTCGCGATTCTCTACATATGAGAGCTCTGAGGATCTGGAACAAGACCTAAAGTAAGTTTATCCTGAACTTTGTATCTGTTTTGTAATTAAATATTTATCCTTTTGATTTGATTTGAAGTCTTAAGATTAAACGGGTCCAACACCAAAGAGATCATTAATTATAAGGTCTCTCTTTGCCTAGGTTGTTGCTGTCTCCAGTACAAGTGGGAGCAGATGCGTTATCATGGGCAGCCAAGAAGATAGAGCCGAACAAGGTGGGCCTGCCAACGTCCCCCTCCACGACGGCGGTGAAAGACAGGGTTCTCCAGGCGGCGGCGAAGCACGAGGCGCAGCCATCGGACGCCGAGGAGTCATCGGCCCAAACAGCCGAAGCATGAGGTTGGTGGTGAGCTCCAATCTGTGAACTCGTCGGTAGCCATTCCTGTAATTTGTGAGTTTGGTGGTGTTTCTGAGTTGTAACTTGTAAGTAATCGATATGAGTCAGAGTCACTGTAAGCAGCTGTAAATTAACGTATAAGCAGCATTTGTGCGTGTTAGCGAGAGAGGATGCTCAGCAACGTGCGTGTTAGCGAGAGAGGATGCCCAGCGTTGCTGAGCGTCCCTATAATCCTGCCTGTCTGCTTGGCAGGCCAATTTGTCTACTCGGGTGTCACTCACAGGGTTAAAAATCCCGACCGCTACCGGTCCGGATACCGCGGTAACCGGTTTGACCGGTCCGGACCGGTAGCGGTACGGGTCGGTTTCCAACCGGCCAAATTTAAAATTTTCAAATTTGAATTTAAAAAATTAAAAAATTAGAAAAAATTCTTAAAAATACTTTAAGGTGAGTAGATTGTAATGGTGTCAAAATTTTTCAAATATTAGTTCATTTAGTATTTTTTGTTTGTATTAGAAGTTCAAACAGCCTACTAAATCAACACGTTAAACTTCTAATGCGCTTAAACCGCTACTTAAACTTCTTAAAAATGTTCTCTTTTTGACACCATTAGATTCTACGCACCTTAAACTATTTTTAGAAATTTTCTTTTATTTTTTATTTTTAATTAAAATTTGAAAATTTGTCAAACCGCTCAAACCGGCCGGCTAACCGCTCAAACCGGCCGGCTAACCGTTCGAAACCGGTTGAACTGCGGATTTAATTTGATTTTTAAATTTGTTCGGTTTCTACCGGTTTCCGGTCAAACCGGTCCGGCTAACCGCTACCGGTGGGCGGCGGTTTGGCCTTTCCGGTCGGGAAAAAAAACCCTGGTCACTCATCAATGCTGGAGAAGGAGAACTTTGATCGAGCTTGTGAAACAAGTACGGGTATCTTAAATCCCTGGTTTCACCTGGTGAAATGCTGCTCAGCTGAACATGTACTGTGCAGATTTTAATCCAGGGGCCACTCGGTGAAATTTTTTGTGAAATACTGAATGGTGCCCAGCTAAGCACAGCAAACATTTTTTTTTTTCGAAGTAAAGCACAGCAAACATTTTCCAGGGAGATTTCGTCTGCAGTGCATTTAATTTTTATGATTTGGGGTCTGGAAATTTTGGTTGCCAGCTGGAATTCTCCTAGTGTCCTGCAGACCAGTTCACCCCTTTCCCACAAAAAAATGTCCTGTGCACGATCGGCCATTTTTCTTCGCCTTTTAAAAAACAATTGGCCATTTTCCTGTCGAAAGAAACAAGGGATTTCCAGCCGTCTGATCGTCTCCGGGCTCTCCGCTCTGCATCCAGTATCCAACCAACGGATCCACAAGCGAAACGGAAGGCAACGGCACGCCCGCATAGGATCCCATCCCACCGACGAAAAGGTCAACTAGTCTAGCAAAGCAACGTCTCTCTTCTCTTGCCAATGGGCCCCTCCGCGCTCCCCCTCCCTCCGGACCCCACCCACCAGACTAGCCGTTATCCCCCCACCTCTCGCCACCGCCGCGCCCCCAACGGCCAAATCCACCGCGCCGCTCGCCGGGCATATAAGTACCCACCACTCCGGCGATCCCACTCCACAAGACCACCACTCCTAACCTCTCCTCCCTCCCTCGCTCTCGCACCCCTCGGCTCCAACGCAAGCGGCGGCGCCCCGGCCAGCGAACACCCCAGCCACCGAGCGCGCGAGCACCGATCCAGCGGCGGCGATGGCGGGGAAGTCGCACACGCGCAAGGCGTTCCTTCTCTGCAACTACATCCTCCTGGGCGCGGCGTCCAGCTGCATCTTCCTGACGCTCTCCCTGCGCCTCCTCCCTTCCCCGTGCGGCCTGCTCCTGCTCTTCCTCCACGCGCTCACCGCCGTCTTCTCCGCCGCGGGGTGCTCGGGCTCCTTCACGGCGCCGGCCACGCCGGCGCAGTGGCACAACGCGCACACAGCGGGTGCCGCGCTCACCGCCATCTTCCAGGGCGCCGTCGCGCTGCTCGCGTTCACACGCACCTCCGACTTCCTCGCCGAGCTCCAGTCCTACGTCCGCGACGAGGACGGCGCCGTCATCCTCAAGATGGTCGGCGGGCTCGGCACTGCCATCTTCGTCCTCGAGTGGGCCGCCCTCGCGCTCGCTTTCTCGCTTCGCCTCGATGACGAGGACGACGATGATCTCCACGCCAAGAACTGGCAGTCCTACAATGTCTGATTGATGGATTGATGCCATCGCCATTCAACTAGGGCCTGATGATGGTGTGGTGCTGCCACAGGCCCACAGCACGGTTGGGAGATTTGAAGATTCGTTGATTCTTTGCGTGATGTTCTAGTATGTTTATTGTTGATCTCATTCTTTTGTACTACTGTGTACTCTACTATTATTTCTGTAAACTGAGAATGTCAAAGCAAATATATATTGCTTTTGCTGCCTTTGCTGCAAGTCTCATGTTAACACTGTTCGGATATCAGGAAAACAGGTTGCAAAAACAGTTCCTGCAGTCAATTGTCAATTGAACAGTCACATGTGTAGATTGCTTATTTTCCAGAATCACACGGAATCAGGAATTCCCACACCCAACAAATGAGTAGTCACATGTAAAAGATTGCTTATTTGTCAGAATCACACGGAATCAGAAATTCCCACTCAATGAGCACGCACTAAAATAAGCAATGATGACACACCGCAAGTTGAAGCGATGGCCAATTTCAGAACAATGGCTTGCATGTTCTAACTTCTAACACATGAAGGTGAAATGAATCAACCAAGTATCCTTCATAGATAAACATATTTGGCTAAAATTACAACATGTCAACACCCAGAGACATAATCCAGATCTCTCCATGTTGCCACAAACCCAGTGGAACTTGGGTCATCTTCAGTCAGTGAAGGTGCAAAATCAAGTCATGCTTCCGTAGCCTTTGTACACGCACCACTATTACTTAAGAGCCTTGTGCTCATCTGGGTGCACTGAAGCTCATCAGACCCTGATCCAACTTAAGTTCCAGGATATCATCTTGTCAGGAACTCTACTTGGGTGAGGGGAACAGATTGATCTGAGGAGCTTCAGTGCCACCATTGCCATTTTGAACGGTTTTAGATTTCAAGCGCAGCTCAGGTGAAGATGCCAAAGCGCTGACAGCCTCTTCCGGAGGTAAACACCGCTTGGAGAAGTACATGGATATGCTTTTGTTCTTTTTGGATTTCACTGGAAAAACAAGTAATATCATAAGTGAGAATGTGTGTTATGGACAAGTATTCCTACTGCCAAAAGAACAGGTGGAGAAGAGTACCTGGTGAAGAATCTAAGCCTAGCTTGTCAAGAATTTCCTTCTTGACCTGCAGAGAAACAAAGACAGTTCTTAGTACAAAACAAACGAATCCATTGCAACCTTGCAGGTGTAATCAGAATGTAATCCTGATACTGGCACAAAACAATTAAAAGTCAGTATGGTGGCTTTGAATTTAAAGCATGCTAACCTTCCAGTGATTATCAACAAAATAAGATATCTCCCTCACTCTACGATTCAGAGTAGATTTCGGAACATTTGGAAATTTCTGCTGCAGCAATTCAACCACCTTGTAGATACCTTCTCGACATGATCGAATCACCTGAACCTGCATTGGTATTGAAGCAAAATGAGACAACAGCAGTATGCTTGCTTCAAACAAATACTCACTGCTACTATTTACTCAATACTTACAAATTCTGGCAGGTCCGATTCTGGTATAGCAGATGCAGATGCAGGAGAACCATTTTTCACATTGGACTGGTTAATTTCCTCAGCAGTTGCAGATGCAGATGAGTTGTCAGTTATAGGCACATCAACAACCACACCTCCCGGACAGATGCACATTGAAAGAACTTGCAGGCATAGTTGCTCAATCTTTGCTGTTCCCTTAAGGTCTTCGGCAGTCAGTAATTCAGCTTTCTCATGATTTAGATTGGATATAACAAGAGGTTGGCTTTTCCGAAGAGCCTGCTCAGTCAAAGTGTTCAGGACCTTTTGCTGGCGCAGTAGAGACCTGAATTCTTCAACTTCTGTGCACTGACCAGTTGGTGAGCTACTAGCTTCCTCATCCTTATCATCCAATAGGCTTTCAATCTGTATCCCCTGCAGAAACAAAGCTTCAATGGTGAAACAAAGGACATAGCTCATGGAGTTGAGGTACTATGACACACTTAGAAGATGAAATGCCTACTGACATCTGATATGGTACAACATATTTGAATGTGCATTGTAACTCAAGAAAAAGCATGTGATGGAATTGAAGTTTTATCTCACTATTTTATTCTTAACAAATTCAACATTTAGCCATGGAAAAAAAATCACTGTTATCACCTTTAAGACACGAACAGATTAGTGCATGACTTTTACAGAATGTAGCATGTATCTATCTAGTCTTCAAGGTGACAAACAATTGGAAAGAATTGTTGGTTGGACTAGCTAATGTACAGCATATTAAAAGCTTGCTCTTCTAGGGGTTTTATTGATTGAAACTAGCATTAAAAAACTGCACAGCACCAAGACCAATGAGATGCTCAAATTCAAAGAAACATCACTTGTTTAGTGCTATACCTCATTGTCCGAGAGGTAGCCGTCAGGCACAACAAAGCTATCTTCATCCTCTTCATCTGTAATTTTGGAATCTTCTTCCATAACTTCATCACTATCCTTCTCACAGTCAGAAAGACTCTCACCAGGATCCTCCTATGTAGAAAACAAAACATGAATATTTCATACCAGCAAGCACAAAAAAGAAGCATGAGTAACATGAATATCAACAAGTACCTCTTCCCATTCATCATCACTATCAACCTCATAGTCAAGATCAGGATCCATCTTAAGTGGACACCTTGGGCCAACAGCAGCACTGCAGATAATTGCATAAACAAATCAAGGTATTGCACTAAAATGGAAAGCAATGAAAATTATATAGCTGGCATGAATATTTGCAAGCCTACCTTTTCTTCCTCCAGGTCCCATAATATGCTGGCCTGTTGCTTTTGTCAAACTGCAGAAGTTTCTTCTTAATCAATCTAGTTTCCAGAGGTTTAGCATTACTGGTGCCATGGCATTGCATCTCACTAGCTGGTAGCATGTCAATGTCAATTTCAAGCTTATCATGTCCATTTTCCTGGCTTGAGTTGTGACAGTTATCTTCATTTGGAGTGGAAAGTATTTCATCGACCATATCATCTGAAGATTTCTGAAGCTTGAGCTCTTTAAATGCCTCCACCTTGGGTTTGCGCCTGATACCCCATCTGGAGGACCTATTGTGGCTAGATAGCTTCTTCCAACCAGTGACCTGCAACCTGTAAAAAAATGTCAATTAAATCACTTCACTTTTGTCAAGTGTGCAGGTGAAAGAAATAGAGGTTAGGAAATGTTGCTAACCTCCTGAGATCCGCTATAACCCAGCTCTCTTGTTGAGACAAGAAAGAATCAATTTTTGATGTGGTTGCAGGCACTGACCCTTTGTTGTCAATGGGATCATCAACTGAGTCATTCTCTCCAGACTGTTGAAGTTTTCCACTGTCTTTCTTACTTTTGAAAAAACGCTCCATCATGGAAGCTTGCTTTTGAACGGCTTGTTGTTTCTTGAGTTGTGCAGCTTCTTTCTCACGGCGCTTCTGTTCTTTCTCAGCTTCCTCTTGCTGCTTTTTCTGTTGTTTCTTCATTTCGGCTTCTTCCTTTTCACGACGCTTCTGTTCTTTCAATGCTTCCTCCTCTTGCTTCTTTTGTTGTTTCTTAGCTTCAGCTTCTTCCTTTTCACGTCTCTTCTGTTCTCTTAGTGCCTCTTCTTGCTGTTTCTTTTGCAGTTTCCTCATCTGCGCTTCTTCTTTCTCCTGGCGCTTTATTTCCTTCTCAAGTTGTTTTTGCACTTTCTGAATCTCCTTTTCCTAGAAGTCGACAATATAACATAGCTGCATTAGTGAAAAAGAAACTATTTGCAATACCATTGATACACTGATGGTAATATTATACCATACTCTACCATACTCTCCTAGCAAAAATGAGAAGAAAGCAATAGGCACTGTATACTTCCATCCTAGCATTGCAGGTCTATAATAAATACCAACTTATTTAATCATGTGTCATATCTCATATCTGAAATTAAGGTTGTAGCATACTTTTTGGATTTGAGGTGCCTAGCTAAAGGATAAACTGAAATACTGCTGATAGACTGTAATGACAGCTCATATATGTAAAGTTTACTTCAACTTGAGCAAATCAAACATTGGGACTTGGAAGAAGAGACACTAAAGTTGTAAGAATGCATTTAAAATGAATCGAGCACAGTGCAATCAAGTGCTTACATTAGCTGGCAAATTTCCATCTTGCCGCTCAGAGACACCCACATCATCAAGTCTGCTAACATTTTGGTCATTTTTCTCTGCGCCTTGCATCAGTTCCTTAGCTGCTGACCCAGCATCTCTCACACCCCTATATTGACACAAAAGGCTGACACATTAGAACTTTCAGAACCCCAAGGTAAAAAAGAAATTGAGCGTGTGAATCCTTAGAGATGCAAGAGGGTACACACCTTTCAGTGTTCTTTTGAGTCACTCTTTCCACCATTGATCTGATCCCTTCCAGGTTCAATGATTTATTTAATTTCAATGATGCTTTTCTGAGATCATTTACTTGGGTTTCAACTCCTGGGTTTTCCAGAACAGACAAAGTTGCTGGCAGTAATGCATTCCCTTCGTGAGTTAACAGATAAGAAATACAGGGGATAGGAAAATTAAACATTTACAGGTTCCATTACAACATGCACAGATATAAATCATTTAGCATCAGGTTATTTTGAAATAAACGATTAAAGAAACATATCTGTTCAAATATGGACCAGACTCTTGCTACACATTTTCAGCAGCAAATGGAATATGCAAATACACTACAACTGGCAGCGACAGAACAAATGGCTTCGTGTGAATTGTGAGTAAGAACAAGGTATTCCTTACAATAGATGGCAGTGATCCTCTCGTGGATTTTCTTTCTGACAGATCTCCGTGTACTCAGAATGCTGCGTGCTTTCACAGGCGTCAGCTTCAGATCTCTTATCTGCACATGTATTAAAAAGATTCAGTATTTAATGAAAAACACAAGCAAATCGAATCAAAAGAACAACACTTTGTAAAGGAACGTCCAACTTACCTCCCAGCACCAAAGAGCTGATTCCGATTCGTCTTCTAACACATCAGCATCCGGGGAAGAATTCCCATACATCACCCTCTGCCCAACAAGCAGGACAGAGCTACGGACCGAAGCCGTCGACACACCATCCAATCCCTTCATTTTCTCATATATCTCATCCACCAACTTGGTCAGCCCAAGACTGCTCTCCTCAAGCAAGCAGCCAACCAAAGCGTTGCCGGACAGGTTCCCACCATCAAACCGCACCTTGCGGTCAGAAACCTCCTTGTAATACTGGAAGAGCCCCTCGAGCTCCTTCCGGCATCCGGCAACAAGAGCGTCCTTATCCGCTTCAGCAATCGCAGGGCTATTCGAGGCCCTCTTCCGCTTCAGCTGCTTCTGCACCTCCATGATGGTGTCGGCCAGCGTAGCAGGAGACTGCTGTGTCGCCGCCGCCGGCTGCCTTGATGGAGCTTGAGCCGTGACGTCATCGACGGCCATCGATTCATCCGACTCGAGCTCGGCGGACCGGTTGAGAACGACGGGGCCGTCGACTTGCATCTGCGATTGCCCCGAGTCGTCGCACGGCTCCGCGCCATTGCGGTCAGGGGCTTCTTCAGGGCAAGCGACACCGAGAACCATGCCGCCGCTCTCCATCGCGGGAAGGTTCGGATTTTGCAGGTGCTACTCCAGGAACAAACAGCGCATTCCTCTGTCCAACCTTTGTTCAAACAAAGGTCCACTTGACCTGGGTCAAGATAAAGAAAAACGGAGGCAATGCGTTACAAATACAGTAAAATTAGAATTTGCACAAACTAGAAACCCCGATAGATGGTTTTCGAAGGGGAAAAACAAGGAAATGGCAAGAGAACACATTTCAGCACGAATTGAGACCGGTACCTGCAGATCCGCGGAGTCCAAGCGCTGGGGGAGGGCGCGAAGCGAGCGGCCGGAGAAGGGCGGCGGCGTCCGCGCTGGCCTCGGGGTGGTGGGCGGCGCCGGCGGTGGATCTGGATTGGGGATGTGAACGGGTGACCGCGAGGAGGGAATTGGAGGAGATTGGAGAGGAAGAGGCGGCGAACCGGGAAGAGAGTATTTGTAAAGAGGCGCGCCCGCGCGTAGGAGGGAGGGAAGAGGGGCGCGGCGCGCAAAATGTTTCCCGCGGCCGGCGGTTTCGAGAATTTCGTTTCGCTGATTTTGGTTTCCCGCGGGACGGCCGCCGCCGTCGGATCGGAGGAGGGTGGGGCCCCTTTTTTTTGACCTTTTTTTATTCACCCCTGTCACTGGGCCATGGTTTTTTTTTTTGTTGTTGTTGGGGGGCGGGGGCGGGGGGGACACTGGGCCATGTTTAGACGGTTGAGCTCATGCTATATTTTTTCCCCTTCAATAAAAAGTGATATATAGTACTACTACTCTCTTTTTGCAAATTATATGTTGGTATTAATCCATATAGTCTGCTGATTTTGCTGAGTCGACGGAGCGTTGACACGTGGTGAACCACACGGTTGTTCAATTAACGCAACAAGCATGTCGAGATAATTACGAGTTACTATATTGTGGACTTTCTTAAATAATTTGTATCATGTGATCTAAAAATATATTTAAATGTGTGAACGTTCGAGTAACCGTTCGAACGCTCCACTTTTCTGCATGATTTGTTGATTTGTTAGAGTTATAAATTTTCCAGTGATTAATAAATAGAGTATCTATTCATTGAGTTGACAAAGCGTTAAGACGTGGCAAACCTCGCAATCGTTCAATTAACACGTCAAGCCTGTGTTGATGTGAAATCCGGTAAAACCGGTGTCAACAACGTGTTGAGATCATTACGAGTTACTATAGTGTGATTTTTTAAAATAATTTGTATCGTGTGGTCAAAAAATCTATTTAAATGCATGAGCGCTCAAACAATCACTTGAACAAGTTTTCTGCCTGATTTGGTGATTCTGTTAGAGTTATAACGTTTCATGTGTCGAATAAATAGAGTATCTATTAATTGAGTCGACGAAGCGTTAACACGTGGCAAACCTGACGACTATTCAATTAACACAGTAAGCGTGTTGAGATAATTATGAGTTACTATATTGTGAACTTTCTTAAATATTTTGTATCATGATGTTAAAAAATATATTTAAATGTGTGAACGCTCAAGCATCCGTTCAAATGCGCCTAGCTTTAACAGAACATTCGTTGAACTCAAAACTCGCTCTATTTCACTCGATTTTTTTTTCTCTATTTCCTTTTGAATTTTATTAATGTGTGTATTTTCTCTGTTTTCCTCCCTCGACCATCTATATCACATTCTTTTTTTATTGCCCAAATTTTCCTTTATATGACAAGAACAAATCACAAAAATCAATGTTTTATAAAACTTTGTATACAAGTGTCGGGCAAAAATATTGTGTGAACTGTTACTTGCAAACAACTGTGACAAGGTTTGGCAGTTTTTTATATAATAGCCGAATTTCTTTTATAATAAGCTCTTGTAAAATTTTCATGATTTTTTTTTTGACAAGTTTTTTTCATTTTTTTAAAAGTCAGCAAACATTTTTGTGGGAAAACCTTGTCATTTTCCCGTAAAAGGACTGGGATTCCTGATATAAAGGATCTATAAAAAATGAATGTTTGATATGCGTCGCATGGCAACAAAATGGATGTTTTAAACATTCATAAACTTTTTTTGAAAGGTCAAACATTCATAAACTTCCCGGTACCAGAAATGGCTCCCAATGGCAATGGCACGAGCATTTCTGTAACTTAAATAGATGAGCAATGACGCATCACATGGCAAGTTTCACAAAGCATGCATGAAGGAGTACTTGATGCCTGGAACGCTTGTTCGAAGGAGTCGCCGAGTTTACATGCCACATGTCACTGCCCCCTAAAAAACCAGAAGGGCTCGAGCCAAAGGAGCCAGCAATCCGAGGTAGCAAAGCACAACGAGTCACCACCAAAACGCATTGGAAATCCATAGGCAATGGACGAGCTTCCAATTTTGCCCTTCTAGGTTCTAGCAAAGACGCATCAACGCATTCCTGTAACCTATGGACGAGCAATGACGCATCCCATGGCAATTTGCACAAAGCAGATGTGAACGTTTGTTCGATGGAGTCGCCGAGTTTACATGCCACATCTCACTGCCCCCTAAAAAACCAAGTGGGGCTCGAGCCAAAGGAGCCAGCAATCTGAGGTTAGCAAACCACAACGAAGCACCACCAAACGCATTGGAAACCCACACCAAACCACAACACCCACCAATCACGTACAAATCCCAAGTAGTCCAAAGAAGAAGACAGAGGAAGAAGAATGCAACCCACGGCCACGACACCGTATCTACTTGAAGGGCCTCCTGCCGATCCCCGCCGGCATGGACACGGTGGAGTCGACGCTGAGCCCGCCGATCGACCTCGTCGGCCGGTGCCGCCCGCCGCCGCCGGCGACCGACGCAGCCGGCGTGCCCACCCGCGACGACGCCGCCGTCGTCGGCGCGGGCTTCCAGAACGGGCTCTTGGCCCAGCTCCCGATGCTCTGGCCCAGCCCGAACGAGAACCTGGGCTTCTCCTGCGCCGCCTTCTCCTGCTGCCGCCGCTGCCGCTCCAGCAGCTGCGCCCGCGCCCGCGCCTTGGCCGACGCCGACACCGTCGGCGTCATGTAGTTCGGCACGCCGCCGAACGCCGGGCAGCTCGTCAGGCTCTCGTCGTCCCGGATGCTCACGCTGCCCGCGTGGCTCAACGGCGCCGCCGCCGCCGCCTTCGCAGGCCTCGTCGCCCTCGGCTTGGAGTAATCGTAGGCCGCCGAGACCACCGACCGGGCCGGCGTCGCCGCCATCGGAGTCGTCGTCATGTCGCGGTGGCCGGCGAGGGCTTGGGCCGGCCGGGGCTTGCTGGCCTGCTCGGCGGAGCGGTAGGCGGCCGGCGGCTCCGGGTCGTGACGGCGCTCGATGGGCGTCCACCACCATGGGCTCCGGCCCGACTGCAGGTCCGCCAGGATCGCGTGGGCCGCCATCGGCGTCGCCTTCAGCAGCTGCGGCCGACGGCGCCGACACGACAGGGCAACAAGAGAAAAAAAAATTAACAGCTCGTCAGTCTCGGTCAGTGCACGCGTGCGAGATGACAAATTGCAGCGACAATCTCAACTCCAACACCTGCCTAACAGCGACGGCGCACCATTATTTTTCGCTTTTGGGTGGCCGATCCGATCAACAATCTTGCTTGTTGCATTTTTTTTAATCCATGGATGAAATGAGATGAGAGTGGCCGGGGCACGTTTGTAGTACCTGATGGGAGTAGGCGTAGGCGAGGGCTCTCTCGCGCTTGATGACGGCCTCGACCTTGCGCTTCGTCCGCGCTTCAGCTTCCTCCGGCGTCAGGCGGCTGTCATCCCAGATGCCGCCGTCCTGCGAGCCGGCGCGCCACCGGCCGCCGTCGCGGAGCATGGCGGCGTGGTGGCTGCGGTTGCGTCGCTCCATGGCGTCGACGCGGCTGGCGCGCACCTGCGCCTGCACGCGCACCAGCGTCTGCATGCACCGCATCGCCTGCGCCGTCTGCCGCCGCACGCTCGCGCCACGCATCACGCCCTGCAGCCGGATCAGACCCCGCAGCGACCGGTAGTTCCGACGCGCCTGCACATCACCGCACATTATATTAGACGCCACGTCACACATCAACGGCGGCGAACGCGTGCGACCATATCAGAATGATGAAATGGACTTGCCATGTAGCCCCGGAACGCGGACTGGATCGCCACGGCGGCGGCGCGCGCGCGGTCAGGCGGCGCGGCGCGCTGCCTTGCCGTGCGGTGCCGCCGCGGCTGGCGCCACTCCGTATCGGCCCTGCTCGGCTGCTGCTGCTGCAGAGTCTGCAGCTTCTGCTGCTGCTCCCTGTCATGGTCGAACCGCCTGATCAGCGGCGGCGGTGACGGCGGAGCGGGCAGCGGGAGCACCAGTGCGGCCGGCTTGTCCTCCCTGCTGCGCTCGCGCGGTGCTGCCACCGGCGGCGGCTGCGGCAGCGGCGCGGCGGCGCTAGCGGCGACGGCGGAGACGGGCCTGGAGGGCGCGACCTGGTACTGCGCCCTGGTGTTGGTGGCGGCGAAGTACTGGCGCTGCTGGTCCATCTCGGCGTCGCCGAGGATCTTCTCGATGCTGCTCGGCTCGCGGTACAGCGTCGGGATGTTCATCAGCGCGCCCGCCGCCGGCGACGCCGCCTCCGCGTGCGCCCGCGGCCGGCCGAACCCGCCCCATCGCTTCTTCTCCCTCGCGTGCCCCGCTGACGGGTACTGCGCTACCAGCTGATGCACCTGCACACCATCGCCATGCCATTGATCGATCTCACCTGTCAGCAAAATCACTGCCCCCACAGTAATACGTACTACTGTACTCCTTTGTGCTCCTTTAGTCTTTGTTATTAGTTGAAATTTACGCAGACAACCAAACACTTTATTGGTGACTTCGTGTTAGCTAGGGATGTGGCGACAAATTTGCTTTCAAGTAGTATAACCTAAGCAATCGCTAAATGCATTCATTAATGAGAACTTTTGGGTCGTTGCGACTTACATTTGTTGGCTTCTCCTTGGGGCTGGAGGTAAAGGCCTTTCTTGAGTGCAGTAAACCAGCTTCCTTTCTTGCCCATCTCCTTAACATTTCTCCCTGCTGCAACCCTTTAACATTTCTCCCTTCCAAAGATCTGTGTGAAGAAGAAGTTTTTTTCTGATGAAATGCTGTTTTCTCTCTCTTTTTTGTAGAAAAACTATGGTCGTGTCAAATCAGAAAGGCTTTTGTCTGAAGATATAGAAAGTAGAGCGCTGTGAAACTAGTTCTTGGCTCACTCTCTTGTGAACCTTTAACTAGCTCTACAGAAGCATACTGTGAAACTAGTGGTCGGTCTAATAACTAGATCATGCGCAGATAATATCATTGCAAGCCGAATTTCAGATATGTTGCAATCCTTGCAGAACCTGACATTACTAACAATTATAGTGGCTTTACAGTCTACAAGAGGCTTTAAAGCAGCAGAACAACTCCACATAGAAGTATGAATGAGGTTTGTTCGTTCGAAAAAAAGTATGAATGAGGTTTGACAGCGTACATATGCCTTTCTACTTTTTCAGGAGAATTTCAACTGCTAACACAGGCACAGGCATTATCTGCTTTAATTGGATTTGGCACAAGGTCTTTTGTATGAAAGGATGGTGTGGCCAAGTTCTATGGTTTAGTCTCGTGCTTCAGCTCAATGCTTTAGACAAAATTCTTTGATATGCAAAAAACGTAGCATGATGCATATTAACAGTGCAAGTGTGCACCATGGCATGGACCATCTTATGATCAAAACTGAAAACATGGGAGAAGGGTGTGAGCCACAGGTGGCATACCTTATGTTTACAGTTGCAGAGCCTCTCCACGATCTAACTTACACTTCTGTCTTCAGCAGAGTTGCAACGCACCCCTCCCTACGATATGATTCGCCAATGCTCCCTGAAATCTTCATAAGCTCACGACAATTCTGCATCCATTCTCGCCCAGGCCTTCGGTTGTTCAGTTCATGCAGGCATCGGCAGACCGCACCTCGCCATCGTCTTTTTCCTCCGAACTCTCTGCCGTCCACGAGAGGCACGTCTTATAGATTTCTTTGCGGATTGGTGGTGGATGGGAGTGCCCACTTTCCCACTCGATGACACCCGACCAACCTTGCTTGATTGCCAAGACTCAAAAGGCAGCATTTCCCTGCAACTGCTGGGAGGACTTGAGGGACACTGTTCTGTTTTGCCTTGCCTTGCCTTTGTAGTACTTCAAACATGTCTAGTTGGGAGTTGGGAACCCCTGCCATGTGTGATGTATTACAATCTGTGCAGTAGTTGTACACAGGCCGGGAAGGCTGCAGCCTGATTGGTTGAAAGAATATCATGTATATTCTGGGAGTCTACAAGAAGTTATGATAGGTTATAGTAGCAGGTATGTTTCACTGTCATGGCTCCACCTGAACTATGACTATGAGCAGATACTGAATACGTACCTCAAATTCTTTTGGCAATGTTTTGCTTGGTTCATGAAGATCAGTATGGACTCTGAACTTCAGATTAAATTCATGATCAATCTGTCAGATGTGCTTCAGTGCCTTTCTCTAACAGTCTCTGTTCAGCTGTTATTGTGGCATCACACTCAACTATACAATTACAAAAAGAACACGCTTTTCGACAAATAATAATTATGCTAATGATTCCATTTTGCAAGGTTCAGTGGATTTTTAACGTGGGCAAGATGCTGTCATGATCGTGCTGGTTGTTGGTTAATCGGACGATTGTCCGTAACTAACTAGCTACGCCACAGTATCCTATATTGCAGCCAGTACCTGGTGACTGATGTCTATGTATTGCTCGCACTTGCTGAGGATGAATCCTCTGGACGGAGCCTCCTGCATGATTCACTTACAACTGTCCATCCTGATAAACCGCAATTTTGTCAATGAAGTTACCATCAACAACCTGCAGCATCTTCTGTGTGGGCCAATATTCTTGCCCCATGCAGCTTCTACCCATGCAGTGAAATACTCCACGTGTCAGTAACTCTGTCAAATGGTTTTAACTAGCGGGCTAAGAAGATATGAAAGATTAGCTGTCAACAATTTTGAAAATATTATTCTTTGGAACATAAAAGAAAATAGCTCTCAAAGTCACAGCTCATCAATTATTTTTTAACAAAGAGATCAGTAACAAAAAAATTCCCCGGATGATATAACATTTTATCATTGACTCTTAACTAACTGCCTCAGTAATAACGGTAGTAAAATTAACCAAGTTGCAGAGCAACAACACTAATCTAGTTTACCCACGGATCCTTGCTATGATTTGTCTCCATATGTATATGAGTGGAACGTGTTGTAAAAGAAGGAGAAATGAATGGGATTGAGTGGCTTAAGTGCCGAGGAGACTGACAATGGAGTCTTGCTTGCAAGGTACTCCAGAGATCAAGCGCAACTTATCACATCGAGCTCATAAGATAGAGGCCTAGCGAGCTAGTTGGGTCCCTGGTCGAAATCAGCGCGCGGCTTAGTGCTGGGAGTTGCTCCTAACAACACATGTAGGCCACATCCATGGCCCCTCAAACCTCAATCCCTCAGTTGTCAATTGTGTCCTCATCTCGGCAACTATTTGGCTCCTGTAGCCTGTTGGAGCTGTCACCTCTGACGTTGCTTCCAGGGCATACATCCATCGCCCCCTGTTTTGTTTTGGAATAAATTAGTAGGCACCTTTCTGCTTGCTTATGAAAATTAATTGTCTGAAAGAGCAATCAGTTGCTCGGCTTAATGCCTTAATGTGAGTGTGGTCTTCTTTAATTTAATGTACCAACTGGTTTCCCTACGTAGATTTTAAGTGTACTTTTTTTGAAAAAAAATGATAACCGGCATTACACATGCAGATATGCGTTTCTTGACTTTATCTGAAGCACTGGAAAAGCTGAAGCGACCATTTTGAATTTTAGTTCGTGTAGGTACAGCAGTTCATGTGATTCAAGCTAACTCGTCTGGTAAGTCTTACCACATTCGCACCTAACCTTGAGGATTACGATGTTTCAGGTGGACGATCGACACTCCAAAGTCCAAACCCTGTTCTAAGAGCTGTCGGTGAGTAGGGTTCAGACTTTCAGAATACCCATACCAATCTCAATTCTTAACAGTAGGTGCGAGTACTATTGCAGGTGTTGTGCGCGCCAGGCTGGGCCAATCAAGGTGAGCAGCTGAACCCGAACGTAGCGCACAGGCTTGGCAGGGATGCGAGCTCAGGCCCCCCATGTGGCATGTGCACAGCAGGCGCATGAAGAAGGGGCGCCGGCCTTTCAGTCTTCCACCGCTTCAGCTGCAGGCAACAGATCAATGGTGCCGAAACGCAAGCTACCCTCGGCTCCTCCTCCTCGCTCGTGCAATCCATTGTCTCCATGGCTCCAAGCAGGTAGCTGCGCAAAGCAAAGCAAAGCTTTCCTCCCTCTGAAACTCGTGGCACTGAACTTACCTGTCCATCCATCATCATCGTGTTCATACTCCGCGTGACTTCTTTGTTCGGACCGCGGTTTCTGTTTGAAATGGGCCTTGAGCCGCGGTTTCTGTTTGTTTGGTCCAATGGACTGAATGAGTAACTGACTTGCTGGGCCGTGGGCCCGTAGCCCATGGCTCATTTCCCGCGCCAAAGGGCGGCGATTTCATCACGAAGCATCTGCCTTTTCGTTTCGTTCTGGGAGACGCTTCAGACTTTTCCTGTGCCGTCCGGGAATTTTCAGAGCATTGCTCGTCTGAGTCATGGCCGTGAACTCGTGCCTAGAAATTCAGAGCATATACGCAGAGCCTGTTCTTCAACCATCGCTTTTTCCGCGGGTAGCCGGGTCAATGACCAGCTAGCACCTCACCTGACTTGAGCCGCTCGCTGCACGCGATGCGACTTGTTCGAACCAGATGGCCTTTGACTTGTTGCATTAAACGCTTTGCTTTTCTCCCATCGGTATCATCATAGTTTGGTTGGCGACGCCACGTCTTGCACGGCTGCAAGTCAAAAAGAAAGACGAGTGCCCATCCATCTACCGCTGCAGATCTCAACACGCACGCGAGGTTCGGCGTAACAGAATCCTACGCCTGATTTGGTCGCTGAAAAATGGGTTTAGTTACGATTTCTCCAGTAATCCTGTTGCAGCAGCTGACTATCTGAATGTGTCATGACTACCAGGAGCGCACCACTACAATTCGTCGCCAAAGTCCAGGCCTACCTAATACCACAATTCTGATGCATCATATGGAGACGCTGACTGAAGAAAGAAAGAAAGAAAGAAGAAAAGAAAGCTGAAACCATGCACAAGAGCATATGTAGAACAGAACAGGAAGCATGCAGTAACAAGAAGTATATATTTTTTTTCTATTTTTTTTTTGCGAAAAAAGAGAGCTTTATTACTTAGCCAGGCTCATTACAAAGAAAGGGCTCAACGCACGCAGGCGCTCCCCCTGTCATTTCGCAGCGTTCTATATTATATATACATCTCTCCAGAACCAGAGGAGGTTCCAAAGAAAACAAGCAAAAATGGTGTTGGAAAAACTAAAACCAAAGAACTTGAAGAATTGCTGCTAAGCCATTTCACCCTTTCTGTGAAACCACAGGCTAGGCTACATACAGTCTAGCTAGTCCCTAACTACAACCGAGCAGCTGCAGGTTTTCACCCTTTCGTGAAACGAGCAGGCTCCTGCGTGAGTTCACGCACGCCGCCGGCCGGCAGGCTCAGTGGCCGGCGCCTCCCCCGCTGGGCCCCTGCGGCAGCATCTCCATCAGCGCCGACACCATCGCCTCGTACGCCGACGACCCCGCGCCCGCCGCCGGGCTCGGCGGCACGGGCCTCGCCGCGTCCGCGCACCGCGCCGCCAGGCTCAGCGCCACCACCGCCGCGAGGAACACGACGGCGACGAGCGAGAGCGCGCGGTGGCCCATGGCTGGCTTCTTTTCTTGCTCTTTGCTGCCTCGCTGTGTACGTGGGGGATCTCAGGCTGTTTCACGACGACGAGCAAAGTGTGTGCCGCGCTCTGCTCTGCTCTTCTTCTCGGCTCTGCTGTGGACACACCAGCTGAGGCAGCTGCGCGTTTATATAGAGCGTGCCACTGTGGGGGCACGTACGTACGTGGTATGTGCCGGGTCGCCGGCCGGGTTTTTTTTTCTTCCCTGCACGGCACCAGTTCTCCGGTTTGCAGCCAACTAGGTTGAATTCTTCGTGCAGGAATGCTGACCCATTTTAGTGCTACTGCTGCTGGCTGCCGGGAATCAAGAACAGGTCAAGAAATCAACTCCACGATGAGAAATTGAGAATTGAGGAAGGATATTTTTCTCCTCCTCCCCATGGACGGGCCAGCCCTGCTGCGTCGGACCAGAGAAACGGTCAATGATTTGCCACGCTCGCTGCCACGAAGGCCGCCCGAATTTTCGGTGATCTCCTCACGGGCGGCACGGGGGGTTTTCAGGCCGGTGCAGCGGCCAGCCGGCCAGGTTGGTGCGCTGCGCCGCCTGATGGGAACCCGAAGCGAAAGCCGGTGCAGTGTAAACAGTTGGGGGAGGTCTCGAACCCAAAGTCCAACACGCACGCACGCACGCACGGACACAACACATGCTCCCGTCCCGGTTTCCAACACGGGCGCACAGCGTTGGAAAGTCAAGGCGGTTGAATTCACAGGCAGCCGGAGGAGTTCGGTTGGGTTGACACGCCAGCGTTGAGCCTACCGACTCTGCTCATCCCCTTTTAATTCCTTTGAAGTCCGTGGTACACCCGGTACAAGTACGATTCTACGATGCCAACTATGCAGCGAGCCAATGAGGCAATATGCGTCAGCAAAAACGTCATCGCTTTTGACATTAGAGCTGAAGTATTTTTTAATCTTTTCAACGAGGAGCTCTCTGATGATTGGGCAACCATGCGTATAACGGTATAAGCAAGGAATAAAGCACGTGCCACAGATGCACGGTTCAAAGTCCACATGATGCAGCATTTGTCCTGTCAGAGTACGAATTCAGACGCTAATTGAAGACAAATCCACTGGCACAATCAAAAGATTGTAGTACGGGCCTGTTTAGTTGCTTCCATTTTGCAAAATGAAACCATCACATCAAAGAGAATTCTACATAGACGGAGTACTAAACGTAGACGAAAAAAGAACCCATTATATGGATAGAGTGTATTTCGTGAGACACATCTAATGAACCTACTTAATTCATGATTTGCAACAGTGATGCTACAGTAATCATGCGCTAATCATGTTTTAATTACCCTCTAATTAATCTCATTAGATTCGTCTCGATCTACAAGCCATATCTGTAATTAGTTTTATCATTAGTTAACGTTTACTACCCCTAAATAATATTTTTCACTTTGCAAAAATTTTGCAAAAATGGACGTTTGATACGGTACTCTCTGACCAGCTTCCGGTCATGGTCTCATAGAGACTGAACCATCAGAGATGGCACTGAAACCATTGCTTGGACTCCACGATTACACGAACAACAGACCCAGTCGCACCCGAGTACTGACTTGGGAGTCTTGGACTCCACGACAGCCACTGCAAGGAAACTTCGACCGACCTCAAGACATCTCCGAGTCTCAACACATGTTACAGAAACCAACAGAGGGGGTCAAAACCATGAGGGGTGAAAACTTCAGACTTTAGAATACATATTGTATGCAAAAAAGGCTCTAGGGCGAGTAGCGATTTACAACAATTTATGTGGCTAACTGTACAAATGTCACTCGCAGGGATGGGGGGAATTCCGAAGAATTTTGCAAGACTTCATGCTCGTTGACAAACATGGCGCGCTGGAGTTTCAATGGCGCAATGGAGAAATCTGCGGCTATACTATCTTCTGGGGGATGAGGGTTTTCTCAGGCCTGCTGAACCAACAAGAACGGTGCAATCTAGTACTCTTTGGCCTTCCTCCGTAGCTCATTTAGCTCACTCTCGATCTCTAGATCGGGGAAAGGGCGCGCCGCACCTGAGTTGCTCACTGCTGTTCTTCCCGGAGGAAGCTCCCCTTTCTGCAGTTGACATGAATAAATGTTTGTAAGAAGGAACATAGAAAGAAATTGTACTACACGGTTATTAGTTATTCACTTGGCACATAGGCCTTGTTTAGTTCCAAAATCCAAAATGAATGTTTAGACACATGTATGGCGTACTAAATGTAGGTAAAAACAAATCGCATTATATAGATGGACTGGAATTTGCGAGACGAATCCAATGAGTCTAATTAGGACGTGATCAGACACTAAATTGCTACAGTAATGCTACAGTACACATGTGCTAATGACAGATTAATTAGGTTCATTAGGTTCGTCTCGCGAATTCCAAACGTAATCTGCAATTAGTTTTTTAATTAGTCTATGTTTAATACTTCAAATGTGAAAAGATTCCCTTCCAAAATCTTTTCACCGCGGAACTAAACACGGCCATAGAAAGAAATTGTACTACACGGTTATTAGTTATTCACTTGGCTTGTTCTGACGGTGAAAAGAAAGGCAACATAAATAATGTCAGGATGCAGGTTTTGTTCAACAATATGATACGCTATATCATGTACAGATTCATGTCAGTATAATTAAACATGACAAACAACTTTGAAGGCTGAAGTTCAACATGCAGAGTTGACCACAGTTATTACAAAATTAATTGAGACTACATAAGATGAAATGAGAAAAGAAAAATCAATACTTTTTGGAGCAGCCCAAAAGTTTTATGGTCAACTGAACAACTTTTGTATGTCCTATGTCTCATATACATCAAAGTAGATTACATTTTATGTTATCTTGTGCGTGACAAAACAAATAAAAATCAATAGAAAATAGCTTGTTTTTTTTTACCGACTGATAATCTGAGCGTCTCAATAACATTACGTACCGATGAACTTCCTGATAGTTCCCTTTTCATTTGTGCAAGATCATCATCAACAGATGAAGTCTCCAGCAATGCAAACTGTGTAAAGATAAACAGTGATAATAAGATGTGATTACTACAACAGAGTTAACAACGACAAGTTCATGCATCTGATTTTACCTTTCCTTCTAGATCATCGGTTGCTAACTGACCAAGTGCTTCTGCTTGGGATTCCATCGCCATAACTGACAGCACCAGATGCACAGTTATTTTTATGAACCAAAGATTCAAATGATTTCTCATAAAATATCACTAATTGCACTTGGCCAGGAAGAAAAGGTAGTGGCAGATGTCATTCCATAACTTAAGAGAAGATATGTAGCCTTAACAAGTCAACACATGCAATGCAAGAACAAAAGATAGTCATACTTTGGCAAGTTATACTTATAACACCTCAAATGCCATAGCGACATATACTGCAGTGTACAAATCAAAATCTTGCTATCGACATGAACGTGCCAGCACACACGGAAACAGGTTGGATAAGTAATAACAATAGTCAAGGAGAAACAAATACAGTTAAGATAATACCTTTTTCCTCCATTTTCTCAAATGCTGAAAGGGCACTACTTGTATTTACATTACCCAACATTTCGCTTACTTTTGTTGCCGTCCTGAAGGGAAAACAAGTCAGTGCATCCAGAATACACAGGGAAAAAACAGTAATTAGCAAACAACAAATGCATACTTAGCTGATTGAGCACGGGCTTTTAAGGTATCCTTTTTCTGCTTGGCCTCTGCTATCTTGCTCTCAAGAAGCTGCAGAATGGCATGCTCTAAAGGTCAGTAAAGATTAGCAAGTGATTAAACAATGTGAAATAAGCAGCACATCTATTCAATCAAATTGACAAATACTAGTATTGATACATGATAAGGATTGCAGTAAAGACTAATAAGCTCACCTTGGTATTTGAAATCAAATTTTCAACAACACCTTTCTGCTGATCAAGCTGGGCCCTTAAGGAGCTTGCATTATCCTAAGCAAATAATAACAATGATAATGAAAGTGTATCAGAAATTTGATATGTTAAGTTAATATACGGTACTTGTAATATATAAGACAATATATTGCAGATATGTTATTGCCAAAAAAATCGATAAACAGCCAGAAAAACACTTTGCATCCCACAACATTCATGCGAGTCATTAGAACTAAGTTGCAGATAAACAGTATGATAAAGGCAGATATTGACCCAGAACTCTAGATTTAGATGATACATACAGCATATGATTTACGCCGCTTAAGGGCTTCACGGGCAAGATCCTCATCTCCCTTCTGAAGAGCAAGCTGAGCCCTCCGGTACCTACACTTTTCAGAAAAATGATGATCATTTACAGTAAAGCAACCAGATGGCAGAACCCAATGTTGCTTGCAATTAACTACAATATTACCAATCATCTGAAGCTTGTTCAGCGGCTTTGTATTTGTTCTCAAGCCGCTTCTGAGATGCCAAGACCTTCCAAAACCACAATCCATGTCAGCAGGAGAATGCAATAGAAAAGTATTATAGACCCAGATTTTAGTTTTAATTTTGTGAATGCACAGTAGGTGTCCAAATATAAGAGCTGACAAAATGTTAGGGAACACCGGAACAGGGATGATATTGGCAATAGAACAGAAGGTACTTGAAAAGGCACCTTATGGTACTAATGCAAATTAAGAGCATCTGCCGCCAATGATGAAATTTATGATTGACTATAATCACAACAAACCTGAGCAGTGGCTTGACGCATCTTTGTTAAATCATCATTCATCTCAAGAACCGCCTGATCTAGGATCTTCTCGGGGTCTTCAAATGTACTTATAACAGCGTTTGCGTAAGACTAGACAAACCAGAGAGCCAAGTACTTTAGATAATCATAAGCAAAAGGAAACGAAATCTATTAATGACATAATGAAGGAAACAATACAACTCACCTTGACAACCCTAGATAGTCTATCAAAGAGGTTGGCATTGCACTTGAATCTGCTGACATTTGATTGTCGTATGTGCACAACTCTAAGTGAAACTGCAGAGCAAGGAATAGGTAATTAGAAGTTCCCAACATGGCATACAGCTCATTGCCAATTATGATACACTAGCATTTTTTACTATGCTCTCTAATGAAACATAATGACTGGTATTATCGACAGTAATGCAACAGCATATCATCCAATATCTGTATTAGCATGTGCATTGGAAACATTGACTGGAGGAAAGAAAGTCATATTTTCTGAAATTCTAAGGTGTTTCTATAATCATCACACAGTGGTTTCACCAAGCAACCACGGCTATTTCTGTTTTTAAGTTTATGGGATAGCAATAGCATACAGTACTAGCATTGACAAACACGATAAGCGCTAGAAGCAATCTTCCCTGACACCTTTAACTCACCAATACACTTCACTTTGCATTTACAAAACACTAGGACTAGTTCTGCCAATAGAGACAAGAGGAATCCATTTTATCAGAAATGATGTGTTCTGAAGTTTAAACATAACCAGTTGGAACTGAAATTATAGTTGTAGGCTCATTTTTTTCAATAATGCTGCAAACAAGTCGGGATTCACAGACCTAACATAGTAATATTACAACGTTAACTAAACCACCAGAGAATTGTTTGTTGCAACAAGCCACTTAACAGCATCATGGAAGAGGACGTGAGCACACAATAGGGGGCGGAAAAGGCAGTTGCTACCACAGTCCAACTGCTGGCACTGAATCAACAACAGCTTCACGAGGTACACATTCTCAAGTTTGCCACTGCAAGTGTGGCTATCAACCAAGCAAGCGCCCCAACCACCAAATGAACATTGGAGCACGCTAATCGAATTGGCAAACAAAAACCTCATGCAGCAACCTCTCCCTCGAGCACAGATAAGACAGGGAAGTGGAATAGGAATTCGGGGGACGCACCACGGCCGTTGAGAAAGGAGGACTTGAGGGCGGTCCGGCGGAAGCTGGCGGAGGCCGGCGGCGGCGCAAGCCTCAGGCTCGTCGGCGGAGCCCTAATCTCCATCGATTCGGGCGGGGGTCGCCGTGAACGAAAGGGGAGAATGATTTTTTTTTCCTCCTTCCTTCTTTTTTTGCTTGGAATTTCGATTCGCTCTATCTCCGAGGGTGAGTTCGTGTGGAGAAGAGAAGCGATGGGAAGAGAAGGCGATCTCGAGTCGGGTTGGGTCGAGATGGACCTGCCCGGTGGGTTATGCACGGCCCAACGAATATTTGTGAAGAAGCCCAATTAAAGCAGAAAGGTTTTAGGTCGATTTATGCAACCCAACTGCAGAACTTGTTGCTTTTATCCACCAAACCTTCTCAACCCATGTATTTCCTTTGCAATTTGGTAACAACTTAATAGTCGGCAAATTTGTCTGAAAAACTATTTTGCAAGTGAACTCAAGTTAAGTGAATTGGCTTGTAGTCCAATGGTAGGACGGTCCAGCTGGACGATACTCACCAGAGTTCAAATTCCGGTGCTCGCACCTTTTCCTGAAATCTTCTCTGGATTTATCGTCGTTATGCGTTAAGTGGTAAACGACGTTTCCGTCGACAACGAAGCGCCAATGGTGACTTCAAGAATCTTGAAATTTGTCAGGTGCTCAGTCATTCGAAGGTGCTCATAGGGGCAGAGTTTGCGTACGTGTGTTCGTAGGGGTGAGTCGTGAGTGTGGGTGTGCGTTGTGAGCGTCGACGTTGTACTGTGTAATTCTAAAAAAATAAACTCAAGTTAAAGTTTGAAATGATTTTTCCTTAATGAAAAATAATTTCTTTTAAAATGGAAGTGCAAGAGATAAAGCAACCAGAAGCTAACATATTTAATTTCCACAAGAGAACTAGAAGCCAACATATTCTAGTACACCATGCACACCAACCCATTCCTAATCGTCGCATAAACAATGTTCTATCAAAGGCAGAACACAGGCATCCTCTTATTTAAAACGCGCCATCCTCTCGCAAATCGTTCCAGACACTCGCTGTGCACGCCACGGCGCCCGTAGTTTTCGACTCCACCACTCGATCGTTCACCGCAACGAAGCTCGCAAAATCAATCCACCTCCCGTTTCAGCCCTCCGTGCACGAGCGCGCGCCATGGCCAGAGCCACGAGAGCATCAGAGAAGCACTCGATGGCCCAACAATGCACGCCACGCTCTCTCCCGGGCCTCATGGTGCTCTGCTTCGTCGGCTTGCACCTGCCCTCGCTGAGCGCGGCGGCCGACTCGTGCAGCAACGGCCTCAGCCTCGGCAGCCTCGTCCCCTTCAACACCACCGGCCTCGCCTGCTTCCAAGCATGGCCTTCACAAGATTTCATTCTAAGAGTAAGCACTCTGCATTAATGGATCGATTAGTCTCAAACTCTTTCAAGCAGTGTTAAAGCGCGTCGGCGGCGGCTTCTTGCCTTGCGCGCATGCAGTTCGGCAAGGCGTCGGCGTCGGGGAGCAACGAAGTGTGGAGCTTCGTGCTGTCGGCGCCGGACAATGGCGGGTACATCTCCATGGGCTTCTCCCCGACGGGGCGGATGGTGGGGAGCAGCGCGGTGGCCGGGTGGGCCGGCGCGGGCTCCGCGAGGCAGTACTACCTCGGCGGGACGAGCCCCAGCTCGTGCCCGCCGGACCAGGGCGACCTGGCGCTCGCGCGCGGCGCCGCCGTCGTCGTGTCCAAGGGGTCCCGGCTCTACCTCGCGTTCCAGCTCGCCGGGCAGCAGCCGCTCACCGACGTCATCTACGCCGTGGGGCCCAACGGCACTTTGCCGGGATCCAACGGCCTTCTGCCGCGCCACCAGAACATGGCCTCCGGCACCGTCAGCCTCTCCGGCGGCGGTGGCGGGAGCCCCGCTACCGGCGGCGGCGGTACGCCGGAACTACTAACGATCAAATGTTTAAATACACGCGCCGTGATCCGTTTTTTATTTTTTTGAGTAAAACCGTGATCCGTTTCTTGAGTGGCACTCTGATCAATTCGTGTGGTCGGATCGCAACGCAGGTGACGGCGACGGCGATGGAAAAGAGGGCGGCGAAGGGAACAAGGGAAAGAGCGAGCGCGCTGGAGAGGGAAGCGGCGGCGACGACGACGAGGGTGGCGAGAGGCGCACGTCTACGGCGTCAGCATCCAGCTCCGGCGGCGGCGGCGCGTTGTTCCTGACATCGAAGCGCCGCCACGGCGTGCTGGCGTTGATCAGCTGGGGCGTGCTGGTCCCCGTGGGCGTGGCGCTCGCGCGCTTTTTCAAACACTTCGACCCGTTCTGGTTTTACGCGCACGTGGCCGCGCAGGGCCTCGGGATCGTGCTCGGCACGGTGGCCGTCGTCGCGGGGTTCAAGCTCGACGGCGGCGGCGACGTCGCGGCGCACAAGGCCATCGGCGTCGCCGTCGTGGTCGGCGCCGGCCTGCAGGCGATGGCGCTGCTGGCGAGGCCGGCAGTGGAGACGAAGCCCAGGAGGTACTGGAACTGGTACCACCACGGCGTCGGCAGGGTCGCCGTCGCTCTCGGCGTCGCCAACGTCTTCTATGGATTCTCGTTGGCGAACGAAAGGCAGGAGTGGAGCTACGTCTATGGCGTTTTCGTCGGGATCTTCGCCGTCGTCTACCTCGTGCTCGAGGAGTGGAGGCGCACGCATTGATCCGTCACGCGGTGGAAGAGCAGTTTTTTGTTTTCCTTCCCCTGTTCTTTCCATTTCGCGGTTGTGTGCGAGTAGCATTCACAGTGTATTATTTCTTCTCGTCACATTATTTGTTGTGTAGTAAGCCTCTGTTGTATATTTGGTGAGGTTTTCTTTGGTGCTCCATACTACCTTATACTGGTGTTCAAAAAGGACCAGTATAAAAGGATCTGACGGTCCAAATTAGTTGTATACTACTAGACCTTCACCTGTAGTATAAGGTAGTATAGGTCGAGTAGTATAGTAGTATAGAGGTATTATGGGAAAAAAATATTTTTAACATGTGATATAATGTGGTATAGATCGAGTAATATAGTGGTATAGGAGTATTATGAGAAAAAATATTTTATTTGTATACTCATTTGGTCCCATATATTTATTTCTTTTTACACATATGTTCATTTAGGTTAGGAGCTCCAATAAAAAATTATATTACAGTCTAATTATAAAATTGCCCATCCCTCCATACTCCATACTACCATAGGGTAGTATGGAGCACCGAAGAAGACCTCATATTTGGTACATGGCATTCTTTTCATTCACATACTCGTATATATAGATACCGTGGTACAGTAAGACATTGTTTACTTGTGAGGCATTTTGAATTCATTAAATTCTATGAAACTTGGGTAGCAGTAAGCAATAACACAACCTTTTCTCTAACCCATGGAAATGTCCATATCTGTTGCACTAAAATCATAGGATCGATACACTCAAGTAGTAAGTTTTAAGTAAATCGTTGACCAAAGCTTAAGAATATTCAAGTTTTAGTGCTATGCAAGTAAGCGCATTGCAAGCTGCTTTGATCAATGTTATAGTGGTAGTACCAAGTGGGTGAAAGCCGTGGGCCGTTCATATGAAATCAGCGGCGCGCGTGACCTACTCTGAACCCTGAATGCTCAAGATCAATACGACGCGTCTACTGCTTCTTTTCAGCAAAGTCAGATTGGGTTTAGTGCTCAAGATACACTTTCCGGTGGAGGTTTCAGAGGCCGGCTGGCAGTGGCACGATCCGAGTCTGACCTGACTGACATAGCGCGCAAGGCGCGTGGTCGCCGCACGCCGATGCATCGTAAGCAAAACGGATGTCGTCTTGGAGAATCCTTCGCTGCAAGAGCTACAGGAGGATCGGAGGCCACCTGGAGAAGTTCTTCGGTTTGGTTCTTCCTCGAGACGACAAAGCGCTGCTGACCATCGTAGTCTAGCCATCGTGGGCAGGTTCATTCAGTGCCAGCAGGCACACCAAAAGCTAGCAGGTAGCACCTTGCGCGTCATAACAACATTTCGTAGCCCCCCAGTGGGCAAGTTCCTTCGTAGGGGACAGAAGTAGCTTCACAAAGAGGTTAATGACACCACTAATCAAATGATAAAACGAGGGTTTTAATATTGCACGGGCTGGAACCTTCTAGGGTTAGATCTCAGGATTATCAAACTGCCTGAATATACTCTGAGGTTGTCAGTTGGTACGGCAAGGCGTGTGGCCTCCACAAGGCCATGCTACGATATAATTTTCACACGGTTAGGCAATCTGCATATACGTTTCCACAGAACTGAGCATAGATACCCTGACCAACAAATAGGACCTGGCATTGTCACAGCCATGCACTACCAGTCTAGACATAGACGAAAGTCACGAAACAACGGCATTTTGCAACTACGTTCATCTAGTCAAAGGGTTATGCTTGCTAGCGCTTAACCTCATCATGAACCTAACAATTTTTTTTTGAAAGATGAAGCTACCAATGGGTCCAGCGGCAATAACAACTCAAAGAAAATACCGTACCATCAAAGTTTCAAACAATCCTACAATCGGAATCAACAATCACAAATTGTCAACATGAGAAACACCTTTTAGCATAAAAGTACGGATTCAGTCCAGAAAGTACAACAAAGGCATCCATTCTTTTCTTGTTCTAGCAGACCCACTGAGAAAAAAAATTACACAAATTCTGAATATGACCGCTGTCCGAATGTAAGCATGCATGATCACTCCTCCATAGCATCACCGCCCTCGGCGACCTCAACATTCTGCCTCAGCTGTGTGATCTTCGTAGACAGTACCTCTGCAAACAAGAATAAAATCATGCATGGACTTTACTGTTCAATACGTCATATATCTACCATCCATTAGTAAGGAAACTCACCAGTCTGCCCCTTGGTGAAGCTGTATCCTTTCGAGCTAACATAAGTTCTTGGATTTGGCAACTCGTGGTTTCTCAAGTATTCTTTATTTCCCTGGTAATGTCAAAAGGGTTTTGGTCAGCAAAGAACAATGAAGGCTTTTGGTCAGCAAAGAACAATGAAGCGTTTTTAATAACATATTTCATGTTCTTTGATATGCTCAAAAGGCATCAGTGCCAAACATTTTCATGTTCTTCGATTTGGTGCGCAAAATGTAGGGTTATAGTTTACTCAAAAGTAATGAAACCACAAACGATATACTTCGTCGTTTCAAATTAGTTGTCATTCTAGCTTTGTCAAACATTTCTATCTTTGACCATCAATTTCTACAAATTCATAAACTTTAACATCATAAGATCTATGTTTTTAGATTCACTATGAGAAATGCTATCATGATATAAATTCTGCATGTCGTTAAACTATACAAATTTCTAGGAGTTAATGGTCAAAAGATAGAAATGACTTAGGTCAAAGCTAGAATGATCAACTAATTTCAACCGGAGGGAACTTGTCAAAGTTTATAAATACAATGCTGCAAAGATATATTGTAAGTTCATTCCCTGATAAGTAAAAAATACATTATGCTTTGATTTCAAATTTTGCAGCGTTTTGTCAATTTCACTCGTGACACAGAAAGTGCAGTGCATACCTTGGTTATCACACAGACATCCACATTGCTGCCACTACCCAAGTCATTGAAGATACCACCACGGATTGCAGCAGTCACAAGTCGTATTCCCTCCTCCCTCTAGTAGAAGATAAAAAGGAATTAGTTGATGCAAACATAACAAAATTCGTTATACAATATTAACATACTTTGTACATTATCAAACCAAACACCATGAAATGCAACTTCAGTCACTATATTGCCAACATAGTTAAATCCAAGAACTGTTGCACTGGTTCACTTACTGTAAGCCCTTCTTTGTAATTTGATTCAAACACCGACATTGCAGCAAGCGACCCAGAACCCATCGTGGCAAAAGGAAGAGTATCTGTGGAGCCATGCGGATAAACCTGCACTTTCCAAAGTTAATTTAACTCCCCTAACTTTTAAACAAATAATTATACTCAGTTACTCACAGTGTGTAGATGTGGTCCAGTACAATCCACTCCACCAAGAACAAGAGCAGCACTGACATGACCCTGATACCTAAACATAATCGCATAAGTAGGTCAGGCATCATAGAATGACAGGAAGTTGTAACTGTGCCTGCGAGATAGGAGCTCACTTGAAAAGATGTGACTTCAGCAGTGTAAGAGCAGTCACAACTCTTGATTCACGACCAGTTGCGTATCGGTGAAGCTGCAGCTGAGAGCTCACCATATCTGAAGTAAAAGAAGCAAAATGTCAGAAAGAATTTAAGGGAAGAAATGGGAGCTGGAAAGGCCAAAATGAAATAATTTTAGTCATTCACCTGTAACAGCCTCTGTGTCAGCAGCAGTTCCTGCTCCACAACAATATATGTTTGGTGCCATGAAGTGGATTTTCTCACAATTCTTATCAGCAACTATAGGCCCCTCAGTTGCCCTTGTGTCAGCGCCAAGAACAACCCCATCCTAAATATCACAATATAGTTTAGTTCAACGTTAACCTCAATACAGCAATATGAAACAAAAAACATGTTCAAACAGGTCTCAAGAATGCCTTTCATCCATTAGCACTGGGCTAAGAGCCTAAGAGCAATGGGTACACATACTAAAAATTTGCTACAAAAATGTTAAGACTACCATAAACTAGATTCATTCAATCACAAGTTGCCACCAAATCATGATTCAATTAGGTATTGCCAAAGCATTATTTGCAGAGAATCTCATCATTAGTACTGGAACTTCTTTTGTGTATGTATACCTTCCCCCTTGAGCTAATACAATTATAGGCTAAGAAACAAACACTACAAAGAGAGGGGAGGTTTCACTGTTCCACTAGGCGTGTCAGACTCATTTTGCAAAGACCAATTGAGATGTTCAGCGCCCTAAAAACAAGCTTCCAAACCTACTAATAACTCTGATAAATGACAGTACAAGGTTCATGCCTATCAAATTCGCATACACGGATAACTCGAACCAGCAAAAGACACTACTAATAAAGTAATAATTCCAGAATAACGAAAAGTGCCAACAAGCGAACGCGAGCTGCACCTTAAAGACGAGGCCGACGATGGTGGTCCCGGTCTTCAAGTAGCCGGGGAGCTTGTGCCCGTTCTTCGCTAGAAAGTCGTTCCGCCTGCACAGTTCGTAGCTGAACCCGCCCTTCGCCGGGAGATCCATGGAGCCCGTCATCCTGCACCGCAAGGCAACGCCACAGATCAGGATCACGGAAAACCAATTAGCCCTAAACCCCCAGTCTATCCTCCCACCTCAATCTCACTCGGCTTCGCGCTAGACCCCCGTCCCCAATCAAGTGGGCCGCGCGTTAAAGATCGAAACCGCAGATGCGTTCTTCAAGGGGAAAATCGAATCAAAAGGGGAAAACAAAAACAAATCGCATCTGAAGGAAACCCTATAAATCCCTGCGCCCCGCCGCCGATTTGCGGCGCGAAGAGACTGGATGGGGGGAGACACGGTGGGGTACCGGTCGCGCGCGCGCACCTGATCTGAGTTCGGTGAAGAGGCGAGAGCGGCGAGGGTTGTTCCTGCGCTTCTAGTTTCCCCTTTTCTGTTGTTTTTGGATCCGAGTTGGAGTTGAAGCAGCAGGCAGACCCAGAGTTTGGGGTTGGATTGGGGGAGAAGAAAGAAGGGAGACGGCGGCGCCAATATTCGTGCTGGGCTTTCGTTTTCGCGGATTTCTTTTAGGCGTTGATAAGGCTTTAGGGAAGGCCCATTTACGGTCCAGAGGCCACAGTAGGACGACTGCTGGACTGAGTTCACCTTTTTCTTTCTTTTTAGTGAACTTCAAAATGATATAGTATGAGCTGAAGAACGTCATCATCTCGAGTTTTACCTCTTGTTCTTTTGGTTTTCTCCAAGGAATTGTAAACATAGCAAACGCCCTAGCAGACGTAGCAGTGTTGGGTTGTAAATGTCCTAAACGCAGCGACTTGCATTGTGACGGTACGTCGGCTTAAGTTAATGGAAAGCTCTTTTCTGCTATTTTTTTTATACTGGCAGCAAGTGGGTTTAAACGGTGGGCAACTTGTGGGAAATCAGCGGCTGAGACCTGCCCTGGGAATGCACAAAATACACAACGCGTCTGCTTTTCAGCAAAGTCAGATTGGGTGCTCAACCGTGCTTGTCTAGACATTGGTGGCGACCTGCAGGTAAACACAAGTTGCCGTGCCGGGGTTTTTTTTTTTTTTTTTTTGGAAATAAAATGCCGTGCCGGTTCTAGCCATGGAGGTTTTCAGCTATGGGGGCGGTACGGTCTGTCTGACCGACGGCAAGGCGCGTGGCAGCCACACGCCGATGCGATTTTTAAAGCAAAGCGGATGTCGTGACTCGTCAGGCCGAGTGGAGAATCCATGCAATCAAATTTTCAAAACAAAAAAAAAAAGGAATCCCTGCAATCCACATGACAACTGGACAAGGTCGTCGTGGACCTTTCTGAATTCACGGGCAGGTAGTTTCAGCCCCCAGTGGGAACGCTCGTTCGTCATGGTCATGGGGAAAGTGAGCTTCAGAAAGAGGCTGTTAGCACTAATCAAATGCTAAACGAGGGTTTAAATATTGCAAGGGCTGGAACCTTCTAGGGCTCAAGTTTATCAAACCATGAAATGATACAGGATTATAAGTTGGAGAGCTGAGTGTGCGTGTATGCAAACATCAAAGTTTGTACTTTGTACCTTAGTAGATTTGTTTACACCAATTGGCACCTTGATCAACTGCCACGCGTTGTCTACAAAGCATTTTCGTCGAAGCAATCTTCACATTTCAATGGGTCTAAACATTCGAATGAAACGGATCGTTATATATCCGCACCTCCATTTTGGTCAGGCAACCACAGCCCGGGCACTCCATCAACCTGCAGTTACCCACTGCAGCCCACAGGTAAACCTCTCCAACGCCAAATCACCAGCAGCAGGCAGAGCCTGCAGAGACGAGCTACGCAAGAGGCGGACACGACAGATCAGAACATCAGATACACACAAAAAACCATGAAGCCGAGGTCTTGTTCTTCCAGCACTAGCCGCGGCGCACTGCTCGTGCTGCTGCTATGCTACCTGTGCAGCTCCATCGCGAGGTCCCAGTCGACGTCCGACTCGTGCTCGGCCTCCGGCTCGAGCCTCGCCGCCGGCGTCAGCCGCCTCATCCCCTTCGACACCTCCAACCTGACCTGCCTCGACGCCTGGTCCTCGCAGGGCTTCGTCGTGCGGTACGGCAAGAGCGGCCAAGGCACGTGGAGCTTCGTGCTGTCGGCGCCGGACGCCGGCGGGTACGTGGCGGTGGGGTTCTCCCCCGACGGCGCCATGGTGGGGAGCAGCGCGGTCGCCGGCTGGACCACCACCGCCGGCGGCGCCGGGATTGCCAAGCAGTACCGGCTGGGCGGCACGAGCCCCGCCAGCTGCCCACCGGACCAGGGCAGCCTGGCGTTGCTCCCGGGCACCACGCTCCTGGCGGCCCAGTCCTCCCGCCTCTATCTCGCCTTCCAATTCACCTCCGCTCAGCCGCCGCCGCCGTACCTCATCTACGCCGTCGGCCCCTCCGGCGCGCGGATCTCCGGCAACAACAACTACCTCGTGCGCCACAAAAGCTACGCCTCCGCCGCCGTCAACTACGCCACCGGCGTCGCGTCCGCGGCCGGCGGCTCGTCGGCGTTCAACGCGAGGAAGTGGCACGGCGCGATGGCGGGCTCGGGTGGGGCGTGCTGATGCCGGTCGGCGTCGCGCTGGCGCGCTACTTTAAACGCCACGACCCGTTCTGGTTCTACGCGCACATCTCCGTGCAGGGTGTCGGGTTCGTGCTCGGCGCGGCGGGGGTCGCCGCCGGGTTCAAGCTGAACGACGACGGCGCCGACAGCCACCAGGCGCTCGGCGTGGCCGTCCTCGTCATGGGGTGCCTGCAGGTGCTGGCGTTCCTGGCGCGGCCGGGGAAGGGGTCAAAGGTGAGGCGGTACTGGAACTGGTACCACCACTACGTCGGCCGCGCCGCCGTGGTCTGCGCCGTCGCCAACGTCTTCGTCGGGCTGTCCATCGCGCACGAGGCCGCCGCAGCCAGCGCGTTCTACGGCGTCTTCCTCGCGGTCTGCGTCGTCGCCTCGGTTGTTCTCGAGGTCAGGCTATGGAGGAGCGCTGCTTGATCCTCCGGCGATCGATCGCTCGGCGCGCGTCTGGAACTGCGCTTCGGTGTGTGTGTCAGTGTGTGAGGCGCCGTTTCTTGTACACGCGGCTACGTATACGCGCGTGTAGCGCACGTATTATTCTTTTCTCGTCCATATTTGTCTTAGTTGAGATATTTGTTGATTTTGATACAGTACGCTACCGTTGCTTCAGTGAGTCCCATTTATTTTTATTTTTTAAAGCAGATATATTTGATTCCTTCTACCGTGTAACCTACCTACCACAGCGTATGCAGGGGTCTGAGCAGCACTAAAATAGAGGGGGGCGCTAACGCTGCGTCAGCTGAATTCACGGATTACTGCTTTCGGTGCCCATTCAAATAAGAATGAATCAGTTTAGAAAGCATTGGATGCCAATAGTTTGCTTCCGCTGTTTAGTTCAAAATGTCACTCACGATGCGCCAAATATTTGCTACAACAACTTTCCTATTTTCTAACTTTCCTAGACGAATTTGGATTTTGAAAACGGGAGGGCACAACACAATTGCTCCTCTCCCTCGTCCTATCCTGTCAAAAAGGTCAGCCGCCAAAGTTAATTCCCGTGGATGTGGAGTGACGTGTTCGCTAGAGGCAAGCGACCACACGACCTATTTCTTCCTTCTTTCTTGTGAAAAAAAGCAAGCAGAGGAATCGGCCAGGCTTACCTAAATAAAGAAGGAAAAAATAGTCGGCCGAATCGAGGATAAACCTGCCGCCAGAGCAATGGAGGAAGCGGCAACACAGGCTCCAACAGGGCCGACCCGACGTGGCATAGATGGCGTCATCGATCGACCCAAGCCACCTGCATCAGCAAAATGGCCACAAAAGGCAATCAACGAAATGGGTCAAAAATATTGAGGAGTGATTGAGGCCTAGAATAGCAAGTATAATAGGACGATGTAAGCAGGCTGCGAGAGCTACCACATTAGATTTGTGATGAGTTATAAGAGGTAGAGAAAAGAAGTGGGATGTTATGGTTAGCTTATGCACAGGTTCGAGAAACTTTGTGAAATACTAAGGTGAGCCAAGTACTAATGATTTAGTCCGTATCGATGGTATGAGCAGGTTATTAATTGGCTATATAAGTATGATGTGATAAAAATATACAACATATTATCGGCTATATTATTAGCCATGCTAGCATATGCATAAGTTTTCAGAAATTTTGTGAAAGACTAAGGTAGGTCAAATATTAATGGTTTAGTCAGTATCAATTGTATGAGTGGACTATTAGTTAGCTATATATGATGTAGCTAAAATATGTAGCACACTGTCAGTTATATTATTAACTGTGCTATAATTATCCGCGATACTACGCGACGCGTCACGATTTTATTTGCGAACAATATGAAACGGTAGGACACGTGTCGATCAGTGGCTGGCCGGCAGATGGACGATGGCGATTGGCCAACACCTCAACGTGTCATGCAGCAAGCCTGGTGGTCCGGATGGAGAGCAATCATTTCAGCGATGTACAAGTACTTATTGAAGCTTTCAAATCAATTGCGGGTTCTGTAGTGCATCGGGGGCTTATGAGGTTATTGTTGTCTCACTGAACCCACCAACTTGGTAACTGTCATTTTCTTGTTCAGATGAATAATAGTGTTGCTCTAATGCTCTTGTACCCGGTACTTGTTTACATCTAAATACCCCGTGCCCACAAATAATGTGAATTCAAACTGTTCCCCACAAAATATGACTTATGTAGTTATTGTCCAAAATATTTCTCTTGGTACATAGATTATAGTTTTTTTTCTCTATATCTCATTTGCATCTTTTTTTTTACCGTTTCATCAAATTTAAATTGTATTTGTTATAAACTAATAGTAACACTGGGGTTGTAAACTTTGTTATATTGTTATGTAGTTTCTCATTTTTGTCAATCTTTTGCTTCAGATTATTTAGCATAATGTATTTTTGGTATATTTCCCCATTATTATGCTAATTTATCTTAGTTTTGCCAGCATTTGGGGTGAGAAGGTACCCTGTCTCACGTGCCTTTTGTTGAATTGGGAGGGGGGGGGGGGGGGGGGGGGGGATGCCCCCATGGTAGAGATATCCACTATGGTACACAAAATTCAGCCAATATAAATGAATGGAAAAAACAATTTTAAACCTCTTTTAATTAGTGATTTCCTATTGCATGGGGCCTGCTATACTTTGATTCTGGCTTCGCCGCTGGTTATATAGTGTTTTAAGAGCATCTCCAAGAGTCTCTCTAAAAATCATTCTCTAAATCATCATTTAAAGAGTCATTTGCATAAAAATCGTTTTCTATATCTTCATGTTTTCCAACAGCTTCTCTATATCTTGCATGCACTCTAGAGAGCTATTCTCTTTTCTATATTTTGCTAGCGAGAAATCCGGAACAGAGAGTGATTACGTTTGAATAACCAAATAGAGAGGCTGTTGGAAGGTAACTTTTTAATCAAAATCTCTAAAATTAACAATGAATAAGGATTTAGAGAGTCTCTTGGAGTTGCTCTAAATCACAAGGGGCGATGGAAGGTATCCGATCATTCAAATTTTCACACCTACCATATATGTTCCAAATCATTTGGGTGAGGGAAAGGATCCATTCCACACACAAGCAGGGCATAGACAAACCCTAGATCAAGGAGGGAAAGGCTTATGATCTGTCTTTTTGCATCTTGCTTATGTTTTTACGTGATTTTTATGTACAAACTGAGGTCATAGCCGCGTTTTCTTTAGATAGAAGAAAGAATAAGACAATCTATATAACTTATATAGAAGATCCCCACTAAAAATTATATAGGAGATCCCCACTATAAATTTCTCTCAACCCTCGTGAAGCCACATCATCACATCTCAAATGCATTAATATCCAACTAAGATGCATTAATTGTTATTTCTCACTAATGTGGTGCAAATCGTCTTGAATTCTGGATTATTCTAATTATCTGACCAAGTTTGTGCGCATTTTCTATTCATTCGATGTATATCTTATTTTATTTCTTATCTATTCAAAAGTAACATAAAAGTTTATATTTTTTTTATCAAAAGATAGCTGATATGGCTCTTCAGATAACTCTACAAGCGTATTATTTTTATGAGCAACTAATCAACCAAAATGATTTATAGTTTATCAAAAAACCCTTTTCAAATCCTGCAGCAACGCGCGGGGAATCACCTAATTTTATTTATCAGTTATCCCTGTATAGTCGTACAAATTGATCGGATTTATTCACAAATTGTACACCGATAGGTGGTCAATTATGGCCCCTGCCTGGATCGTCCGCAGCCCATGATGGACTTGGGCAGGCGACCGACCCTGTCGACGCCCTCCTCGAACACCACCCCATGCCCATGTACACGTGCGCCTCGACGTGGCAGTGGAACAGCCACACCCCGGGGTTGTCCGCCACGAACCTCACCGCCGTGCACCTCAGCGGCTGCAGCGCCACCGTGTTCTTCATCATCACCGGGTCCCTCACGTTAAAGCTGGCGGCGTCCCTCTCCGGCTCGAACTTGCCCTCGCCGTAGCCCAGCACCCAGAAGTCATGCCCGTGGAGGTGGCACGGGTACGCTTCGCTCCTGCCGTTGAGCGCCGCCGTGTTCTGCAGCACCACGTCCACCACCGACCCCAGCGCCAGCCGGTACGCCGCGCTCGCCACCGTCCCGTTCGCCGCCGGCGGCGACGCGATGTCGTAGTCGTCGTCGTACGCGTCCGGCGGCGGGCGCTGGTCGTCGTACGCACCCCGCAGGCCGCGCTTCATGGAGAAAAGGTACGGCGTTGCCTGGAACCTGAGGGACACGCCGTTGATGGCCCAGCGCACGTGCCCGTCGATCCTGTTCTGCGTGTTGAGGAAGAGCAGCGTGCGGTCGGGCCACGGCGGCGCGGGGATGACGTGGCCCGGGTGCGCGACGGCGAGGGACCTGCTCTGCGCCACCCTGGCCGCCACGCCGTCCCATGCGGGGCCCGTCGGCCGCGGCGTCGGCGGCGGACCGTCGTTGCCGGCGTAGCTCAGGACGGCCACGGCGCTCGGCGGCCCAGTAGCTCCGGGACGGGTCCTGGTCGGCCTTGACAAGAACGGAGTACGTCTCGCCGGAGTAGATGAAGAGGCTGTCGACGGCGGCCGGCCTCACGTAGTGCCCGTCGGCTTCCACCACCGTCATCGTGTGGCCCTCGATCTCGAAGCTGAGCGACGAGAGCGACGTGAGGCTGCCGATGCGGAGGCGGTACGTCTTGCCCGGCACGGCGGTGAACAGCGGCGCCGGCAGGGCGGCGCAGTCCGCCGGGCGGGAGGCGTTGCAGGCAGGAGAGCAGCAAGCTGGTCCTGGGAGGAGCAGTTGGTGAACATGCCTCGGCCGTTGATGAGGAGGGACTGTGGCTCGCCGACGAAGACGAGCGGGTCGGACGCGAGCCCGACGGCCTGCTCGTACACGCTTTGGTGCCACCAGTCCATGAGGAGCACAGTGTGCTCCTCGTCGTAGGCGAACAGCTCGGCGACGCCGTCCGGCACCGACACCACCATCATGCCGTCCAGCCCGGCCACGCGCTGCATCCCGTAGTGGAGCTGCTGTAGCCCGGGGAGCAGTCGCCGCCGCTCGTCGTCGCCTGCCGAGTGCCACCTCCCAGCCGCCGCGCTGCATCACGCTCCCGCCGTCCGGCCGGCCGCCAGCGCGGCGCCGCCCCACCCCCCAACTCCCGCGTGCTTGCTTGGCTGGTGAGGACGACCAGTCAACCGCTGACTACGCAACCCGCAGCCGTGATCTGGGCCGCACGTGACAGATCCAACGTCCGGAAGGTACCAAGGGGTGGACGGTATTTGAAATACCGTCCACCCCCGGTCGGTGTCCTCTGGTGCCGTCCGCCCCCTCGTTGTCGCGAGGACGCGCGCCGCCGCGTCCAGGTCATCGATAGGTCTGCTCTGTCCATGTTGCTTCGATTAGCCGCTCTAACCTCGGGAGGAGACTGCCGCGCCGGCGAATGCCAGGAGCTCCGGCGCCGCCATGAATCTGCAGGCCGGCCGGGCGGATGTCTAAGCTCTATGCCCCTGAAACGGCTTGCTCAGCAAGTTGCTATTTGATTGGCTTCCGTGCAGGCTTCCTGTTGCGCTTCGCCACGACTGGCGAGCACTGCGTGACGCCGGGCCACGGCGAGCCCCGCTGGCGGATGCCGTGCCGCCAGTGGATGGCCGGCCGTGCTCTCGGTCTCGAGCATGTTGCGCGCGCGTACGGTGAGTCGGTGACCACGACGGTGTCGCGCCCTGCGTGACGCGGATGGTCGGCCCGGGCGCCTCGCCGTTGATGGTCACGGCCAGCGCTTCTCGAAGCAGTCGGGGGACTTGCGGCGGCACGCGATGTCCCGCGTGTGGTGGTGCACCTTGGCCTCGGCGACGAGCAGCGCCGCCAGCGAGCACAGCCAGGCGCCTAGAACGGCGGCGAGCATCAGCCGCCGCGACGGTGGCGATCGATCGTCGCTACTTGAGCGATTGTTGTGTGTGTTTAAGGCCCTACGGACAGGATCTTTTCCACTGGTTTTTACCAGTTTTGGGGGACTTGGAGTAGTTCTCCGACTGAATGCCAGCCCTGATCACCATCCTACGTTCTTCTTACCTGATTTTTGTTTCGATTTCTTGTACACAGACGTCTAAAAATAAGTTTACCTTAAATGCTTCATCTGACTTGTGCTTATTATTGGTTTCGTGCTTGTATGGCTGGGTCCCCAACTTGCTCCCTTCTTTTCTTTTTCTATGGCTCTTCTCCGTTACACCGTACTACAGTTTTGGAGAAACGACAATCACCTAAACTTACCATGGACCGGATGCATGGAAGAATGGAGGCCAATGAAGAGAGTTGAATTGAAAACGAGATGGAGTGGTGGGAGACGACGCCGGAACCACGCACAACAAGAAGCGTCGCTTGCACAAGTGATTGAGATGAAAAAAAAGGAAATGCGGTTGTGTGACATGTACTTCTTCTATTTTTAAATATATATCTCCATTAATTTCTTTGGCCGCTTGATGGTTCAACATTTTTTTTTATTCTGTACAGAACAGTCCGCCCAGAGGAAGAGCACGAAAGGGGTGGTGGTAGAGGTAGACATCGTGACTCCAACAACCATTTAAAGATTTGTAGTATCGAGGGTGTTTAGTTTCACTCGGAATCCAAAAGGTTTTCATCTAAAAACCCATATCTGTTTATTTCTTCTCTTTGTGTACGCAACCCAATATAAATTTCTTTTACCCTCTTTCGCGAACTAAACACGTCCGAGTATAATTGGACCGCTGTTTCTTTTATTTTTTTAGAGTTTGCATGTCAAAGTGATCCCCCCCCACACACACAGCTGAGCAATAGAGCCCACGAACAAGTAGGTCTTGGCCCAGCCCACTAGCAACCAAGCGTTGGTTCCGCTTCCCGCGCCTGCTTGGTGCCTGCTGCTCTTCATCATCATCTTCCAGTCCGGCGGTGGGGTGTTGGAGGTGGGTGGTGGTTCCTTGCTCTCCAAGCCGATGGGATGGAAGCCGTGCTCGTTTGGCTTGCCAGAGGAAGGGAATCTTCTGACGTCAGCAGAGATCTTCCCGCTCGATGAGTTCCCCCTTTAGCGCTTGTTTGGAAACTAGTGGAATGAGGTGGAATGGAGGGATTGAAGTGAAACTTAGTTCATTTTAAGATCAATCCACTTTATTCCACTCCAATTCCACCTCATACCTCTCTTACCCAAACAAGCCCTTACGTCCTCCTGGCAATTTCAATTTCGGTGCCTGCTGGACGGCCCGGCTGCCGCCCCTGCCTGCCGCGGCGGGCGGTTATATAATATATATACATGGTGGTGGTACGGGCGGCGGAGCATTCCACCGTTGGCCTGGCCCCGCTCGACCCCAAGCCACCAGATATCCACCACCGCGTCTCCTCTCCCCCATCCCCATCTCCACCTCGCTCTGATCCCCTCCCCCTACCCGTCGTGGAGGTTCGCATCCTTGCCGACGCGCTCAACCTCGAGCACACCTACGCTCCGCACCGCGTCGTCATTAGAGGCGTGGAGACGGTCCGAGATGCGCTCCCAATGCTGGCAGTGCTGACGAAGAAGGCCTTCAACTTCAATGGCGTGGGGGCGTTGCTGGTGGAGGCGGAGGAGGGCAGGCACGTCTCCAGCGGCGACGACGACAACGACTATGACAGGGGACGAGAGCGAGCTCGTTGACATCTCCGACGACGATGACGACAGCGACGCGGAGGACGAGGAGGAGGGATGGGTCCTCGTCAACATGCAGTCTCTCCGACCCCATCGCCGTACTCGCCATCCTGCTCGATGAGCTCATCTACGACATCATCCCACTACTGGCCCAGAGGCCCGGTGATCGCGACCTCCTCCGCCGCCTTCTCGTCAATGACAATGAGATTCATCGCGTCGGTCCCTCGGTGCCAGGGCAGCCCGGCGAGCTCTCCGTCAGGCTTGGCAACAAGGTGCAGAAGCTGGTCTCCCATGCCTTCAAGGACGAGGGCGACTATACGCCAATGCAGCACAACACATTAATTCAAGCAGCTATCAGAGTAAGTTTTATGAATCCGCCCACAGCGGGATGCAAGGAATGGTGAGGTGGCACACTTTTGTTGTGGGCCCTGCAACTATTTAATGCCCAACAGCTCTCTCTGCCAATAGCTAAAGCGGTAGCCCCTTTGCGCTTGCGGCGCCCGACGCTGAGCGGGCGCGTCAGTATACACCCGCGCGCTTCTCTCTCCTAATTTAACTTCATTCCACGTAGACATACGCCCGTATACAGCCCATTAGTATACTTGCTCTGAGCCCGCGCCGTGAATTGCAGAGAGAAAGGACATGCGCATTCATCCCATCCACCCTCACATGCACGGGCCCCACGAAGAGAAAACTTTGAAAACAATTCATAGCTCATGAATCGAGTGTCCAACCATTGTATTTGTTTCGTCAAAATCTTCAAAACTAGACCACATTCGACTATATTTAGATACAAAAATATATGGAACATTTTTTAAAAAAAGAAGGAACAATTCACCTGATTTTAACAACCGGAACAAATCATGTAACCATGCGGAACAAAAAAAATCATATAAGAGGAACATAAATCTTAACATGTGGAACAAATCGTCTAGTGGAACAGAATATTATCATATGAAAGTAAGTTTAAGTGGAACAGATCATCTAAACAATGTAGAACAAAATATCATATAAAAGGAACAAAATATCATAGGAAAGGAACATAAATTTTAACACGTGGAACAATATATACAAGAGTATGAAAATATTATACAGTTGGAACAAATATATATACATGAGGAACAAAATATTATACACTTGAAACAAGTTGTATTACTCATACAATAAAAATACATACATATGAAACAAATTATATTACTCGAATTATCTTCAATAAAAAAGAAAAAAACTAGTCAAGAGAATAAATTAAAAACTAAACATGAGAAATAAAAAGGTAAAAAAAAAATAAACATGAGAAAAAAATAAAATAAAAAGAAAAATAACATGGAGAAAAAATAACATTAGAAAACACACACACATATATACTTTCAAAAAACTGAAAAATTAAGAAAAAAATGATAAGAAAGAAGCTGCGGGATCAGGCCTAGAAGTTGTACCTCAACTACGATGTCGCGATGGAGTAGAAGACCACCATGAGGATCGAGTTGCATTGTCTCATCTCGGATCGTCTCCATCCGCATGACTCGAGAATGCTATCGTACCTATGAGTAGATCAAGTACCTAGTCGCCATTTGAACTATTCTGATTGCTTGTGAGTCGGAGAGTAGTTACTGTTACTGCAAGGGAAGATTCAGACAACCTATGAAATTGGTTGAGTTGTTACTTCATTTTGTTTCCTCTACATTGCACTAGTAGAGTAGTAGTATATCAGCAACAGTGTAGATAAAAGGCAGCCAGGTATACTGCATGCACTAGATGTAGGAGTAATAAGCAAGAAGGCAATCATTCGAACCAATCGAATCCTGAATATATTGATCCCCAGCTCAAGTATTCAGTTACTTCTCTTAATTTATGCCTGCCTGCCTGCCATATATGAGAGTATATGGATGCTCTGGTTTCTGTTTTTCAACTAAGTGATGCTTTGTTCTGAATATGTTCTCTCGCTAATAATGTTTTGCGTGTTGATTAATCTTGTGACCGGTCAATTGATGCTCATCTGTGCAGCAACCACCTTAATTTGTTTCAATTGTGGAATTAGTCACTGCCTATTTAATATTGGTTCAAATCGTTTGCCCTCAGTTATCATGCTGGTCTCTGAATTGAATCTTCCACTTTATACTAGCACTAATTTGCAAATTAGTTTGTGGTTTTGTGGTGTTTGGCTGCCTGCAGCTTGCAACATGTCATTTTGCAACAAATGGGTGCAAGTGCAATGTTGGATCTAGGGTTACGAGCGGTTCCCTCCGATCCAGATACAACGGAAAGCAGTTAGGACAAGATTCAAATATCGATGGTGCTTGTATTCATCCCAAAATGCCAACCTTTTTACATGTGGGGGAGGGGCGCCTTTTATACCCCCTCCCTTACAATTCTATGGGATGGTCATACCCCTAGTTCATATTACAGCTTCTAGGGCACTCAGGCCCATTTTCGTACATTCTCCTTCGAGCTCAACTACCCTGGCTAATCCGACTTGGATTCTTACAGAGCTGTCATGCCCGACCAGACTACCTAAGGCGCCTCTCGAGAAAGCCGCCTTCGGTGCCGTCCTGCCCACGTCTCCAGCGGGCCGGCTTCGAAGAATCTTCTCGTCGTCCTGTCAAGGTTCCCGCGCAGCCACGCGCTGGGGCTCCAGGTCTTGCGCCTGAGGAGCCCTCCTGTGTGGCTCCGAGATCGATCGATGACCAGACCCTGCAGAGCTGCTGTCGAGGCTCCGCCTTTTGCGTTGCGGCCGCCCTGGGGCTTCGGTTCCTGAAACATAAGGTGAGATCAGTTCTCACGGAGCCGCCGTAGGGGCTCCGCCTCCCACGATACAGTTGCCAGGGGCTCCGGTCCCTTACCGGGGGGGAGGGGGGGAGGGGGCTTGGGGGTAGGCCACGTTTCCTCGATCCCCAACATGCAACAAATAAACATAGCCCAATTATCCGATTTCTGCAGCATAAGTAGGTCACAATAAATATCTTAACAATTTGTGCAATTATTGATAATTGGAGATAGGCAGAGATACAGATCACATGCAGTCATTGATCATTTTAGTCTTTTTGCTGCTATGGGCGTGTTTAATTCCAGGAGAGAGAGTGAAGAATGGAGAAAATTTATGCATTTGGAGGCGTTCATTGTGAGAGGGGGCACAGGAACCGAGAGAGAATTTTTTTGCAAAATGTAGGAACTAAACAAGGCCACATGGGAAGCAAAAAAACAACTGCTCTGAATGTGACAGTATGGGGCCATGGGGGATGCAGAGCCTTTCATGTGTACATCCATACCATGCATGGTGAATTGGTCGTGTTTAGATTCCACAAAATCGTCTCATTTTCATGAAAAGTTATCCACCTAGAGAACCGTGTCAATTTATATCTATCTCTATGCACGCTTCCATAAAAACAATAATTTTCCATACTTTTCATCCCTTTTCCTCCATCTAAACACATCCAAAATGTGTTCGCAAATGTCCGTGGGCTGTTCTGTTTTGAAATCCTTTACTACCAGCCAAATTTCTATCAGTCCATGTTGAAGAAAAAACAAATGCCAGGATATCAGATTCACTATTTACAGAAGTATGACAACATAATAACTTTCAACATATCCCAATCCAAAGACTACAAACACAGTAAACCACATGCACTCATATACTAGTGCTACACACTGGACACTTCCAATAGCTTGAAGAAACTGACACATCCAAAGACTACACTATATCTGAATAGTCGTGCCATCTAAAGTTCAACAGCATAGCATCAGCGGCAAGGCTCAACAACACGTAACTTTACCATGGAGGGAACTTTAGGCTCAATGTATGTCCTGATAGCCAAAACTGCTTGCTGAGCTTCCATCAGAACATTAGTGGGCAGTGGAGAGCAGTTCCTGCATTTGTGAGCAGGCACATAACACCTAAAAGAGCTCTGAAAGGCCTCCAGTGTAAGGTGTTCAAGTGAGGTAATGCTCTCAACAATATGGCATGTTAGCTCAACAAGACTCTTCGCAGACGTGAATCCTAGGATCTTCACTCTCTTCATCTTGTGATGCTGTTGTCCTTGCATCTTCCTCAGATCTAAGGGATTTGTGAATACGGAGGCATGCTCCAGACAGGGTAACTGACGACAAGATTCAAGCCCGTCGTTGTGGAGGTATATGACAATATGGCATTAGCAAAGAGCACATGAACATTGATAGTAGAGCTACACGGCTGAACGAGGATGGCATGGACTCCACGAAAGGCGACACGGGGCAACGGGTGGGCGATCCCACCGGAGAGAGGTGCGGGATCATCGGAGACACCACTGGAGGTCAAGCTCCTCTGTCGAGACGAGTGGAGGAGGAGGAATGTTGAGGGGCGTGAAGCTTCGAAGCCCCCACCCAATCTCGGGAGGAGGCTCGGGAATCTAGTTCCATTTGAAAGACGCTCCCGGTGTTAGAGCTTGAAGCTCACGAAGTCACGAACTGAACAGTACCCTTGATGGTTTCCCGATGTCAGGAGGCATTTTAGTGGGGATCAATGATGATAGATTTGAGATAGAAGGCTGGATTGAGGGGGTTTACTGTCTGGAAGCCCAAATCAGACATAGGCTATACAATTTTAGGTGGTCATGAAGTCTTAGGGGTTCTTACGGCAAATGAAAGATTAGTCCCAAACCCACAACTCACAGTCACAGCTCACAGAGCCACAGTGAGCAAGAGACCATGAATTATGTGATCATTTTGCATCTTAGTCCTTGACTAATTGGAAAACGCACATCCTCCTCCTCCCTCTTTCCCGAAGCAAAGTAACAGAAATTCGCAACTCGAACAGTCTAGGGCATCGGACGCGCCCGGCCGAGAAGCTGCTCGAATCCCCTCCAAAATTCCGAGGTGAGAGCCACTGATCCATCACAAAATCCGTCAAATTTCACAATTCAAATCGCCCAACCCCACCTCCCGCCACCAATTCGTGCGCACCAAATCGAGCCCCTAATCCCCTCTCTATCAGTGAGCCGTGAGCCCCCAATCCCCACGGCCCCTGCGAATCGGTGGAGCATTTGCTCCCGATCCCCAAGCCGAAATCTCAGGTAGCTTCCTGTTGGAAAAATGGGGAAGCCGCTGATCTACGAGATATTGGAGAAGCCGGCGAGCAGCAGCATCATCGGCATCTGCTCCCTGATCTGGTGGTTCATCCAGAAGCGGGGCATCGGGTACGGGGACGTCGGGCTGAGCTACGAGGCCGCCGTCGACGGCGGGCAGTACTGGCGGGTCATCACCTCCGCCTTCTCCCACATCAGCGTGGTGCACCTGGTGTTCAACATGAGCGCGCTGTGGAGCCTCGGCGTCGTCGAGCAGCTGGGCCAGATCGGGCTCGGCGTCGAGTACTACCTGCATTACACGCTCGTGCTCGTCGTGCTGTCCGGGCTGCTGGTCCTCGGCTTCTACCACATGATGATCCAGAGGTTCAAGGTGGAGTACTTCAGGAGGGTCACTGCTGTTGGCTACTCCTGCGTCGTGTTTGGCTGGATGACAATCCTGTCTGCCAAGCAGCCATCGTCGAAGCTGAATATTTTTGGGGTCCTGTCACTGCCGATCAGCTTTGCGCCATTCGAGTCACTGATATTCACATCAATCATGGTGCCGCAGGCTAGCTTCATTGGCCACTTGTCAGGGATCATTGTTGGGTACTCAATTGCTTGGGGTCTGATTCATGGGATGAACAACTACTGGGCGATCACCATGCTTGGCTGGATTGCACTTGTGTTTGTCTTGAGCCTGAAGCGAACAGGTTCTATGGAGTTGGGTTTTATTGAGATCGAGCCGGTGACGGATCCCTCATTGCCTTCTGTTGGTGTGGTTGCCTCCAGAAATGGTAGAACTCTGCAGATGGATGTGTTGCCTGGAAGAAGAGTTGCAGATATTGTATAGTGCAGAAATGTTTGATAAATCTTGTTTTTGTTATGAAATTTTTATCATGTTGACACCATGCTATGTGTTCAGTTTTGAAATTCTGGTGTCATGGATGCCTTTGGTCATTGCTGCTATAAAGGAACTCTTCATCTTGACTTCCAGATGCATCGTGTTCATTTCAAAAAGGAAGGGAGTTCTTTTGTGCTAGTTTCCATATGAAAAGAGAGTTTTTCCAACTGAATTTCATCGGTGCTGTTCTTATCCTGTCGTTTATATTCACTCTAGCTTGCATGAAGAACTGATATGTTCATTCCATCTGTCCATCTGTTATGTTATGTGCAACACCATGTTTCCTTTACACTGCTGTCTCGGCATTTTGGAACTCTGATGCTGTTCAATAGCATCAACCAATCAATTAGTTCTAAACATAAATAGGTCTTACAACAGGAAGCTTAACCAGTTGCTCATCGTCAGGGTGATGTAACAAAAATCGTAGTGCATTAAAGAAAACTCTTATGAGCTTTTTGTAGGTTCAGGTCTTTCTACCATAATCTGACCTGAAAGCCTGAATCCTACCTGCACATTTATGCATCGGTACTGATAAACTAAGCGTATCAGTATCCTTTGAACACAAAATTATATGAATATCAAGTGTTCCTCAGCAACAACACTTTGTATTACTGACTTGGTAGGCAGTAAAATTTGGAATCATCATAATTTCATATGGTCACCTTACATTATTCATATTGGCAAAGACAATGTTTTGAGACTACAAAGGGCCTGATATGCAGTAAATTTGGAATCATCATAATTTTGGATGGTCAACTTACATTATTCATATTGGCAAAGGCAATGTTTTGAGGTTACAAAGCTAGCAAATTGCCAGCGCCGTGTAAAATACATGAACAACAGTCTCATCCCACTATTTCAGTGCCAAAGCCAAGATTTTGCTGTAATGTCCTGCTGCTGCGCAGGAAGCAGGAATGATATTTAGTTCTGTCCATTTCATCTCAATCCTGTAATTTAATATTTTTTGTCGCATAGCAAGGAACACTTCAGGTTGTTTTGGCCTGGCAAATCAATTACTGGTGAAAACTATGGCACCATGTCAACGGTGGCTTGAGATTATGTTTCGAAGAATGCAACTTTTTGAGGAATTCACAGTTCATCCTGAACATGAAAACCAGCATAGAACATAAGTTACTTGTCATAATCCAGTTAAGAAGTTCATAATAAATAGTACAAGCTGCATTTCTTTCGTTAAAATAGAAATATGCATTTTGACTTACGTGATAATCATCCCAGTCTCGGGGACGCTGCAAAAGCAAGCAAGGAGAGTTAGTGCACCATGTATGTATATATTGGAACGTGTTACTACATTACCTTATAGGCAATGATATGTGTTCTAGCACATAAGCACAGCACAACACATAGATACAAGCATCTAGCTAGCAGTGCAGACGCAAGACACATTAACGCAGAATTTGAAGAGAACATATTTCTATGTTTGTCTATTTATGTTTTGTTTATGTAATGTGCCCCATGAAGCATTGATGGTGCATTGATGGTATGGTAACAATTTGAAAAGGAACCAGAGGTTATGCTTTATAATTAGGATCTTCATGGAAAGACAGAAAACATACTCTTCTCCTTCGGCGCCGACCTCCGTCATCCTTTCCTTTTTGAGCTTCCTGTGCACAAACAGTTTAGCAGATAATTTAGCCTCTTTAACAGCTTTTAGTTATTCTTTTGATTCAAGGACATTAAATGATGATCAACATAAAAGTAACTAAGTCCAACTGAAAATAGATCATTCATAAATCACAGCGCTTCATACTAACCCTATCTTCTCTAGCTTTCCTTTCCTTTTCAGCTTCTTCAAATGCCTCCTTTTCAGCCTGCAAAAATACAGAAAACTGAGATAGTGTTCCCTCCCAGGAGATAGCAAGGACCAATTTGGTGAAGTTTTATATGCAGTTACCTCCCTGTTTGCAACCACAGTTTCCTCAACAACCTTTCTTGCATACTCAGGGTCATCACAAATCAAAATGTTGTCGAAAACTGAACCAGCTTTTACCTGCATATGTTTGAGATGTAAGTCTACATCATGCTTACATCACTTGACAAACCATAAGGCAGCGAAGCTAGAATTTCAACAAAATTGGCAATTTATTTTTTTTAAAAAATAAACACTATATATGTTACCTGCCAAACTTCAATTCCAACATACTTCAAAGGCTTCAGCACATAAAGATCTGGATCATCCTCAAACTCTGCAAATTAATACAGCTGATGGTGTCAAACTTGACCTTTAAATCTTAAAGTGGGCTATGATAAAAAATCAGATGTTGAATGGAATATTGGATAGTAGCCTGAATGAGCATAGTAGTATTAAATACTTAATTACGTACACAAATAAAACCAATATCTTTATTTGCTTACCTGGATTATCAATCCACGGGGTCTTCCATTTACCCTTGTAGTTAGGATTCTTAATTCTCTGCAAGCAGGAGCATGTGAAATTGTGAACTCTCTAAATAGAATATGTGCCAAGGACTGATTGCCAAACAAGATACCAGACCTTGCGTTTCCATGGTCCCTTGTATGCTGGATTTGATATCATTCTAGGGCTTCCATATGCCATCATCATCGTCATCCCATGTGTCCGGCTGGTTTAGAAGGGAAAAAGGTCACATATTGCCATATAGTGTTGTGTCTATTTATATCAAATTCTTTGCATGGGTGTTCCTTGCATATGTGACACCATGGCTAGTATTGTAAGTTCGATTAATGTTAGAACTTGCATACCTTTTTGTCCTTTGGATCAGGAATCTGTTTCGGGATAGAATCATAGCCCTGGTCAACAGCAAGGAAATGTTACACAACATGTGCGACAATGCATATTCAGAAAAGAATCGTGGAATCACAAACCTCTGGCTTAACCTCATTAGGATCTTCAATATATTCTCTGTCATCCCAATCCTTAGGCTGCAGTGAAGATGTATAGATTAGACATTATCAGTTTATCATGCTGTAAATTCTGGACAAAATATAGTTGTAATTATAAAAATAATAACCTACCCTTTTGGCATGAACATCCTTGATTTTACGAGGAGGGAGGATGTCCCAGTCAGTGTACATGCTCCCAGTTTCTCTTTCACGGTTATCAACAAGTAGGCTATAAGATGCATCGGGCCTAAGAATGAAAGTATACACATGCGTTAACTTGTCCGTCTCGCATTCTAGATCTTTCTTGATGGGATAATTTTGCCCTTGGTAAGAAAGTATAAGATGGAGCTTCTTTGTTTGAGTACCACATATATCTGGCCCAAACATCAAGCTGCACAAGAGAAAGCTTTGAAAGTTAGCAGGGATAACTCAGCAGACGACAACAAGAATAATTGCAAAACAGCAGAAGCTGCAATTCACATTCAGAAGCAATGGTAGGATTATTCATTTACTAGCGGTGAAGTCTATATCAACTTCTAGAACACAACCAAACTATGTGAGGTAGAGTGACATTCATCCACATCAACGATTTGAACATGCTAATGACACATCCAGCAAGGAACCAATGCATCTTTGGAAGTGTGTGAAATTTCATGGAGGCAAATGCCAGTAAGCAATTTACCTGTATGGAGTGTCCCCACTAAATTTTTTCTGGTTGACATAACCAGACATAAGTTTAATATAACCGCCACCACACTCGATATCTTGCTCAAACTTTATGGAGTACTGGACCACCAGTGTTCGGTTCTTGTTACTGAATTGTGGGATCTTGGCTGAGATAGCAAAATGCCTAGCATCCATTGTTGTTTGTATTCCTAGTACAAACAAGTATCCACAAAAATAAAGCACACGGATCAAATAAGCTTCCTGGAACTAAGGTGCAGAGCAAGCATGGCATGTTTTATGATCGAGTGGTCAACATATATAGTCAATTGAAACCGAAGTGTGTCTGGAACAGAAGTAAACCTTTGTCATCAGGATCTCCAGAGTATCTTCCAGCCGTGTGCTTGAACCTTCCAGCTTTCCCTTCACTCCTTTTCCAATCTGATTCCACCCACCGCGACTCCCAGCCATCTGAAAACATTTGAACAGAACAGAACAGAACAATTTAGTACTAACATAGTAAAACACTTAAATTAGAATAACAATGAACCTGTTAGATCGCCAAAAACAAGCCCATGTCATCCGTTTTCACTCCATGGCACATCACTCAAGCTCAGCATGATATAAGCTGCTAAAGCACTACGCCCAAATCCTAGAGCGGCTTCAGGTCATCAGGTGGCAGTAATAAGTTAAGTTGGAAACCTTGACTCCTCGAGCTCACCTCCAGAGTCCAAAATGCAAACGGTCAAAACTTTGACGGCCTAGGCCCAAGGGCAGCAACCAATCAACCATAGGGGCAGTGGGGCACTACTATAATACTCGCAAAACAGAGGGGGCGACAACGAAAAGTAGCGCACGCCCATCGATCGCTCGTCAGCACTCTCAGCACTCATCCCAAATCAGTAGGCTGCCGCTACCAATTCGGCAACTCGAACCGAAAGCCAGGAATAAAAGCATCTATCAACTGCCCATAGATATACTGAGCAAAGATAGGATTAATCGGGAAGCTGGGAGGAACGGAGCAGTCAGCGAGGCGTGTAGCCAAGTACTCCGTACCTTCGAAGCGCTCCTCGAAGATGACCTCCCCGGATGCGAGGAGCAGCAGCGACGAGAGGACGAGGAGGCGGCCGCCTCCGCCGCGGCGGGGACCCGTCATCGCCGGAGACGAAGCGGGGAGGGAGCTTCCGCTGCTCAAGCTGAGAGCGCGCTGAGCTGTTGGACCAGAGGAATATTTGTAGTGCGCGCGGGAGTGGAAGGGCCCCTGGATGTTGGCCATATCCACGATAATGGCACTCTAGCCTTCCTCAAAGCGTACACGAGGCGGCTTAGTGGATGGCGTTTTGGTGATTTTGTGGAACCACGGGGGCATTTTAGTATAATTTTGGGGGACCGAGTGGGGAGTGTGGAGTAGAGAGCAGACCACTAGCAGCCTGCCAACCTCTCGGTCCCCCGGTCGTTACTCCGAACGGACGGCGACGGCATGTGGGGGTGGCCGCGAGCCGCGACTAGTCGAAGTCAACGTCGCGGCTTCGTCCCTGCCTGGGTGGGGCCCGCGGATGCGGCGCGTCTGAACGGAGCAGAGACTGTACTCCGTACGCGCTTAATTCCACGTCAGCCAATGGCGGCTCTGTAAATAACCTGCAGAGCCAATAGCAGGTTGCCACGTCATCCGACTGAGGTGTTCTCTGGCTCCGTCTGGGTCTGGGCTTCGTGCTGACCGGAAGTCGCCTGCCTTTTTTTTCATCAGTCGCTGGATCGCGACTTGCGGATGTCGCTGGATGGATCGACTCGACCGCTCCGTGCGCCAGCGAGAGCTGTGGTGGGCCCGAAAAGAAACCGGCAGCCAAGGCCCAAGAGCAAATGTGTGTGGCCCGAACGTATTATCGGATTCGAACTCGAATCTAGATTTCGATTTTTCGATCTAGTTTTTTGTTTCCGTCTTGCACTCGTGCACGCGACGGCGACGAGATCGAGCATAAATAAAAAGGCAAGGGCAAGGGACCCACGCCGTGTTAGACCTAATCGACCGAGTTCATCTATCCGTCGTCCATATCGCGCCGGTGAACACCTCCGCCGCCGCCATGTCAAACATGCTGGTGCTAGACCTCTACAATATGATGGTCGCCGGGAACTCGTCTAGCTCCCACCACGAGAACGAGAACGGCTATCAAGAACTGGTACCTAGGATGTCAACCATTAAGCCGGCCTACCGGTGGGCTATCCGGGTAAGTGACTTCTACAGCCACCTGGCCACTTCCCCTCAACTTAGCTATGGCTAGTATTGTTGCTCCTGTCCATCCAGGCCTTGGTTTAATTTGGATTAACCTATTTTAGGCCATGTTTAGATTTCTCAAAACCATCCTCTTTTTTTAAAAAAAGTTATCTATTTAGAGAACCGTGTCAGTTCATTTTTAGTATCTCTATACACGCTTCTATAAAAACAGTGTTTTTCCGTACTTTTCACCCTTTTTTACAATCTAAACACAGACTTAGTTTTACATACTACGTCATATATAGGAGCAACAGCTTGTTAACACCCGTTAGGAGGAGGCTACTTAGCGGTTCATTCCACTGTGGTTGTCGAGCTAGTGTTAATAAACAATAACATGTTCTAATATTTTTTTTGTGCTGACTTAGACATCTTCTCTGTTCTAGGGATTTTTTATTGTCTGCGCCATCGTGATAGCTATTGGCAATGTTACTGCAGAAGAGGACATCAGCGTAAAGATAGTAGCCGTCATTGTAATGGTACTCTTGGTGTGGTTTATATTTGTGGCCACTGCAGACGCGCTTGTGTATAGGGTTCAACAAGGCGCAGAGAGTGCACAAGAATCTATGGTGTGATTCTTATATAGGAGTATCCATCACGCGCGGCTAGCTCTAGCCTAAGCACTCCATTAGTAGTATAATACGGAGTATATCGGAAACTACAACACCGCTTGATTCTCATTCATGGGATTATAAAAATTGGTCTCTCTACCTTATGAATCGTTTTGCTGCTTGTAAATCCAACCCTTTATAAATTCCTTGTACATGTTTTATGTGGGTTTGGCAAACGTTATTGGCGGGTGTCCATGATTTCTATGCAACTGATCTAGGGTTAGTGTTCAATTCGGCAAAGGAATGGAAGGGTGAAAGCTTCTTGTTAAACTTGATCCAAAGCACCCAAAAGATTTTACTAGGTTTAGGCTCCAAAGTGGCATGGAGCTCCCGTGGTTCTTGGCCAAAAAAGAGAGAGAAGAAGATCCATGTTACATGGGGGCCAGTTACCTTCTTATACTCAAGAATAGTCCAAACTGCAACACACATGCGTGCGCCTGGTAAAAAATGGAAAGACAAATAAACTTTAAATAAGAAGAAAAAAAGATCCAAATAAACTCCAGTTCTTGTACTGTTGCATAGCACTCGAGTTTAGAAGAATCATCATGATAATGATTTCATAATTTTCTGAGGTACAATAAGATATTTATAAATTTTATAAATATATTTTATGTTCTAGATTTCCTTTTTATTTCGGGGAAATGGGTGGAGATGTGTTCCAGGGTGCGACGTGGCTGCATCTTATTGGATCACGTGCAAGCAATGTCATGTGTCTTGATCGGCATTGAGCAAGTCAAGGGGTCAGCTGCGGGTCCACCTGTAAGTACCATGCATGTCTCCGATATCAGCATGTGGGCCCCGCATAGACTCGCTATGTCACGTTGCGCTGCCGTTGACGCTGGGTCAGCGGATCAGTGTGGAGTTGGTTCACCGTAGGCCGGCTCAGTGGTTCACGTGGACCTAGCCCACGGGATCGGTTCTGGCTGCTTTGGGATCCAGTGTGTGCAGGTGTGGCTGTGGTCTTATTTGCGTCGGGCTGGTTGCATCTGACGGCCAGGGTTTTTTTACCGTTGGTAACCGGTCCGGTCAAACCGGTCCGGTAGCATAATAGGGCCGGTTACCGTACAAAACCGACCCTACCAAACCGCTCCTACGGTTAACCGGCCGGTTTGACGTATTCCAAAAAAACCGGTACTGTAGCGAAAAAACCTGCTGACGGCAGCTCTCGGCAACACGAGTCCGCAGCAGCTGTGCCGGCGGCCCGGCGCGCCGGCGCGGGGCAGAAGCGAGCGGCCGCGGTGCTCCAGCCTGGCCAGCTCGCGTCGTGGAGGCATCCGTTGGCATCGAAGTCCATCCTTCACCGCGGGGCTCGTGGGTCCAGGCGGCTCGGCGCCCGCCAGCAAGCCCGAGCCGGCTCGGCGCCCGCCAAGTGCTCGGCACAAGTCCGACGCCGCAGGAGGCGAGCGCGGCCGAGTAACCCGGCTCGCTTGCCGGCGGTCACCGCTGCCACCCGCCTCCTGCGGTCCTGCCCTCGTACCCGTCCTGGGACTGGGCCCACGACGCCAGAGCCAGCCAATGCCCCCGCCGTTCTCTTCTCCTCGCACTCCGATCCCCACGCGACCGCCGACGGTTATTCATGCCAACCGCACCGGCGTTCCACCTCAATCCTGACTCGCCTGCTTCATTGCTCCTCCCTTGCCTCGATCCCTCCCCTTGGCCCCTTGGTACCATATAAATCCCTCCCTCCTGCCTCTCCAATCCTTTCACCGCAAATTCTCCCCTCGGCACCATACCAATCCCTTCCTTCCGCCAGCCTTTCCCATCCTTTCACCCCCAAATTCTTGATCCCGTGTTTGTCACACCACAAGAAACCGATGGAGTTGAGAGAACCTTTGCTCCAGGATGACACGGCGCATGAGAGAGGCACCGCGGCGGCAGCCGCCCTTGCCGTCAAGCTGCACGGCAGCGATCCGGGCGCTGCGGCGAGCCCTTCCGGTGCGAACGGTGTGAAGAAACTTCAGGACCTGGAGCTGGCGGCGCCCAATGCCGGTGTGAAGAAACTTGAGGACCAGGACCCGGCGGCGCCGAGTGCCGACAAGAACCCGCAGGCTACCAACGCCCAAGACAAGAAGACTGACGAGGTGAAATCGGAAGAAGATTCGCCGGTCTGGAAAGAAATTGTCAAGAATCCGAGAGCAGCAAAAGGCGGTGCCTAGGGATCGGAGGAAGCGCTGGTCCGGCAGAAGATTGGTGGCGGCGAGAAGTCGGAGGTATCGCCGGTCCGGCAGAAGATTGGTGGCGGCGAGAAGCCGGAGGTAGCGCCGGTCCCGCAGAAGACTGGTGGCAAGAAGTCCGAGGAAGCGCCGGTCCCGCTCGGAAACCAAGAACTACTAGAACAGTGGCGCATTTGCCAAATCTGCGGCCGGCACTTCGATGGCCGACGCAGCCGACTTTTTCCGGCGCGCTGCAGAGAGCTTCGTTGGTGGAAAGGACAGAAAGAAGAGAGTAACCGAGACGGAACTTAGCAAAGCTGCTATTCATTTGTTCTACGTTGCTCAGTCTGCACCTTCTTCGGAGGCCGGCCTCGCTAAAGTCGCCATGAAATTGACATGTGATGCTCAAATGGTGCTTCTATCTGACACTGGTAGCAAACCTGGCAGCTGGTGGCGGCGGGCGTGGACCACCTCTGGCCCAGAGGCTGTGAATCGACTGCCATTGAAGCAGCGACTCCGGGCGGCCATCTCAGCCCCGGAGCCCATGTTACCGATCCGTGCCAAGCACGAGGTAAAATTCTTTTGCACTTTTATTTAGTATAAACCTTGGCTGCTTGTTAATTGGACAGTTTGCAACTGTGACTTGCGAATTAAATTGGGTAATTGTGATAGATTTTGAAAATTGTTAGGTGCTGCCGTGCTGGTAGGAAAAAATGTTAGAGTAGGAAAATTAGAAGGTGTGTCCATTAGTTTGCTCCAATGCTTATTGATTGACAATATGTTTGTGAAGCATGACGATGAATGATGAAACATGTCATTCTGCTTTCAGTTAAGACTAGATTCTGCTGAATGTTTGTACTGAAATCTAGGACTAGAGATACTTTTCAAACTTCTTTCAGTTACTGTCATTCTGCTAAATGTGAGAAGTATTAGGTTTCTTGACCAGTTCGTATTTTGCCTGCTAGATAAAATTATCCAAACGTGAGCTTCCATGTTGTGTTCCTGCTGCTAGGTAAAATTGTCAGCAACATCAATATCAAAACCTTTCAGTCCCAAGCAAGTTGGGGTAGGCTAAGTTGAAACCCAAGAGCAACCACTTACCAAGGTTCAGGCTGGTAGGTAAAAATGTCAGATAGAAAAATTAGAAGGTGAGTCTACTAGTTTGCCCAAATGCTTATTGAACTTCCATGATGTGTTCAACACCATCCCTAGGCAAATCAATTTATGTTTTGTGCTATACTATCATTGGATTAATTGAAATCTGCATATTGCAGTTCATAGCAAACTAGCTACTCTGCTGAATGTTAAAGTATCAGATTTGAGCTTTCCTTCCCCCCACCGACTCAAAATTATCTAAATGTGAGCTTGCACAATGCATTGGACATTATATCTAGCCAAATTATATCCCTATTTTTATGTGGCCTGGTTTGGGTGGTTCAAGGTTTGGTCCTAGGCGTGCGGATTGGCCAGCTCTGACACTGGTGATGCTGTTCCTTGATATAAGGGTTCTATGATTGTTCTTTTTACATGTGATGAAACATAGATAACCTAACCAATCCCGTGGCTTATACTCCTTTTTTGTTTTATGTGAACTGCAGAAGGAGCTGGTTGACAAGAGGGAGGTGCTCTACGCCCTGGCGCTCGGCGCGCCTGTCGGCATTCTCACTTCGGCGGCGGGTATGCACATCTTTCCCGGTGCTTGGGCCTGGGTTGCCGGCGCAAGCGTAGGCATCTGGATCTTGGCAGCCAGCGGCATGGTCGTCAACCAGTACGCTGTGTTGGACTGGGAGCGGCTGGTCGCCAGGCATCTGGGTCGCTAGGTGTGCTGGGCGCTGCGGTGCTCTTCTGCTTCTTCGCGTACCGGGCTTTCTTTCCTATTGTCTCGTGGGGGTTCTGGATTCTGCTTGCCATAGCTTCTTGTTTAGCATGCGTGTTTTTTCAATGCACCATCTATCTAGGATAGGACTCGTTTGTCTCTGCCTGTTTCATCTGAATCTGCTGTCTGCTCACACACATTCTGTATGCCATGCTGCTATCATTTTGCAGAGCCGCATCAGGGGAGACGGTGAGGTCAGCTCAGAGTTAGGGAGCGCCGGAGATGCGACGGGAAGGGTCTGAATTGATTCCCCGTGCACCTGACTTGTGCAGTGACGCACATTGGAGACGATGTCTGGGTCGGATATGTCAGCGGCACAACGTATCTGTAGACTGTAGGTGTAGACTTAGACTATCCGCACTGGGGTGCGGTATCTGGTACTGGAGTGATGTCTGATGTAGACTTGTAGTATACAGGTCAGATGTGGATACGTACTAAATACTGATAGCATGTTGAGGACGGGCATTAAGTACATGCGTGGTTCTGACTGCCGTGTGATAACTACTGTTCTGATCATATAAATGCTTCATTCTTTTGAGATTTTTGTGTGCTTCTTGATCCGCCCTACCATATGCATGTGTCACACCCTGAAATTCTCCAATTTCAGGATGTGAATTTTAAGAAAAATTAAACAACGATTTTCTCTCAATTTTTAAAATTTTCCAACATTTATTTATTTTACAGAGAATTTAGCTAGAAAGAAAATTAATTGTGTGTTTCTAAAAATAAATTAATTGCTCTCTGCGTGTTGCATTCATGCCGAGTTGCATCTTGGTGTTTCATGAGTGCTAAGGTTTCAAAAATGCATTCCTTAAACGTTTAGGCGCTTCTGAGAATTTTCTAGATTTTTCTGGAAATTATTCTCCTCTTCCTAGAGTTAAATCTATTTAATAGAAGGCTCTAAAATCCTTTTCACGAGCTCCTGATATTTTATTTGGACTCCTCGTGTCCCAATCTATCTCTAGGATTTTTCCTAGAATTTTTGGGATTTTCTGAGTATTTTTCGTGCTTTAAAAACATTTTCTAGATTTTTCTGGAATTGTTTTCGCATTGAAAAGTATTTCCGGAAATTAATAACCTAATCCTTTTCCTTAACGGATCGGGTCGGATCCAACTGAACCCAACCCGATCCGCTTCATCCTAACCCGCTTCGCCCCTCCTCTCACTGCCGCTGGGTCCCACCTCTCCTCCATGGGCCGAGCCTGCGAGGCCCGCTTCGGCCCAGCCACCAGGCCCGCCAGGCCCATCGGCGCCACCGCCGCCTCAGGCCGCCGCCGCCAGCCTTCCTTGGCGTGCGCGCCAGGCCTGGCCGCGGTGTCGCGCCCCTATATAGCCGCCACCCGCGCGCCCGTGGTCCCCTGCTGCCCCGCCGCCGTTTTTCCCTCCGCGCAGCGCCGCCGCCTGCAAGCATCGCCGCCGCCCGCGCCGAGCGCCGCCGCCGGCTATTGCCGCGTGCAGGCGCCGCCGGTCCGAACCAACCCCGCCCCGAGGTCCGCGACGCCGAGGCGCACCGGTGGAGCCCGTCCTCGCCGCCTTCCCGTCGCCGGAGCACCGCCGCCGCGGGAGGAACTCGAGCCGGCCGCCGCCTCCAACATCCATCATCGATCCCCGCCGTTCCCGTCATCCTCCGCCGCCGGCGAGAACCTCCACGAGCCCGCCGTCTCACCCTCTGCCTCTTGCTCAGGTTCGCCGGAACCCTAGGAGGCCAGAGCGCCGGCGATTTTGCCGCCAGTGCCGCCGGCCGCCTTGACCAAAGGAGGAAGATGGTCGTTTTACAGTTTGACCCTCGGAGAATTCTGTAACTTTTAATCTTTTCTTTGTGTCTTGCAATTTTTACAGAAAACCCCCTCCAATGATTCAAACCTTTCAATCTAACCCAAGCCTTGACCTTTTGCAGATCTAACCCCGAAGTTTTGCCTATTCTCGGCGACTATTCACTGAGTCTAGGGAATAGTCTCAACTAGCCCCTGAAATCTACGGTTAATTCCGTTCAGGTCCCTGCAGCCTTGTTTTAGGTATAACTTCCACGTTTTAAATCCGTTTCGGTCCGTTTTCGTTTCGTTAGACTTGTAATCACTTAAATTACGCGTTAGTGATGTTATTCATGATAGTTGTGTTTTTCTAAATTAATTTTAAATATTAATTTGATTAATTGCTTATAGTCATATTTTGCAATTAAAATCTATATAGCTCTACAATGCGTGTTTCATAATAAAGTTTAATTTGATTAATGTTTATGGAATAATCTTTTCTGAATAAAATTTAATTAGGCTATATCACGGTTTTACAAATTAAATATTAATTTGGTTAATGCTTACTTTACATGCCTTTTCTAAATAAAATGTGATTAGGCTTATACAGCGGTTTTTATAAGAGAAAGTTAATATGATTAATGTTATTATAATTTATTTATGATAATAACATGATTAGTGGAACACGATTGATAAATTTATTCGATTAGATGCTTCATATGTCTTCCCTTTCTAAAGTAAACTGTTTAATTGAACTAATATAAACTCGAATATTTATAAATAAAATATGACTAGGTCTTATAGCGTCTTTCTAACATAAATGTAATTTTGATTAATTTTAACATAGGGTATTTCTCTGAAGTATCCCTTACATCGTCTTTTCCTAATTAAAATAAATGAAGCACCTAGCTCTTGTTTTGATAATTAAAATCTTTCGTTAGTTTGTTTATAATCGCGGTTCCGTTTCAGCGTTGCGTCTCTGCGTTTGTAGTAACGAGCTCTATCGTTTAGTACGCTCTTTTAAAGCTTTTATTTTGATTGGTGTATTGTTCTTAGTTGTCTTTGTTTGCTTGATCTAGGATGTTTGTTTTGCTTGGATGATTGCTGCGAGTAGAAGGAATTCGGTTCGAGAGCTCGAAGAGTTGAAGAATATTCTGAGCAGCTATTCTCTGGATTTAAGGCAAGTGTGTCCTTGGTATTTTATCCCAATAACTATATTTAATCACCTTTGCATGTGCTTGCATTAATTTTGATGGGTCCTATTAAGGTTTGCCTAGTCTTTCATGATTATTCCTTGTCTGCCTGGGTTTATCTTTATGTTGGGTAGCGCTGCTAGTTGCTATACTTGGGTTATGGTGGTTCTAATGAACATTAATGATAAACCTGCTTTACTTTATGTTATACCTCTGGTTAATACAAGATCATATGATTTAATCGGAACATGGAGAACCACCCGGGAAAACAGTGCAACCATAAGACTAATGGGCTCTGGTCTTGGCTGAATAATTAGAGACTCTAGTTTGTGGTAGCTTTACTCGCAAGAGGCAAGAGGGGGAGACTGTAGTTGGTGTATAACCCGGCCCCTATTTGGGAGGAAGCCTTTGCTAAGGTGTGCCCATTGGAGAGGTTTATACATCACGCTGATCATGAATCCTTAGCGAGCTATCCTTACTAGGGAATCTTTGTAAAGGCCTCGTAGCGTCCCTATGCAGTCACACCTCGGTAGTGTAATATGCGCCTGTGTGGTGCTGCATGGTTGGGTTTAAAGTTCTTTTGGACTTTTACGCGACTTATGGTGAAAGTGTACAACCTCTGCAGAGTGTAAAACTGTTATAACAGCCGTGCTCACGGTCAAGAGCGGCCTGGACACTCACATGATAATTGAACTTGAAGATGGACTTAAATCGTGGTTCTGGTTGTGCCATATTCTTATGGCCTCTGTTTTATTAATGTGGTTTGGTATATATTTATATCTTAGTAATCAGGTGCTAATAAAAGTTTGACCAACTAAAATTGCTTATCGCTTTAAACCTCAGCCTCTCCTTGATTTAGCCTTGCATTCATACTTTCCCCACACTTGCTGAGTACGACATGTGCTCACCCTTGCTATAAACAATGTTGCTCAGAAGAAGGAAAGCTACTGTGGAGTTCACTGAAGATGTTGCTGAGTTCTAGGCGTACGCAACCCCCGGTCGTCTGCTTGTGGAGTTGGAGCCTCCGTTTCCAGGATTGAGCTGTGTAATACTCTGATTCATTTTCTTTTACGTGATACTGTCTCTATTATTCACTTTTCGTTCGCCGTATGTGTGAAACTTGATCCTGGCACACATACGGTGTGCACTCGGTTTTGTTTTTGCAGAACCGGGTGTGACAGCATGTCATTTCCAGAATTTGATCAGTTGCTTGACCTTTCTTTCTTTCTTTTTTGTTTGAAAAAAGAACTGGCCTTTTCTTTTTGCCTGAAGCCCTGAACTCATTTGGATCATTTTTCTTTTCAGGAGAAACAGGCGGGCAGCCTGGAAAAGGAAAATAATAGCTTGTTTCTTAATAATGTGTGTGAAACAGAAAAAATAGGAAAAAGTCTAAATTACTCCCCTCAAGTATAAGCAAAGTCCACATAACCCCTTAAAGTATGTTTTGGTTCAATTTACCCCCTAAACTATGGCATTTGGTTCAATTTACCCCTTAATATAATTTTTCCCTTTTGTTTCTCCATGTACAAGTGGAATTTTGATTTCAAATTTTATGAGATGGTAATAGACATCATAACACATGTTAGAAAAATACATCATAAATTTTTTATAGTTATTTTCGTATGGTAGGATATTTAATAATAAATTAATCATTGATATACAAAATTATGTGAAAAATAATGACAAAAAATTAGAATATATTTTTCTAACATACATTGCGGTGTCCACTACCACCCTGTAAAATTTGAACTCAAGATTCCCCTTATGTATGGAGAAACAAAAAAGACAAATCGCATTAGGGGGTAATTTGAACCAAATGTCATAGTTTTGGGGGTAAACTGAACCAAAATATACTTTAGGGGGTTATTCAGACTTTGGTTATACTTGAGGGGAGTAATTTGGACCTTTTTCCAAAAAAATATTAGAGCAGGCATGGCCGCAGTGCAGACAGAAAATATATAGCAGCCTACAGTATCTTGCTTCTGATTTTTTGCAGCTCCGAAAGTAGTTGTTGCCAAAGAAGGAATCTCGGAGGGTGGACAAGATGATTGAGAATGTGAGATGATGCTTCCCTCTCATTTTAGCCATTCCAAGTCTTTGGGTCGAAATGTACAAAGTCTCAGCTCCAGCGCCCTGTATACCCTTTCAATCTCGTTTAATTAGAAATGGAACCGCAGGTTGTTGCCTATTCAATACAAAAATGTTTGCAAATGCAAATTTAAAGTAGCATCTAAACCAGGGTACGGAACTGGGCAGTTAGCTGGGCCTATTATGGGCTGTGTAGATCCCATAGGGAGGCCCATGGTACTGTTCACGCGTGCTACAGTGCGTGTAAACAGTATCCGTAGGATATTATGTTTTAGCCGTAGGCGCCCTGTTCTTCGGCGATCTGGCCGGATTTCTTACACGGCCAAGCGTTCTAGTCCAGTTCCTCCTCCTATTCTAGTTGTTCCATAACAGGAACCGTGTTCAGTAAACAGTTTTTAGTTTTTTTTTGAAAACGTAAAACCGGTAGAGAGCGCCTATTTTGTATTAATTGATAGAGAAGGAGTACAAAGGCCTATGCCTTAAAAAGTTTAAAAAGACTGTACAGAACGCACTATACAGGATTACTACTCAACGATGATCAGGGATCTGAGCCCTTTACTGGTAATCTTATGACGAACTATAGACTCCTAAAAGCCAAAAAGTTTCTGGAGGTTTAGACATTTCAATCTTGACAGGAAGCACGAGGAACTCGAAGAATGACCCCCCCCCCCCCCCCCCCCACACACACACACACGAAAGAAAGAAAGAAACTGACCTTAAATAGCAAGTGAAAAATACAAACAGGTAAGAAAGATGAACTTCACCTTATCATCAATTTGGGCATCAAATATCTCAACAAGTCGTCCATCTCTTAGCCTATGGAACACCTAAGAGGAATAGGTTGTCTCAGTAACAACCCATCGAACAACTTGAGGTGATGAACGTGCTGACCAACCTTGCTAAGACTTGAAGAGCAGGACATCATCTTGCTGCTAAAATGTTGGTTGTTCCCGCCTGAAATTCCTCCACAATGCAGTCCTGTCTGCACCCTATGAAGAAGAAAAGAAGGATAATAAACAGCTGCCTGAGCATAATGACAGAATGATAGGGATTAAGTAGCACATACAACAACACGTCTCATCCACAGCATTCCTCATCATATACACTTCAATTTGTTGGGCATCTGAGCTATGATTCGCATACAAGATACAACATACAAAAACTAATGATCTGATGAAGCCATATAACTGACACAAACATTCTGAGTATCAGACTCGTTGATCTAATGTGAAAAATATGGGGGCAAAGCAGCAACGCACAACGACATAAGTAGATGAAAGAAAATTATGTTCAGAGTTCAGCCTACTAAATTTGTTTTGGTATTGTGGTAAAAAACTACTTCCAGATCATGTTTTAGGTAACTCATATTGTTTCCATATTGCAACAATGGACAAAGACATAAGTAGATGCAAAAAAAACATTTCAGCAAGCGTTTCAAAGCAACAGGAGCTTGCAAGATCCGTGACCATGAGTATCGGCGCAAAGGTACATTGGATTTTCAGACAAATAATTACACCTGTAGTGTGATACAATATTAATGACAACTGAGAAAAGTACGATTGTTTACTAAAAGAAAATCATCCAAAACAAGTTTACAAAATCTGAGAGACCATTGATATCCATATTCCAGCATATGCATATTACGATGGCAAGTGTTATATTGCAGTTCTGATTCACCACGGTCCCTGAAGATGACAACCCAAACACCATCTCAGAAGCACTACTATGCCGCAAAGAACCAAACAGGCATCCACAGAAGCACAATTCTGCATTGCCATTTAATCAATCTCATGCTAGAAAGAACTAGCAAGGCATGACTTTGTGAAACATAGCGCATCAACATAAGTAATCCAAACTCCTCTGTAGCTAAATATCGAAAGGTCATGAAGTAGTTAAGGCACTTTAGCAGCCATGAATTGGTAACCTATTACAAGCAGCAACCACCCATGTCAGCAAATGAATTTCTGGAAGAAAACATGGTAAACCAATTCCTGGACAACCCTGGACATAGATGTTACTAATTGACATAACCAGCCTTACGCCCCTCAAATCAAGGGTGCATAAGCCTTTTCTCGCGCTTCTCAATTTTGCGCATCTTCTTCTGGTGTGCCCGCTCCCGGATGTTCTCTGTCCTTTTTTTCTGGTTCTCCTTCCTCTGCTTATCGACTGTCTTCTTCCTCTCCTTCCACTGAGCAGCATGCTTCTGCTGCTGCTTTTGCTCCTTCTTCAAGCTCTCCTTGATCAACTTGGGGTCATCATGCACCTTCTCCCCAGCAGCCCGCCTTCTTGCTGTATCCCACGCGATCTTGTTCGCTTTCTCAGGATCCTGCTGACTCTTGCAACCTCTTGGCCTGCTCCAGCTCCTTCTTCTTGTTCTTAATCCTCCTCCTCTTCCTCCGCCTTGCTTCCTTTGGGTTGACAACCACCTTAGCATACATGATATCTGGCTTCTCCTCAGCCTTCTTGGACCTTTTCCTATCCTTCCCCTCAGCATTCTCCACGCTTCCTCTTGTTGCCATCGCCCTTTCCCTTCTTCACATTCTTCCCCTTTGCCTTCTTGCCCTTCTCCTTCTTGGGATTATTCAAGAACTCAGGCCTGGTGCACCGGTTGCCTCGGAGCTCCGCAATGCGTAGGTGAAGCCGTTCCCGCAGCTCCTCGTAGGTTTTGGCGAGCGCAACTGGGCGAGCCGTTGCCTCGGAGCTCCGCAATGCGTAGGTGAAACCTGCAATGGCGGGTTTCCTCCCCATCCCGGCGGGGGGTTTTGGCGAGCGCAACTGGGCGAGCCGTTGGATAGGAATGGCAGTTGAGGGTTTGCTACGCGTGGGCTTTGGGCCTTGAAACTCGGCCAATGGGCTGGGCTGTTTAGAGGTTTTCTCAAATTTGGCTCATCTTCTTTCAGGTTCTTCTGACTAGTGACTTCTCTCCTCCTACTGTCTGCAAAGTGCATATATGCTGGAGACCTGGAGTTGCCGAGTTGCCATGATCAGCGGATACATTGTGAATGTGTCTATTCTGCTGGGAGGTACGGAGTATCCTTTAATGGGGTGTAATATGCGGCCTCTCAGAGTTCTTATATAGGGGAAAAATCCATCCTGCCCAGCTATCGCTGGCTCTCTTTTGCCAAAAGGTATAAAATTCATACATCAGGTTTGGGATTATCTGACACTGAAAGCTGCTAGTTCCTTACTATTGCAGGTTTTCATTTCCATTGCTTTCATTCTTGGGGACGGTTTGTACAGCTTCATTAAGGTGCCGATCACTACAATCGCGGGATCCATATATCAATGGCTCGGTAAAATTAAAAATCCTTGCTTGCCGTTTCAGACAATGGCAGCTCCATGTTCACTGTTGAAGCTGCATACGGATCAACGTCGCACTAAGCTCTTCAAAGGGTCAGATCCCCAAGTCAGTTGTGCACGGAGCCTATGTTGCAGTTCATATCGATCGGAGCCCTTCCTCAGATTTTCCCGCAGCTCAAGCTCAGTTGATGACCCCTGACATTGTTCCCACTGGGCAGTTGCCAATAGCCCAATATGCACTGTCAGGAAGAAGGCACAATGGAGTGCCCATACTTGCTTCCTTCTTGTTGCTGTGGCCAAGCATAAGCAACCGTCCCATTAATCACATTTTGTCCTGCAAAAAATATTTGTGGATTTCTGTAGCACCAAAGCTTGATTGAGGTTACTTCCTCCGTCCCATAATATAAGCATTCTTCGACTTCCGTGTATCACGTTTGACCATTCGTCTTATTCAAAAGTTTTCTAAATATATTATTTATTTTATTATGACTTGTTTTATCATTAGGTATATTTCAAGTGTGAATTATTCATTTTTATATTTTTATAAATTTTTTAAATAAGACGGATAGTCAAACGTGATGTCTGAAAGCTAACAAATGCTTATATTGCGGGACTGAGGGAGTACTGAATTCTGCAGACTCCAGAGTGTGCGGGGTGCGGCGTCACGGAGTGGTGGTGGTGACCCTGGTCTACCATGGACCGGCTCATTGGTTCACGTACTCCAGGTCCACGGGATCGGCTGCGGCTCGTGAGTGATCCGGTGCGGCAAGGCTCGACGTGATCCTTGTGCGTATGTCCCGGTGGCGCTCACTGCTAGTGACCAGACGCGATGCACCCACACCCATGCCTGAACAGCACGCATGACCGAGGGGTTTCCCCCGGGCGCCGCCGTTGACCCGCCGTGCAGCGCGCACGTACGGACGGTCGCTCGGCAGAGCCGCCGCTGCCGCCGGCCCACACACGCACACCACCGGCACCCATGCCCGAGCAGCTTGCGGGCGGCACGGCCGCGGCCCTCACGCCGCGCACGGCCGAATCCGATGGCCCCGCGGCCCGCCGCGGACCGTGCCTAAACGTCGCGGCCCCGCCCCTCGCCTGCATGAGCGCCCGCCCGCCGCCGTGACTCGCACGCCAAACGCAACCGAACACGGCCGGGCATCCAGGCCTCGCCGCCGCTCCCAAGGCTCCCACCCAATTCCCCAACCGAAATAAAATCAAGCGGGAGTACTCTATACCAACTACCACCAGCGGGGTCCACGCGTCAGATTTTTTTATTCTTTCTTTTACCCCACCCCCCTCTCTCGCATCGACGCCCACCGATTCTCTCTCCCCTCAACCTCTGCGCGCTCTTTCTCCTCGTCGCCCTCCTCGCTCCCTCCGCCGGCGCAGCAGAGGCCGCCGCGCCCTCCCCACGCCGCCGGGCGTGCCCTACTCACCCATGCCGCCGCCCACGCCCTCCTCCCCCCGCGCGACCGGCCCCGTCACTTCCCCTGCGCCGGCGAGCCCCACGGCCCCGCACCTCTCTCTCCAGCGCACGGCTAGGAGCTGCGGTGGGCCTTCGGGAGCTCCACTCCAGCCGAATCGAAGCCAGAGTGAGGCTCGCGGGTGGCACGGGGCCTCGGTGAGCGCGCCGGAGATGGGCCGCGACGGAGAGGCTCGAGACGGCGTCGGAGTCGAGGGCCCAGCGCTGCGGATCGGGTGCCGGCGGCCGCGAATTGAGCAGTAGCGGCGCCGGGGCATCTAGGAGGCGGGCGGCGCGTGGCCGCCATCTCCTGGCACTCCCTCCTCCCCTGCATCTTCCGACGCCTCTGCCTCTACATCCTCCCCTTCCCTTCTTCGATGAGCAGGCGACGGTGGGTGGAGCGGCGGCTGAGCTGCCCCGCGCGGGCCTTGACGGCGGTGGAGCTCGGCCCGCGGTGGTGGAGCGGGGCAACGGGCGGCGCTCTCCTCCCTCCCTCGCCGGTGCGCCCCATCTCCGTCCGGATCTCCTCGGGACGGCACGGGATGACTCGGGCGGCAACGAGCGGAGGAGCCGACGCGGGTTCCGGTGAGACCATGGCGGGCGGCGTGGAGGCGGAGCAGGGAGGTCGCGCAGCCGCCGACGCGGAGGGGCGAGGGCGGCCATGGCGGGCCTCCTTCCTCTGCTCTTCCTTTCTCTATCTAGAAGCTCATGGACGGTTGGGAGAGCGCGGCTGCGGGAGGTGAAGATCGGCGATTGGGGAAGAGCGCGGAGGTGTGGGCCCCGCACCACGGTGGTGAATACCGGGAGTCTGCTTCGTCCGCTCGGAATTGCGGCTGTGGAGGGAAACGGGATTTTACCGAGCGGGATACCGGCCCCCGCTGCGGACCCAAAAGGGGAAACCGCACAGCATGCACGTCAGGTGGCGCATCCTAAGGCTATCCGCACCAGTGAAACTCTACCACCAACCTTTAAAAGGAATATTCTGTCCTGGTCAGCGAGATTCCCTACTTTAAATCTGTTTCTCCCGCACTCGTCAACCTTTACACTCAACCTCTATACCAACTACCATCACGTGAGGCCCACAAACCAGATTTTTAATCCCCACCGGGCGGGCGGCGTTGAGGCAAGCGCAGGGTTAGGAGAAGCGCCGGGCGGCAGGCCGGATCCTGGCGGCGTCCTCCTCCCCCAACCCGCGCGCTGCTCTTCTCCGCCTCGAGCTCCGTACGGCGGCCTCCTCTCCGGCTCCGTCGAAGGAGATGGCGACTCCTCCTTCCTCCTCGTGCGCGGGCAGAGGCGGGTGCAGGCGCGGCGGCCGAAAGGGGAGCGCGGCGGAGCTCTCCACCTCCTCCTGCCGGCGGAGCATCGCGCTCCGGGTCCGCGCGCCGCCGTTCACCAGCGCTCCCCTGTGCGGTCCCTCTCCGCGCCCCTGCTCCCCAGCGCCGGCTGCGGCTCGCCCGTGCGCTCCCTCTCCCTCACCAGCGCCTCCTCCTCTGCTTCCTCCTCCTCCTCGCGTTCTCGCGCGCGACACGCTGGAGCTCCCTCTCTCTCCCGTGCCGCCCTTCCTCTCCACCGCGCTCCGCCGGATCAAGCTCGCCGGCACAGAGCCCGCGCTCCAGGCGGAGGTCGTCGCGGAGCTCGCGCTCTGGGCGGAGAGGCCGCTCCTCTCCGCGCATGGAGGAGCTCGATTTGCGCATGGAGGAGCTTGATTCGCGCATGGAGGAGCTCGAATCCGCGAGATCTGGCCCTCCCTCTCCTCTCCATGGCCAGAGCTCCCACGACGGCTGGCCTCGAGCTCTCTAGCGGAGCTCCCCGCGACGGCCAGATCTGCAGGCGAGGAGGAGGCGGCGGCCAACGTGGGATCTCGACGGCGGTGGGGTGCTTCTCCTCCAGCTTGGCCCGGTGGCGGTGGGGCTCCTCTCCTTCGGCATGGCCTGGCGGCGACGGTGGCCTCCCCCTCCTCTTCCCCTCTCTCTCCCTGGTAGTTGTGCTTGCGCGCGCGGTGGGCGGGCCCGTGCTGCCGTGGCGTTTTACCGCTACACTTTCTCTCTCTCTGGAAGTCCCGTGTGCGCTCCCGACCTGGGAGGTACCAGTGCCTCTCCCAGGTCGCCGCTGCGGGCTCAAAAACGGTACTCACACGGCATTTAGGGGACGTGGCGCATACCGTGCGGCGGTACCGTCCCCAGTGCGGACAGCCTCAGAGGGACTTCATAACATTTCAGACTTTTAAGTCAGGTTCGATGCACCTACACAACTGTTGCCTTTGTTCAACAGCCTTCAATCGATGCACTTATCTATACTATAAAGAGTGTCACAATTGAAACCGTTTCTCACCCAAAAGTCTACCTCCCTACCCCTCACAAAGGACCCACAAATCAGGGTCAAACGGTGGCCCCGACGACCAGGGGGAGGGGGGTAGACGCGTTTGGTCGTCCTCCCGACGTTCTAAGGGGGGGCGACCTCCCAACCCTTTTGTTTTTGTCACCAATCCTATTACTCATACCCACCGGTTCTATGTTTCCTTGCATGTTGTTGGCCAGCAAAGTTTCTCGATGAATTGTTTCCTTGCATGTTTTTGGCCAGCAAAGTTTCCTTTTATAGCTGCCATGGTAATTGGTAATTACTCCTTTCCTATCGAGACCTTCCTTTCCTATGCGTTTTTCCTATTGTACCATTCATTTCCTATGCGTGTTTCCTTGCATGGAGATTTGATTGTTTCCTGCCCGCAAAGTTTCCTTGCATGTTGCAGGTGTTTACCATTCAAAGTTTCCTTGCTGGCAGTGAGTCAGACTGATATATATGGAGATTTGATTGTTTCCTTGCATGTTGTTGGCCAGCAAAGTTTCTCGATGGATTGTTTCCTTGCATGTTTTTGGCAAGCAAAGTTTCCTTTACAGCTGCCATGGTAATTGGTAATTACTCCTTTCCTATCGAGACCTTCCTTTCCTATGCGTTTTTCCTATTGTACCATTCCTTTGAATTAGCTCCTTTGAATTAGATTACACGGCCAGCAAAGTTTCCATTCTAATCTCCCTCTTCTTTCCTTGCATGAAATTACACCTTTCTGAAAAAAACAATTCACAATTTCTTTCTTAATTGTCACGTTTCCTTTTATTCTATGTGTGTGCATGACAACAACATTTCCTTTTACACCTTTCATTTCAAATTACACTTTCCTATTGTAATAACACGGCCAGAGAGGTTTCCATTTCAAATTACACTTTCCTATTGTAATACACGATTGCTTACCATAGTTGTAGGAGTCAATCAGGGAATCGATTACTTACTATACTCGTGGGCGTCCAGGTTCATCTCCTTAGCCCTCCTACCCCCTATATAAGGCGCACCCTCCTCCTCAAAGCACCCAATCTCTCTTTTCATTCCCATCGCCTCTTTAGAGTTCATATTTCTTTGAGGGGGCGCCGGTGCCAAGCGTGGCGCAAGGGTGGCCGCGACACTCGTCGTGTCCAAGCAAGCTTGCCCGGGTAGAAGCGGAACGTGCTGCGCGTTGTGGCGGTGCCCGGCACCATCGAGTGTGTGACGTCGTTGCTCCATGCCGCCGGTGACGAGGAGAGCAACCTTCTCGGTCTCCCCATCATCAAGAAGCTGACTGTGGCGCCGAGTTGCTTATGGATACATGTATCGTGAATATTTTCTTCTATATATGTTGCTGATTGTTAAAGATTTGATTATACAAATTTCTTTGTTTTTGCTCAAAATCAAAATGATTGCTCCCAATTAGCTTTGAAACGATGGTTTACGCCCTGGGCAATATTGGGTCAATTGATCCGACCGGCACTTGGTACATTCATCTGACCGCCGGTCGGATCAATCGACCCGTGCATTGCACGTGCAAAATCTTCTGGTGACTCTCTGGATGGACATGATATTTCAATTCAAAGCTCCGACTGCTTCCATCTCTTTTTGGTCGGATCAATCAGTCGGTGCAGCTGATCGTGGCCCTTGATGCCCGATCGGATGATCATCCAAAGCTCCGACCGCCTATCCTCGTGCGGTCGGATGAATAGATCAGCGCGCTCTGAGCCCTTGATGCTCGATCAGATGATAACCGATCGCTCTGACCGCCTCCCGATCGATCGGTCGGATCAATAGATCACGCAACAGAGAGCAGAGGATTGGGGCGGGCGGAATGCAACAAAATCATACTTTTTTCTTTTAAAATCAAAATATTTTAATCTATGTTTATTTTTTAACACGTGACTGTGGCACGTGCATCCCAACTTGTTGTTAGAATTAGAAAGGATATGAAGTAATTGATTTAGTACAATCCAATGGGCTCATACAATTTCCTTTTATTAGATTAGACCAAGTAGGATAGTATCACGCACAAGAAAAAAAATCAGAGTCTTTAATTTTATGTTCTTTTTAACATACAGGCACGTGCATCCCTACTAGTAGCTGTCAAATGATTCTTGTTTGTGTGGAAGGATTCACTCAGTTATGACAGGCTAGCCATTTGGATCATTTGTCCTGGAAAAGAGGATGGTATTTGAACCTAATATAGTACCCCTGCGGCCCTGCCTGTATGCATCTGAGATGTGTGTTTCACTTCTGCTTGTTTGATCTAACTAATTTTTGCAAAACAAAAATCTGAATCAAAAAACAATATAAACGGCATATAATGTTAAGGTATTCCAAATGTATGTGTAAGCAATATAGAGAAAATCTACTACATAATCCCAATGTGTATATGGTGGCTCACTTACCCTGAACCTGCAAAGCCGTCATCTACTATACTTATATAGGAGATCCCCACTAAAGGATTTCTCTCAATTCTCCTTAAGCCACATCATCGATCCTCTTTCACACAACCCTTCATCTGGTGTGCAGCCCAACAGCCCATCTCCTACACGAGTTAATGTTTCATCTTTTGGTTTTCTTAGTCAACGACGGTGCCCATGCATGAGCCAGCAGGTGAAGAGGCAACCACAGTAGATCAGGAGGCAGCAAGTAAAGAGGCAACCACGGCAGATCATCATGAGGCAGATGAAGAGGCTGTCAGTAATGGCAGTGCACCGTTCCTCCCCTCTTCTTAACTTGGCAAAGCATTCTTTACTCAAGGCATACAAAGAGACTTGCGGCACGGCCTTCCCTCCATCGCCGTCCAGTCAGGTGAGCATTATTTGTCCGTTCTAGATGCTTCTGGGTTGAGTTTGCTTGCTGTTTGCATCGATTTGGGTCTCACATCCTCTGTTTCCTTTGTTTTGTTGCTTATGGGTCGATTTTGGTTGCTGTTCCTTCTTTATTTTGTTTGAGTTTGATGCAACATAATGTTTTCATGTTATGATCCATATTAAAAATTTACTATCTTTTCATGTTTCTTACAAGCCAGAATCATGATCTCGACGAAAAAGCTAGAAGATATTACTTTAAGCCAGCAAACATGAAAGATCCTAGGTCGCCTTACAAAGACTATTGGATTCTAGAAATATGAGATCCAAGTCTGCAGATTCGCTTAACAGTATCGATGGGATAATAATCGACGAAAATGTAAGTGTTCTTTCCTTCGAGTTTTACATTACTCCATATTTCTTGATAAAAATACTAATACCTTTGAGTTCTATTCTGTAACATGACGAAATGGTGCAAATTACTGTCCTGAAAAAACTTAAGAAACAGTTTCGACCTTTACTTGCTCAAGGGTCGTCTGTCAATATATTTACATATCTTAGTGCAGTTGACACCAAACAAAGGACATGAAGGTTTGATTGTACTAGGGATCGCTCTCCTCCATCCTTCGCCGAGTCTCGCCGTCCGGGGACAGCCTCCATTAAGTTCAGGTAACAAAGTGTTCGCTAACTTTACCCTTTAATACATCAAATAATCATAAACAATTATGCAAAATATCCCGCGACAACGTGCGGGGAATCACCTAGTTTTTAAAGTAATGGAAACCATTTATCCAACACCCTGATGTGGTTTTCCAATCTGCCATGTTGAACGAATTTGCGTTTTGGACGCACCTATCATTTTTTTAAATATTTATCTAAACCCCTTTCTTTCTGTTCTCACATAACAATAAAACATCCGTGAATCACTGAATCCCTCGTACCGTCGCGGGCATTACCGTCCTCCTGCCCCTTCCTCTGGCTTTGGTTGTGTGCGGTGGTTGGAAGGAAGCATTTTTATTGAACGAACCAGCACGAGATTGTGCCAATTTCATTAATAGAGAAGAGTTTAAAGTATTTACAACCGGCTAGACGGTTCAGAAAACAAAAGAAATTACTCTCGCCGTAGTAGCTTTGCTAAGGCCTTGGCGCCCGCTATAGCCCAAGCCGACGCTTCTGCTTTGATCTTTGCTAGTAGAGCTATGGAGGAGGACTCGCGCCGGTTGAGAACTCTCGCATTTCTTTCATTCCAAATCTCCCATATGATGAGCAGCGTCAGGGTCCTCAAGGCCTTGTGAGGGACCGAACACGTAGCGGTTATGGACGCCCACCATGCTGAGACATTGTCGGTTTGTGGCCATGCCCCAGGCTGTAGATCCGGCTGAGCCAGCCAGGATGCTATGGAGCTCCAGATCTTCCTAGTAAATCTACATTCTGTAAGCAGATGATGTGCCGATTGTGCAGAGCGTCTACAAAGCTGGCATAGCCGTGTGTGCGGCCATCCTCATTTGGCTAGTCGGTCTGCAGTCCAAACCCTGTTCTGGAGGATTAGCCAGGCGAAGAATTTGCACTTTTGGCGGTGCCTAAGTGCGCCACAACTTCTCGTTTTGGCGGTGCCTAAGTGCGCCACAACTTCTCGTTTTGAGGTCGGCGTATACTGCCTATGAATTGGGCTTGGTACGCGGATGCTGCAGAGTATGTACCGTCGGCTGTTAGCTTCCATCGGATAGTGTCTCGAACCTGTGGCTGAAGTTGTACGTTGTTTATTAATCGCCAAAGTTGTACGTATTCAATGAGATGTGCTGTCGTGAATCCTCCTGAGGTGTCGAGATCTTGAACCCAGCAATTGTTTGAAATGCCCACCGCTACTGACTTCCTTTTGTGTTTGGAGATGGCGTAGATTGTTGGCGCGATGTCTTTTGGTCGGCGACCCTGCAGCCATGCAGAGTTCCAGAAGCTGGTCGTCTTCCCGTTGCCTAATGTTATAGTTGTGCATACTGCAAAAAGTAGACGGTCTGAATCGTCGCACAGGGTTTCAGTGCCGACCCATGCCTTCTTCGGTGATACCCATTCATGCCATAGCCATCGAATGCGTAGAGCTCTTGCAAATTTGTCGAGGTTTAGCACTCCTAATCCTCCATTCTGCTTTGGTAGGCAGCTAGTCATCCAATTCACCTTGCACTTTCCCCCGTTAAGGCCATGTCGCCAGCCCAAAGGAATCGGCGCCGTAGGCTATCCAATTCTTCCAAGGCCTCTTTGTTCCCTTTAATGACAGTCAAGAGGTAGACTGCTTGTGAGGTTAGTACAGTCTTAGTAAGGCGTGTTCGTCCTGCCGCGTTCAGGTTTCTCCCGTACCAGGTTGATGGTTTCCCTGCTGTCTTGTCAATTATGGGTTGGAACTCAATTCTTCGCAGACGTCTCACTGTGAGTGGTAGACCGAGATATCTCATGGGGAAGACCGTGCGAGTCACTGGGAGGGGTGATAGAATTTCATCAAGGTCGATGGCGCCACAGGTGATCGGTGTTACGCTTGTTTTTTGCATATTTGTGACCAATCCGGCAACTTCCCCCGAATAGATGTAGCATGCGTTGGATATTGTTTGTGTCCTTTCGAGTTGGCTTGATGAAGATTGCGGCATCGTCCGCATACAGTGAAGCTCGGAATCGCACTACGTGCCCGCCTAACTTGCTTAAGAGACCCTTTTGTGTAGCCTTCTGTAGGAGCTGATGAAGTGGATCGATTGCAAGAACAAACAACATTGGTGAAAGCGGGTCGCCTTGTCGGAGCCCTCGACCATGGTGTATCGGGTCTGATGGGATTCCGTTTAGTAGGATTTTGGATGTGGATGTTCGAAAGGAAGCTTCAATCCAGTCACACCAGCGTGCTGGGAAACCCCTGCGCTGCATTAGGGATAGCATATAATCCCAACGCACTGAGTCGAATGCCTTGGAGATGTCGAGTTTCAATAGAAGAGCAGGCATCTTTTTTCGATGAAAGCGTCGAGCGATGTTTCTGACATACAGGAAGTTGTCGTGTATGCTGTGACCTTTAATGCATGCACTCTGACAGGGGGCAATGAGGGATGACATGTGCGGAGCAAGCATTAGTGCCATTAGCTTGTTGATTATTTTCGCAATTGAATGAATAAGGCTGATTGGCCTGTAATCTTGGATGCACTCGGCTCCTTCCTTTTTTGGCAGTAGCACCACGTTTGCCTAGTTGAGGAGGTTGAGGTCCGCACATCGTAAGTTCTGGAAAGAGTTCACGGCTGCCATAACATCGCCCTTGATTGTTGGCCAACATCGTTTAAAGAATAGGCCAACCATCCGGGCCCGACGCCTTATCATGCGACAGCTTCAAGATCGCACTGTGCACCTCTTCCTCTGTGAAAGGTTCAGCTAGTGCGGATAGGTCCATTGTTGGGAGGTTAAACTCGTCCCAGTTGAAGTCCGTAGTGCGTTGTAGGGGGTCGCCCATGACGGCTTGGAAGTGGTCAGCAATGGCAGCCTCCTTTTCTTGATGAGCGATTGCCCAGCCAGCCCCGATGCGTAGCCTTTGTATGAATTTTTTACGCCTTCTAGAATTTGCCTTGAGGTGAAAAAATTTGGTGTTTGCATCGCCTTCCCGTAGATAAGTTATCCGAGAGCACTGTTTTTTCCTCGCCTTTTCAATAACCGCCCACCCAAGCAATCGTTTCTTCAGTCTTGTACGCAGTTGAAACTCTGAATCAGAAAGGCTTCTGCCTTCCTGTGCCGTGTCCAGGATGAGAATGACCTCACGGGCAATATGCATTTTAGCTTTCAAATCCGAGGTAAAGGATCTGCTCCATGTGCGCAAGGATTTGCCTAGCAGATGTAGCTTTATTATGGGTATGTTTAGTTCTAAGAGAGAATGAAAAATGGAAAAAGTTTATGTATTGAGAGGCGTACATTGCGAGGGGATACGCTGCGCCGAGATCGCGGCGATCATTGCTATCCTGATGATCGGAGTGTTCGTCGCCGTCACCGGCACCTACACCTCTCTGCACCAGATTATAGTCACTTTCTAATAAGGTTATAGGCAGTATAAGTAGGTGCGCTTGTGCATGTTGACACAGAACACTCTGCAAGAGTAGTAGCAGGTGCTCTGCTAAACCCAGAATGACTTCAACTGCTGTTAGAAACAGAGTAGTATGTCGACTTTTGACCCAGGATGTACTAACTGTGGATTTTTGAAAATGAATTTGAAGAACCAATGGTGATTTTGTTTTCTTGAATGATGACTTGGATCAATAATCTTGTGGATGCATTATCATTGACTTGCACGGTAATCAAGAGAGAACTTTATGTAAAATGAATTTATGTATTTGTCTTTTGAGCCATTCTAGTTATGAACTATCCATGGGTCCCACAGGACCCGATCCACGGCACCCGTTGCATGTCGAACCTGCGGGATCCGGCGATAGCTAGCTCCGCTCAAGTTTTTTTTTCCAAGACACTAGCTTAAAAAAATTCTATACAACCTGTCGTACATGGTGACAGTTCACTAGCTATATTTTTTACTTTTCAAATAAATGCAATATTATAAGATCTGATCTAGTAGTTACTTATAACTATTTCTGACTTTTATTTTTCATCCAAAAGATCAATGTAATAACATATACTAAACGTGTAAGAACCGGCAAATTCGTAGGAAAGAAAGTTATGGAGTGATGCTCAGAGAACTGATATGACATAAGGACATAAGGTATAGCTAGTTTGGAGTGAATTTAGGTTCCAATATGGACCAATTAAAATGTAAAACTTTTTTTGGTTGGTTTCATGATTTGTTTCAATACATGATACTTCTGTTTCAAATTATAGGTCGTTTTAGGTTTTCTATGTTCATAAATTTTGCTACGAATCTAGACATAGCGTTTATCAAGGTGCATAACAAAGATTATCTATACTATAAGGATCCAAAACAATTGGTAAAAAACTGCTTTTCTAAAACCTCCCGTACCCCTCACAGCGTCCCCACTTGTAAGGAACCCGCCTAAACCCACCTAAAATGTTTGGGCATCAACCAATTCAAATGAAGGTCATCTGGGCGTCCGTGGCCGATCCAACGCATGAGGGATAGTTTAGGCGGCATTATTTCAGGAAAACCGAAAAATTTCACTCACCACCGCCCAATCTACCCGCCCCCTGCACCCACCGCGCCATAGATGGAATTGTTAGGTGATTTACCGCGCCATAGATGCAATTGTTAGGTGATTTCGAACCGAAATCGTTCTTTCCATAAACATACATCATATCGATTACTTACCATAGTCGTGGGCGTCCAGGTTCATCTCCTTAGCCCTCCTGCCCCTATATAAGGCGCCCCTCCTTATTCTCAAAGCACACAATCTCTCCCTTCATTCTCATCATCTATTCAAGACTACTGATTTCTTTGCAAGGGCGTCGGCGTCGAGCGCGGCGCAAGGGTGGCCACGACGCTCGTCGTGTCCAAGCTCGCCAGGTAGAAGCGGAACGTGCTCCGCGTTGTGACGGTGTCCGGTGCCGTCGAGTGCGTGGCATCGTTGCTCCACGACACCGGCGACGAGGAGAGCAACCTTCTCGGCCTCCCCGTCATCAAAAAGCTGGCTGCGGTGCCGAGTTGCTCATGGATACATGTATCGTCAATATTTTCCTTCTGTTTCCGCCGGAGGCCCAAGCTTTCGATGTATGAATATATAATTTTTAATATGAGATGCTATTGAATAATTTAATATGCGATCTAAAGGCAATCCGAGTGCTTTTCAAGGCAATCCGAGTAGTTTACAAGTCATACGACTAATTTCCATATCGAGAAGAGTCATTGCAGTACTCTACTCTTGTTCTTCACGCCTGGTATGACTCTGTCTGGAGAGGACATATATACTTTCAATGTTCGAGTAAGCCAATCGAGTGCGTTTTCGAGTTCTTGATCAGTCTTGGACGGCGGACAGGGTTACAAGGTTGGTTTCGAGTAGAATCCTAACCAATTGCTACTCGGAGAGTGCTTTTCAAGGCAATCCGAGTAGTTTACAAGTCATACGACTAATTTCCATATCGAGAAGAGTCCTTGCAGTACTCTACTCTTGTTCTTCACGCTTGGTACGACTCTGTCTGGAGAGAATCCATGTGTCCCTTATATTCACGGCGGGCAGGGTTACAAGGTTGGTTTCGAGTAGAATCCTAACCAATTACTACTCGGAGAGTGCTTTTCAAGGCAATCCGAGTAGTTTACAAGTCATACGACTAATTTCCATATCGAGAAGAGTCCTTGCAGTACTCTACTCTTGTTCTTCACGCCTGGTACGACTCTGTCTGGAGAGAATCCATGTGTCCCTTATATTCACGGCGGGCAGGGTTACAAGGTTGGTTTCGAGTATAATCCTAACCAATTACTACTCGGAGAGTGCTTTTCAAGACAATCCGAGTAGTTTACAAGTCATACGACTAATTTCCATATCGAGAAGAGTCCTTGCAGTACTCTACTCTTGTTCTTCACGCCTGATACAACTCTGTCTGGAGAGAATCCATGTGTCCCTTATATTCACGGCGAGCAGGGTTACAAGGTTGGTTTCGAGTAGAATCCTAACCAATTACTACTCGGAGAGTGCTTTTCAAGGCAATCCGAGTAGTTTACAAGTCATACGACTAATTTCCATATCGAGAAGAGTCCTTGCAGTACTCTACTCTTGTTCTTCACGCCTGGTATCGTCAACCGAGTGCTTGCCAAGCCAATCGAGTGCTTTTTCGAGTTCTTGATCAGTCTTGGACAGGTCTTGGTTGTCACGAGGCCATAAGGTGCTTAAGCCCCGTTTATTCTGATTAAATCAGTAGTCTTCAAAATATTATATGGAGTGGTTGAGGGTCCACAGAATCTTGAATCTTCATCTTGTTCTTGAAATGTGCAATTTTACACGGCCAGCTACGTTTCCTTTTACACGGCCAGCAAAGTTTCCTATCAACGTACTCCTTGCATGAAATACACGGCCAGCAAAGTTTCCTTTTACAAGGCCAGCAAAGTTTCCTTTGAATTAGCTCCTTGCATGAAATTACACCTTTCCACAAAAAACATTCACGACTTCGGTTCCTCTTGAGAGGGTCCCTGCCCAGCCTTATATTCACGGCGGGCAGGGTTACAAGGTTGGTTTCGAGTAGAATCCTAACCAATTACTACTCGGAGAGTGCTTTTCAAGGCAATCCGAGTAGTTTACAAGTCATACGACTAACTTCCATATCGAGAAGAGTCCTTGCAGTACTCTACTCTTGTTCTTCACGCCTGGTACGACTCTGTCTGGAGAGAATCCATGTGTCCCTTATATTCACGGCGGGCAGGGTTACAAGGTTGGTTTCGAGTAGAATCATAACCAATTACTACTCGGAGAGTGCTTTTCAAGGCAATCCGAGTAGTTTACAAGTCATACGACTAATTTCCATATCGAGAAGAGTCCTTGCAGTACTCCATTGATGAATTCCATTGATCATGAGGCGCCCGAAAAGTCATCCAAACCACTCTTGCAGTGTATTCAGGAAGCCCCCGGCAAGTTGTACTCATTTGGCGAGTTATACTTCAAAGCACTTGATAACTGGTACTTGAAGATCACTACTCATACTGTGGAGTAGACTCTAGAGTACTTTCAAATAAGTACTCAGAGATTTGAAATCACTACTCGCCTTGTGGAGTAGACTCTGTAGTACTTTCAAATAAGTACTCAGAGATTTGAAGTTACTACTCGCCTTGTGGAGTAGACTCTGTAGTACTTTCAAATGAGTACTCAGAGATTTGAAGTTACTACTCGCCTTGTGGAGTAGACTCTGTAGTACTTTCAAATAAGTACTCAGAGGTTTGAAGTTACTACTCGCCTTGTGGAGTAGACTCTGTAGTACTTTCAAATAAGTACTCATAGATTTTGAAATCACTACTCTTATTATGGAGTAGACTCTGTAGTACTTTCAAATAAGTACTCAGAGATTTTGAAAACACTACTCTTATTATGGAGTAGACTCTGTAGTACTTTCAAATAAGTACTCAAAGATTTGAAATCACTACTCTTCTTGCCGAGTAGACTCTGTAGTACTTTCAAATAAGTACTCAAAGATTTGAAATTACCACCCTGTCCTGTCACCGGCCGCCGCCGAGCACCATCACACCGATCACCGGCCATCCCTATTCTCGAGGTCGTCACCGCAGCGCCACCTCGTCCCATCACCGGCCGCGCCGCGGATCGCCAGCCATCCCATCTCCGAAGTCGTCGCCACCCAATCCCGCGACGGGAGCGCTCTAGATTAATATAAAGAGTTCATGTTGACTACATCTCTAATTTAGTAATTTTTTTAAAACACGTGCCTGTGGCACGTGTCTTTTTGCTAGTGAACCTAATAAAGCAAAAATGACATATAGTTTGGAACAAAGTTAGTACGTTGCTATTTTCAACACGGTAGAAGAAATGCTTTTTTTATGTCTCGGATCAATATTTTTTTTTCTATAAAGGCGCGCATAGCGCGGCAATCCAATTAATCATAGACATAATTAACAGTTCACAACTACACAATCTCGGGAAAAGATACCCCCACTTTTATTATAGGCTCATCTCCCCAGCTCTATTGCATACAAGAGCCCCAGCATTACCTCAAAACATTCGAGTAATGCTGGTCAGGTATCTAGGTCTGCGTCTCATCACAATATTTGCATAGAGTTGGCAAGTATCCAACTCCTATCACACCAAGAGCTAAAGCAGCAAGCAGCAACATTTTAAAGGGATCTTGCAGTTCAATGACGTGGTAGACGAACCGCGCAACACAAAGATAAACCAGCATCGCGACACCTACGACAGTTGCAAGACACTGCAGGAGCAAAATAAAAGGTAAGCTAGGTAAGGAAAATTAAACTGCATGGATTGGAATGGGTTCAATTAATCATGTGAGCTTTAAAGGGATCGAAAGGAGAGGCTAAAAGCAGCTTCCGTACCCTGTAGGCGATGTTCATGCAGTTGCAAGCGTCGTCGCTCATGCCCGCCATGAGGGTTGGAGGGATGGCGTTCGCTCCTTCCTCCATCTTGCGGCAGCCAAGGTCATTCCCGGCCGACGCTAGCTGCCGTTGCCGCGATCGTCTGGAGGAGTTGCTGAAGATCAAGAACATGGCGCCGGGCCACGCCATAGACCTACGTACGATGAGGTGAAAGGTAATGATAAGGTCGATCGTCGGCGAGGGCGCGCGAAATCTCTACGGTGGCGACGCGCGGCTGGTGGATACCGGAAGATCGAGCGAACGCGCGCGACTGCGAGAGAGGGCCAGAACGAAGAAAGAAGGTCGTGTTAAGTTTGGAGTACTTCTGTATTCATAGAAAGGTGCAGACGTGTACACACACCTTGCGAACCACCGTTACGTTTAGCAGCCGGAGGATCCCGGGCTCCGATCCGAAGCCAGCAGATCAGATCGACACGGACACGGACTAGTGCATCTGCATGTGCTTGTCGTGTCGGGCCCGGCCGGTTACAACTACACCCGGCTTTTTAACTTTAGGAATATTCAGGGTGTGTTTGGTGGGTGTGTTTGGTAGAGCTCCGTCTGATTCTCTAGAGAAACATGCACGGCCGGCTGTTTCTCCGATGGAGGGACGTATGCTCCTTCCTCCATGTTGCGGTAGGCGGGGTCGCCCTTGGCCGACGATGCAGCGGCTGGTGAGGCAGTTCGCCATGTCGCTGCTGCGATCGTCTGACGATTTGAAGGATCAAGCAGGCATTGCCGCACGACATCTCGAGCGCGTGTGTGCCGGTCCGGCGGAGCCTGTGAGCCGGCCGACGTCGACGGCGAAACCTAAGGTCGTGTGATGGTAAAATCACCGTGGAAGGGGGGTTCGTTCGGAAGGCCACAGTGTTTGAGAGTATGTATCTTGTCGTGTCGTGTCCGACTATGAAAAAAGCTCAGGTTTGTTATGTCGTACGTGTTTAGGAATCTATCTATCTATATACTATAAGGATCCAACAAAATTGAAACTTTTTCACCTAATAAACCCACCCCATACCCCCTCACGTTGGGTCCACCTGTCTACAGTTTTCACCATCAACGAACGAAAAGAGCCGCGGAAACGCAAGAAGCAAAATAGTTTTAGCGATTCCTCCCCTTTTTCTCACCGTCCCAAATCCTTACCCGCCCGCACGTACCCACACTGCTGAAAATTAGGCGGTGACAGACAGCAATTATCGCTTTCCATATGTGCAACACACGGTCTCCTACCCCTTCCCTTAGTAGATGACGTCCCCAACCAGCGCTAACCAGAGTCTCCTTCCCTCATACGACGAGATTACCATCTCCTTCTCGGTATCTCCTTCGTCCCTTTCGCCGTGAACTCGTGAAGCTCTTGGTCGCGATCAACACAGAGGGGGCTGTTCTGGTGAGATTGACTACGGTTTTTGCCGGTTCGGGCTGGCTACGGAGTGTTTATGGTTCTCACGTTTTTGATCCAGCGCATGGTCTTTTGTTTCAGGTGATCGACGCCGATGGAGGCTCCTACCCCAATGACGCCATCTGTGGGTCGTGGCCGAGGTGGGCGTAGGGGCGGCGCTGGTGGACGTAGAGGCGGCGGTGGTGGAAGAAGAGCTGGCAGCGATGGAATCCGGCGATCATCCACCGTCGACAGATCTGGGCAGTACAGTCACACGTACGCTGGGTCGTGTCCCGCTTAGGAATTGTATGAACACGCCCACGTCTCTACCAATGACCAGACGTGCTCCTCTCTCATCTATTTGCAGAAGATGGATGCGAGGGCAATGGTGGTTTCGGTGACTACGCGGTTTTTCGTTTGCCTCTTGGGCAATCAGGTTAATCTATGGGTGATCCCTGATGTGTTCATTGAGATGCATCTGTGATTTGGAGATAACAAATATATGTAAAAAAATAAATCATGTTTGTACTTGGTTTAGATTTCTCTTTTGCAATTAGTAATCGATCTATGGGTGATCCTTGATGTGTTTATTGAGATGCATCTATGATGTGGAGATAGAATGCATGTAAATGTCAATGCATTCTATCTCCAAATCAGTTAGTGATAGCTCTGTAGTTTGGCATTCGCAGTTCGTATGGTTATCTAAAATTTGCACATTGATCTTGACAAATTCTCTTTTTTATTTAATTAGTCAGCATATGTGATTGAGCTACTAATTAAACTGATTTTTTTCTCGAACAGTATAGGACAACCGAGTGTCATTTCATTAAGAAGTACTAATTAAACTGGCCATACTGTTGTTGTTGTGCATACCACCTACAGGAGATGCAACCAACCTTGGCCTGTGGTGAGTTCACTAAACTCGTCCTTGGCACACCTTGTTGTTAGGTTTGTTCTATGCAGAACTTAAAAAAAATTATTATAGTGGTACCATTACAATACATTTCTTGGGATAAAATTTTTGCACCTATATATTTTGAATCACTATATTAGTATATATAAAAGATATAGTTTACAAGCTATATTCCTACATGATTTGTTTAACTAGAAGAAGTTCGGTTCACATTCTGTACCAATATATTTAATGCCTTCTGATGCAGCAAGCAAGAGCCTTTCAGTTCTTGGCATGAGAAAGAGATAGCAAAATTTGAAACTGTAGGTGATTAGAACCCTTTCATTCTCAGTAGTTTTAATCACACCTCCATAAATTGTCCTGCAATTTGAGCAGGTGTTCTCTCCGGCTTGTTTGTTCCAAGGATTTAACAATCTCATTCTCAAGTGTCTTGCTCAAGGTTGAACCTTGATATTTTCCTTCAAAATCATGAAGCAAGTTGGGGAATTTGTACTTTGAGTGTAGCGAGATTGGAGATGATCGCCCGGTCATTATTGCTTGCCACAAGGTACTTCCTATTTAGTCGTATAATTTTCATGTGATTTTGCTGCTGTATTTCTCACGTAGTCTGAGTCTCTTCGGGAGGATGCACAAAATTGTTTACTTTATTTAGCAGTTAATTCTAGGTCTAATTGTTGCAATTAAGCATATCAAAATTGTTGGATTTTATTTCAAACTAGCTGAGCAAATTTTAAGTTTCTATTTGGCAATTATAGAAAATACCTGGGTTGTTAAGGATCAAGTACAGATTTTCTCCTCTTCAACTTAATGTAGTGTACAAATTATAGTCATGTTTCAGGTGGGCTGGAACAGGGGTTGATGCCTATCAAATTCCCCTGTATCCCACCCTAATCAGCTTTTTGTTGGAACACAAAGCTGAATGGCTTCATCTCTCTCGAGTTTGCTTCCTATGGTTGGGAAATTAGCAGACCTACATCACTTATAAAAGTTGGATTTCTCTAATAAATTACCAAGTTAGATTAATTTGACATCTTTTTGTTATAATTTAGCAAATAGGAGAGTGCTTCATAATACAAAATATGTTGAGCAGCACCAAGCTTCACAAATAGAGAATGCCCCTGAGCTTCCAAAACTGCAAGAACATACACGGTATCCTTCACCCCAACCTCGTAAGAACCAAGAACACATTTATTTACTGGCAGTTTTACTCTTCTTTTTATTTGCAAAATATATATTGTTTTATGAATATCTTAATAGTTCTCAAATGATTCAGTAAGGACCAAGAACACATTTATTAATTGATGGAATAGTTTGCTTTGAATCATATTCCTTTAATTAACACAATGACATCATGTTGTCACTTCAATCTTTCCTTTTTCATTTTCCTACAGTATTTTAGGATATAGTTATTCCACTTCTTGGCTTGCTAAGTGCATTGTAGTTTTGTATTTCAGAATAAATATGTTTTCTCTCCTGTCTTAGATGCTTAGTGATGTCCATTATTTGCTGCTCATGCAAGGTGCTTGGTAATCTGTTTATCGGGTGGGGCTATGAGTGTGCACAGCCAGAAGCTAAAGAATTGGAATGCTTGGTCCCTTCAGTATGTTTTCAGGAATTCAGGCTGTACTAGTATGTATACTAGAATATATAAATGTAGTGTAAAAACTAAACATGTTACTGTGTGCAGTGGAGAGACAAAATATTCTTAACTGATGTTGATCTTTGTTGATTTATAATATATGTTGCTTGATTGATTAGCAACCTTTTCTACAGATTCGAAGAGATCTTGAAAACCTTTGAGAAGAATATTGACATATGGTTGCTTCCATTTGCTTCCATATTGACAGTGCAAAATGTTGACGATTGCTTCCATTTGCTACCTGCAGTTTTTTCCGCTACCATCTGATGAAAATGGTATGCTTCTAACTCTATCCTGAATAAATTGTGCTTCCAATGTTCGGTACATCTTTTCTGAAATTGTAGATGTCATGGAGTTTTATCTGCTCAAAATATAGTTTTGTAAATTTCGTGTCAAAAGAAGTGGGATAGTGTAGATGTTTTCTTTGCTCATAGTTTTGTTTCCTTGCATTTACTAGGTTCTTGCTGATCAGCATAAAGCTTGAAAACTCAGATGACCCTATCGACATGCCAATCAGCAATCACAGGTATCACTGTTACCAAAGTATACGAATTTCCTATTTTTTCTTTTGGATGGATTTATTACCTAAGTAGCAGCCTTTTATTGTCTGTGAGTCTAATCTCACTGTTTCATGCCTAGACAATGCTTACTAAGCATTGATGCTTAATTGCTTATGCATTGCTCTTCTGAACCTGTTCTTTTCTAAATAATTTCTGAACTCTGCAGAAAAGTGCTTACTTATGGTGTCTTTGGGCGTCTAAAATAGTGCATTCCAAATAGCCTCATGAAGTGCGAGTCCTGTGGGCGTTCAATATCAGGCCGTACGGAGTGAGGCGGTCGGGCTGTGCGACGGCTCGGGTGGGGCACGGCCGGCAAGGGAGGATCCGGCGGTGCCTCCCCTCCCTCCACGGCATCACCGCCAATCGCGCCCATCTCTTTCCTCCGTTCTGTGCCCACATCCATTCCCCCCTGGTTTGCCCGAGATCACCGGCTGCACCATGGCGGGGATTGACATGCCGCTGCCGAGCTCACGCAACACTTCGGCCCGTGCTCGCCCACGAAATTCTGAATGTTTTTTTCCTCGCGCGTGTAAGGTGTTCGAAGATTTGCCTGGCCGAGTTGACTGGTTCTCCTTTTGTCTGTTTCTGTGCTGCAGGGCGACAACTTCATCCCGCACAGAGGTCGGCCATGGGCATGGACATGACGTACTACCTGCTCAAGGAGGACAAGGAGCACACAGTGGTGTCCTCGTCGAAGGAGACATGCCGGAGGCTGCTGCTGACTGGTTCTCCTTTTGCCCTTTGACTGGTTTTGGATTTGTAAAAGAAAAGAGTACAAGTTGCGAGGATGGTTTGCCTAGACCTTCAAAACATGAGAAATTTACAATCCTGGTGTTACCTCACGTTCCAGATGGCATGCCATCATCGGTTTGTTCGTGGTCCATTCATAAGAATCATATTATATATATTTTCTCGTTTCTGATCAAATCATTAGCCATATATTTTTCAATATATATATGACTGCAGAAACAGTTTCATTTAAAATGAGCTTCCAACTTGTCGATGCGCATTTTCATTCTTTATTTTGATTATTATTTCACCAGGCAAAATTGCTTGTTATGGAACATTATTTAGGTACATTGTCAGTAATTAGCGTCCAAATTTTCATTCTTTGTTTTTAGATGCACGTGCCACTTTAGATGCACGTGCCTGTCTCTACTAGTATATATATATGAAACTAACCCCGTCTCAAGCGTGACGCAGGCACAGAAAAGAAAGGGAAAGAAATTAAAAAGGGCCTCCACCAATTCCGTCCGTACCTAAACATTAGTAACACTCCTAATGCTTTTGTCAGACAGACACTTCATACCAATTCAGGCTTTAAGCCACCGCGAAACATTCAGTACGTACTCCGTTGTCTTCGGTGATCAGCAGCCTTCAATCGATGCAGAATTGGATTGACAGAAGAGAGGAAGAACAGCATGGGAAGGAAGGAGTCAGTTTGGAGAATGTCCCAGCACAGCTGCATCTCTATATATCTTTGTCTGCACCCAACACTAGCTTGAGCACTACGATGCCCAGGCATGCATGAACTTCACTGATCCAGGAGTCTTCATTCTGAACATCATTTCGACATTCTGAGTTTCTGACTATGCAAAGAACAATGTACAGGCAGGGAACACGTTGCAGTTGGGAGATATATGGATCAAGTGGAGCACAGATGCACCAAGCCGCCAACCGTAACCTGAAAACTTCAAAAGTACACAGCAAATAAACTCGCCAATTGGCTACAGATGCCCTACAAAGCATCCATGCAGAGAAGCTCGCATTCTGGCGGCAGCGTTTCAATCTAAAACTAGCAGCGCAATGGGAGGAGAACTCTCGCTTCTTTCACACAGCAGCTACCGGGAGGCGCCGAAAGAACTTGATTCACTGCTTGGAACTGGAAGGGCAACAGTATACTGCACACGACGCTAAAAGTGCCATTCTTTTTTGCTTCTACTCCAATCTTCTTGGTTCAAACATGACAGTGGAGTGGAGATTCTCGTTGTCAGACTTATACCCAACACAAACCGTTGCCGGACTCGATCTGTCAAGGCCTTTCTCCTCGGACGAAATAACACATGCTCTTTTCGCAATGGATATGAATGCCAGTCCTGGCCCCGATGGGTTTGGGCCCTCCTTCTACAAGCATTTCTGGCCCGCTCTTCGTGACGATGTTTTTAAACTCTTTGATTGTTTCCACGATGGCACGCTGGATTTGGACGGCCTCAACAGAGCACTTCTTGTCCTGCTGCCGAAAAAACAAGGAGCGAGGACAGCAGACGCATTCCAGCCAATCTCATTGCAGAATTGCCCCATGAAGCTTTTCACCAAGGTCATGGCGAACCGCTTGCGCACCTCCATACCAGCCATCGTTGATGCTGATCAGACCGGCTTCATTCACGGGAGAAGCATTGCTGAGAACTTTGTTTATGCAGCTGATCTGCTAAGCTGCTGTCACAAGAGGCATGCCCCAACTGCGGTGCTAAAGCTTGATTTCAAAAAAGCGTTTGATTCCGTCGAATGGAGCAGCCTGCAGGCAATCCTACTTGCACGCGGCTTTGATGATAGATGGTGCGGGTGGGTCAGTCAGATCTTGAGCACTGGCAAAACCTCAGTAGTTCTAAATGGTGTTCCCGGTAGATGGATAAACTGTCGTCGAGGCCTTCGACAGGGTGATCCCATATCGCCATACCTGTTCATCATCGTAGTTGATGTTCTTCAAAAGCTTATCAGGCGCGCGTGTAACCAAGGGGCTCTCTGTCACCCAATTGATCCTGCCCTCCCCTGCCCCGTGCTTCAATACGCCGATGACACTCTGATTCTGACCAAGGGGAGCACTGACGCAATCCACGTTCTCAAAGCAATCTTGGACGACTTCTCTTTAGCAACAGGCCTCACCATCAACTTCCATAAATCCACTTTTATTCCAATGAATGTCAGTCAGGACGATGCAGCAAGCATGGCAAACATTCTTGGATGTGCGGTCTCCTCCTTCCCACAGTGCTACCTAGGCTTGCCACTCTCCCCATACAAGCTACGACCGTCGGACTACCAACCTCTTATCAACAGCTTTGATCGATACCTATCTGGCTGGAAAGCAAAATTGTTGAGCAAAGCAGGCAGACTGGTTCTGATCAACACTGTCCTTGGTGGCTTGACAGTCTACTTCATGTCCTCACACTTGCTCCCCAAAACAGTGTTGAACACCTTAGACGCTCGGCGGCGGGCCTTCTTATGGACTGGCGATGACAAGTGCCATGGCTCACAGTGCCTAATAGCCTGGAAACGTATCTGTGTCAGCAAAGAGTGTGGGGGGGCTCGGTATTAAAAACCTAGAGGATCAAAACCATTGCCTTCTGCTGAAATTTGTCGATAAAATTCATGAACCCCCTCCTCTGCCTTGGAAGCAATGGTTCTTCCGACACACTGCCGCAGGCGACGATGACTCCTTTTTATGTCGCCTCATCCGAGAAGAACTACCACGCTACCGCTCTCTCACTTCTGTCAAGATTGGCAACGGCAAGGCCACCTCCTTCTGGCATGACCGGTGGCTACTTGGTACCCCACTCGTGCAATCCTTTCCTGTGCTATATTCCCACGGTGTCCAACCCGAATTGACAGTTTGGTCGGTGTTACATGAGAACCTTGCAAGTCAAATGCATCCGCACCTATCTCAAGCTGCCACTGCCGAACTGTCAATGTTACAGGACTGTCTCAACCAAGTTCATCTCACTGATCGGGCTGACACTAGAACGCTCGACGGCCCAGGGAGACAAGGCTTCACCTCCCGAGCTGCATACATGGCACTCCATGCAACTGATACAAGCGCACCTGATGCTCAACGAATCTGGAACACTAAGCTCCCCGGCAAAGTTCGCTTCTTTGGATGGTTATTACACTTTGGCCGCCTAAATACGCGAGCAAACCTCTTTGAGAAGCACATTAGACCGCTTGAATCCTCCTACTGCGAATACTGTCCAGGCACTCTAGAGACAGATGACCACATCTTTGCTCAATGCCCAAGAGCAATGGCTGTTTGGCAAGCAATTGGCCTCTTAGTCAGCCCTGGCCAACAACGCTCTCCATGGGCCATTGCCTGGCAACTCGCCCTACCGGAATATGTGGGCACTGTTGCTGCAATCTCTCTGCTTTGGCACATCTGGAAGGCTAGGAACGCGAAATCTTCGAGCAACAAGACATCCCACCACCTGAAGTCTGCCGACAAGCTACAATGGATTTGAACCACTGGAGCTGCCGATTCAGGAACTCGCGCTCTGTACTCTCTGAATGGTGTGACAACCTGCTAGCAGGGAACTCTCATTTACTCACCACGCCTTCTTTGTAATCTCTTCCTGGTATGCCAGGATTTGTACATGTACATGTACTAACTCTTCGATCAATGAGAATGTAGGTGGGGATCTTCCCCCGGGTATTGTTCGAAAAAAAATATATTATTGCATTCTCAGCAGGAGAAAAATATCTTCGAGTCAAATTGTTCCAGTTGTCTCACTGCTCTTAGTAAGCATAAAGTCAATCTTGTATCCGGCATATGTTGTGCTTATGGATGGTAAGCCTATTTAAACTTAATTGTCATTTTCCCCCTCGCTGAAGAAAAGCAAGAAAAAAATTAGACAGAGTATCACGACATTTCAGTGCACAAATAGAACAAGTACACTCAAATGTGTCAGTAGTTCTTACAAAATCATGAGACTGGTATTGAGAGACTTTCCAAATCATTTTCCCCATGTAGTCGTGCACTAATCTGAATCACTGAACAAGAATGAACTAGTCAAACTGTGACAACCCAGGGCTTAATAGGATTGATATAATACCCATATCAACAAGTTGCAACTTCTTTTCCGGAAGCTCATCTCGAAAGAACTCCGGTGCTAAGCGTTCTTGGCCCGGAACAATTTAGCGATGGGTGACCGACCGGGAAGTAATTCTCGGGTGCGCATGAGTGAGGACAAAGCGCGCAAAAAAGATATGTGTTGGTCTGTGAGTGCGTATGAGTGAGGACAAAGTGCGCAGAAAAGATATGCGTTGGTCTGTGGAGAAATTCTAGAGGCCCTAGAGAGCTGCCAGGTGTAAGCGGGTCCGGCCTCGGAGAGGCGGGACGTTACACAAACTATTTCATTTTCATTTCAGATGTAATGGCAAAACATACAATATATCTCTGCTCGTCTTAGTTTCACTATGTAGACAAAAATACCCGCTTCTTTAGACTCATCTCGTCCCTGAGCACTGCTGATGTGCTCTGATCTCCTTCTCTTCGCAATGTATGACTAGAGCTGGGAAGTATCCTGTTGCCATGATAAAGAGAGATAAAACAACAAGCAATAGAAATTCGGAGGGGTCTTGCGTATTAGGGTCGTGGTACACGTAACGCGACACGAAAAGATAAGCCAACAGTCCGATGCCAGTGACAGTCGTAAAACACTGCAGAAGCATTAGAAAGGTGTCAGCATATAAAGAAATAAAGTGTTCAAAATTGCTTTGGGAAAAAAGGAGAAAAATCGTTCGGAGTAGACAAAAAGAAACTGCTCTGGCCTTAGGGGAAAAAAGGAGAAAAATCGTGCGGAGTATTTGATTTTCACTGATCATCTCTGGGCTTAGATGCTTGGGAGGGACGGTAAAGGCGTACCCTTAATGCGAATGCGATGTCCCCGGTGCGCTTGTACGAGAGGGATGGAGGGACGTAGGCTCCTTCCTCCATCTCGCGACAGGCGATGTCCCCGGCCGACGCTAGCTGGTGCTGCTGCCGCAATCGTCTGGCGTTTTGGAGCATCATGACGACGCCGCCGGCGCAGGCCATGGAGCCGGCCGGCGCACACAGATGGGACGGTGAAACCTAATTAGGTCGGCGACGGAAAAAAATCTCTGCGGAGTGCGGAAGCGACGCGGGACACCGGAGTTCGGAAAGGCGACCGTGTTTAAATAAAGAGTACGTATGTGTCTTCGTTTTGGTCGTGTACTCGTGTCGTGTCCGACTATGAAAAAAGCTCAACTTCGTCGTATTTAGGACTAATCCGTTTCGGAGCGTGACGCACGGACCCAGCAACCTGGCGAGACCCAGCAACCTCGTCGACACCATTGCTTCGAGTATGGCTCGCCCCTGGACACGCGCGCGGGTGCAGCCTCTAGATACGTCTGCGCCTGCAGGGCGTGGCTGAGAATGTTCGACTGCTCCCTTTACTCGTCCCGGCGGCGCCTGTTCGCCGCCGTGCCGGGGAAGACCTACACGCCCTCCGCATCGGCAGCCTCACGTCGCTCATCAGCTTCGAGATCGAGGGCCGCTCGATGAGTGAAACTTGTGCTCCCTCTAGCACAATTTCGAGTAACCATCAACTGCTCTCTTTAATTTACCACAATTTTAAGCAACCATTTTGTCGAGTGAAACAAAACACGTCTTACACAATGCAATGTGCAAACTTCTGCTCATGAAAATTAAAGACCCCTCATTTGTTCCTGAGCATTACAGCTATGCTTTACATATCCTCACAATCTTAATCTAAAAGCAAATATCCTCACAATATCCAGTTGCCATCACAAGAAGAGCCAAACACAACATACCCTACCATTTTGCAGGGATCTTGCGGTTTACCCATCACAAGAAGACAGGCCAGCATTCCGATTCCCAATACAGCTGTAAAACACTGCACGGGCATAATAAAGGCGTGAGCACAACAAAAGTGTTCAGAAAGAAAAATGGAATTGTTATTTTTTCAAAAAAAGGAAATGAAATTGTTCACGAAAGGAGGTACAGTAGCTAGCTATTTCATTTTTTAGAAACGGGAATATATTTCAATATTCCAGCCTCTGCAACAATCGATGCATATAGCTGTTTAAAACGTCAATTATTACAACCAAAAGAGGCATAGATGCCAACAAAGGTCCCAAAAGAAAGAAAGTCTCATCCATTATTACGTACTAGGAAGTCTATTAAAAGAAAACCAGCCATGATTGGCAAAGACCGTCATGATCGCTGTCTCAAGCGCACGGCATCCCCATGAGATTTGGGGCTGTTCCTCCTTCTTCTGCAGCATACCCCAAAAGCGGATCCAGTATGTCCCTCTGTATATAACCTGCATAGAAGAAGCAACTTTTGTATTGTTAAAGACCAGATCATTTCGGCTTAACCAAATTGCCCAACAAAGTGCCGAAGCTCCAACCAAAACTTTGTACCGAAGTTTCTTATCTACTCCGGATACCCAACCATCAAACAAATGACGTATATCCGTTGGAGGTGAGATATTAAATGAAACTTGTACCATACGCCAAATCAATCTAGCATTATCACAGTCAAAGAAAAGATGTTGTATTGTTTCATCCAAATTACAATAACAACATTTCGTACATCCCTTCCATTGACGTTTCACTAGATTATCCTTGGTTAGAGCTACTCCTTTAATTAGATACCACATAAAAATCTTTACTTTGAGGGGCAATTTTAAGCTCCAAATTATGTGCTTGCGAGTAATAATATTTGGGGCAGCTAACGCTCTGTACATCGAGCGAACTGTGAAATTCCCATTTTGGCACAAAGACCAACGAAAGGTATCTTTTTGATCTATTAGTTGAAAATTAACCATCTTGGCTACTAATGTGAGCCAATCCCTCAGGTTATTACCCACTAAAGATCTTCTAAAGGCAACATTTAGAGGTCTTGTGCTTAATACACTTGCAACTGTAGCACTTTTTTTTCTGACAATATTATATAAATTGGGGAATTGTTCTTTAAAAGATGAATTTTCTAGCCAAGCATCCTCCCAGAAACGAACTTGACTACCATCTCCAACAGTAAACTTGCCCATACTCAAGAACTCTTTTTTGACCTTCATGAGGCCAGTCCAAAAGTGAGAGTCTCCAGGCATATGTTCAACTTGTGTGATGGTTCTATGTGTCAAGTATTTTTTTCTAAGGAGCTGTTGCCACATGCCATCTTCATTTATTAATTTGAATATCCATTTACTTAGCATACATCTATTCTGTAGGTCGAGGTCTAGTATCCCCAGACCACCTTGATCACGTGGTGTACAAAGAGTTCCCCATTTAGTTAACCTATATTTCTTTTTGTGTCCATCGCTTTGCCAAAAAAATCTAGATCGATAATAATCCAATTTTTTAAGGATTCCTCTTGGAATTTCAAAGAAAGACAACATGAAAATGGACAGGTTACTAAGCACGGAATTAATTAGGATCAATCGACCTCCTACCGAAAGCATCTTTCCTTTCCAATTACTTAACCTCTTCTGAAAGCGTTCTTCAACTTCTTTCCAATCTGAATTTCTCAATTTTCTATGATGCATTGGAATGCCTAGATATCTAAAAGGAAAGGAACCTAATTCACAGCCAAAAATTTGTGAATACTGTCCCTCCAACTCTTTAGCTGCACCATAACAGAAAAGTTCACTTTTGTGAAAATTGATTTTAAGGCCAGATAGCTGTTCAAATGCACATAGCAGTAGCTTCATATTCTTAGCCTCATTTAAATCATTCTCCATGAAAATGACAGTATCATCTGCATACTGTAGTATCGATAGGCCATCGTCAACTAAATGTGATACGACACCCCTAAATTGGCCGAGTTCTTTAGCTCTAGCTATAAGAATTGCCAACATATCAACTACTATGTTGAACAGAATAGGTGATAGGGGGTCTCCTTGACGAACGCCTTTTCTAGTTTGAAAATAGTGCCCTATTTCATTGTTTACTTTAATTCCCACACTACCTTTAGCCGTGACTTGCTCTATCCATGAGCACCATTTAGGTGAGAACCCTTTCATTCTCAACACCTGCTGGAGAAATGGCCATTTGACCTTATCGTAAGCTTTCTCAAAATCTAGTTTGAGGATCACCCCATTTTTCTTTCTCCTATGTAGCTCATGAATTGTTTCATGTAAAACAACAACCCCTTCCAAAATATATCTCCCCGGAAGAAAGGCCGTTTGAGAAGGTCTAATTACCTTTTGAGCCACAAGATTAATACGATTAGTAAGAACCTTTGTAAAAATTTTAAAGCTAACATTGAGTAAGCATATAGGTCTATATTGCTGAATTTTCACCGCTTCACTCTTCTTAGGCAATAAAGTGATGACCCCAAAGTTAAGGCTGTGAAGAGGCAAGTCTCCGTTATGGAACTGATTAAACAATTCTAAAAGGTCTTGTTTAATAACATCCCAGAAGTTCTGATAGAACTCAGCAGGGAAACCATCTGGACCCGGTGCTTTATTAAGTTCCATTTGAAAAATTGCCTCTCTAACTTCCTTTTCACTAAAAGAGTCTGTTAGAATATCATTTTCATGCTGGGAGACTTGTGGAATACCATCAGTATTGGTCTCATCCAAGCTGAAAAAATTATTCGCAGGAGCCCCAAAGAGTTCTTTATAGTAGCTCGTAATGTATGTTTTCAAGTTCTCTTGACCAATAATTGTTCCTTCATCTTGTTCAAGTTGGTGAATTCTAGTTTTTCGATGTCTACCATTAGCCAACAGTTGGAAATATTTTGTATTATCATCGCCCTTTAACAACTTTGTTGCTTTGGAACGTTGTAGCCAATACAACTCTTCCTCATGAAGCATCTTTGTTAATTCGGATGATAATAAATGTTTATATTCCAATTCCTGCTGGTCAAGCATGACTACCTCTGCTTTCCTATCCAAAAGGTCAAGAGTATGTAAGAGAAAGGTTTTCTTCTTTTTATTTTCTCCTACTTGGTTTTTGGCCCAACCTTTTAAGAACCTACGTAAAGTTCTAATTTTGTTTTGCCACCGCTGCATAGGAGAGACACCTCTAGTTTCTCTTTGCCAAACATTTGTCACCAATTCATGAAATCCATCTCTAAGTAGCCATCCCAGTTCAAATTTGAACACAGAATTATTGCCTCTATGAGATGCATCCCCAGTATCTAATAACAAAGGTGTATGGTCTGAGATTTCTCTAGTAAGTGCTTCTACAGTGGATAACGGAAACTTTTGTTCCCATTCAGTACTTACAAGGATCCTATCCAATTTCTCATATGTAGGAACTGTAGCTGAGTTTGCCCAGGTAAATCTGCGACCAGATAACTCAAGTTCCCTAAGATTCAAGGTTTCAATGCAAGCATTAAAAAGGAGAGGCCATCTAGCCTCATATCTATCATTGTTCTTTTCAGACGGGTTTCTTATTATATTAAAATCCCCACCCACCATTAATGGTAACGTTTCCATGCTGCAGCTATTGACAAATTCAGCTAGAAAGCGGTCCTTGTGTTCGGGTTGAGCTGCTCCATATACAGCCATTAAAACCCAATGAAAACCATCACACTTATTCTTTAGTTTTAATTTAACAAAGAATTCTCCCGTGTTAAAACTTTCTACCTGAAAAACTTGTTCATTTACACCTAACAAAATACCCCCTGACCTTCCAACAGGTGGGATCCAGTGCCAGAAAAAAGACCTACCACCACAAAAACCCTCTAGCACTTCTACTGAGAAGTCCCTTCTATGAGTCTCTAAAATTGCAATGAAATCTAAATCTTTGTCAACTGAAGTCTTAAACAAAAAATTATGTTTAGCCAAGTCCCGAAGACCTCTGCTATTCCAAAAAACACCTCTCATTTGAATATGATTTGTTTTTGGTCGCCTGTCCTTGCCGGGTTTTTTTTGTTCTAGCTTCTTTTGCAGATCTTTTTTTATGTAGGGTAGACAAGAGCACATCATCATGGTTATCGTCATCCATTAGCTCCTCTGTGAAATCACCACATAAGTGATTAAGAGCAAGATGATCAATTTCACTATCTGATTCCTCTATGTCTACAGACTTATCCTCAGGAGTTGTAATAACAGGTAACTTAAATCTATTTTTCTCTATATCTTTGATAAGTAAAACAGATGATTGAACATTGTTAGATTCTCTACCCATGGAGATACCTATGTTCGAAATGTTATCTGTCACATACTCATCTGAAAAGGAAATAATAGAATTGTTAAATTTATTACCTCCAGGGATTTCCAAGTTCCTTATAGCTGTGAGTCGCGCTGCTCTCTGGATCGAATCCTCATCAACTGATTCCTCCCTGCGCTTGCTCCTCCTACGCGGGGTCACCTTCTCCTCGACTTGCACCTGGATCGGTGATGCAATTGCCTCCACGCAGCTGCTGGTCACAGAAGCCTCTCTCTTCTCCTCTCTTTCCTGATGATCCTTTAGCTCTTTGAGGGCCTTATCAAGCATAGGTCCAAGAGCCACAGAAGGTCCATGAGGAATAGAATTCTGAGAATTAGCTTGTGTTATTAAATTGCTGTGATCACCAATTCCATTGACAATCAAATTTGGGGTGACAATTGGTGTTCCAGTCGGCTGAAATTTTTTTTCTCCATCTGCAATCAGTTCATCATGATCCATCTGATTCGCTGGAGCTAAAGGATCAGCAACCACTTTGTCATCTATGTGATCATCCACAGCACCCCTCGCATCATCCATCAAGTCATCCTCGTCCTCCCAATCTTCTATCTCAGCACCATCCATTGGACCTCCACTAGATGAAGCGCCAATAGTCTGATTAGCGTTACTGTTCCCTAACGAACCAGCAGGTGTATGCTTCGGTTTCTTGCTTTTATCCCCCACATCATCATCCTTTTTCCTTTGCGGTTCATCATCATCATTATTATCCTTTGGGGCCGCTGATTTGTTTGCCTCCCCTTGAGTATCTTCGGCGGGTTCAATGGCAAACTTGAGTTCCATAAAACGTGTTCCGATAACCACATCCATCTCTGTTGGTACCTCCTTCGGGTTTAACACAGCTACCTTAAAACGACCAAACTTATTTTTCCGAGTTGTGATCATATCAACCCTTTGTGTTGCACCAAACATTGTTCCTGTAGCCCAAAGAACCTCATATGTTCTGAGCACTCTAGGCAAGTTAAGCACTCTCATCCAAACTGTTGGTAATTCATAACCAAAATATTCCTCCTCCTCAAATTCCTCAAATTTCAGCGACAATCCATTCTTCAAATCAGCTGATCCAAAGTTTATTGTACGCTTGAGTTCATTTTTTGAAGGGAAAGGAGCTACCCATGTGTCTGGTGCATGTAGCTGTACATCCCACTGAAAATTGCCCGGAACTAGCCTCTTCAAATGCCCTACTAACTCCTCCTCCGTTAGCTTTCCTCCAATCACCTTGATGATAGCTGTGATGCCATCTTTCTTTGTCGTGGAATATGGAGCATGTGGGATGTGGAAAAAGCCAAGATTATCCACTGCATAGCCCACCGCGTGTGCCACCGGCCTAGGTCTCTTCTTTATGGGACATTTAGCTGCCACATGTTCATCGCTCTCACAAACTTGACAAAAAAGTTGAGCTACACATTCTGCTGCAAGGTGACCTCGGGTGCGACAACGAAAACACCACTTATCTTTATCCTTACCCTTTGCTTCTTCCCCTTCAATATCCATAGGAGCTTTTCCTTGTTCTTGTTGTTGTGAATTGTCTTCTGTGCACGCTTGTGCAGCTGGTACCACTAAAGGTTTAGCCATAGCAACTGGGGTCTGAACTTGCTTTGTAGGCAATTGTGTCGGTTGTGCTGATGGCTGCAAATTGTGTTGATACTCAGGTCGTGTTTCAGCATGTTGCTGCTGCTGTCCACGACCTCCACCTGCCCCTATCTGCTGCTGCATGCGGCCGCCATTAAACCTTCCTCTACCTCTGTCACGGCCACGTCCTCGCTGCCGGAAACCACCTCTAGCAGCCCTTCCTGTGCCATAACCAGGATTAAAACCATGATCAATCTCATTGTTTCCACCTCCAGCTCCTGCATGAGTGGCGTTGAAGTGACTCCCTCCAAAAGCAGGTCCTGTACCACGTCCCTGCCCAAAACCACCGCTAGCAGTGTTGGCTAAACCCCCGTTTCCTCCCTGCACAAAATTTCCTTGATTTGGCTGTATGAAACCACCCCCATTCCGGTGTTGGCCCTGTGGATTTGCATTGCTGAATCCATTCCAAGGTTCACCATTTTGGAAGCTGTTTGCTCCCTGGAAGTTGTTGTTTGGTGCACCATAATTCCATCCTGCAGCTCCGATTTGATTCTGCCCTTGAAAACCTCCTGAATTTGCATCTTGAAAGTTATTGAAATTACCTCCTTGCAGACCCCCGTGATGACCATGAATCCCATGCCCATCGCCACCAAAATTGCCTCCCTGATGTGGCGCATTATGACCAGCGTGATGGCCACCTGACGCACGACCATCTCCCTGAAACTGACCTTGAAAACCTCCATTGTTTCCATCTTGGAATCCACCATTGAAACCACCCTGAAACCCACCACGATTGGTGCCCAGTCCTCGCTGCCCCGACGGATCCATGGTGCCGTGTCGAAGAACAGCAGCGTACGATGGTCTTTCGGTGGCTAGGGTTGGAGATGGGACGGCAGTGGTGCGGTATTCCAGAGGTAGGGTACCTTTACGAGATAGCAGCCGGCCCACAGCAGATTTCAGACCGACTCGGATCCAAGATGGCCCATCTTTCACCCAAATTTTGTTACGTAACCCATGTCCAGTCCGGCCCGAGCTCGATCTCCTCTCAACGTTTGAATTTCGAAAACCATCTTCTTCGGGCGTTCTGTGGATCTCACGATCCCAGGATGAGATCCCCTTTCCTCTGAGATCCTTGACGGGGCAAGAACCCAGATTCATGGCGGGCGATTCTCTTGCTGGTGGTAAAGGTCCATGCCATTCGCCACATGGTGGTTTTCGTCGTTCGAATAACGTTGAAACAATTTCTTTTGCCCTATGAGTCGATCGGCCCATCGAACAATCTGTGGATGATAAGATTTTTTGCTGTTTTGTTGGGTCTTGGAGAGCTTCGGTTGCATACTCAATGTCAAGATGTGTATACCCAGCTTCTCTTGCCCTCCGGCTCAGCGAACAAGTGGATGGTATTGGTGGTGTCTGATGAATTGGCGACGGTGAGGTACTTTCATCATCATCATCCCAGAAACGAGATGAGGTTCCCTTTGGTCGTAGACCATACATGGGATCCCCATTTCCTCGTAAGGATTGAATAGATGTGACCCACTCGTCTTCCTCAATTTCATCCTCCATCGTTGCATTCAGCGGATCAGAAAACTTACTTTCCCCTTGTGCCACCATGGACGCCCACCGTCGTCGTATCTCGCCGACGGGGGCGATCTTGAGGCGTCGTCCTCTCGACGGGCTCATCCCATCGTTGTTCCTTGAAGGCTCCAAGCAGGAAGCGCTTCCCATCCGACCGGTGAGTGCGTCCTCTCCGACCGGTGAGTGCGTCCTATTTGTACTTGGCCTTTTGGCAAACAGAGCATGCAGAAGATTATCTCTAATCTCAAAGCCTCCTAGGGAGAGCAAGTTAGTTTTGATTTCATACCCTGATGGCGATGCTGACGGAGTTCCAGGTGGCGTCGCTCATGTCCGTGTCGGCAGGCTGTTTCTCCGGTGGAGGGACGTATGCTTCTTCCTCCATCTTGCGGTAGGCGAGGTCGTCATGTCGCTGCTGCGATCGTCTGGCGATTTGGAGGATCAAGCAGGCATTGCCGCACGACATCTCGAGCGCGCGCGTGCTGGGGTCAGGCGGAGCCTGTGAGCCGGCCGGCGCCCACGGTGAAACCTAGGGTCGATCGGCGATGGCAAAATTACCGAAGAGGAGACGCGAGGGAGTTCGGAAGGCCACCGTGTTTAAGAGTATATACCCCTGCCTAATGTTGCTGCGTTTTTTTGTTTTGATGAAATTGTTGCTGCATATCATTCTCCAAGAGAAGTGTTGCATTGAGCCTCTGCCAGCTGACAACGCGTTTGCAGCTTAAGGCGGTGTGCCATTCAATCCCTCGGCAGAACATCTCAGTGCACATCTGTTAGTTTTTCCTTTTGGTTTGCTGCTTTATTTCCCAGTTTGTGAGACCTTAACTGAACAGCGCCCCCTTGTTTGCAATTCAGCTTTCAGCTCCTCAATGCAAAAATGCAATGTACTTCATTGCTCGTTAAATAGAACGTTACAATTGAGCGAAATTCACACGCCTGCAACTCTTGTCCAGATCAGTAATTTCATTTGGATCTGTCAGCGCCGTGGCTGGACGGTGGACGCGCACGTTCTCGTCTTCCACATCAGGCCCAGCCAGACGAACAACGTCCGACGGCGCCGTGTGACCAAGTACCGGCCGCAGGCTCTCGCCGCGTTGCTTGCCAGTCGTGGTGAAGCGCGACATGAAAGCCAGTGCGGTGTTTCCTCCCTGCGCTCGCGGACGATTACAACCTCACCACTGCTTGCGTCAAGAGAAGCTTGCTGAGCAAGCCTTGGTATGGCGTAGACAACCAGCCTGCCTGCAGATTCAGGGCGGCGCTCCGGCGAGCCACAGTTTGCAGCGAAGGCGGCGCCGTCCTCGGGACAAGGAGGGGCGGACGGCACCTGAAACACCGACCGGGGGTGGACGGTATTTGAAATACCGTCCACCCCCTGGTCCCTTCTGGACGTTGGATCGAGCACATGCGGCCCAGATCACGATCGCGGGTCACATAGTCAACGGTTGATTAGGTGACTGCGTCGTTCACACCAGGCAAGCGCGGGAGTTGGGAGACAGGGCGGCGCCGCGCTGGCGTGCGTGTGCGTCCGGACGGCGGGAACATGATGCCACGGGGCGGCCGGTAGTTGGCACTCCACGAATGTCGGTGCGGACTGTGGCAGCGTCGTGGGTGAGCCGCTGTGCGCGCGTTCGTTCCTCGCAATCATCGAGCACGACCACCATCCATCGTGACCGGAGAAGGCAAGCATGGGAGGCCGGCTGGTGCGCCCCGTGCCGCGGGTGCCGGCCGGCGAGCGCGCGGCGGAGCACCGCCCCGTTCCCACCGCCGATGCGACGGCGCTGCATGGCACGTGACACTGACGGAGGCAAGCGCGGGGAGACGGCCAGCGGAGCCGCGGAGGCCGCCGGCGCTTCCATGCCATGGCGCGGTGCCGAAGGCCGGCATGCTGGTCGGACTCCGTTCCTCGCCTCTTCCTTGCTGTCCGCGGCCAATATCCGTGGTATAACGCAAGCTGGCGTCGTCAGCAACGGCACCTGGGCGCTCCCGTGCCGCCGGCGAGCAGTGGAAGCGACGGCGGGCGCGGACGGTGCCGACCGGGGGTGGACGGTATTTCAAATACCGTCCACCCCTGGGTCCCTGGAAACCGTTGGATCAGGCTCGTGCGGTCCAGATCGAGCGTTTACCCGTGGTCAAGGGAGACGAATCGTTCCCGTCGTCTCTCAGACAGGCGCGGCGGTGCTGGGGCCTCGCCGGTCGCCGGTTGCCTCTTCGCCGTTATAGATGCTCACGCAATCCGCTCAGGAGAAAAAGCGCCTGATCGCCAGGTCAAGGAGACGGCCGGACCGTGCCACCGCCGAGCCACATCCGCCGCCCTCCACGCCGGAATCGTGGAGGCCCCTGCCCCCCGCGCCTCGGACACCAATCCTGAGCTCGATCCCTAACACCCGAGCAAAGACAGAGCAACAGAAGCTCGAACGGAACGGAACGATTGCGCAAGGAGGCTTCATGGACGGGTGGTGGATTCGGAGCAGAGCTATTGCACGGCTCGCGCGGTGCCTGTCGGTCGCGGGACGGATGGGGAGCACGACGCCGCCAAACGGGAGCCGCGTCGTGTTCGCGACGTCCCACGTCCTCTCGTCGCCGCGCGCCTCTCGCGGTCGCGGTTGCGCCGCATCTCATCGCGTGCGCCTCCACACGGCGGCGGATGGCATCCCTCACCGTCCCTGGTCCACCGCGCTCCGGGCGCGCTGCACTGTCGCGGGCGGCACCATCTCTGGACAAGCTGCAACGGCGGGCGGCGTGAGCACAAGAGGGAGCTGGGAGATGTGAATCAGGTGGAAAGGGCGGCGCTGTATCCACCGCGGCAGGGGCTAGGGGAGCTCGCCGGCGGGTGCGATGTCGCCGGCCGGCGCAGAATATTTCCATAAGGCTCCCGAGACCCCCAAGATGTTCCTGGGACGCGGTGGCGCTCTGGCGAGGCACGGCGTGCAGCGGACGCGGCGTGACGGCGTCCTTGCAACGACCGGGGGTGGAAATACCGTCCACCCCTGGGTCCCTGCCAATCACTGGATCGAACACGTGCAGTCCAGATCGGGCGTGGGTCGCGCAGGCGGGATGTGGGTCTTGGTCGCCAGGCAGCCTGTCTGTCATCGTCGGATTGCAAACGCAGAACGTGGCGCTGCCGGCGCGGGTCTCGCGCCGGCGCGGGTCTCGCGGGACCGCACCGCCGTACAACGCCCCCGCCACCGCCGGAGCAGGTTGATCATTGGCAGCCCAGGAGGCGGAGGCCGGACGCCATGGCGAGGAAGCGCGGCTGCGGCGGGTCCGGAGGGAGCGCTCCGTGTGCGCGCGGTCGGCTCGGCCGTTGCGCAGCTGGAAGACGCCGACGGCGAGCTGGGGAAGGAAGCGGCTCAAAGGGCGGCAGCGAGCGGGGATGGCGGCCGCCGTCGTGGCGACAACGCGCCCCCACCGCGCGCACGGCGTCGGCCGCGCGCGTGAGGCAACCTAGCGAAGATGCCGGCAAGCGCTTCGTCCGGAAGGGACGTGCCGTTTTCGCGGGCTCGTGGCGGCGAGCAGCTGTACTCGTATACGACAACAGCAGGGCAACATGACGGGGAGCCTGCCGGCGGAGTGCGCTGCGGCCGCGGCATCGTGGGGAGCGGATCGTCGTCGTGGCAACCAAGAGATGCACGTCGCTACTATTATGGCCAACAACAACCACCGTCTTTCAGGCCGACTCCGATCCGGTGGAGCCGGAGACCAGCAGGAAGGAAGAACCATGTCAGCGGCGGCAAGGTCGTGTCGCGCCCGATGAGGAGGAAGTCGGTAACCATGGACGAGTGATGAGCTGATGATGACGAGCCCGGCGAGATCAAGCCGCCCCTGAACAAGCCTCTTTCCCTGCACTCAGCAGTCATAGACGATCGTATCTGCGCGGCCATGGATGACGACGAGCGCTTCATGCATCCGGCTCTCTGCTTCTTCTGGCGGTGGCTGATGAACGCCTCAACCCTGATGGACTCACGGGGCAGCCTAGCAGGAGGAAAGGGACGAGAACATCAATAGGCAGGGACGCAGCGGCGCTCCGGCGAGCCCCTGCATGCAGCGGAGGCGGGGGCGTTGCGCCCTCCACGGCGGACCGCGCCACCGCGGAAGAAAACACCGACCAGGGGTGGACGGTATTTCAAATACCGTCCACCCCTTGCTCCTTGGGAGCCATTAGATGGAGCACGTGCGGTCAAGATCTCGGTCGTGGATTGCGCAGTCAACTGTTGACCGGGTCGTCCTGCTAGGTTTGCGGAGTCGCGTCAGCAGAGAGGGCAGGCCGGACGGCCGGAGCCCCATGTAGCGCGGCGGCGGTGCTCGGGAATCGGGGACCGATGGCGATTGTCCGCCGGTGGACGACGTGGGAGACCGGCGCTGCTTCTCCGTTCCGGAGAAGCTCCACCGATCTAGTCTGGGGCTCTGGGCGAAAACCGTCCATGGCCTGGGATAGGAGATGGCCGGCCGGTTGGCAGACGCGCGGCGGCCGGCTCGCACCATAGCGCCGTCTGTCTTCTCCTGGTGCATTTCAGTGTTTGCAACGCAGCGTCACAGTGGGTGATCGATCAGCGCGTGACATCCTGACAGCAACGGAGGCATGTTCATACTTCAGACTGGCTATGCATTTCATTGCAGCATCAGACACTCCCATTTTCGGTATAAATCAGATCAAACCATGCTTATCGCTGATGGATCTTTGTGCCATATGCTGAATCTGCAGTTGGTTCTAAGTTCTAACTGATGGATGGAACTGATTGCCAATTGCCAACCACCATGCGAATGGAAGTTACTGAACAGCTTGCAAAGAGGTAGTTGTAAAAATAAAAAAAAAGCATGCAAAGAGGTAAGCAATGTATTTGTGATCTACATCCCCCATGACTGTTGTTGCTGCATATTCATTCTCCAAGACAAGTGTTGCATTGAGCCTCTGCCTGACAACGTTCGCAGCTAAAGGCGGTGTGCCAAACCCCCTGCCAGAACATCTCAGTGCACATCTGTTATTCCATTTGGTTAGCTGCTTTATTTCCCAGTTTTCCGAGACTTGAACTGAACAGCGCCCATTGTTTGCAATTCAGCTTTCAGCTCCTCAATGCAAAAATGCAATGAACCTCATTGCTCATTAAAACAAAATGGTGCAATCGACCAAAATTCACGTAAGCATGTAACTCCTGTCCATATCAGTAATTTCATTTCCATGTGTCAGCGCCGTGGCTGGAGGTGGACGCGCACGATCTCTTCTTCGCCGGCGCGGAGCTTTTGCCCTCTTCGCATTCGTCGGCGCGGCAGTCTCCCTCCCCGACTCCCCGTAGTTACAGCGGGCAACCGAAGCAGCATGTGTAGATATCGACGACCTGGACACGGCGGCGCTGCGGCGAGCTACGGCTTGCAGCGAAGACGGCGCGTCCGGGGAGGGAGACACGGCGAGCTACGGCTTTCAGCGAAGGCGGCGCGTCCGGCCAGACCACGAAGGGGGGCGGACGGCACCAGAGCCCAGAGGACACCGACCGGGGGTGGACGGTATTTCAAATACCGTCCACCCCTTGGTCCCTTCCGGACGTTGGATCTGTGACGTGCGGCCCAGATCACGGCTGCGGGTTGCATAGTCAACGGTTGACTGCTCGACTGCCAGGCAAGCGCGAGGATGCAGCGCGGCGACCGGGAGTTGGCAGTACTCGGCAGGCGACGAGGATCCCGTAGGCTACAGCTCCACTCTGCGGCTAGTACGTGCCATCTCTCAACGGTCACAGCCACTAGCCACCGGCGGCGCGCGCGACCTCGCCGCCGGGGGCATGTCGCCGGCCCGGAGCATTTTGCAGAAGGACCAGAGCTCGATGCCGCCGCGAAGCCCGGCAACGGTGGACGCGCTGTGATATGGACATGGCGGCGGCCGGTTCGCCAGGCAGACGCGATCACGCGATCGAACGTGCCCCGGGACATCCGGCACGGCAGGGCGCTTCTGGCGTCGCGGCGCGCTTTGGTGGCGCGTCCTCGCGCCGTGGCATTGCCTGGCAGTTCACTTGTTGTCTTTCTGTTGCAGCAGGAGGACCGTGGCGATACCGCCGGCCGAGTACACCGGCAACCTCGTCGAACGTTGCTTCCAGTACGGCTCGCCCCTGGACACGCGCGGCGAGCCGGCGCCTGTGGGCTGTGGCTGGAGACGAGGTGATGGCCGCTCCAGCTTCCGCGGTCGCGCGGGTGCAGCCTCTCTACGGCGACACGCCTGCGCTCGCGGGGCGTGGCCGTGGATGGTGGCGCTCCGAGGAATTAGCTTCGGGGATAAACCATTCCCTCCCAATTTATATGATTGGAGTAGAAAATGAACGGGGCGTAGAGGGCAGGGCGGCGCCACGCCCACGCGGGCGCCCGGCCGGCGGGAACGTGATGCAGTGTGGTGCATCCAGTGTCATTCTGCGAATTGACCTGAACTGCAGCTTGAGATTTGAAAGCGTGAGCACAAGAGAGAACTGATCATGTAACTGACCGTGAGACTATGAACATTGCAGCGCTGTGTAATATCTTTAACAAACATTTTTTTGAAGCACATATCCCTAGTATGCTTCCAAACTGCACGGGTGTGTTGTTCCTGCATTTACTGTACAGTGTCAACTGTCAACTCAAGGTTCGAAAGAAGGACAGTGAAATGACACCACCAAAAAGAAGAATAGAAGGAACAGATCAAGTTGGTGAATTTGCAGGTTTTATTTTCTATTCTTGTCAAATTTGCAAAACATCTGCTGGCAAGCAAACGTTCACCAGTGCTACCTGTATGCTAGTGTTCAACACTGATCCCACTTCGATCACCGGCACCATTGTCCAATATGTCAGAGGGTAACATGAAAATTAAAGTTCATCCACACCAACACTCAAGACTGAAGAACAATCTTTAATTATATTTCGTATGTTACTCTAAGCAACAACATAGAGCCTGAGCGAAGTCAGAATCTAAGTCGAACCAGCATTGGGCCCCTTTCAGGCAAAGCAGCGAACACCTGGTTCGCAGCCGCCGGCGACATGCCTAGACCCATAATGCAAAGCGGCGAGGCGAAGCCTCCAAACGAAGTCGCAGTAAGCAAGCGGAGGCACTTGGCCGGCGAAGAGCGAGGAGCGGCGGAGCCGACGGCCGTCTAGCGGCTCGAGCGCGGCGGGAGGCAAGAAACCGCTGTGCAAAACGAGAACAGAGAGCGGATGCCACTGCCACCACCCGTCGCAGAGCCACTGCCGTCCTAGGGTACCGCTCGCAGGCTACATATCCACTCGGCGGCGAGTACCATTCACCTGTCGCCGCCACCAGCCACCGCGCTTGCCAGCGCCGCCAGCGCGCGAGACCTCGCCGGGAGGCCAGGTGGCCGGCCCGAAACATTTGCAAAATGCCTCTGATTTGGAATCGCGATCCAAAAAGTTTCAATTAGGACCCTATACTTTGCATGTAGCCCCCTGGTCGGGATCCGCTCCTGCCGCCGCCTGTCCGCCACCGTCCTCCCCGCCGGAATCGAGAAGGTCTATCAATCCCCGATCTCTTCCCTGCGTCACTGACCGGAGGGAAGCGCGCGATTCGCCGCAGACCGGGTCGGTTGTATTTGGATTTCTCCCTCAGTCTGTATGTAATTTCATTTCCATCTGTCTCGCAGTGGCTGGACGCGCACGATCCCGTCTTCCACGTTAGGCCCAGAGGGGACCCGGCCAGACGAACCACACGCCAGCACCGACGGCGCCATGTCGCGTTGGCGCACGGCGAGGAGGACGTCGGTGGCCAAGTTTCGGCCGCAGGTTCTCGTCGCGGTGCTCGCCATTGCTTCGTCCCTGCGCTCCTGCGCTCGTGGACGATGCAGCCTCGCCATTGCTTCCGTCAAGGGCAACTTGCTGGGCAAGACCTGTCATGGCGCATGGCTTAGGGCTCGTTCGGTTCCTCAGGAACCGTTCCACCAGGATTGAGATAGCTATAGCAAGAAATTTGTGCTAGGTATAAAAGATACTGGGATTTATTCCGGGTCGTGAACCAATTTGTTCATGATTGCTGCAACAAAAGACCGGGAATCAATCCACTAGTCAAGAGGTGTGGAACCAATCCAGGTCTTTTGTTGTACCTATGATGAGCAAATTGGTCCACGACCCGAAACCAATCCCGGTCTCTTGCTGTACCTATTACAGATTTCTTGCTATATTTACCCAATCCGGGTGCAACGGTTCCAAAGAGCCGGCCGGCCTGCAGATTCAGGGCGGCGCCGGAGCTCCTGGCATTCGCCGGCGCGGCAGTCTCCTCCCGTAGTTAGAGCGGCTAATAGAAGCAACATGGACAGAACAGACCTATCGATGACCTGAACGCGGCGGCGCGTCCTCGCGACAACGAGGGAGCGGACGGCAGCAGAGGACACCGACCGGGGGTGGACGGTATTTGAAATACCGTCCACCCTTGGTCCCTTCTAAGCGTTGGATCGAGCACGTACGGTCCAGATCACGGTCGCGGGTGGCATAGTCAACGGTTGACTACTTGACTGGTCGTCGTAACTCGGTAAGCGCGGGAGTTGGGGACAGGGCGGCGCCGCGCTGGTGGGCGGACGACGGCCGGCCATCCCTTATCCCTCACCGGTCAGCCACGGCGCCGCTGCCACTGCCAGTACCAGCCAGCGGGGCGCGCGACCTCTCTCGCCGGCCCGGCCCGGAACATTCTGCAAAAGGACCTGAGCTCGATCGCCGCCGCGAAGCTTGGCAACGAAGCCTACGTGGAGACGCTGTGGACATGGCAGCGGCCGGGCGGCGCGCTTTGGTGACGCGTTCTCGTGCCGTGGCATTGCCTTTCTGTTGCGGACTTGCAGGATCGTGGGGAGCACTTTGGTAAGCCCATCGGCCGAGTACACCGGCAACCTCTCGTCGATTGTTGCTTCCAGGAGATGGCCGTCCAGCTTCCACGGTTGCCGGCGCTGTTCACCGCCGTGCCGGGGAAGACGGCAGGGCACAGCAGCCTCGCGTCGCTCAACTTCGAGATCGAGGGCTGTTCGATGACGGTGGTCAGGCCGGTCGTCGTCGACAGCCACTTCGTTTACTCCGTGCTGGTCAAGGCCGACGAGGACCACCCGTCCCGGAATTATATATATACTGGGCCGCGTCCCACGTCGTTGGCCGCGAAGCGCGAGACGCCAAGCGCCATGGCCGTCTTGTGGTCCTTACTCCTGAGCTACGCCGGCAACGGCACCGACGTTTTGGATCGAGGATCATCATGGTCGCGATCGTCTGGTGTTTTGGAGGATCATCATGGCGATGCCGCCGGGGCACGCCGTGGAGCCGGCTGAAACTTAAGATCGGCGAGGGCAGAATCTCTGCGGAGGCGACGCGGATCACCGGAGTTCGGAAGCGACCGTATTTAAGAGTATGACTACGTTTTGGTCGGGTCGTGTCATATATATGAAAAAAAAAGGAAACTCATGTTTGCCGTGTCGTCCGGAAGGGACGGGCCGTTGTCGCATCGGTGGGCAACTGTCGTCGTGTACGGCAACGGCAGGGCAACAGGACGGCGAGCCTCGTGGCGGGGGCCGCGGCATCATGGGGAGCGCGTCGTCGTCGTCGTTGCAACCGTCGAGATCAAGAGAGATGTGCGACGTCTCTCTACTATTACGTCCAACAACAACAACAACCACCGCCTTTCTGGCCAAACTCCGATCCGGTGGAGCCAGACACCAGCACGAAAAAACAACCATGTCAGCGCCGGCAAGATCGTGTTCGTGTCGCGGCGAAGCACGAGATGAAGTCGTCCCTAAACACTCTATCCCGTGACCCGTTCATGCCTCTCTCCCTGCATCTGCACTCATACACGATCCTAGCGGAGGAGATGGTTGAGAACGATCAATAGCCCTGGACGTCGCGGCGCTCCGGCTAGCCATGGTATGCAGCGGAGGCCGCGGCCTTGCGCCCACCAACGACCGCGGACGGCACCTGAAACATCGTCCAGGCGTGGACGTCCATCCCTTGTTCCTTGAAAGCCATTGGATGGAGCACCAGTGGTCTAGATCGTGTTCGTGGATCGCACGGTCAGCTGTTGACCGGGTCGTCCTGGTGAGTGTTTGTGCCTTTTGAGTCGTTTTTTTTTTGTTTTTCTTGGGTAGATAGATGGTCGTTTTTTGGCTGTTCAGTTGTGGAGAGTTGTGTTTTAAGTTGTACTCCCTCCGTTCCTAAATATAAGTCGTTCCAACTTTCTTGGAGAGTCAAACTATTTTATCTTTGACCAAAATTATAGAGATGATTTTAAAGATTTATGATACCGAATAGCTATACTATGAAAATATATCTAATGAAGAATCTAATGATATTTATTTGATATCATAAATGTTAGTACTTTATTGTATAAATTTGGTCAAAGTTGAGAAAGTTTGACTCTCCAAAAGGTTGGAATGACTTATATTTAGGAACGGATGGAGTACTAAGGTAGCGTACCCTACGTTGCTACAAGGCAGCAAAACTTTGGACTAAAAGCATACGGATCGTAAAAATAAGATAACAATATTATAAAATTATTAATTCCATCGATATTTTATTAATCTAAAAAACAAAGATCATAATGACTTTAAATTTAAAACAGTCAAGGAGAAAGCGACATCTCAAGATCATCAACTTTAATATACAGGCTTTTCCGTGATGCGGCGAAGATAATATTTTATATCGCGAGGCAGCCATCGCCGACCTTTTTTTTTTGCGCGCCAATAAATCCATGAACATGTTCCACCGCATCTCATAAAGGAAGCTTGTAAATCTTATAAAAAATGAACATGATAAAATAATTTGTAACCTATCATAAAAATGTTGGGGGCTACCAGTAGACTCAATTCATATGTATGCCTCGACTGTCTCTCACAAAAATCGTCACACACACGAATCACCCCAATCTTCACTGAAACCACCGGTTCAGTCAAACCAAGAAACCACCGGTTCTTTTGAACCGAGAAGAAGAAAAATTGTCTTTGGCTCTTTTCCTCCGGGACTACGAGGCGGCGGAGAAGTTGGAAGCCTGGGCGAGCCATTCCGATGCCGAGGAGAAGTGCAACCACTTTGGGGGCTTCGATGGCGAGGAACAAGATGAGAGCAGTGTACGAGGAACCAGACATCGAAGAAGCAATCAGTACTGCCCAGACCTTGTCGACGAGCTATGCGGCAGCGATAGCATCCTCATTGACCCTACCAAAGAGGTCGCCAATACGGCTGCAGCATATGCTTACTCCAAGGATGATGCAAAGGTTGCAATTGCTCTGCCAAATGTCTTGTACATCTTCAACAAGCTCTTTGCCTAATTGAAGCTGAAAATGACTAAGCTGAAAATGAATGACAAACTCGATAATGTTCTTCATGTGTCAGCGGAAGTTCTTCTTAGGCGCCATCACCAGCGTCGATTTTCCAAAGTCAAGAAGGGATCTTCTGAAGACAACACTTCACAAGGCTAGAAGACGAAGAACAAGGCAAGGGATATACACTTGGTGCCTCGGCGAGTTCGGCCACTCGATGCCAGGTCGCTAGCTAACAAGGCCGAGGTTCTTGCGCACGAGCTGAAGGATACACAATTTGACCAGTGCTATCAAGATATTTGTTAGAAAAAACACGCACATTCACTCAACAAACAGGCAACCCCAATGCAAGATGGTTGTTCATGCTAAGGGGCAGGAACCTAGCGGTTGCAGCAGTGAATACACCTTATGTGAGTATGGTTGCGGACATTATGATGGCCGGAGACTTGGTGTTGTAAGCTGAGCCCTTACAGTGCCTCGATCGTTGAGATAAATTACCAAGAGCTCGTGTTGAGAATACAATCTAGTAGATTTTTCATTCTCTCTGCGTCAATCAGAATGGTGATGACCGCAAGATTTTACAAATAGGTTCACATAATATTAATATTTTGTTTCTAAATATATAATATTGAAATTAATGATTTTCTAAGAAAGTGAAACAATTCAAATGGAAATAAAGATTTAATAACTACAAGAAATTAACAACCCTAAACATATATGAGCACCCGTTCTACATATGATTTGCATGTTAGGAGCACATGTGATCCCCCCCCTGCCCCGTCGTTTTACTCGACTCTCTCTTGACATTGGTCACGACACATATCAATAGACGTCATTCTCATTTTTCTACTTCAGCAATGAGGAAACTGCTGGCCTGATCATTTGGTTTTTATAGATGTTTAAAATCAATCTCGATTTAGTTGTCCTAACAAAAATATAAAAAGTTACTTGTGCCCTCTTATCACTGCATTTAAAATACACATAATATTGTTTTCATCAAAGAAAAATGCACATCACATCATTTTATGTAGTAATGAAAATATTTTTGTGTATAAAATCTTTTATCTAGAAACATGTTTATATGATTTCTTTATTGTTTTATAAGAATTATATGTCTATTAGATTCAATTTACATAAAATTCGAGATTTTTTCCTTAGCGAGGTAAAGAGTTCTAGAGGAATCAATTGGTACACTATGTTAAGAAGGGTTGGCATCACAACACCCATATATGTCCTCCAGTTGTTATCTATTCAACTAAATAAGAATAACTCTAGTCGTCCTTGAGATATGTCCCAAACAATGCTTAGGATAACACACCTTACTAAGCACAATTAGATAGCATCTTTATAACCATAGCAAGCCATACATAAAGTCTACATCAAATAGAGAGGTTCAAAGACATACATTACAAGTCTTAGAGTTTTGCAGCTAAAAGTTCTACATCACACTCATACGATACATAGATACAATATGTGGATAACACTACATGCCGATAGTGTTCTTCCATACGCCATCACCTATCACTTCTAGCATGCGTCTTCGTCCACGAGCATGAAGTATCCAAAGATGGGCTCAAACACAACACCGTGAGTACAAAAGGTACTCCGTAGGGCTTATCTAAAATGGAAATATAGTCTGACTCTCAAAGAGAGTGCATTTGGTTTAGTAGCAAAGAAGTTGACTAAGATAATTTACTTTGCATAAAAAGCATCTACATTGATCAAGTTATAATAAGTAAAAGACTCTAGCATTCTAAGCATACATCAATTGATTACATAAATGAAAATATCATGTGAGCAAGTCCAATCTTCCATAAATTTCAGTCGGTAACTCCACTTTAAATCCCAAGTAACATGAGCGTGCTTCTTTAACCATGGCGCCCGGTTATTGCAATAGATTAAACCCATCATGAATGTACAACTTTACCTGTACGAAATGCAAGTCCAACATGAAAGGACCGTGATGTCAATGACCATCACTTTTCTCCGCGACAGAACACGCTAAGTACGGTAGAAAAAAAAGGGCTGAAATACGGTTGAAAAAGAGTACGTTGAAAACACGCTCAAGTAGATTATTAATCTGAACTGTTCTTTTATCAGTATGAGAGATACATTGGTCAGCAGTAGGGGCCGGAAGGGCAGTTTGGGGCAGCAGCGCTGGGGCGACTCTCAGATAGTCGGATGCAGTTGAGCACGACTACGTGGTACGGTGAGCGGGCGAGATCGAGGAGGCGGCGTCAGCCGAGGGTCGAAGTCGGGTGGGGATGTCAGGCTGTTCAATTCAGTTTGTTAGACCGATTCAGAGCAGAGCATATCAGTTCAGTGGTCCAAGATGCATCCATCAGCTCACAACAAGGCACAGTGTCTGCGTTTAAACACCTAACAACCTGTTTGGAAGTCGACATTGGGCCTTCGAATCGTGAATTGGCATTGGGCTGCTGCCAATTCCAGTGTTTGGGTGGCCTCGGCATTGGCCGACGGAAATGACGCTTCAATATCGCGCGGCATTCGCTTCACTTGCCCACACCCTCGACCAAATCGAAGCCCACACCCTCGGTATTGCGAGGCATTCGTCCCCTTCGTCCCCGCGCCACCCTCTGCTCCCCCAGTCGGCGCCCAGACCCTGCCGCCGCCACCCAGAGTCCTCCCGTCCGACGCCCCTCCTCCAATTCCTCCCGTCCGGCGGCCTCCTCCTCCTCCTCGCGGGTTGCGGCCGGTGCCCCTCCTCTTCCTCCCATCCGGCGGCCTCCTCCTCCTCGCGGGTTGCGACCGACGCCCCTCCTCCTCTTCCTCCTGTCCGGCGGCCTCCTCCTCCTCCTCGCGGGTTGCGACCGACGCCCCTCCTCCTCTTCCTCCCGTACGGCGGCCTCCTCGCGGCCGGCGCCCCTCCTCTTCCTCCCGTCCGGCGGCCTCCTCCTCCTCCTCGCGGGTCGCAACCGACGCCTTTCCTCCTCTTCCTCCCGTCCGGCGGCCTCCTCCTCCTCCTTGCGGGTCACGACTGGCGCTTCCTCGCGGCCGGCGCCCTTCCTCTTTTTCCACCCGTTCGGCGCCCCTCCTCCTCGTCCTGAGCCCCGTGGTCCAGGAGGCGGGGCGGCGCGGCGAGCTCCGCCCAGGAGGAGGCGCGCGGCGCGGCGAGCTAGAGGCAGGCGGCACGGTGAGCTCCGCCCAAGAGGCAGGCGCCGCGGGGCACCTTCTCCAGCTCCTTGGAGGAAGAAGATGGTCTAATTCTCAATGCCAAGGTATGGACATCCAAACATGAATTGGAATCTGTCAGCTCTTGAATTCTATCTAACAATTTCGTCTCCATCCAAACAATGGATTTGATATCGTAACCCATTACCAATACTACTCTGATTTGGCATTGAAACCCATTTCAATGCCAAGCCTTCCAATATCGACATCCAAACGGAGCCTAACTTGTTTTTCAGATGTTAAACAACACTTTCATCCTGTTAACATGTTGCTACTGTAATGATCATTGATCAGGTTCAGACCGCGTGTATTTGGGCCAAGGTCCAGGCTTGTAAGCACTTGTCGAAGAAGCACAAACCCTAATACTATCTTTACAATAGCACAAGCAGTAGTAGCATTATGGCACCGGTATGGCGAGATCCTGTGTCTAAACTTCGTTTATCTATCTGAATGCTCCTGCTGTTCCATTACTTGTCCATTTTCTCCCTTCTGATTTGGCTCGAGTTCGTCTGATTCCTTCACGTTCTTGGTGCGGATTTCTCAGACCCCGACAAGAGGAGACGCCGTCTGCACGGACGAGCTCCACGGGTGCGAAGGCCGTGGACGGTTACACGAGTCGCATCCAAGTCGGAATATAACAGTGGCCATGCTTCAACTCATAAAATGGCCAGGCCGAGGGGGGCCAGGGAATATCACAAGTGCCCATCTCGTTGCATATCCTGTCGGCGACTTACCGGCAATTATCGTCGACCCAGCAAGCATACCAGAGTAGACTCTGCAACACTTGTAGCGCCATGGGTGATGCTCTGGTACTGAACCTCATGGCATGCGACAACGTCCCGGGCATCGGGTACCCACCGAGCAACCGCAACTACGACTACGAGGCATTGCCTCCTCCTGCTACTACGACGAGAACCTTTAGCCCGGCCTGCAAGTTCGTCATGAGGGTAAGCGACTTCTTGTAACTATCTTACTTATGGCATGCATCGATCGTCACCGGTGTGCCTAGCTACGCAAAATTTTACTGGCCTTCAACACTTTTTTATGCGTGCACTGTTTACGAAATTTTATTTTCCTTTTTCTAGGCCGTCGCAGTTGCCTTTGCCATCGTGTTGGCTATTGCTGACATCATGGCTGAAGATGTAGACCTTTTCATGAAGTCAATTTGTATGGTTGCAATTTTGTGGGTCCCTGGGGTCGCGTATGGCCGGCCGTATGGGGTCACACAAGACCCTGTAATGTGATGCTTCTCCGATCCACATCATCATGCTGCATCATTGAGAAGACTTAGGGCCAGTTTATTTCCCTCAACTTTGCAAAAAGTTTTCATCTAGAGAACCGTGTCAGTTTATTTTTTTTCTCTGTGCACGCGGCCCAGTGCAAAAAGTTTTCACCACTTTTTGGCCCTATTTAATTCGTCTAACCTTACAAAAAGTTGTAAAAAGTTTTCACCTAGAGAACCGTGTCCGTTCATTTCTTCTCTCTGTGCACGTGGCCCAACGCAAAAAGTTTTGACAACTTTTCACCAATCTACCGGAATTAAGCATGCCCGAAAATCTCTTTCCACTCATTTAAACACGCCTTTATCCCTACCGGGTGTTACCTTTTGCTGCAGTTCTAACCATTTAGCTGATTTCAGGTTGTTGCCTTTATTAGAACACGTTCCTTTCGACTGTTTCTGTTGGTTTGTTGCGAGTGTTGAATTGGCTTATCGCATGTATTTTCACAACGTTCCATATATGCAAAATGTCCCGACGAAACAAGTTACGAATATTTATGTTTGTGCCATCTCCGATTCACTCGATGAACACATAGTCGGCCCTGTACAGAGAGAGAGTGTAACTTCTTAGGCTTGCAACGTTTTCGCCAGCGAGAACCAAGCAAATAAAACAGAGTACACCATCTCAACTCCGGCTTGCAAGTTGTATCTCAATACATAGCTAATTATTAAATTGGCGAATTATAGTTCGTACGAATCCAGTATATAAACGTTGCCAAACTCGAAATATCCACTACTGCTGTTGCATGTTTTTAACTTCCGGCGTTTTGAATCATCTACGACTACTATTGTTTGACTATTATACCCACATATTTATCATGTCACGATTTGGATGGAGGGGTAATTGAGACAAATTTGCTCCAATTTACTCCAAAAGTGTCAAACATGTAGAGGCAAATGGTGTTTTGCCTCTCAAATTTCATTTGCCCCTAAGGGCTTGTTTAGAAACCAGTGGAATGAGGTGGAATGGAGGGATTGGAGAGAAACTTAGTTCATTTTAAGATCAATCTCATTCATTTCACCTCAATTCCACATCAATCCTTTTGTACCCAAATGAGCCCTAAAGAGTGTCAAATTGAGGTGGTGCCTACCAAAAACTTCTCTCATCCCCTCCTATTCCAACATCCGGCTCATTCAAATGGTCTTTGGGGGTAAATATTTACCTCATCTCAATCCAAACATCTTAAGGAGCAAATTTTTTAGAGGCAAATGAAAGGAACAAAACATTTGTCTTGAGACAAATATTTACCACATCCATCCAAACAGGGCCTATGTACGTCATCAACCACTTGTGCTGGTAATGCCCCCCACCGATTTACCGAAAGAATTTCACTGGACGCTCGATGAATCAATGTCCAAGTGAAAGTTTTCATCACACATTCCTTGTTGAACGTCCCCCAACAAATCCAATGATTGCAGCAACGTAAAAGTAGGATTCGTCGAGGGAGAGAGAACAGGTAAATTGATATTTCAACAGCTAGTACTTACTGACGTAATAAAATAGCTATTTACAGTTCTACTAAAAAAAAAGAGCTATTTACAGTTTACACTAGAGCATGCTTGAATAGGCATCACTCTCTACAGATGTATACCCTGTGGCAATAAATGTCCACAACACGCAAATTACAAGCAGAACAGAACAGAACACTCTTTGGAAGATGTCGTCTTTTTCTGTAGTCAGAAACATACAGATACCCATTAGAATGACACAGGTAACCACAAAGGCCTGCAAAAAAGAGAGAAGATAAAGTTTGACACTGCACAAAAGGTAGAAATATTGAGGCCCGATTTTGATGTCGCAGTTTTCAAAAATCACAGCAAAAGTCATGTAAATCCCTAGTATTTTGAAACTACATTTTTCTTCTTCTTCAATGTTTAGAAAAATTATGATGTGTTTGGCAAGTTATAATCGTTGTTTTATTAGTAGTACTATGGTTCTGGAAACCGGAATATTTAGTGCTACATCCAGACGCCTCCTTGCTTTCTCATAGTACCTAGGTATTTATCAACAATACTATAAAATTAGTACCTTAGGGGAGACGCTATTATATGTCGGTATTAACAGTATGATAGGCTTTATACCAGACTTTTGTAATCTGGGCTCTTCAAATCTAATTAATGACAGTAAGCAACATAACAGTGCTGACTCGATTTCCTCTGCTCCTCTAGTGTCCTAGAGGCCGGCTAAAATCAAACATGCATAACGCTACTGCCTTAATTAGAGACAGAAAATCACAGTATATGCATGTGACGAGTGTTTAGGGAAATCCCATAATTCTGTGACACATGAGACAGGACCGGAGCTAGATGTGCTTGGCAATGCATAACTCTATTCCGAAAGCAACGAGTTGATAAAATGCCTATCAGAATTGAATTTTATTAAGGGAAAAGCGAACAAGCTCGTACTAAAAAAACTCGACCTGCGGGGGTAAAACAGCCCCCGGGCATTTTGCTAAGAGAAGACCTTCTCACGCAGGTCGAGAAAACCCCCCCGAACCTCTGCCCCATCCTTACACAGGGCCCGTGGGCTGACGGTTTCTGCAACTACCCCCAGGTAGGAGAGCCCAAGCCAACCACAGATACGACCTGGCCGGGCTTTGACCTGTGCTTTAGTTATGACGACAGACGAGGAGATTTTTTTAACCTCAGCCTGAAATTCTCTCCCACAGGGAGTCGAACCCAGGACTTGAGGAGTGCTACTGAGGTCATCTAACCTAGTCAGCTAGAGGCCCTTTCGCAACAAGCTCGTACTACGCACGTACCCTTATGAACTTGCTGGCGATGACCACCCGGCGCATAGTCCTCGTAGTCGTAGATGGTCGTGGTTCCTCGTCGATCGGGTACCCTATGGCCACGACGTAATCTGGCTCCATGGACACAGATGGTCGTCGACGTCGACCACGTACGCCGCCGCGCGCGGCTCTTAGAAGTTACCTTACTCGGGGATCGGATGTACCTCTACTTCTTTTTAGGTAGGGTTCGTGTAAGGCTACGGTTTACAACAATGGAGGGACGTCGGTCCCTTGGGCCTCGCCTTTGTTAACGCACGGCCCAACAAACTAGGACTCCCAATCCGATCCGTTTACAAGAAATGAGAGAAAAAACAATGCGGACTACTTTCCGGAATCACCTATACGGCTATACTATTATTACCGAGAGCTATGCAGGTTGCAGGAACTTTAATGTTATTTCGTTTTGTAGGAAAGATCTAAACAATCTAGTTTATAAGCCCAAATGCTCGTCCTATTCCTCTACCTGCCCACCGCACATTTGGGCTTTCCAGTCCAGCTTCGCAGTAGGCTTCTCACCTCTACCTACATGGGCTTATTTCTTAGGTGGAGTGGACATGCTACCCACTGCTGCTGCTCGTATAGGCGAGCCAAACGGCCACGGGTGCGCCCGCGGCAATGAGCCGGAAGCAAGCACTCGAGGAACTGACGCCTGATGGCCGTCGGGATCGCAGTGCGGCGGTGGGCCACATCCTCAGCCGGGCGTCTCTCCGTAGCAATGGAACGAGCACTCTTGTTCTGCAGCAGTATCACAGCGTGGCCGCACGGAATGCCGCTCAACCGCCAGAGGAGAAGGTCACAAACAAACCGGGCGCCCAGCTCAGGTACCACAACCCTGGAGCTTGGCGGGCATGACAGGGTTCCTCGACTCCATCTTCAATGGCAAGCGTACTCAACTGCGTCCTCGTACTGTTTCAAGTACAGTGTGGTTGTAAACATTATTGAAATTGATTGGTTGCTAATTATACTTTCTTTCTATGTTATATGCTCTGGTCTGAACATATTGAACCAAATAATATGATGATTCACATGAAGTTCTATTTAAACTTACAAATTGATTTCCCGATATCATGCCACCCCCCCTCTTATCACTTTGCTCCATGCAGCAGCATGTTGTCTATAGAAGTACTGAGAAGCTGTTTGGTGTCATCGATTCTCTCTACCTTTCACTGAACTACTCAAGTAGCAGTTGAAGGTGCAGATTGCAGGGAATGGAAGGAATCCTATCATCTGGGACACATTCAGGCATAAAGGTCACTTTTGGCCAGTCCCATGGTGCTCAGAAAATTCTGACATGATGAATTTCGGCTTCTTAATTCTAAGAACAACTTACTGAATTCTCACAAGCTGATCTTCTCAAATAACAAGCCTCAAACTACCAGACAGATATTTTATGTTCAATAACAGGAAAAATCTAACAGAACTTGCTAAATATATTGGTAAATTCAGGATGTAGAACATGAAACAGTTATCTGTATGTGTATGTACATGCTTCTTGCATTGCTGCATTGTGTTTGCAACTTCGCACCATTTTCAAAACATTAATACGGGCTCCATCTTAGATCCTTTGTGAAATCTATATTAGATTACCGTATGTTTTGTTTAAAACAATTACTTCTTGTCCCTTCTCATATACATTTGTACAGTTCGATTCGTATTGCGGATGTGTCTATTTTCTATTGTAGGAAAGACCATGGCAGGTTAAAAACTCTAAGAACGAATGAGCATTCTCACAATTGTTTCGGGTTTCATACCTCCTTCTGCCCTGTTTCCGTGATTCCATTTTTAGACAACCATTCATGCTGTTTAGGGCTTTAGGCCTACTTTTTTTTTATGAAACAGTTTAGGCCTACACCACTGGACAACTCCAAGATCGCGCGGAGTGATGTACTATTTCTGAAGAACCATCGAGTGGCCGGTAAGTACACAAAGCTCAATAGTGAAGTGAAGAAAAAGATAAATTACAGAAAAATGTCGTGAAGCACACAAAATCTCAAATTACTGTACACTCTGAACAAGCGTGCTTATTAGAGATTGATCGTCAGCCATCGGTACAACTACACAGTTTGCATCGTGAAAGAACAGCTAAGCCACACTGTGAGTACAACTATATCCGCCATCAGTCTATCAACAAAGGATCAGCACTGGTAAAACTACAACCACAGAGGTTGCCGGTCAGTTGTGTACTTCTGTAACATAGAGACAGGAGGTGAGGTGGCACAGCTCGCGCCAACCATCATTCAGACCATCTCGTTGTACGGTCTGTACTGTGCCTTCAGTCGTTGTCCTCTGCAACGACATCGTCTCCCCGGATGCAATTCTGGAATGAAACAATAGCAATAGAACATGTATGAGTACTTGTACTCCTACACAGTGGTTAGTGGAACTCAAGCACGTACTGAAACACAGATAAAGATGCAGGAGAAGGATTCAATGAGCCGCTTACCATCACCCAGGGGATACAGACGCTACAGATAGCTAAGACGACGAGAAATGCAAGCGCCCACGGTGCTGAGGCGAAGAAAGCTCTGTAGACATAGAAGCTGAAGACCAGCGTGGCGCCAAGGATGCCCAAATGGCTGAGATGTCTTGCAGCCTGTTTCTCCCAATCCAATCGCCCATACTGGTTCAGCACCATACCTCCGGTCGCTAAGATCCATACGGCGATGCCTGCGCCAGCAACCAAGGCCCAGGCCCCAGGGAAGAGATTCATGCCGGCCGCTGACGTGAGCAACGGCACAGGGGCAGTAAGGGCCAGCGCGTACAGGATTTGACGCTTTCCGATCAGCTTACCCTGAGAAAGAGCATTGCAGAGAGCAGGAGTAAAACTGGTTAAGATTTTCTTCTGACACAGCATTTTTTTCAGAATGTGACTTTGTTCAGATGACACATTGCCAAAGTGTATGTGTATGTCCATCAAATGTAGAGTTTCAGACAATGAGACAAATGTAGACAACATGCAAAGTTTCAGACAATTTCAAAGTTTCAGACAAATTCAGGCATGCAAGTCTGAGCAAATTGAGAAGGTTACCTGACGTTTAACCTGATGGATGGGAAGCGTCTGCTGCGGGCCCGAGATGGCCGCCCTGAACCTCCTTAGCCAAGACTCCAAACATCCAAACCGACGGTACTCCAACATCCAAGCAGTCTCGCAATGTTCAGTCAACCTCACGGCAGTAGTAGCCAGTCCTAGTTCGGAATCTGGAGCCCTCACGGCAAAAGTCCACAGGACGTTGCCGGATTTGCTTAGTTCTGAATAGATGCTCTTGCTATCCGTGTTCTTGTCTTTCGCGGAGACCAAACGCTGAAAGGCCTTGGAGAAGGCGATGGCGGCCTCGGCCATGGTTGTGCCGGCAGCGCATTCCGCCAAGCTGCGCGCCTCATCGGCCAATGGTGCCAGTGTAGGCTCCTGGCCTTCCTCCCTCGACTTCTTCTCCCCGCGCCCAAAGCAAGAGCAGAATGCGATACCGCAGCAGTCGGACGCCCGAGGGTGGTAAAAGGAGAGCACGATATGGACAGCTCGGAGAATGTCAGATACCGTGGCATCTTGAGTTGTCCCCATCGCCGCCGCGGCAAGATGGCGGGACGCGTCGGCGAGCTTGGCGGCGGCGTCCAAATCTCTTGGCGTCCCGGCGAATCCGCGGGCGCTGTCCGCGAACGCCTTGGCAGTGGCGGCCAAGGCGGTGTCCCGAAGGTCCTCCGCGAGAAGCACCGCCACGAGCCCGAGCGTCCGAGCGCTGAGTGGCACGGACAGGTCGTCGCCGGGAAGAAATGTGGCCGGCTGCAGCGCTGCGTTGTAGGCAGCGAGCTTGGTGACGAAGGTGGCCGCGTCAGCGAGCCGCGCCGCGGCGTCCGGATCCTCCGGCGAGTCGGCGAACGCGCGAGCGGAGTCGGCGAGCGCCTTGGCTGCGGCGGCCAAGTCGCGGCCGTGCTGGCCGCCTGCGAGAGCCGCGGCGTCCGAATCCCCCGGCGAGTCGGCGAGCGCCTTGCCCGTGGCGGCCAGGTTGCGGCCGTCCTGGCCACCGCCCGCGAGAGCCGCGGCCGCGGCGGTCGTCTTCTGGTCGTTGTGCGCCCGGAGCAGACGCGCGATTTCGGCGGTGGCCTTTGCGAAGGCGGCGGCCGCGTCGGCGAGCCTCGCCGCGGTGCCGGTGTCGCCCGCCGAGGCCGCGAAGGCGGTAGCCGAGTCGGCGAGCGCCTCCGCCAGGTCGCGGCCATGCTGGACGCCAGCGAGAGCTGTGGCCGCGGCGGCCAACTGCTCGGCGTGGTGCGCCCGGAGCAGAGGCGTGGTGGACGCCATTGGCTTCTCCTCTTTGTCTTACTCAGTAGGGTTTAGGGATTGAAAGGGGTGGCTGGATTGGGGAATGGAGGAGGGGGGGATTTGTTTGCCGAGGGCAGGGAGGGAGGGAGGGAGGGGAGTAGGCGGCCGGGGGGATTTCAGTTGGCGAGGTGGAGCGCCGGCGCGCGTGCAGAGGTTTAGTTTGTTTTCCTTTGGGGATCGCCGATTTGCCTGATTGGGTAGTCAGGTGCCCCCTGCCTTCGAGAGGCTTCTGTTCCTCTGAATACCCCAATCCGGCAACCACTGCATTTCTCTGAAACTCTTCAATGGCCAACTGCCGCGACTTCTGTCTCTTAAGTCACTGAACATTGTGTATGCGACTGATTAGACAATATGCTCTTCTCTCCTTCAGACGCCGCAGGCTGTGAAAGCAACATGGAAACTTCATAATGTTCAGATAATCCGTGTCTGTATGCAGAGACTGCCTAGCAGCATAGCTGATGAAGATGTTTGAGAAATTGGAGATAAGATGCCATCCTTTGTGAGACTGACTGCGGGGAAGTCTAGTTCGTGTGTTCTTGGTCTTGCCTGGGCTGCCATTTCTTCTTGAAATGGGCTGTAGACCTTAGCTGTCTTGTTGGGCCAGACCTTAGCCTCCTTCACTCCGAGAAAATAGATTTTTCTTACATAACCTTCTATCATTTGATATTCCTAAGCAGCAATACTTGAACGATTGAAATTATATCCGAGCAACAATGCAAACAAGCAGCAACACCATGTGGAAGGACATGCACATGCTAAATTGCTAATTCTGTAGTACGCTTGGTGTATCGGTTGCGTGTCGTTTCACCGTTGTGCTAAAATGCTAATGTTTGCATCAGTACTGTGTATATACCATACATATACTGTATCAGTAGTTCAGTACAGTTATGCTTGCACATATAGTTCATATACGAATTTCTGGATTTTTTTTCTTGCTTTCGGTCGTTTTTATTTGGCCCGAGATCAGGGACGAAGCCAGGAAAAAAATTAGGAGGGGCTGACCAAAAGTACTAGTTGGTCTTTAGGCTTCTATCTTGTTGTATTGGTGGTCTAATAAACTTTAGCCCCTCCTAATGTACACATTTTGCCTGAAATAAGACGAGAAATTAAAAGGGCTTCCTTTGGCACCGCAGCGGTAGGGGGGGCTGGAGCCCCACCCGCCCCACCGCTGGCTTCGTGCCTGCCTGAGATTGACCTATGCTGTATCGGCATCCAGTTGCAAACCATAAGACCTCAACTTGTTTGGATTTGATTCTTCATCGTCCAAACTAATATCTTCCCCATCAGGTGTAATCTGTACTAAGGACTCCATATCCGCCAATCCCCGGTGCTAATGCAGGTGTGATAGATATGTCATTGTCCATGTTAGAGTATATTTGGTAGGCTAGGATAGTCCATAATGTGTAGATAATCCAGCAGTAGATGATCTTTTCTAAAGCATTCTGCCTTTCCTTCTCTTTGACTTCTGCAATCCCCCTGTAGTTCAATTAGCTTATCATCAGTTAGTGCATTTCTTGAGTGTTGATGGATGGGATATGGGATTATGGTAACATCCATTTTGACATGCTTTTGTATACATGCTAGCCACGTTTATGTTCTTTTTTTCCCTTTTTTCATTATATGTAGCTAAATTACAGTTTCTTGAAATAAATCAGAGACATTTTGTTTAAAATTGTGGGAATAAAAGTGTATCACAGGTAGTTGCCTAATCAAGTTTACATCTTATCGTAAAACATGATGCACGGAACAACAGATGTGATAATTGAGTACTTGAAAGTTCATACAAAATCAGAAGACCTACTTGTAGAGGAGGTTTCCTTTTGGGCATCTTTCTCTGAATGCAGATTTTCGAGTTGCTGATCAACTGTTGCAGGCAGCAGGTGAGGGTGTGATTGTAATATTTGGACCAGAAGTTGACAGCTTGGAGATGCAAATCTAAGTGGAGCAAGTCTGTATCCATCACCAGATTCCGTTTTTTATTTAACCCTGAAGGTCCTTGTACGGCAACCATCAATCTGGAATCCAGCTTTAGAATGCATGCTACAAGGAAACCCCTGCAGAAGCAAAGGAAGAACAACAAGCCATCATCCACTTGACCCAGGATAGAATAGCTTTGAACATGAAATGGGAGATACAATGCTCCTATGTAATACAGCATCATGGTATAAACAGTAAAGTAGCACAGTAAAGTAGGGCCTTAATGAACATCCGGGCTGAGCAGAACAATTGAAACATAAGGATAAAATGCAACAATCTATTATCAGGTGTAAAGGAAAAACTTCACATCACTGAGAAAATCAACTACACATTGGGCACAACTAATTTCAGTAGCAAGGCATCAGAATTGAGTGCATAAGCCCACCAAAATGTCAGATGATGTAAGCAGGGTTTTTTTTCTCGCTACAGTACCGATTTTTTTGGAAATAAAAACCGGTCCGGTAAACCGGTCAAACCGGCCGGTTAACCAGTAGGAGCGGTTTGGTAGGGTCGGTTTTGAGCGGTAACCGGCCCTATTTAGCTACCGGACCGGACCGGTTTGACCGGTAACCGGTCAAACCGGACCGGTTCCCAACGGTAAAAAAAACCCTGGATGTAAGTACCTGACAGAAACAGAAGTTTCTACAAATCTCTGAAAAAGGTTGGCATGCTACGACAAGCATCATGAACAGTTAAAATCTTCGCAACCCGAATATCAAAATGCCATGGCAGTACTTTGAACTGCATGCCAACTGCCAAGTTCGAATAAAGTGTAAATATCTTTTGTCCAAGTGAACAAAGTACACTGAACAACCCTAAACACTGTAGTGTATAGCCGTAGCACTCAATAAAAGCATGCTAAAAATTGTTATAAGAGTGGAAGGGCCAATAGCGCACAAACCTCATACAAGATGTCTCTGATTGGCACTACACATCAGCAGAGCAAAGAGCACTGAATTATGCTCGCCTTATTCTGATTGGCACTACACAATAGCAAAGCAACCAAATTACAAGTAAGGGCATGCTTAGACGTGCTGGGAAACTAAGCAAGCATTTCCGAAAAAAGAAAGTTCCAGGATCCCCTTACTAAGTTGAGCTGATTGTGTGGTATACAGCCACAAAACACTGGCATTCACAACACTGTGAAATGCTAAAAGCTATAGCACAAGACCTGATTACATCATTTCCCTCAGCTCAGGGAGGTCACAAGCACCAAAACCGTCCAGTAAAAGGGTAACAATATAATAATTGATAGGGGCGGAGAAACAAAATTCATGCACACGTCCTGCAACAGCCCAAGGCAGCAAAAGACAGGAGTAAACTCCATGGGGCGATAAGCTTGTGTGGGTTCGGGCAATCAACACCGCAGCACCCAGATACGTTGAGGCCTCAGTCAAACGTTGGCGACAAGCACTCTTCAACCATGTCCAATAGGTTTGGGTTTTCCAATGCAGCCATGACACGTTCTTTGTCATTGAGTTGCTTATTCACTGCAACAAAGAACGGAATTATACGCTGAGTAGTGAGCAAGGCAAAACAATATGGTGACTGTAATGTAGAAGCTGCAGAATATATACCAGCAGCTTCAGTTGAATGTGATCCAGGGGCTACCCTTATATCTACCTGCAGAAAGTTAGATTCAGAGAACCATCTAAATTATACCATTAAATTACAAATGATAGATAGCAAACAGCCATACACACAAAAAGAAGCAATTTATCTACCATGTTGACCAAAAAAACAAACTAAGCTTCCTAAATCCTAATCCATACAGCAGATATACATGAGCTGGTAAACAGTCCAATTGCCTAGGAGTGTACAGCATGCATGTACCAAACAAAGGTATAAGAGCGCGCACAATGGTAAACATTTCAGGAACATGTATCATATCTGAAAATGCACCAAACAACAAGACTAATCCTTTCTGACAAAATACTATGTTTATTCACAGATTACTAGGAGGATCAGTGGATGACTGGTGTCTCCTGATGCCGGATATGAAGATATGATCGTCACCAAGATGTGCTCCTGGTAGCTCCCAGCTGCTGTCAGGGCACCAGGAGGAAAGTGAGCTGCGCTGGCAGAAGGGTTTTGAGTAGAGTGAGGTTGGTGTTTAGCTGTTTTTTTTAATGAGGTAAGTCGTGTAAGGATGAAAAAAGTGTGGTGGTGTGAGCCCAGTTTGGAACAAATCTGTTGCAAAACAGAATTGAAACCTGATGGTCCCTGTTATAATGCATACAGGCTGGGGAATCCTTTCCCTGGAACTCTAAAAAATCACAGAGTACTAGAACTTGATAAACTGGACAGCATATCAAAATCTGATTGCACTCTCAAATAACAGTAATGAATTCTTTGCCATAAGGCCTACACTGGTATCATACCTTGTAACGAGGAGGGAGACTCCGTATGAGCTTCACGTGGATGCAAAGGCCAATAACAGTTGCCATGCTGCAGTGCTCCACTGTTGGGGTGAAAGTAACCCTGATGCAAAGCATATACAAGTCCTCAAGAGTGAGTTTCGTTGAAAATCCTGAACTGCAGCATCCAAATGAACAAACCTAAATATGAGAACCTACTTGACATGATTACTCTCATCATTGAGTTCAACTGAGTCTTCAGTTACAACGTTTAGCTGTTCCAATGAGTATGTATGCTCTGGATCCTTTATATCTCTAATGTGATGTAAGAACGTTAAGGGCCACGACAGAACATCTAGAATATAAAACTTCAGATACATGGTATAACAGAAAAATGATCTTCGTTACATTCATATTAGGAAAAATCATAAAGAAGGATATCAAATATTTCCAGCTGGTCTATAGGCTCCACTGCATTTTCATCTGTGATCTCTGGTGCCTGGCGTACATGTCTTTCTTTTTTCTCATGGATTACGGGCTTAGCATTTATCAACCCCACAATGATTTCTACGAAGCACAATGCACTAACTATAGATAACAATGACAAACTCCTGCAAGTCAAAAGGCATGAAAATGTGTTAAGAACATATACATATGTTCTCACGAAACTGCACATTGAAACTCAGTTTTCTAAATGGGAAACGCAACCTAGTTATACTGAAAAATGTTTGTAGGGAATATTAATTTTGCAGACTGCACTTTGAACTCACCCATTTGTTGTAATCCTGCAAAATAATGGTTTGTTGTTAATTGCTAATGCAAACTAGCCCCTTGGAAGATAGTTACAAATAAAATATCCCCCTTTTGAACAGTACTCTAGGAACTCATGGTAGGCTGATGAAACTTAAACAAAACAATGACTAATGCTAGTAAGTTTGGTCTAGAAATTACCATAGCCAATTTAGTTGAATATCAAAAGTGGCACACCATGCGTCGAGGTCAATCCTCGCTATTACTGCTAGTACTGGCCAAACGCCACCCAACAAAGTAGCACAAAGGGAACAAGGGGCTTGTAAACCAGTCACCAAATTAACCCAATCAACTACTCCCCTAATTGCTCGAGCACTAAACGTACAAGCAAGTGACCCAGTGAGCTCGAGTTCTTCATTTGTCTCGTAGGAGACAAACAGCCCAAAGCAGTTCCCAAACATAACATTCGAAGACGATCTGAGAGACACGGTTATCCGCAGGGACTACGGTAAGCGGCTGTTTCCCAGACCTCCCTCCTGCTTCCGGCCAGGAGCAGGTACCAGGTGCTGCGCCTGCGCGTAGGAGCCCCACACCGAGCTTCCAAGCATGGAGCTGGTGACGGGGATCTGGGAGGGGAAAGAAGAGAGAGGCGAGGAGCTTTAGCAGAGGGGACAACAGCCGCCGGAAGGGAGTGCGACGCGCCCGCCGCTAGTCACCACTGTCGGGGGGGGGGGGGGGGGGGGGGGGGGGGGGGGGGGGGGCGGAGTGCGGCGCGCCCGCCGCTAGTCACCTCACCTCACACCGCCCGAATGCCCGAGGCTTTGAGAGAGTGGCACGCGGCATTAGGCCACGGGCCGACACGAGAAACTAAAAGGCCTGTGTGGCGCATGTGACCCATTAAGCCCAGCCCAGAAATTTTGGATGGCATTTTATCTCCCGCTCTTGCAGCTAATTTTGGATGGCATTTTATGGCTCCAATTAATTTCTCCGACGCCTAATTACCCTCCCCAATCTTCCCTTGTCTTGTCGCTTGTCCCTTTACAGAACTTCGGTCTTCAGTGTTCAGGCTTGCTTTCACTTACTTTTTCCCCAGTGGCAAGGGGATGTTTGGATTAAGTATTAAAGTTCTTTGATACTAATTAGAAGGACTAAACGTATGACTATAATTACAGAAGTTGTGATTAATTAGCGAGAAAAACTATTAAAACTAATTAATCTATCATTAGCACATGTTTATTATAGCATCACGTTGTCAAATCATACTCAATAAATTCATCTAGCAAATTAAACCCAATCTGTGCAATTAGTTTTATAATTAATATCTGTAATGTTTTAAATTAGTGTCTAGATATTTGATGTGACGGTGTCTGCAGTTGGACCAGGTGGAACGTGAAATGCAAGTTCTGAACAAGGTTTTTTTCCCGACCGGTAACCCCAAACCGCCGCCCACCGGTAGCGATTTACCGGACCGGTTTGACCGATAACCGCCCCAAACCGGTGGAATTCAAATTCTCAAATTTGAAACTAGTGTAATCAGTCGCGACCGGTTTACCGGTTGGTTTGACTGGTTTACCGGACCGGTTTGACCAGTTACAGACGCATGGAAAAAAGAAATTTATAAAAAAAATTGCATGAGCTATGCACATATTAATGTAAAATTCCACAGCAAAGTAATAATTTATAATTATGCATACAAATGGGTGGGGTGTTAACTGGGTGTAGGAGTTGATGGGCCTTCACGGGTCGCGCCTATTTTTTTCTTTTTCTTTTTTATTTAACTTTGAATTCCTGCAAACTGTACTAAACGAATGAATATTTGAAAAAAATTTACACCATTACATTTCTCGCAGCTTGAAGTATTTTTAGGAATTTTTTCAATTATTTCAAATTTTTGTTTTTGAATTTAAATTTAAAAATTTTGAATTGAGCCGGTTTGTAACCCACCGGAACCGGTACCGGTCCGGACCGGTTACACAGGTAACCGTGGTTTCCGAACGGTTCCGGTCAGGATTTTTAACCCTGGTTCTGAACCGCGTACAATACAGAACTTCCTGTTCAGAGACATTGCTAGTGTTGCTCAAAGGAGAGAGAGAGACATTGCTAGTGTCTTCAAGAAATGCACGCAGGTCTCCTCCAAATCTGCCCCCCTTGCCAATCTTGAGCTCCTCCTAACGGCAAGGAAACGGTTAATCCTCGCGAGAATAAAACCCCCGGCCGCCGGCGAGGCGCTCCACGCCTCCACCTTCCCCCCAAGCCCAACCCCAACCCCAACCCCATCCGGAATTCCACCCAACCGAATCCCGTCCCATCTCCTTCATCCGGCCTCCTCCCCTCCCCCTCCTCTCCCTCCCGCACCAGCCGCCATGTCGGAGACGCCTCTTCTCCAGGCCATCGGAGGCGAGGAGTCGGCTGCGGTGGCCGGGGACCAGTTCCGCGGCAGCGCCTCGGACGCCGGGGAGAGGACCCCGAAGCCCAAGCTGCCCGCTTCTTCGGATGTCAAGAAGCCGCAGGGAGATTCCTTGGAGCCGCGTCGGGCGCTCGAGACGGACGAGAAGCACGAGAAGGCGGGGCCTCCGAGTGTGAAGATGCCGGAGAAGCTGCCGCTCGAGGACCTCCCGTCGCTGACCGCAGACGTCCTCCGAGCGGCTCGGGCACAGGTTTCCCTCGAATCCCTGATGCAAGATTCGAGAAGTTTCGTGGACTCTGCTGCTGCCTCATCCTTGGCCGCCGAAGCCGCCTCCTTCTCGAAGGCTGTCCATGAGTTCGGCGCCGGAAGGGACAAGAAGAAGAGAATCGCCGACACCGAACTCGGCAAGACAGGCAGGATCCTTAGCGCCGCAGCTCTCCGGGCACCTGCTTCGGAGGCCGCCCTGGCCGCAGTCGCCATCAAGATGACTGAAGAATCTTTTGACATCCTGCTCTCCGAAGATCGGAAGCCGGCGGCGCGTGATTGCTCGTGCCGGTGTCCGTGCTGGCCTGCGTGGCTGGAGAGGCTGCGGGCGGCCGTCTCGGTCCCGGAGCCGACTCTTCCTGTTCATCTCAGGCGGCAGGTAAATTTCGAGTCTGCGTTCTTTTCTGCAACTAGCACTTGGACCTACTCCATAGTGATGCCTTCATAGTGATTATTGCTGGTAAAGTGGTAAATGTTCGAGCTATTGTGAATTGCGCAGTAAAACTTTGTGGTGCGTGCTGAACTGTTGGTAGTTTTCGGCTGAGGTACTAGTCTTTGCGTAGGATCAAATCAGCGCAATTTTACTTAAGACAAATCACAATTCAGAACAACGCTAAGATGCTAGGTTGCTCCCTGTTACCCTACTGTGCATCACATTTTTTCCATTAGCTGACACTGCATGCCGCCATCCAGATCAAATACGAGTCTCTGGGCATCCTGGTCTCCGAGGAAGAAGATCAGGAGCCGGCAGTGGGATACTGCTCATGCGGCTTGTGCCGGTGTGCGTGCTGGCCAGCGTGGCTGGAGTGGCTGCGGGCGGTCGTCTCAGGCCCGGAGCCGATTCTTCCTATTCAACGCAGGCGACAGGTAAAATTGCTTCCACTATGTTCTTTTCTGCAACTTCCATCTATTGCCGTGGGTTAGTTTCGTTGAGTGCTGATACTTCTATTCTTGATGATGCATTCACAAGTGCAAATTTTCCTAATTGTTCATTAAATACAAACAACTGCTTAGGATCAAATCAGAATGATAGGGTGCTAGCCATGACACACTCAGCCCATGGAACAATTGATTTTGCCATTGCCAAAATGGACCTCGTTTTTACAAATTTTGTAATTGTCTACTGCAACTTTTGGAGCTATTGTGATATACAACTTGACATTTCCATTGTCTCTGTTGCCTTTTCAACTGATCTGTGTTTGTTGCATATGCTTCTTGATTGTCGGAGGGAAGAAACTTTAGCAAAGCTAGGCAGAGATAACACAGAAATTTCCTCTATTTCTCCTTTACATTATTACTATGACCATCTCAATCAACTGCAGCGCTGCATCCATGATACATTTTTCCCATATAGTTGTTAGATTCAGTAACTTCCGTAGAAGTTTTGTGAGGCGAAAACCAGGACTGCATTCTTGTCTGACGAAAGTACAACTATCTCATGAACAAGTCCAGTGTAACCTGAATCCTTGAGCTGTTTTATACTTGTGATAAGCCATAGAACCAAGGAGCATAGCCTTTTCACTTCAAATGGCCCAACTGGCAGACAAGCAAAAGATCCACCTTGGTTCAAATGTGCCACAGTTGTGTGGTTTTATGGTGGGGTTCCCACTCAAAAAACTGGGCTAGCACTTGTCCTTTTATTTTTCACTTCTAGTAAAAATCATGGCAATCTTTTGCCGTGATTTTGGTAAAGAACTTTTGTGGTAGGCCCTAATTTCGATTTTTTGGTTGGAGGGTGCTGACTCTTTGATCATGGATTCATGTGTGATATTGCATAGTAATTTTTCATCAAACAAGAACTTGCCTAGGATCAAATCATAACAATGCTAAGTCTAGGTGGTGCCACTACTTGTATGCTACTGATTGCCGTGCATCACACCTTGCTGCACATTTTTTCCACTCGCTGACACTCCACCCTGGCAAAACAAAAATGCAGGAGAAGCTGATGGACAAGCGTCAGGTGCTGTTTGGGGTTGTCCTGGCGGCGCCTGTGGCCCTGCTGACTTCGGCCGCAGCCACGAACATCTTCCCATTGGGCGCCGCTCCATGGATTGCTGGAGGCACTGCCTTGGTCTGGGTCGCGGTCAGCGCTGCTATTGTCGCCAACCAGTACGGCGAGACGGTGTTCGAGTTGCAGGCCGCGAGCTGCCTGGGCCGGCTCGGCGTCATGGCCGTGGCGGTGCTCTTCTGCATCTACGTCTTCTTTGCTTTCTTCCCGTCTGTCACCATCGCGCTGGTCCTCCTGGTGGCCTGTGCCGTCGCTTTGCACGGGTGCTTATGCATTGTGGTAAGTCGATCGGACTCTCTGCAAGCTAATCTGCTGGTGCTGGAATAGTAAGACTAAGACTGTCCTTTTGGAACTGGTACTAATGCCTATATATATTTTCATGCAATGTGTTGGATTGCAGGGTCGCCTTCGAGGTGATGATGATCAGAGTTCAGCCAGCAGTGGAGGCACCGAGGAGACGGGTTGCGTGTGCAGCGAATGCAGGTGCTGCGGATGCCGGATGGAAGTACTAGGTAGGGGGGCGCGGCGTGCCGCGCCAGATGAGTTCTTGTACGTAAAAAATCATGGATAGTCTTGCATAACTCGTAAGCAAACTCGATGGCAGTAAGGCAGATGTTCTCGACCGAAGAGCATGGACGTGTGTGACATAGAGTGTGCACCTGAGAGGGCCTTCTGCCACTACGGCGCCAGAGGTAGTGGGAGCTGAGGACTGTAGCGGCGCGAAGTGATGTTGATGGCCAGCTAGCCGACAAATTATAAAGAGAGGGGTGAGGAAAATTTAGAGTTAGGAACGGTTCGACGAACTCGTCTGAGAAGAAACGGTGGTCGCGGGTTTCACATGTGAGGCCAGTGAGCCCGGGGTGGACGGTATTGTAACGACCCGGGTTTCCGTTTTAAGAAAACCCGACTCCCTGTACCATTGTGATACTCCCTGGATCAAGTAGATATCACGCACAGAACTCATCACAGCAAATATCACATCCATACCACGAATAGAGTACAAATATCTTAATTATTACATCATTCTCATGATAATACGTCTGATACAAGCCCTCAGGGCTGAACGTCAAACAAAAGAACATCCAACGCAGCGGAACTAGACGTAGAAGCCTCCATCTTCTTGATCCCCTCCACAGGCAACTTGCGCGTCAGGACGAGGCCTCAATCGTACCACCCGTCGTGGTTGAACTCATGCTCCTCCTCAGATCCTGCGTACTCAAAGGCTATCCCCAAGGAATGGGATAGGTTCACGTCACCAACTGTATATGCAAGCTTTAAGTGGTCTACCATCTAAAGGAATAAAAGTATATCAAGGATAGGCTATGGGTTCCTATGCAGCAGCAAATATAAAATAATCATCTCCATATCCATCCATCCCATACCTCACCACATCGGGCTATTCCGGCATGCCGGACTCCCATCTCCATCTCCACACTTCTCTAAGTCGGTGCGAGAGCTCCCTCCCCTCGCACCTCACCAACTACGACCGGATCCTGAAAGGGAAGGGAGCAGCTTCCCTTCTCCCCGTCCGTAGCTGCGAACCTTAGTCACTCTCAAAACTGGCTAGAGAAGGGGGAAGGTAGAATATCCCAAAATATGAGAGGTAACAGTGCAATGGGCAATGTCCATACCGAGGACGCGGCTATACGTATAGGTTTTAGACTCTCGAGAGCTTGTACAACTGGACCCACTCGGGCTGCGAGATGGTGGCCGCCATCTCGAGACGCAACCCACAGCTCAGACCCTAACCGCGACGATGCCCGCCTGCTCTTCCGGTCTCGGTCCATCGGCTCGCAATCCAATGCTTCGGAAGCTGTGTCGAACTCTCCCTCGTAGGGCCAGACGGGGCCATAGTCCTTCGGGGAGACGGTCTCTCCCGTTCCCGTACACCATCCACCTGATCTTCTCGCAATCCGGGCATCGCGCTAGCTAGGAAGGCTGGAACCCGTTCATATGGGTAAGCGGTAAGTACGTGGGGCCCAAAGAGTGGTTACCCCACTCGGTTTCAGACCGGGGTGAGCGTCATCGTCCCAAAGGCGTATCCTCCGAAGAGGAACGCAAGTCGTAGTACCCATCATAGGTACCACCGCCAACTCCTATGCTCCTATCCATCCGTGTACCCGCCACAAGTACAGTGTGGGACCCCCTCGAGAGCAGGGGTCTCCTGGCACCTCGGTTATAGACCGAGTTGTTATAATATGCTCACCCCCGCCAATTTTCCCCAAAATCACCATTCACCTGCCGGTTTTATCCCCACACACGCCAAGAATCCTAATCCACAATATCCCATACACATGCAAGCGGCGTAGCATTCATATATCATAGTGTATTAGGTAGCAAGGAATTCACGGAATAAATTATGGCTATGCAAGGCTCAAGCATCATCCATTGTAACAAGTAAAGCGCTAGCACATCTAATTGCAATGTCTAATAGGCATTCAAAGGATGGGCTGGGCGTGAACCTGTAGGCTGGATCTCTTCCTCCACGAAGTCTTCTGGGTAGAACTCCTCTCCGGTCAGCTACTGGCCGTCGGTGGATCCTATTTACGTAATTAAAGTAAATACCGGGACCTAATAGTAAATAACTCCAATAAACCAGCTCAAGAAAGATCCAAATGGACTTATACTTCACACCAACGGCTAGATCATAATTTTAGAAAAATATAGAAATTGGTTTCATATTTTTCTGAGTTAAAATGAATTAGTTATGAATTTTCTAAGTTTTAATCCTTTTCTGGATTTTAAAATAATCACGAATAAGAAAAGAAAAAGGGCCAGGGACCTATTTGTAAATAGTCAGGGGCTTATTTGTAAATAGTCAGGGACCTATTTGTAATTTTTGAAAAGTTCAGGGGTGTTTTCATAAAAAGTCCAGGGTCGGCCGAAATGCTGACGTCAGCAGTGGGCCCTGCTGACGTCAGCGTTGACTGGTCAACGGTCAAAGCTGACAGGTGGGTCCCGTGGTGACGTCAGCAGTGGGCCCTGATGACGTCATCACGAGGGCTTAGGTGCTAAAACTAAAAAGGCCAGGGGCTTAGAGAAAAAGTAGCAACTCAGGGACTAGATTGTAAAGGTTTCGAAACATCAGGGGCTAAAGTGCAAGATTCCAGGGGCTTCTTTGGAAAAAGGGCAGTTTCCGCCATGGTGGACGTGGTCCATGGTGAGCCGTCTCACTGGTTCACATGGACCGCGTCCACCGGATCGTCCTGCGGCGCGGGCGGATCTGGTGCGGCGGATTCCGTGCGGCCTTGCGTGCGGCTCCACAGGAGCGCGACGCGTGGCGGCAACGGGGGCACGCCCACGAGGTGCTCGACGCGGGGTCGGCAGCGGAGCGCACGCGCGCGGCGGCGGTGGCATGCCGGCGGTGGCTCACCCTCGACCAATCCCGGCGACAAGGGTCGGGATCGGCGCCAAATGGCCTTGCACACGCGTTCATGGGGGAACTAGTCTAGGGTTTGGCTCCTAGGGTCATCTATGGCGAGGACAAGACGGCGGGTTTGGTGCTTGGCGAGCGCTCGACGGAATGCCCCAAAGGGGTGTTCCGCGGGCGGCCGGCGGCTAGGGCTCGACGTCGCGGGGTTCCTGCACAAGAAGATCCCTGGCTCGAAGGCCAGAGCACAGGCAGTGGAAAAGGGCCGAGCTTGGGTGGTTTCACCTATCTACGGTGGGCTCCTCGGCGTCGTGCGCCGGACAGCAGGAAGAAAGGGGGAGAGCGGCGGCGACGGCTCACCTGGGGGTCAAGGCTAGGGCTTGGAGTGGTTGAAGGCGCCGGCGTGATGTAGAGGAGGAAGAGCAGCGACAGGGATCGAGTCTTGAGGCGCTCCACTTCTTGCTCCGGGTGGTCGACGCGGCGGCGGCGTTCCGGCGGCGACGCGACCTTGGCGGCTCTGCTCCGGCTTCTCCTTCCCGCGCTGGCCTTCCTCTTCTCCTCCTTCTCTTCCTTCTCTCCTTCTCCTCGTGCGGCGGCGGCTAGGGTAGGAAGGGCAAAGCCCGGAGCGGGTGGAAGGGGATGAGGGGCGGCGCTCCTCTGTCTTATAGTGGCGGCGAGATGGAGAGGAGGGCTAGGGTTGCGAGCGGGTGCGTGCGGGGGTGGTTCGCGAAGCGGGACACGCGGCGCAGTGCGAGGGGCTGGAAGCTTAGGTAGTGCGCGGCGGCGTCCTTGTCTCGACGTGCGGGCCAGGGGCGCGGGTGCGGCGAGAAGAGGGGCGCGCGCGCGAGATCATCTCGGCGCTCCCTGATCTAGGGTTGCGGGCGTGAGGTGGAGCGGGGTGCGCTGTGGTGTGCGGGCGCGTGCGAGAAGTTCTCGCGGGGCCGCGTCGCGAGATGGCGCGACGGCGCCAGCGGGGCGCGGTGGTGGTGGTGGCGAGAGAGAGGAAGGGGAAAGCTGACAGGTGGGCTCCACCTGTCGGCGGGTGAGAGAGAGGGCGCGCGCGGGCGGAGTAGGTTGGGCCGCGGGTGTGTTGGGCCGCGACGCGGGCTGAGGAAAGGAAAGAGGGAAAGGGGGGCCGGGGTTTAGATTGGACCGGGCTGAGAGTAGGAGGGTGGCTTCTAGACTTAGTTAGCGGGCTGGTTAGAGAAGTTAGGGCCCAAGTTGTTTTTAGTTTTAAACTTTTCTTTTTGATTTGGATTTAAATCATTTCAAATCCAAATCTCACTCAATTAAATCCAAATAAATTCCAAATAAAATCCAAATGTTCACACTAGCATTTAAACACCTTAACAATACTATTTTATATATTTTTTTATGCCTAAGAATTTTAGGAGAGATTCAAAGAAGACAACCTTATATTTTTCCTAGCTAGTATCATATCCACGAAAATTTTTTAAAATCCACATTTTTATTAACTTAAACATTCCAGAAAAATCTGAGATGTTACAGATATCTCCCTCCGAGGTAGCGGCACCACCTCTGATCCAAACTGAGACTCGAGAGAAGGGATAGAGTAGGCGAGTTGACACGTGATGCGAGAGATTGGGCGAGCGGTCGAGGAGCACAATTTTTGTGACACATGATAGAGAAATTGAGTGAGTAGCTGAGGAGCACAATGTTTGTGTCACCTTTTCAACTTCGTGAGGGAGGCAATGACGGCTCTCTAATGTGCAAGGGGCACCACGATTTCATTTGCCAAGAATACAAAATATTAATATGTGGCGACTAAGCAATTGCGTAATAATGCAATGCTAGAAGCCTGGAACAACGTGGCAAGCGAGAACGCACTGACTCTCAGTGGGCTCGCTTTCTTTCTGCGACATGGATGTACATATTTCTTCTGAAGACAATGCCAAGAAGCAACACGTAAAGCGCAACATTGAAAGTTTGAAACCACGTGGCAGGCGAGGATGTACCAACTATAGATGGCGACGCTTTTTTATGACATAGGTGTACATTTTTGCTAGAGACAAAATTAAAGTAGTACGCACATATGAAAAGAAAAAATAAAAGAAAAACAAAAAAAGGAAAAATAATAAAAAAACAAAAAAAAATACAAAATATTCATACGTGGCGACTGAGCAATTGCGTAATAACGCAATGCTAGAAGCCTGGAACAACGTGGCAAGCGAGAACGCACCGACTCTCAGTGGACTTGTTTTTTTCGGCGACATGGATGTACCTATTTCTTCTGAAGACAATGCCAAGAAGCAACACGTAAAGCGCAACGTTGAAAGTTTGAAACCACGTGACAGGCAAGGATGTACCAACCATAGATGAGGATATTTTTTTGACATAGATGAACTTATTTTTGCTAGAGACAAAATTAAATTAGTACACATACATGAAAAGGAAAAAATAAAAAAACAAAAAATAGGAAAAAATAAAAGAAAAACAAAAAATAAAAAATAATAATAAAAAATGCTACAGTGCTCGATCGCTGGGAGGGCGCCAAACCTCCCAGCGATATAGAGTTACTTATAGATCTGCTGGGTCTTGGGCGGGCGTCGCGTGATGCCAATTGGCAGTCATCGACGGTTAGCTGACGGCTAATGAACTTGGTGTGCTGACTGTTAAAGGCACAGAGTGAACAGAACATGCTATTATCGGTTGGTGTATCGTCGGTTGCGTCTCGTGTTTCAGCTAGTTGTGCTAAATGCTAATGCTTGCATGAATGTGTACAGTTATCCTTGTTAATATAGTTCATTCATTATACACGAATATTTGTGTGTCCTGTGGGGCTAATAGCACTGTAATAATTGCTGAGGTGCACAGCAGCTGCAAGTATCGTCATCGTGCGATTAGCAGTTGGGGTACGTCCTGCCGCGCTGCTGGAGAGAGAAGTGGCCAATGGCCCGGCCTCCATTTTCACTCTTTTTTTTTTCCTTCTAACCACGCATTATAACAAACAAATTGCATACTGTCACCTCGGGAAAACAGAATTAAAGGTTACCCGAGTTGCGTGCGTACACGTGATAGCTTTTGGTATGTCTCTGCTTCGGAGGTCCCTCTGCTTCCGTGTCGGTACGCAGTCCCTAGTCGAGTCCGATTCGTTTGCTGTTGGTGGGGCCTTGTGAATCCGAGCCGGTACACCGTTAGCCATGCCTGAATCCATAAAAAGGCCGAGGCCAAACCCCATCGCAGCCTGCCTTGTTCTTGCAACGAAATAAACGATAAAAAATATCCCGATTTGTACGTGCCAGCCGGTTTTCTGCCGCACGTTCAGTGTGTCAATCAATCGACAGCCATGGGTGATGCGATGCTCCTCAACATGATGATGTGTGACAACAACGGCAGGCACTCATCGAGAGACGATCACTACTACGACCTGTCACCACCCACGAGAAGAACCATTAGCCCCGCGTGGAAGCTCTTCCTGAGGGTAATTTGCAGGCTTCTCTCTCATTAATTTTTATTAAATTCATCAATTCTTTTCACACGACGATCGAAAAGCAAACGAGTTTGTTTCTACATGGCAGGCCTCTGGAGTTGCCTGTGGCATCGTGATGGTGGCTGTTACCATTACGTCTAAAGAATTGGATCTCGTCATGAAGGGGATATGTTTGGTTGCGAGTCTCATCGTGCCAGTGGTGTCATTTGGTATCACACAAGACCCCGTAGGTTGATGCTTACCTAGAACAGGTTGCGCTTGGGCTGGATCACGGAAAAGTGTAACCTTGTTGGGTAGTTGTTGCACTTGCATTTCCCAGTGGCGGCGTTTGTATTCCTCCCCTAACCCAGAGTCCTACTTTGAGTCGTTGCAATTTGTTATACGTAGTACTACCTCCGTATCGAAATATTTGTCGGCACTGACCTTTTTCACAAACTTTGACCATTCGTCTTATTCAAAAAATTGTTGAAAAATACAAAAAGATAAGTTAAACTCAAAATTCATTTGATGATAAAGTAGGTCATAAATAAAATAATTGATATTTGTATAATTTTTTGAATAGGACGAATGGTCAAGCGTTACGAAAAAAGTCAATGGCGACAACTGTTTCGATACGGAGGGAGTATCTTTCTCGAACGAGCAATTTGCTGAATTGCTCTGTTGCGATTACACCCATGCTGGTGTGTGCGTCGCGGTGCTGATGTGTGTGCAACTCGATTGTTGGTTGGCCTCGGCCATAACTGCAACTCGAAAAATAGATTTAATATAATTATAATAATTAAAATCTTTACACGAGTTGTGAATTTGTGATGGCTTTGGTTGGTCTCGTTCCGTTCCATATCGGGGTACACTAGTCCCGAGTCGAGTCTAGTTATTTGGTTGCTGGTGGTCGTGTGTCGTGAATCCGAGGCGGTATAGCGTTAGCCGTACGTGCCAGATGAATACATAAAAGCTAGGCCAAGACGGAGGGCCACCACGCGCGCGCGCAACCAAACTCTCAAAAAAACTCTGAAATCCCGATGGACCGGCCCGTTTTTTCCGGCCATCTGCAAACCGCCGCTGTACGGCCGCCATGTGTGACGCGACGATGTTCGTAATGGACATGATGATGGGCCACAACAACGCCGGGTACTCATCCACATACGACGGCTACCGCGATCTATCGCCCGGGAGCGGAAGAATCAGCCCGCCCTGGAAGCTATTCAAGAGGGTAATACAACTAGGAAGGACAGCGCGCTAACGCCGCGCCCGTTAGATTACACGTGTAATTATTTGTTCTCATCGTGGATGGTTTTTGATTCTATCTATTTCTTAATTTTTCTAATCACTAAGAACACTAAATGCTTGCGTGCATGAAACAACCACACATACGTATTGAATGAAGTAGACAATATGCATGAAAGGTACGTGCATAGTAGTAATCATGGACAGTGATGGTATCATACTGGCATGACTACTCAATAAACTCGATGGCCCATGGAGAGCATGATTGTGTTGACATAGAGTGCGCACTTAGGAGGGCCTTGTGGCACTGCCGCGCTAGAGCTCGTGCGAACTGAGGACTGGAGCGACGCGATGTGACGTTATTGGTCTGCTGGCCGACAAATAACAAAGAGATGAGGACAATCTGAGGGCAGGAACTACGGTTCGGCGAATTCGACTCACGAAAAACGGTGGTCGTGGGCTTCGATCACATGTGAAGTCAGTAAGCCCGAGTAGATGGTATCTCCCTTCGATGTCGATGCACCACCTCTGATCCAAACTGAGGCTCGAGAGCAGAAAAAGAGGAGGAGAGTTGACACGTGATGCGAGAGATTGGGTCAGCAGCCGAGGAGCGCAATATTTATGTCATGTTCTAAACTTCGTAGGGAAGCAACGACGACTCTAATGCGTGAAGGCCACCACAATTTTATTTGACAAAAATACACAGTTGTAACATGCAGTGACCGAGAAATTGTGTGACAGCGCAACGTTCGAATCACGTGGCGAGGACACTCCGACTCTGGTTGGACGTTTTGTTTTACCGGTATAGATGCATGTATTTCTTATGGAGATAATACTGAGACACCACCAGACGTGACATTTATGTGGAGGAAAACAGACCAATATGGTGTAGAAAAATCAACATACTGTGCAACGAATCTGTAGATGCGCACAGTTAGTTTTGAAAAGAAAAAAGTATAAAAAAAGCAGTTCACTGTAGCACACTACTACAGTGTTCTGGGCTCCGGGGAGGCAGGGAATCCTCCCCGCGTTATAGAGTACTATTTTGCACAATTTTTACTGTTATAGAGTACTATTTTGCACAATTTTTACTGTGTCTGTTTTCCATGATACGTAGCATAGTTTTTTTTCTACGTATGGACGTGTGGCGCTGCATGAGAGGCTGGGAGTGCGGAGGCTCTCCCGTGCCTCCAAATCTCCCCGCGTTATAGATACAAATATTTGCAGTGCCCTCTCACTTAATTTCAAATTTATTTCTCATCACACGAGGAAGATTGTATAACTAACTGTAGGTTATCGGTTTATAGAAACATTTTATGTAGGTTATCAGTTCAGAGAAACATTTTGCACGCTTTTTAACTTTTTACCCTTCCTTTTGCAGGCCTTTGGAGTTGCCTGCGGCATTGTCATGGTCGCTGTTACCATTATGACGAAAGATCTAGATCTCGCCATGAGGGCATTGTGTTTCGTTATAAGCCTATCCATGCCACTTATAGCATTTGGTGTAACACAAGACCCCTAATTTGATGCTTTAGACCAGGTTACATCTAGAAATCTGGGACCATACACAAAGACCTACTGTGTTCCATTACGTAAGAAGTACACTTTACTCTTTATATTATATTATTTATTTATGATTATAAATATATGATTATTAGAGAGTACATGTAATTACAAATCTAACACATCCAAGTTTGGATTGTAAAAGTTAAAAATTGTTAGCTAAATTATTAGTCAAAGATGATAAAATTTGAATCTTAATATACATGCGCGCTTTATAAACAAGGAAGGAGGACGTATAATAACGTAATGGAGGTTGCATTGTACTTCCTCCGTTCCAAATTATAGGTCGTTTTGGATTTTTTAGATTTATAGATTTTGCTATGAGTCTAGACATAGCGTTTATCTAGGTACATAAAAAATGATGAACCTAAAAAATTCAAAACGACCTATAATTTGAAACAGATATGGTAGAATTTAAAAAGTCAGTTTGTCTACAATCACCTATCGTATACCGATAGAATCATATTTATTCTAAGTCAACCGAATCGTATTTTCATTCAGTGGCAACGCGGCGGCATTCAGCGATGGGCCGACACAAGGCTGCAACCTGTAGCCCAGCAAAACAGAAAACGCTCCTGTGGCATATGCGGCCCATTTAAAGCGGAAAACGCGGCTCAGCCCAAAAAGACGGCACACAACGACAGTGAGGCTTCCCTTTGCAGTTGCAGAATGCAGATCAGCAGATAATTTTGGATGGCTCGAATTTCTCCGACGTCTTCCTAAGCTCCGCAGCCTCCCCGACTCCGGCCGGCTGAAAGTGGGCGGGAGACGGGACGGCGGGAGTCACCTCCATGGCCTCGGCCGCGACCCTCCCCAAGCTTCAGACGAGGCCAAGATGCCACAGCTACTTTCAGGTCCCACTCTCGCACTCTCCCTCGTCAAGGTTCAGTTCATCAGTTGCCCTGTCGATTACTTCCAACAATGGCTCTAGCCCTAGGGTCAGGGTGCGAGCACTCATCTCGGCGTTATGAACCCTCAGGTGATCGACACAGTTCGTAGTACCCACATCAAGATCTGCGGTGCCTCCAAGTGCCGGTTACCTGCTCAGGGGTAATCTGAACATTTCCCCCCTTTGTGGCTTGTCATTTTCACAGTTTCAGTCTTCAATGTTCAGGCTTGGTTTCACAGGTTGCTTGTTTCCAGTGGAGGAACAAGTTCGAGACGCACATTCCATGCGGTGTCTGCAGTTGGATCAGGTGAATTGCGAGTTCTGTTACTGCGTAGTACAATGCAGAAGCATATTGTCTGATCGATTCCATAACGTTCAGAGAGACTACTGTGCCGACCTTACTGTTCAGAGTTTTACATAGCTAAAGCTTCGAGAAATGCACGCAGGTCGGGACTCGTCGGTCACCGAGGCCGAGAGGAAGAGCGACCTGTCGCTGGAGAACGTCAAGACGTCCATCGTGTCCCGCGATGATGAAACCATCAATGTGAGCTCGCCAACTCGGTTAAGGCATGTTAAAGCCGTCCAAATCTGCAACTGTTTCAGTTTGATCCGGCCATGTCAATTCTTCATTTCTCTGCAGGTACGAGTGCAGTTGCCTGGGAAGGCAACACAGAAGGTATTTGATGAAGCCCTGACAATCTTGGCTCGTGATGCGCCACCGGTTCCCGGTTTCAGAAAGTCCAAAGGAGGTACTGATCCTCATAAGTGCCCTCATGATCTCTCTTCTTGATATGATGACATTCTTGCTTGACATTTGCACCCATGGTTTCTTACAAGACTCATTTTGTATTTGCTTCCACGGAGTAACTCGAACTTTTCTAACTTTTTTTTTTCTTTTCCTCTGTATGGCCATTCGTTGGGTGTTTGAAGGGAAAACATCAAATGTAAGTGTCTGCAAACCGTTTTTTCTGTACCTGGCCCTTTTAATTGTACGGTTTCCCTTTTGTCTCACGCATGCATTCGCTTGAAGTTCCCCAGTGCATAACAATTTAAGACCGTTTTGTCAGTCTTCAAAGCATGAGATGCTCTTTGAGATGCACCGTCCTCTCTTTCTGAAACAAAAGCACATACTATTGTTTCAATCAACTTCAATCAAACATGAGTACACGCAGCTGTTGGGTTGGCAACTATATTTCAACCGCTAGTGTCGGCTACTAATTGAGATCAACTACTGATACGGCCTGATAGAAAGTGCAATCCCAAGCTTGCACTGCAGAATCTTGTTGTCTCTAGTCCTTCAGCAACCACCGAACACAGCTAATGATTTGCTGTCTTCAGATACCCAGCAGCATCCTCCTGCAGATGCTTGGCAGAAGCCGGGTCACCAAGTTCGTCCTTCAGGAGATACTGAGCATCACAATTGAAGAATTTGTCAAGAAGGTGAAAGCCAATCCAGATAACATTTTGCAAAATTTATCCTGTATATATATTTGGTAGCCTGGTAAGTAAGATTCTGACTTGCTGCTGATTCAGGAAAACCTCAAGGTGAACCCAGAGATCAAGACGACCCAGACCGAAGACGAGATGGAGTCATCGTTCACGCCAGGTTCAGCGTTCGGGTTCAATGTTATCATGCAGCTAGAGAAATCTGATTCTGATGAGGGTTCGGAGGAGCAATCTGACTCCTCAGATTAGAAAGAACTGGCCTGCATCACTGCATGTATTTATCACTCGCATGTGCTCTCTCTTATGAATGAATGTACTGATTGGAAAGTCGTTGCAACTGTTTTGATTATGCAAGTTGCAACTGGGACATTTCTGAAGATATCAATAGCCGCACTGAACAATGAACACACAGAGCACGTATGCTTCAGAGCCTGTTGCAAATATCATTAGAACTGAAGAAAATGTGCATGGGGAGTCCCATGCCAACAATGAGGTACTGCATTTCCAGCTTTCTGCACACCATAACGAAATCTTATCCACTTTGTCTGGAGTATCATCCGTTGACACCTTGGCTTCCAACTACCCGATCAATCATTCATTCATTCGGGCCGGGGTGCCCCCACATCCCAAGGTTCACACTCCCCCACATCGCCAGTGACCTGCCAACTGCACATATTATTCCTTCTTTTTTTCCCAGAGAAAATCAGCTGCATACATTCTAGGTGAGGAAAAAGACCCTAAAACATCTACAACCCTGACTCCATGGTCCACAAGAATTCCCTGTCATGACTCATGACAGTGTTTTGCAACTTCCTGACGCTATAATATTTCAATTCCAGTGCTGAAATGTTCACTTCATGGATAGTAGCCACATCATTTTACCAGAAAGAAGTCATTTCATTAAGTTATATGATTGGACTGAGGACCTGGGATGATTTGGACTACCACCTTATTCTCCATATTCCTATCACGATTTCAGCATATACATTTTTAATGAATAGTGACACTTTCAATGCTTAACTCCCAACCATCAGAACTGCTAGATCACAAATAGTTACTATAATGTTTGAAAATATAATCCACAGCATGTGGTAACTTTCCTTTTTAGTCTGAGCAGGGCTTAGAGCCACACCAGCCTAGCTGTCAGGAATAATATACAGTACAATTTTTGAAGCATTGTGAATGCAGACACTTTGCTTATTTTAGAGAATGATTCTAGCATGCATTGGGTTCTCAACCCCCTAATCTGCGCTCTTTCTTCTTGTTTTTATCATTCTTTCTGCAATGAATTAATTGATGATTTGGCAGATAAATTAGCCAAGGAGGATTAGGTACCAACTTATTAATATATGTATGATCATTGGTTCAGTCTTCAAACAAATGATTATACGAGTAGTTGCATTATTTTCCTCAAAATAAAAAAAAGTGGGTGCGCTATTGCAAACCAGAAATATCTGCACAAAATTGTGTCATACAAGCTGGCTTAATTAGAATCAATAATAAAAATGGTGTTCAGTTGTAGAGGGTGACCAGTCGCAGTCCCCCAAGGTACAGCAACCTCTCGTTGAAATCGAACGCCATGGTGGTTTAACCACCCAAGTACACACATCAAATCTTGCCAACACAAAAGTTAAGGATCCCAGAGGAGGCAGGCACTACCATTGACTATGACGGTTGTTAGATACATAGGAGTAGCCTTTTTTGAGGCAGTCGATTACATTTTTCCCGGATTTTTTTTAAAGTAGCTTTGAATGTAGTTTTTTTTATATATATTAAAAAACCGAGCTCTGAATGTGATTAAAATTAAAAAGTGAATCATTTAGTAAGATAGAGCCATATGTTCCCACGACAAAAGGTAGCCAATGAGTACACTCTTATTCGTTGCTGTACTTGACATGCAACACGATTTGTCTTAAGCACCATAATATGGTGATGGACATTTTGGTTAGCAAAACAAGTACCCATTATATTGCTCCAGGGATCTAGCTACCGTGCTCAACAAGCATTTGTACCGTTACATTTACAATTTAATCCTATCTCTAAAAAAAATCACTTTCAATAAACAATACGCTTGCTTCTAATGAAGCTCTTACACATATACGTAGACGATGTTTAACAAAGAGTTAGTACTCTTTAACAAATACTTGCAAGCAACACAGGGACCCCTTCCTCACCTAACCACACGGCATGGGTGATGAAACCAGCTCCCCAAAAAAGCAGAAAAATAAAACAAAATAGAAAGGCAAAACGAACTGTACAATCATGACATCAGGAAGAACAAAACAAAAGGTGTTTAATCACACCCCTTGCCTAGTGCATGCCCAGAGTTATAACACAGTCACCTCTCACCTGTATTCCCAGCAGACAAGAGGCAACGGAAAGCTTGCAATGAAATTACTCATAGATTTTCATTGCACGAGAGGCGAGAGAGAAGAGGAGAGAGAACACAATGCCGTATCAGTATTCTCTTGGGAAAGAAGGAAAATATTTTTCAGAATTAAAGAGAAGGATTTTTCAGTATTAGCGTGTCAGTATCAACTCATCCGCCACTAGCGGGGGCCATGAGTGGAAGCTATCCATTGTCCACTAACCCCACAAACCCAATCACTCACTCATCATTGGACCCCATAAATAAACAAACGAACTGCAAAGCAAGGAGCAGAAAGAACTGCAGAAATAGGTAAAATAGCTTGGAATATTAGGATAATAAAAAAGGGGAAAGGCTATCTCATTTTAGTATATTTCTTCTCCCCTATTCCCTCTTCTTGTTCTTGGAGTTGTTGGTGTCCCCAGAGCTAAAAAGGCCCGCCTTTTGGCTCGTTCTCAGACTCACCACCTGCTCCAAGAAAAGCTTCCTGGGAGATGGCGCGCCCCGAGAAGGTCGCCGGCGATGGCTGCTCCGGCGGCGAAGGCCAGGTGGCGGTGGAGGTCGGCTTGGGCGTCGACGGCAAGGGGGTGATTGAGTGCCGGATATGCCAGGAGGAGGGCGAGGAGGACGCCATGGACTCACCCTGCGCCTGCGCTGGCACGCTCAAGGTGAGCGCTGTCCTCCGTTTCCCTCTCTCACCCGCTCTCCCTCTGTGCAAGTTTCTTTGTCTGGATGTTGATGAACCGAACCGCCGAACCGGCGTTAAGTGTAGTGGTTGGTAAATTCGAAATAGAAACATGTTGATTATCTGTTATGTTCTTCGTGGAGCAGGACAGATTTCAAGATGCAAGTTCTGTTCTGATTGAAGTTCTATTTGCACTTTTTTCAGGTCATTACGTTTTCCTTTCAAAAAATTATTTTGGTTATGTTGATGTTATGCTCATCCTGCTTCCTTCTTTTTGTTGAATTGTCTCGGTATTCTTTTACTGTGGACATCTCTAGTAGCTATAGGCCTGTCACTCCAGGAGTACCTAAGTGATTGTTTTATCGCCAAAATTAAACAGTGTCACAGTGTTTCATCTGTTCTGTTCGTTTGGCCTTCGTATTCAGAAGGTGCTCTACTATCCTCAGGAACATCATATAACCCATCCTCGGGATTGAATGAAGAAAGTGACCTAAAGGAACATCAACTGTTTGATTTTTCTAAACATTATCCTCAGGATTGAATGAATTCTAGAAAGAGCGTTTCTTTTTTGTAGTTGGAAACATTTTTTTTTCTCCAGACATGTACATTCATCCAAATTTTCAATCGCTAGATCATCCTTATTTTAATACATAGCCCCCTTTTCAGTCGCCCAATAAATCTTTCCTTCCTTTTTTTTTTGGAAACGATAAACTTCTTCCTCCTTGATTTTGTTGTACACGTGACTCAGGTGTACCTGTTGAAGAAAATGCTAACGGTATGTTGACCTATTGTTGTTGCCTTGTTGGTTGTATGCAGTTCGCCCACAGGAAATGCATACAGAGATGGTGCAACAAGAAGGGAAACATTACATGTGAAATCTGCAACCAGGTGGGTGTTTCTGTTATTCTGTTACAAGACCAAACGTTGCATTTTTTTCCCTTTCCTTTTCTTCTGTTTATGCCCTGTAGCATATCATTTCCAGATAATGCCATGCTACTTAGACCTTTGCAGCCTTTTCAGTCTACCGACTACTTGATTGTGATAGCTGTAGATCTAGCATATTTATAAGTTATCCAGTTTCAGGGTAACTGATTTTCATAAGAAACAAGGAAAATGGGAGAAAATGTATATGCTTCTTTGCTGCAATTGCTGAAGAAATTTTTCGATTTTTTTTTTTTCAATCTGTCTGCAGGTTTACTCACCAAATTATGTCCTCCCTCCACCCAAATGTTGTTCAGATGAAATGGACATGGATCTTAGGTACTCATGGGATTCAATGCTTTATGCTTTCATCAATTTGCATGAATCAATTATTTCAAAACAAAAAGAAAATGTCAAATTCAGCTATTTCTGTGGGAGAGGCTTGTAGAATGTGATCCTATCATTTCATCTGGACTTAAAGCAGCACATTTGCTTCTCTCCAATTTTTCAATAGAAGAGATGTTTGTGTTCCAGTTTCTGGATATAATTGTAGTTATTCTGAATGCATGGTCTTTATTTTATTAACAGGCACAACTGGGTTGGAAGAATCGATACTCATGATTCTCATTTTTTAGCCATTGCCATCGCAGAGCAGCAGCTGCTGCAAGCTGAATTTGAGGATTGTGTATCCACAAATTCTAGTGGTGTCACATGCTGCCGAACCATTGCTTTAATTGTACGTCAAAGAAGCCCTTTCTTCATATGGCTTATCTTATTTGTGGTGGAAGGTGGAATAATATCGGCTTTACTGCAGTTGATGTTCCTTTTGCTTGTGCGTCATGTAATTGTCATTGTGAGGGATGTTAGCATGCTACAAGATGCAACAGTGTTGTTCAGTGTGAGTTCAACAAACCTATTCCATCATCACATTTTGCTATTAACATGCACTGCTAAGATGTTGTGGTCAGCTTCTGTTGGAGTGGTGTAATGCTGCATTATGCTATTAACATGTCCTGCTAAGACGATGTGATCTGTTCTATTGTAGTGTCATATTGCTGAAAACTAATTAATAGCATAATATAGCATTATACTCGAGATAAATTGCACTAGTGAGTGCAAAGGAATAGCAGATAGTCGAGATAAGTTTGATTAGCATGGATTTTCCCTGCTAGGCATTTGATTACACATTTGTTTGATGTCTTGAGTCAGCTTGATTTGCACTGAACTGACTACAGTCCATAGTGGGCCTGAATTTTCATTTTCCATGTACATTATTTATACAGGACACTAAATCTTTTCTTTATTTCAGGCAACTCTTCAGTTTGCAGGATTTTTTCTTCCTTGTTATGTAATAGCACGTTCTTGTTATGCTTTGCAACACCGGAGACGAAGACAGGTACACTTCCTTTCTCACCACCGGTACAGATACAATAGAAACTTATGGCCAACGTGTTCCAAATCTAGTAAAAGCTGCAGGGCTTATGAATGGCTTAGGGTAGTGGGTATATGAGCATTTTCATATCTGAATGCGAGCCATATTGTTCCATGCTACATGTAACCATCTTGACAAATCAGAAAAGGCAGGAGCTGCACTGTATTTAACAAGTTACCTTCAGCACTCTAATGTTCCTAAATCCTAAGATAGTATTCACTGCTGCCTAAATCCGTCTGCTTGGTTGAACCCCTCTTGTTCCATTCAAAATGTTATCGCTGCTCTCTTCTGTATGTAAAGATGCATGTTACTGTTTGTAGACATATATACATGTCCAATGTATTCCAAAAAGAAGGCGGTTTAACTTGTTGTATTGGCTATATATACAGGTGTAGGGACATATCTGAAGCTTGAAGAACACCAGGCGTACCAATTGAAACGCCATACTGGCTCCAGGCTACCAAGCATCCAACCCCACACCCCCCCGGAAGATAGGTAGAAGCTTGCAAAGAAGTAAAGCTTCCTGTCACTTGGAGCATCTGGTTTCTCTCCTGAAAACGTAGGCGGTTTAGGTCACGGAGTAGCGAGAAGAACAGCCCTCGTGAAGCTCAACTGTACATATGAGAACAAGGCCTTGTCACAGCTGCACAAGATGTAACCTCACACAATACGACTGCAAATAAAAAGGCAATGGCCCTTCAGTTTCTGAACCGGCCGTCGCTTCTCTGTGTAATGGTACCGTAGCTGTTTGTGATGCTGTATGAGTACAGAGATTTCTGAATCTGCCGTCGATTCCCGGGTCGCTTCCGCTTAGACCCTCCGTTGCGATCGCTGACAAAATACACCCGAGGGCGAGGCAGGCCACCAGGGACTTCTGCAAAATCTTCATTACTCCCTCTGTTTCTTTGCATGTTTTTATCGTGCTCACACCCGATTACCTTGCTTAACAGCTGTTTTTTGCCACTGGCCTGACTTTTCGTGTGGTTTCCTGTTTCTTTGCATGTTTATCGTGCTCACACCTGAACTTGCTTAACAGCTGTTTTTGCCACTGGCCCTGCCTTTTCGTGTGGCGATATGCATTACACACTATCGACCTCCAGGCTCCAGGACTACTTCGCAATGATATGGTACTCAAATTGCAGCACTCAATGTGATCAGGTTGAGAAACTGCCGCCCAAAAGGCAATAAGCACAATCTCGTGCTTGTTCGTTCAAAAAAAAAAGAAACTGCCGCCGCCGCCCAAAGGCAATGGTCCTTCAGTTTCAGACAGAATCCTCTCGCCGACGCCCAAAATTGAAATCTTACAATGCTCATGACCTCTTCCTCTATAATCTCTACTAAAACAAAGGCACGCAGATCTCACAGTATTGTTCGAGGAATAATATAATAATGCTCACGTCTAAATGTGGAAATGCATATGCCGAAAGTGCATTCTTTTATCCTCCTTATTGAGGTAAAAACTCCAGAAAACAACTAGTACTACATCTAGTTTTCATGAATCACGGTGCTACCTGACTGTAACAGGATACATGTATGCCGGAAATAACACTACAGAAGCTTCTTGTACAAACATTTTGAGGTTCACAGATGTCACACAGAATTAGACGCACACCTCGCGTCAGCTGCAATTTTGCTTGCGAAGTGCCAAATTCTGTAGGGTTTACCGAAACATCAACATGGAAAATGTTCAGATATTTATCGCAGGAACTCAGCTGTCTGATTTCACCGGCTTCACTTTCTCCTTGAGAAACTGCCGAATGTGCTCCCGCTTCCAGTTGTCAATCCTGCAAATTTCAGTTTGTTTTAGCTTTCCAGTAAATGAACCAATCAACAAATAGGAACACTGTTTTTACCATACATCATGTATGCTCGGTACACATTAAGAAAGATGCCAAATTATTCAGTACAACATCAACATCCATCGTCTATGGATAAATGATGTGACAAGGGAAAATTCAAGCTGCATTAGCAATGACCTCAACATACTACTGCAGCTCTATGAAGCACTCCAATACCAGTATACTAAGCATTTTTTATTGTCCATAGAGCTATATATTCAAATAGCAAATGGCATGCAGGCACAAATGCATCCGGTACATCTTTGCCTATTGTATCAGCCATCAGATTACTGCATGAACTATATGACATGATTGCATGAGGAAGGATGATGGGAAGCAGACAGCATATAAGTTCCACTGTGTAATGGGTTAAGAATTTAAGACAGGGTGATATGAAAATGGTACAGTCAGATACTTATTATAACACTTGTAAGAGAATCCAAGAATCTACATCACTTTTCCAGATAACTAGAGGCTGTTTTTAGTTAAGTGGAACTTGCCTTATGGTCTCCTTATGTTCGCCCTTGTCGTCAAGCATTATGAGCTTTGGTGGAGAACCATACGAATAACGGGCTTCCACATAAGGGAAGTCATCTTTATCCTCTTCGAGGAAGCCAACAACTTCTGGATAAAACACCAGCTTTCTCATGCACACCTCAATAATCGCACCGGAGAATGTTAGCTGCAATAGCCAATAGGCACCAGTCATATACTCCTACATCAGTGGAAATAAAGAACTCTTAACACTCATGCTCATCCTAAAAAGGACATCTATGGAGACTTTTCTACCAGCTATTCAGGACCTCTAACCTTGAAATTGCCTCGATATGGCTAAATAGCTATACCCCTTTCAAAAAAGGCTACATAATTAGCAATTCCTATAAGATCTAACCATTATTCACATAAATCAACTGTTATAAATTAAGCACAAAGAGAAAATATAAATACAAGAAAGGCTAGCATATCAGACTAAAGGTAAAACAGTTGCCTTCTTGCAAGGATTCATGGGAATTCAAAATTGCCAGTTTATACCTTGCTGATTGAATCATCTGAATCCTCAGTGCAACATTTACGACAATCGTCCACCAGCTCTGCAGATAAACAGAATGCCGTTCAGATTGGAAACAGTCATATGACATAACACATCCTAAAAATGAAATCCACCCTTTGTTGCTTTTTTGCCAATATAAAGTGACTTAATCCTCAAACGAACAATAGATTCCATTTCCAACACCACACTGATCTACAAATTCTGAGTGAAGGGCAAGTTTCAGATTTCTCCAGTCCAATAAGAGAAGTAAATATTTATTGAACTCATAAAGTCTCCCACTAACCCAGGTGCACAGTTTTATAACTAGTTACAGTCTTCTTCTAATAAAGTAAACATATCATCAGATTCAGCGAACAAATACTCATGTGGAAATTTCGCACGCACAGTACTTAGCACACATCATGATATCTTCTCGTGCTTTGAGATTTCTAATTGAGTTAGTATTGGACTATTGGTCCAAAACAAAAATCCTATCTCACCGTCCTCAATCCTAATTTGGTTTCCTAGGATTAAAAGCTCACAGCTGCAAGCAACGCAGAGGCACCCCGATCCAGATCACTATAGCAGATTCCACGCTCCTGACAAGCGAAACTGGGACAAATTCGCATCCGAAAAGCTCCTCGCTCCTACACCTTCCCGGTTCAGATCGCAAATCTCACGAGTAGGAGTAGCGCGTGAAAACCAGGCGCAGGGCAGAGGACGGCATGCCCGTACCTTGGTCCTTGACGAACTCGGAGAGGGCGTTGCAGTCGGAGCAGAGGGCGAGGCCGGTGAACCCCAGATCCTCGCACTCCCTCGCCCCTAGCCGCTCGGCGCCGCAGATGCGGGAGCAGCACATGAGCACCACGGCGACGACCGCCGCTACGGGGAGAGATCGATCCATCTCTCGCCTTGGCGGGCCCCGACAACCGTATGGCTTGGACTTTGGAGCTGCCGCAAGCACCACCACCTCCACCGCGACGAGTCGACGACGACTAGCGGCGGGCCCGCACTGCGTGCGTGCGCTTCCCGAAAGAGGCCCGCGGTTCCTGCAAGATGGGCCGTTTATGCAAGATGGAAAAGTCCGGCCCTGTTGCCAATCTGGCTCGGCCTATTTATCTTCGTTGCCTCGTTGCCTATATGGGCCGTACCTTCAAGATGGAACTCTGAAGCCTTTCGCAAGGAAATGTTTGCTTTGAACGACGGCATCACTGATCTGCTCTGCTTAGCATTTTTTTTTGAGTAATTCTGCTCTGCTTAGCATTGAGACGAGTGAATTTGAAAGAATCAACTCGTCCCACGAGAAATCACCGGATGACGCTTAGCGGGACTGACTTGTGCCGGACGAGTGACTAGCACAGGCAGCCGGCAGAAACGCGCCGTCCTGTTCTGTTCTGTTCTACGATACTGGAAGCACGCCATGTTACGATCCACATGGCTCTGAGCCTCTCTCTCCTTGGCCGCGCCGTATTGGCACGGCATGTGAGAAGAAGTGAACGGCCTCGGCTGCTCGGCATCCATTATTCTCTGCAAACTGCAGCCAAAGGCAGCCGTGTGGGCGCGCGGGCTCAGATTCAGAACCATATGCAGGCCCACTGATTTAGAATGCAGAGTTCTTTCGCAGGTAGCAGGAACATGCGGGTGATGCAGGAACCGGGGCGCAGGGACGGCTAAAATATTGCCATCGGCGGTGGCTTTACGCACGCATGAAGATTAGTTTAATCCTGTCATCTAACCATTGATTATTTCCCTTGATGGCTTGATTGCATCTGGTGACCGGTGATGATGAGGTCAAGAAGGAAACAGCAGGGAATGAGCTTGCGGCTGAGCGGCTCTCATGCGTCGGTGCATGCAGGCCAAGTCAGAGTTCCCGACTCTGAAGATCAAGCTCTTCGAGATTCAGCATCCCAGCTACTTTTTCAGTAGCCGGTAGTTGTTTATTTTTCCCTGGTATCGTCGTCAGGCAAATCGGCTCTGAAAGCAACGTTGCTCTCGCCCGCGCGCCCTCCCGGTTTGGTTCGTCAAAGAATGTGACGAAACGAAGCCGCCATCATCGGTCAGGCTACTGAAAATACGAAGCAGCAAAGTCCATGCACGCCTGCTTCCTCCTTGAGCATAGAATTTGATCCTTCCCGATGATATATTTATTCCCCTTCTCCAGAATCTCTAACATCAAGAAAATTGGTAAATTGGCAGATGGCAGCCGGCAGCATGTCAAGGCCATGTACTATGTTCTCACAGTTCTCAGGTTTAAGCACATAAGCGCCACCGCAGCATGTCAAGGCCAGGTAACTGACCTCTCTTTTCTGAAGATCAGGTAACTGACATTTCTTTTCTGAAAGATCAGGTAACTGACCTTTCATATGCAGATGGTGGATGCCACGATGTCGATGTGCATGTTCATTCAGCCCAAGTTTCTGAAAGTTGAAACCTCACAATTGGCAAAAGATGGAGCGGATAAAATCGAACCGGTGGCTGCTATACCAGACGTTGGAAGAGACCGGAATCCAATCCGTGGATGGACCGTGGAAAAGCATCCGCATCTTGATCCCTGCCCAACTCGGCTAACTTGGAACGGAAGTCCTAAGTCCTAACCCGTGCTATCGGAGGTCAGTGTCACCGCCCACAACTCCACAAGGGATAACCGGATAAGTTCCTGCAGAAAAGCAGCAGTGCTTGGCCCATCACGGCATGCATGTTCCATTCCATGCACGGGCAGGAGAACACAATCTGAATGGATGGAAAGGAAAGTATACAGATACAGAGCCGAGTGAGATTTAACACTGGCTACCTCATCATCATCTGATCGGCTAATTAAACTGTGCACACAGATGCTGACTTGCACATGGTCTTCAGTTTAAACAAACGCTAATGTTCTTCAGTTTAAACAAACGCTAATGGTAATGGCATGCTTTACAATTGGCAGCATCATGAGGTGGTGAGGTGAGAACAGAATCATACTACTAGTCTAGAGTACTAGAGATTATTGCCAAAAGGCAAATAGGCAATGCACATGCAGCTTCTTCCCTCTTTGCCAGGGCAATACGGGCTGCCCCTTTGCACTTTTGCTCGGACTGACGTGTGGGGCTGGATCCGCCGCTTGTCTTGAGCACGCTCTGAACAGCCTGTTAGAGTTGAATCAGCGACCACCGACCACTAGACGCGCACCCTCTAGCCCGGCAAGGCAAAGTTCGGCGGACAATATTGAAATTTGTTCTCTAGAATTTCTGAAAATTCTCGATGTGTGTATACTATGCTGCTCTTTTTGTTGCCCTCTTAATTGAGACACTGTCCAAAATGATGTCTAAATTTTGAATTGGACAGCATGACTGGAAGGTCCAGGGTTTAAGCCTCAGCCTCTGCACATTTATGTGCAGGAAAGGTTGTGCGTTAAGAGCCTACGGCACCGGGTACGCCCTTTTTACAGCAGTGACCGGATGGCACTTGAATAATAGTACAACCTAGCTAGAGAATCATGGCAGTTTTCTTTCCCTTTCCATCATTAATTATGTTTAACACATCCCAACCAATTGCCGATGATGGTCCATCCAACGTGTAATGGCCAACAGTTTGATATTCTGGCTAAGCAGCATTGTTGTTACAGATTGGTTAAGATCGAAGTATTGCAATGTACAATGCCAACAGTAATGTATAAATAAAAAAGACAACCTACATAAAGGCCAATATGTAGGCCAATAAAGACAACCTACATAAAATAAAAAAGACAAGCTAAAATAGGTCGTTTGTTTGTGAGACGCCTCGGACGCAAATGTTGCAAAATAAAATCGTTAAAATCAAAAGTAAGTTCAATTATTATTAGGTTTTAAATCGTGGGTTATAGAATGTAGTCGCAGTCTTTTTCTATATATAGCCCGCTATAGCCGACGTAGATGTTGCGCTAGCGCCACTATATACAACCTACTATTTAAAACAACAATTACTGGAAAAGGCAAACAAACAACAGAGTAAATAAAAATGCATAAAAAAATGTAGATCCTTGATAGAGGCAAGGGAAATAAACATAGCAAGGGAGACGTGTTCTTCCACATGTGCAGGTCGGGTATATTCGCGTTGGCAAATTATACAAAAAGTGCAAAAAAAAACAATCATTGCCAGGTAATCCAATGGTATGATTAAGAACATTTTAGCTTGTTATCGCGTGGGTCCAATTGCAAAACAAATTGGGAGATTCACACGGAGAGATCGTGGTGAGGCCTTGATGGCTCCACCCATTCATTTGTCCCGAGTCATGGTTGGTGGGCATAGTCACACGATTTTCTCCTCCTTCTACGTGCATTGGAGTCCTTTGCCAACATCAACGACACGTCATACCTAGTTGGATTGGACTCCGCGGTGAGCTGGAGCTCTACACGCTTGCTTCATAAATAGCCCAAAAGAAAAGGAACCACCCAACCAAGTAAGGCTATAGAAAAATATGTCTTCAAGCTCGCATACTTCAATAATATTTATGTTTCGGCTACTTAATGAATGGTATAATACTCATTGTTGCATTAACATCCTTTTAATTGCCGAAAATCAACCTTAATATGAAGAGAGGATTTGTATCCAACTTCATAAAAAAATCGACCTATCAGCTGCAGTTGCATATTTGGCAGCTCCTCGATATAGAGAGGGGATCTTCATCCCATTTCATATATAGAAAACAAGATTCACACACCAATTTTATTCTACGGCAAGGAATGGTTCCATCTAAACTTTTTGAGAAGCCCTAAAATAACCGATCGAATGAGGGCAGCCGTCAACAACACCAGGTCACCACCCCCTCGCGACGCTACCCAACACGGCTGCGGCTGCGCACCACCACCACATCACCGTCTCGTGTTCTCCTCCCTTCCGCCTCCACCACCCCGAGCCAGGCAGCCAAGCCAAGCAGCCAACCCTCCTCCTCCTCTATAAAACACGCCGCCTCGCCACCTCACCAGAAAATTCCCCACACGCGCCTACCCTCCCCTCATCTCCTCTCCTCTCTCTCTTTCCGCACCCCCTGCGTCCGTGCGCTGCGTTGTTTGGGGGAGCAAAACTGCCGGGGGCAATGGCGGGCGGGCGGGAGCTGGTGGTGAGTTTCGGGGAGATGCTGATAGACTTCGTGCCGACGGTAGCGGGGGTGTCGCTGGCGGAGGCGCCGGCCTTCCTCAAGGCCCCCGGCGGCGCGCCGGCCAACGTCGCCATCGCGGTCTCCCGCCTCGGCGGCGAGGCCGCCTTCGTCGGCAAGCTCGGGGACGACGAGTTCGGCCGCATGCTCGCGGCCATCCTCCGCGACAACGGCGTCGACGCCGGCGGCGTCGTCTTCGACGCCGGCGCCCGCACCGCGCTCGCCTTCGTCACCCTCCGCGCCGACGGCGAGCGCGAGTTCATGTTCTACCGCAACCCCAGCGCCGACATGCTCCTCACCGCCGACGAGCTCAACGTCGAGCTCATCAAGAGGGTGAGTTAGCCCTGCCCCTCCTCCTTGGTCATCCCGTACCTTCTTAGCGCCCCCGTGATCTGCGGGCATCCTGATCGATCCCATCGCGTGCGGTAGAATCTTTCCACCCATTCCTCGATTTCGATCCTTGGATCTGGGACGCGGCCGCTAGTTTCTTGCGCTGATTTCGCGTGCGGCTCCTTTAGGTTGCGGCGCCTGCAATTTTTCTTGGGCCTCTTCTTGTTTATCACGTTAAAGGTAACCCCTTTTCCCGTCGTCCAATTCGGGTGCTTTGGTGTTGAATCTTCCCCTAGAATCCAAAGATTCCTGGGCGAAAGTGGGCGCCCTCGTTGCTCGTTTTGGTCGGATCTTGTTGTGCCTTCTGGTTGGCGAATTGTTCTTTTCTGGATCTGGTCATGTGGCTTCTGTGATTCATCCTAAAAATTGGGGGGACAAATTAGTTAGTAATCTAAAGGAGAGCCGTTACGAAACTAGTCAAACCCGGGGTTCTTGGATCCATCGGCGTGAGCTTGCCCTTGTAGAAATCATTAGCCTTGCCGTGTATTAATGGAACACTGGGAATTTTGTTTCTTTCTGTTGGGTCAATAATTGTAGCCACTTCAGCTTATGTCACGTAGTAGTAGTTCAGCTCTGCAGTATTCATTGAACCTTTAGAAAACATTTGTGTGCTTCATGTGATCGTACTAAGACATAAATGCAGAACTGTAGGTTGCCAGATAGTTTGTTGCATCTGTCAATTTGCTTATCATTTTCTTTTATCCCACCTTGAATTAAATCGAGCATTGTCATCTGGTGCTGTTGGATGTTTCATTTCTTCATGCTTATTACAAATCTTTGATGACTGAAACCGTGTCGCGGTTCTTGCAAAAAGGATCTCCATGTCATCCTACCTGTTGGCAGCCGTTGGATTTAGTCCCAGATAAGCATTGGCCGTAGGATCTGTTCATCTGGACATTCACGCCTAGATCCTTCGAGAAACTTAGAATTGCGAATCATCTGGACATTCGCGCCTAGATCCTTCGAGAAACTTAGAATTGCGAATCATCTGGACATTCGCGCCTAGATCCTTCGAGAAACTTAGAATTGCGAATATTTACAACTGCATCCTTGCACAATTTACTCCGCCGTCGTCCTCGCCCCTGACGTGCCACGCCCAGCTCAGCTGGCCGCCGTGTCCCCCGTATGGCAGTTGATCTCCATCCCCACGCACGATGGAAGACAGGAAAATCAGAAGGCCATTAGGATGTAGGCAGCAACACCTTTGGAGGAATTGGACCACGGGAAGAAGGCGCAAGAAAATCAGAAGACAGGGAGCTGCTCGTCGCCGTGCATATTCCCATGAAGATCAACATCGTGGGCTTCTCCCTCCGGGTCTCTATGACTCTGTCTCACCCGCCCTCCCTCTGATTCCCTCTCTCCCTTTCCAAGTTTGGAGATGGCAGCAGCAAAGTACAGAATTGACGTGGTTGATAGATGCTTACAAGATGTTCGATTAAATTTCCATGTGACTTACAGCTATGTTTTCTTGCCTAATTTATATGTCTCGCTATAAATATAATGCCTATGATTCTTTATCCCTACTAATGTTAACCCATGTTCAGCCCAAAGCCGTACTCAAATTTGGAGTTTCAGTAGGTTTATTTTTTCGAATGAATGTTTCAGTAGGCTTATCAGTTCAGTTTCAGTAGGATTATCATGTCTATTCATGATTGGCATCAAAAGTTCCAAACTGTGATTAAAATGCCTATTTCTTTTCTGTTTTTACTCTACACACAGATTGTTCGACAGAAGTTGCTTTTAGAGAAGTACTTCATTCTGATCATGAAACAGAAAACATCACATTTTGTTGTATGATCACTCAAAGTGTTTTCCTTTATGATATTTTGTACTTTACTACATCATAGAAATGTGCTTGTGATCTTCCTTAGCTATGCATCTTGATTTTGAAAGAAAATGACATTTGAGACACTATATTGCTTATAATATCTTGTGTGTTGCAAATCAGACAACAATTCTAAAAACCAGGTATATTTGCACTAGATTTTTCCCTTATGAAAACTCATTCCATACATTGACAGCTCTGCATTAGAATTGTGGCCTGTAAACATCAATTGGTTACAAAATCATATATTTTATAGCTTAGCAGCAGTAAATTTTTCGTGTTTTCTTTCTTTTTTCATTTTCTATAGCATCAACATCCAAAGTTAGGCAGACGAACCATGATGGCAGATAATATCTTGCGTGTTGCAAATCAATATAATTATGCTAAAACCACATAAACCCCCACTCAGTTTTTCCTATATCTTTGATATGACCAGCTTAGACGCCAACTTCTTTATTCTTTAAGAAACAAGAGCAACATAGGCTTTTATAATTTTCTATATTGTCTCACTGGGGGAAAAAAGAGCAAGCAATAGGCTTTTATAAAGCACACGGATACTATGACCGCATCTTGAACTAATGGACAGCATATCTTCAGTACTAACTGTACAATTCAGTTTTATATTTTACCATTTGTCTATATTTTCCACATGGTGACCCGTTATCACTTACCCTACAAGATTTCTAGCACGCACAAGAGTAGAATAAGGTAACCTGCTAGCAGGATATATTCCATCACAAGATGTAAGAATTGTTTCTGTAAGCTTTGTACATCATAGCATTATCTAAAATCAACTTAAAGTGCTATTTGGAGAACTTTTCGCCAGGTTTGAAGAATTTTGTAACACTGAGATGGTGACGTGATACTCTGATAACATATTATTACCCATTTGTTTTCTTCTGAATTTAAGAAGAGTAATTGTTATCTGCACACTCCTATTTCATTTTAGTTGCACTGCAGCAGACAAAGGGAGACGATATAGTTCTTTTCCTGGGCTCAAGCAAAGTTATAGGATGCAAAATAAAGAAGTGGTTCGACCTCTCATGTCCATGCATTTTCATATGAGTTTTATTGTTTCTCTACAAGTATTAACGTATATAGCTGGGGGCCCATTGCGCGCGGCAAAGCCGTGCAGTGTTCTAGTATAGTTAAACATGTGCACCTTCTGTAAGGAAAATATCTGCGCTCGTGCTATCCCTCAGAATTCAACATTTCTAACTTGAAACAAACTTGCATCATCACACTGTCCATTCCACATCCCCTGTTTGGTTAAATTCTCATAAGGTGTTGCATGTTCAGGCTGCAGTCTTCCACTACGGATCAATAAGCTTGATTGCTGAGCCTTGCCGGTCAGCACATCTCCGTGCCATGGAGATTGCCAAAGAGGCTGGTGCACTGCTCTCTTATGACCCGAACCTGAGGGAGGCATTGTGGCCATCCCGTGAGGAGGCCCGCACCCAGATTTTGAGTATCTGGGACCAGGCAGACATTGTCAAGGTCAGCGAGGTTGAGCTGGAGTTCTTGACAGGCATCAACTCAGTGGAGGATGATGTTGTCATGAAGCTGTGGCGGCCTACCATGAAGTTGCTCCTGGTGACTCTCGGAGATCAAGGATGCAAGTACTATACCAGGGTATGCTTTATAACTTTGTGCTAGCAGCTGCCCAATGAAATGGTTATTAATGCTGAATAATATTCATGGACTGCTTATATCGAACTTCACAAGGTCCTATCTTTTGTAACTTGAGGACATCTTCTGCAGCTGCGACTTACAGGTTTGATCTACCTGATTGCAGGATTTCCATGGAGCTGTCCCTTCCTTCAAAGTACAACAAGTTGATACAACAGGCGCAGGTGATGCATTCGTTGGTGCTCTGCTCAAAAGGATTGTCCGAGATCCATCATCTCTACAAGTAAGTTGCCTGAAATCTGTTTGTTGACCCAAAAGATCTCCTTGGTTCTACATATCAAGTTGGTATCTGAGTCTTGCCATGTCGCTGAACTTTGATGTCTGCTGACTGTATAGGATCAGAAGAAGCTTGAGGAGGCGATTAAATTCGCCAATGCGTGTGGAGCAATCACCGCCACGAAGAAAGGGGCGATCCCATCCCTGCCCACTGAAAGTGAGGTCTTGCAGCTAATAGCGAAGGCATAGATCACCTTATTTGCAAACTGTACTGTATGCTGATCTGGATCAGAAGAAGTGTGTGCTCCATGACACCAGCCCTTTTTGTTTGCCCTACTTACCTTGGTGAAGGGTGTTTTGTTTTTAGAAGTCTTGCAATAAGCAGAGCCTTTTATATCACAGTTCATTTGATACGGTCAAATAATCAATCCATAATTGTAGTATTTTTTTTAATTTTGTTGAATTCTTGTTCCAGCTGTGTATGAACTGTTTTTTTGGAGATAAGAGATGTATTCATAGCCTTTAATTTCTATAGACATCTCGGACAGAGAACACTTGAGTCTGCTGAATGTTGATGTACTGAGGCTTGATTGGTCGGGTTTGTTGGAGATTTGTAACTGTGATTGGTTTGGGCATGTGGTTCAGACTTCAGAGAGAATGATCACGACATGTAATGAACTGGAAGCCTGAGTTCTTTATTGATGCTTAACTGGATTGTTGCCTGACCTGTCACCTGTGGAATATACCCTGCATTTTCAAGGCTGTCCCATATGAGGATTCCTCAAGGCAGATGTGTGCTGTAAAGAGCCTAAGAAACGTTTATTAAGAGAGCGCTGAAAAAGGTTTATGATGTGCAATAAACTAAGGTGGCCTTTCTCGAAAATATGTCTCTTTTAATAATTACTCTGTTTTTCTCGCATGGTGGTGGTTTTGTTTGATTGAAAACGCTACACTGTTGTGCATTTAGCCCTCTTTCAGTCGGTTTCAGCGAAGATTGCTGTTAGTGTGCCCAAGCCTGATTCGTCTTGCTCCACTCGGAATACTATCTATAGAATAGCTATCTTTGTGACATAGTAGAAGCTGACAACTTGCAGGCACCACAAATATGTTATCAAGCTTTAAAAACATTCTGCAGCTCGTTCATTAGACCGTCGTCAGGAGAGGACGCCAAATTCCTACAAGGAGTACAGGACGGTGTCGACGTCTCCGTCACCGTCAGACGTCAGTGTATCCGTCCGGGAAGCCGGAATGGTCGCTGTCACACGAATGATCAACAGCGAATAAGGCCACAAGGGAAACAAAAACCAGCAACCTCGTGTCGTTTCGTTTCCCCCGTTTTCTAATCATCCGCTGCTTTCAGTTTCAATCAAGGATCCCAACAAGATCTGCTGGGTGGTGTTGGCGATGGCAAGCACACAGTGCCGCTGTCGACTGTCGTCTCGTCGATTACTCGATGTGACATGTCAGCGCCACGTCCACATGAGCGTCCCATTCAGAGCCGTGGGGATAGCCTCCATCATTGTTGGCGCAGAGTCCACGTCACTTTCTGTAACCCCACCATGGTCCATGGCGCATCCGGTTCTCCCTAGGCTCGATCGTGACGAGAATTTTCAGCGACAACGGCGACGCATCGATCAGGCACCCGTTTGTCATCTGCCGCAGGCAGAGTCGTTCTCCGGATCCCCCGCGCAATCTCCACAGGATCGCCCGGTGCATGACGCTTGTGCGTTAACGTTGCCTCTACAGGCCAAGATTCCCCACAAGATCCCCGCAAATCTGGTGCAGTCTGCAGTGACGTCGCGTCAAGGATGAATGGATGATGATGGTAGGCACAAAGGGATCTATCAATCATATGAGTTCAAAGATGAGGTAGCTAGGGAGGGAGGAACTGGCACGCCGGCCGTCTGGGAATTACGCTCCCAGTTTGTGTGAAAGCAAAGAAATGCTACTAGTACATGACGTGAGCGAGACTCCCTTCTAGAGTGCAGCGATTTTCACGTGCGTAGCGCCGGGGAGGCAGGAATCCACTTTCGCGATGCTCCATCTTCAAAATTCCGGGGAAATGGGGAAATACAGGCTGACAGTGCATTCGATAATCGATACACACACATGACGCGCCGGCAGTGGGCTGGGAATTCGTTGCGCGGCGGGAATATCTGGCCGGCCACCGGGTGGATTCAGCCCAGCCCAGCCCAGTCCTTTTTATGTTCGGGTTACTACCCTCTTACCGGGTTACGTCATTTGGCCCAACCGGGGAGAGACGTAACCCGAGCAAAAAAAGGCCCACAGAGTCAAGAGGCCGTAAATGACACAAAATGGCCAACAAATAAAATCGAAGCCCACAAACGGAAACACGAGACAAACAACATTTCCTTCTATCGAGTTATTATCGACCGATGATTTTACCTTTTCTCGGGGGATTTCTATTGGCTACTACTACACTCCTGCTACATTTCTAGAGGAGGAGTAAACCACGAGGCGTGATACACGAACAGCTTGCACTTAATTTTATAATGTTTATTACGGAGTATTATAAAACCCCTTTGGACACAAACACTGATGATGACTTTGACGTGGGAGCTCCCCCAAGCTGTTGGCCGCGAGCTTACCGCATAAAGTGATCGTGATCTGGGGCCCCGTTTTTTCAGTACGTTTCCTCACATGCATGGCATATTAAATGCAGTCGAAAAAATAACCCATTATATGGATGGAGTGTTCTTCGCGAGACGAATCTAATGAGCCTAGTTAGGTCGTGATTAGACAATAAATTGCTACAGTAAACATGTGCTAATGACGGATTAATTAGACTCATTAGGTTCGTCTTGCGATGTACTGACAGAATCTGTAATTAGTTTTGTAATTAGTCTATATTTAATACTTCAAATGTGTGCCCGACATACTCGAAATTTTTTTTTGAAAAACATCTAAACACGGCAACGCGGCAATCATGCGAGTACGTGACTGACGCAGCAGGAGAGGCCCATGCAGCGGAAGCGACGAGGCCATCGACAGCTAGCGTGTCCCCGCGTCCCGACGACAAAGATGCCCCCAGCTCGTGCGTCGCATGGCAAATTGCACGCCTGGGTGTGACTACGTCCACCTCCTATATCTTATCGTCAGAACTTATAATTAATTAATATATCTACTACGTACTGCGACAAACAAGGTCGATTATATTCCGTAAGCAAATTTGTAGCTTGCAAATTAATAGAAAACCGTTTAGGTCAGATGCTGTGCTCGGATCCATGATTAGGACACGATTGGATTTAGAAAATCAGCTGAAAAATCAATAGAACCGAGGGCTGGTTAAGAGCAACTTTAAAAGAGTTGCCAAGTAACTACTCTAAAAGAGTTGCCACGTAACTTGCCAAGCCAATTTTTGGCAACCCAGTATCAAAATCGGGCTTCAAGAGCCTCTTTATCGTGCTTGCTGTCCCATCCAACCCTTCAAATTGGACCTCCGACTGTCCAAACCTAGCAAGCCACTCCCGCTTGCCAAACTGCTTCCTAGGCGTGGGTCCTACGGATCTGCCATCTCACAGCGACGGCGATGCAGGCTACAGGCGCGTGGAGAAGCGGCAGCTACAGACGACGGCCGTCAGGAAGGAGCCGTGCGGGGAGGGAGGGCCAGACCTCGCGCCGCCACCTTCCCTGCGCCTCGGCGCCCGCAGCTCCATGGGAAGGAGGGGCACCGGGAGCACGCCGTGCGGGGACGGAGGGCCGGACCTCACGCCACCGGAGAGAGGGAGGGGCCAGACCTCCGCGCACCGCTGGGAGGGAGGGGGCGCATCTCCGCGCGCCGCCAGGGATGGAGGGGTCGGCCATGGAGGTGGGGCAACACCTCCTCGTGCCGCCCGGGGAGGTGGGGTGGTGCATCCTCGCGCCGTCAGGGAGGGAGAGAAGGGGAGGACGACGCGGGGAAGGGGAGGTCGTTGCCGGGGCCGCGCCGACATGGAAGGAGAAGTTCGATCGCGTTTGGGTGGGGGACAGGGAGGAGGATGAGGTCAGGAGGAGGATAAAGAGGGAGGGGATGATGATGAGGCGTGGGACCGACGCATCACATGTGGAGGGAGGGGGTTGAAGGTAGCCATTGGAATTTAGAGAATGGAAAACGGAGGGTCTGATGGAGTGTGTACTTAGTATAAGATGAATCCTTTTGCCAAGTCGAATAGAGAGTGTGTTGGAGTTGCTCCAACAAAAATAAAGTACCCTGCAGGTGGCAAGTGTGATTAACAAACCAGGTAACGACGCGATCGTACGTGTACTGTAAAACGTACTGACCTTATCGCGGGGGCGTGATCCACGAGCCAAGAAAGAAAACGACGTTATTCATTCGGCAAGCCTAACGACACGGCCGGCCGTGTAGGCGTGTAGTGTAGGCTGATACTACCTACGGAGTACGAAGTACAGTAGTAGCTAGCAAAAACACCAGAGAAGAGCAAACGAGATGATGCATGCCTGCAAGAGATAATGTGACCGACAAGACGTGGCTGCCCATGCATGCACGCATCGCAAGAGATGAGAGAGGATCGACGACAGCTAGCGCGTCCCGGAACCGGACGCTCGTGCCTCGCATGGCCAAATTGCATCAATAATGAGTACGTCCACGTCCTAAATCTAATCTGATCTGCAGGGCTCGACCAATCAGCTACCACGAGAAAATAATGATGAGGGTAAGAATCCGAAGGTAAGCCAATTTGCATTTCGTCATGGCTTGCAAATAGAAAACCCAAGTTTAGTTCAGCTGCTCTGCTTCCGGATCACATACCCGCTGTCTGATCTAGAGTTGTTGACGACAGTTTGGGACCGGGAGCTTCAGATTGTTTGCGATACATCTTTGCCGTCGATTAATTGGTTTCGAGATGAGAACCCAAGTACTCATCTTTGGACAATCTCTCGTCAGAGATCTTGCCTGCCAACCTCGAGGCCTGTTCTTCATTAGCTAGCGTTGTTGGATAGATGTTACAGTGATTCTGATCTGCTCTCCTTCTACGACGTGCGTGTTCCGCGCCACTAATATCTTGGTTTTTTTTTTTTATCAAAGATAGGGTCTTTGCTCCAAAAAAAAAAAATCAAAGATAAGGTCGCCGCTGGAGTGGAGTGATAACCCGGTTGAGATTTGGAGTTGGGCCACATATGCAGCCTAGTGAACGTGAGTGGACAACCTACTTTGCCGGTTTGCCCATTTTACCCACATTGAGGATTTCTATGATGATGGACGGCCCGGCCCTTCGTTTTTTTTCCCATTCATTGTAAAAAAGAGTAACATTACTAAGACGAAGATAATATTAAAATGAAAAAGAATGGCAGACTAGGGTATATATTAGAAGGGTTAAAGTAGCTTAGTCAACATATCATCCACCTGTAGGCTGGTTGTGGTGTGGTCCCGATGGTGACGGTGCATAGTATGAGACGTGCTTCGTCATCTTTGGAGGTGGTGCTGTGGTTCATGTGTGGCGACAGCAATGCTGGGTCGCTCAAGCCTAAGTTGGTAGAGCCATGGTATGGGACACTTCTCGTTGACTCATGGTTGCGCCGTGACAAAGATGGCACGTTGATATGGTGATGCAGTGGCTTGCGTTGGTCCCAGTGGTGATAGTGTTATGGGACACACTTTGTCGATAGGGCTGCAATTATCGTTGTACTGCAATATATGCAGTGGCGGAGCCACGTTGAAGCCTGTGGGTGCGGCCGCACCCACACAAAAAATTTATAACCACCAACACATCTAATTTTTTACCCTATTACGATCGAATAGTACTATGAGGTGCCGCACCCCCTCTATTTTGTTCTTGCTCCGCCACTGCTGCAATGGAGGTATGACTATTCGTGTTTCTCGGCGATGGCGCGGTATAAGACACATTTGTGTGCGACTTTGGGGTAGCAACTGGGCGAAAATATCAACGAAGCCCAGCTATGCGCGTGTTTCACGGGATTGTTATCTATCGCTTTTGCAGTAAAAGATATCATGTAACCATATCCTTTTGGTTTATACGTATCATATCACGTACGTACTGTATTAGCCCCAATGAATAATTGAGAACAATTCAAGCCTACAGGAGGATTGTATGAGCCACTCCAGTGCAATAAGTTGGCATTGGAATTAAAAAACGTCGATGGGTACTATATCTAACCAATTAATCGATACCATGTTGTTGTCATGTGTATATACCTCTGGCACCGTACAGACCGAGAACAAAATCAAAGCATATCAGTGATCAGTCTGGGTAGTTGGTATGGCCGCGCCTGTAGCAGCAGAAACAAAATGAAAACACAAGATTAAAAAAAAAGTACTGATGACAAGTTTTTCCTTCAAAAAATGAGAGCATGTCTCCACGTTAATCCCACGGTAACCATGGAATAAAGTTGAGGGTAAGTTCTTTTAGCATCCATAGCGTCATTAGGGCAGTCCCAACCCAGACTCTACCCATAGAGTCCATATGTCGAAGACTCTATCACAAGAAACTATAGCTTTCAATGCAGATTTTGTATCTTTGAGTCTATCTAATCATTCAATCATGCTCTTCTCCAATCATTCAACTAGATTTCTCTCGTTTTGCGTGTAGACTTGGTGTCTAACTTAGACCTAGTTTCTACATTTTTGCCTCTCTCTCCTCATTAAATTGCTTGCCACATCAGCAAAATGTCTACATGGCAATGTAATTAATAGAGATAGACTCTACCATGGAGTCTGGGTTGGGACTGCCCTTAGTATGCGGGGCTGACCCTGTCCCCAATCGTGCAACACGTGTGCTCGGGCGCAGGGTTAGCTGCTGGGTCACTGCATCTGTAATCTTAATTCCGCATGGCGGAGTAGGCTTTGATGATCAGGCGCCCACGTTATCCACGGGTCCCAGAAATAACTCGAGTGTCTTGAGACCCGCCTGGACCTAAAAATACAGCAATAATTGCGCGACATGTACTACACGGTGGTGACGCGGCATACGTCGTCGTCGTCTTGTTTTGAACCATGCTAGTACTACTGCTTTACTACTATTTTCCGCTTCACACACACTACTCTACACGAACCACAGCCACCCACTCCAGATCATGTAAGGTTGATCCCGGTCTATAAATAGCCACTCGCCCAACGATCTCTCACACACCAAGCGCACCACACCCCCACAGCTCTAGCTTGAGCCCACCCCACTCCTCCAGCCTGCAACTTTGAGCCCGGTGCGTGCGTCGTAGAAGCTAGCCGGGAGCGAGCGAAGATGTTCGGAGTGAAGATCCCCATCATCGACGACCTGACGGGCGCGAACAAGAATGCCCACCTCAAGGGCAGCGTGGTGCTCATGCGCAAGAACGTCCTCGACGTCAACAGCATCGCCGGCATCCGTCTTCGACGGCATCTCCGAGTTCCTCGGCCAAGGCGTCACCTGCCAGCTCATCAGCTCCACCGTCGTCGACCCAAGTGAGCATTTTCTTTTTTAACAGCAGACTGTAAAAGATTTGCGGAAATTTTATTAGAAAGAAAAAAAGGTAAAAAACCATGAACAACTAAACTGAATGGCGTCCAAGAAACCACGCAAGACAAACCCCTCCCGGCTTCAAAAAGTACTACTGAGAAATCAAGAGGAAAAAAAAAAACACAACAAAGAAAGGAAAGGTGGAGGGGGCCTGCTGATGCTGACCGCCGGCGGTGCCGGTGCAGACAACGGTAACCGCGGGAAAATGAAAGCGACAGCTGAATGAGACCATGATGTTTCATCTGCATTTTACACGTTTTTGGTACCTGCGGTCTGTGGATGCTGACGCTGATCATTGGCGCAGACAACGGGAACCGCGGCAAGGTGGGCGCGGAGGCGAGCCTGGAGCAGTGGCTGCTGAACCCGCCGCCGCTCCTCGCCGGCGAGAACCAGTTCCACATCACCTTCAACTGGGAGGTGGAGAAGCACGGCGTCCCCGGCGCCATCATCGTGAAGAACAACCACGCCTCCGAGTTCTTCCTCAAGACCGTCACCCTCCACAACGTCCCCGGCCGCGGCACCGTCGTCTTCGTCGCCAACTCTTGGGTCTACCCGCAGTACAAGTACCGCTACAACCGCGTCTTCTTCGCCAACGACGTGAGCACATTGATTTCACACCCAATCAACAAAATCGCATTTTATTTTGTAATAACACGTACGAATGATCTTGTGTAGACGTACCTGCCGAGCCAGATGCCGGCGGCGCTGAAGCCATACAGGGACGACGAGCTCCGCAACCTTCGCGGCGACGACCAGCAGGGCCCGTACGAAGCCCACGACCGCGTCTACCGCTACGACGTGTACAACGACCTGGGCAACCCGGACGGCGGCAACCCGCGGCCGACGCTGGGCGGGTCCAAGCACCACCCCTACCCGCGCCGGGGCCGGACGGGCCGGAAGCCGACGCAGAGCGACCCGGACTGCGAGAGCAGGCTGACGCTGCTGGACGACGACGTGTACGTGCCGCGCGACGAGCGGTTCGGCCACATCAAGTCGGCAGATTTCCTCGGGTACTCCATCAAGGCGCTCGTCGACGGCATCGTGCCGGCGCTCAAGGGGTACATCGGCTTCGAGTTCAACTCGTTCAAGGACATTATACACCTCTACGAGGGAGGGATCAAGATTCCCGACGTGCCGGCGCTGGAGGAGATACGGAAGCAGTTCCCGTTACAGCTTATCAAGGACCTCATGCCCGTTGGTGGTGACTTCCTCCTGAAGCTCCCCATGCCCAAGATCATCAAAGGTACGGTTGACTGCTAGCTGGTACCACTACTTTAGCAATGTCGACACTTATTTGTTAAACAAAAGCAATGTCACTTACTACCTTGTATGCCGTCTCTGTTTTTCTCGCACATATATACATATATATAATGCAGAGGACAAGAAAGCTTGGATGAGCGACGACGAGTTCGCGAGGGAGCTCCTCGCCGGCGTGAACCCCATGATCATCAAGCGTGTCACGGAGTTCCCTCCCAAGAGCACGCTGGACCCGAGCAAGTTCGGCGACCAGACCAGCACCATCACGGAGGCGCACATCTCGCGGAACCTGGAGGGCCTCACCGTGGAGCAGGCCCTGGAGAGCAACCGCCTCTACATCCTTGACCACCACGACCACTACATGCCGTTCCTGGTGGAGGTGAACAGCCTGGACGACAACTTCATCTACGCCACCCGCACGCTCCTCTTCCTCCGCGGCGACGGCACCCTGACCCCGGTGGCCATCGAGATGAGCCTCCCGGAGCTTAGGGACGGCCTGACCCTTGCGAAGAGCAAGGTGTACACGCCCACATCCACCACCGGCGCCGAGGCCTGGGTGTGGCACCTGGCCAAGGCCTACGTGAACGTGAACGACTACTGCTGGCACCAGGGCATCAGCCACTGGCTCAACACGCACGCGGTGATGGAGCCCTTCGTGATCGCGACGAACCGGCAGCTCAGCGTGACGCACCCGGTCCACAAGCTGCTCCTGCCGCACTACCGCGACACCATGACCATCAACGCGCTCGCGCGGCAGAAGCTCATCAACGCCGGCGGCATCTTCGAGATGACCGTGTTCCCGCGCAAGTACGCGATCGAGATCTCCTCCAAGGTCTACGCCTCCTGGAGCTTCGCCGACCAGGCGCTCCCCAACGACCTCCTCAAGCGGGGCATGGCCGTGGAGGACCCCTCCAGCCCCTGCAAGGTGAAGCTCCTCGTCGAGGACTACCCGTACGCGTCCGATGGGCTCGCGATCTGGCACGCCATCGAGCAGTGGGTGGCCGAGTACCTGGCCATCTACTACCCGGACGACGGGGTCCTCAAGGGAGACGTGGAGCTGCAGGCGTGGTGGAAGGAGGCGAGGGAGGTCGGGCACGCCGACCTCAAGGACGAGCCGTGGTGGCCGGAGATGGGGACGGTGGAGGAGCTGACAAGGGCGTGCACGACCATCATCTGGATCGCGTCGGCGCTGCACGCGGCCGTCAACTTCGGGCAGTACCCGTACTGCGGGTACCACCCGAACCGGCCGTCGGTGAGCCGGAGGCCGATGCCGGAGCCGGGAACGGAGGCGTGGGCGGAGCTGGAGCGTGACCCGGAGAGGTTCTTCGTGAGGTCCATCACGAGCCAGTTCCAGGCCGTCGTGGGGATCTCGCTGCTGGAGATCCTGTCCAGCCACTCCTCCGACGAGGTCTACCTGGGACAGCGCGACACGCCCGGGTGGACCTCGGACGCCAGGGCGCAGGAGGCGTTCAAGAGGTTCGGCGCGAGGCTGCAAGAGATTGAGAAGCGCGTGGAGGCCATGAACGCGGACCCCAGGTTCAAGAACCGCAACAGCCCGGCTAAGTTCCCGTACACGCTGCTCTTCCCCAACGCATCAGACCGCGAGAACGCCGGGGTCACCGCCAGGGGCATCCCCAACAGCATCTCCATCTGAGCCTGTCTGTCGCCTGATCGAATATATTCTGCAGGGAAGTAGCCGTAATTATTCCCATTGTACTATTCTGCCAAGTGTGTGTGGTGATGGTAACAATAAAGGCTCTGTAGCCATGTACCACCAATGATGATGTATTGCGTTGCTTTTGTAATTGTAAGGTTTCCCAATAATGAAGAATTTCCTCTGGTTCACATGGTGTTTTGCTTTGCAATGAAAGGAAAAAAAAAAACTATAGCCGGTGAGCTAATGCAATAAAAATCAAATGCATAAAACTGATTTTAGGGGGGGGGGGGGGGGGGGGGGGGGGAAGTTTACAAATGGTATGCTCATAAACTCAAACAAGAGATCATTTTTAGGGCGTGCACCACATGGGACACGAATGCAAGCACAATGCAGCTACTGACTTGTAATTGGTCCCCCTATCATACGCAACCACACCATTTCATTGCTGACAGCAGTCACATACATGTTACATAAGCCAAAGAAGTTAAAAATCAAAGGATAGAGTATTATAACTCCTCGCATAGAGGTTTTTTCTCATGAATTGAGAAGCGACCCCTAGTGTAGCTGGTTAGTCTTCTTGGAAGGAGCTAACCGACTACTCCACCCGTTCCCAAGAAACAAGTCGTTTTGTGATTCAAATTTTGTCTCATAATCTGTCATTGTTCGCGTGTCCCCTGTATCCGGTGAGCCATAGTGGTGGTTGACGACGGTATACGGGCCCCAGGCAGACGACGAGAAGGTGCTCTTTCTGGAAGAGCTGGAGGCGATCAGGGACGAGTGTCATGGACCTTGGGCGATTGCAGGTGACTTCAACCTTATCCTGGACCCAGCTGATAAAAACAATGCACGGATCAATCGTAGGAACATGGGCGGTTTCGTCGTATTGTTGAAGTGCTAGAGCTACGTGATATCCACTTACACGGCCGAACCTACACATGGAGTAACGAGCGGCAAAATCCAACTCTGGTAAGATTAGATCGAGTCCTAGCCTCGGCTGGATTGGGAAGAGTTGTTCCCTCGCTGCCTGCTCCAAGCTCTCTCTTCTGAAGACTCTGATCACTGCCCCGCTGTTACTCCAAACAAATGCCGCGGTCCGCTCAAAGTCCAGGTTTCACTTCGAGATTTACTGGCCAAAATTTGATGACTACTTGGATGTGGTGGCAAGGGGGTGGTGCTGTCCGGATGATGTGACCAATCCATACAGGCGGCTTGATTGTAAAATTCGCAACGTAGCAAGGGAACTGCAAAGCTGGGCGGACACAAAGATCGGGTCAGTGAAGCAGCAGCTCCTCATTGCCAGAGAGCTGATCTTGCAGTTGGACAGGGCACAGGAGCTCAGGACCCTGTCGACCAGAGAAGACAACCTACGCAAGCAGCTCAAAAGGTTATCCCTGGGACTTGCTTCTCTGGAACGGACGATAGCCCGACAAAGATCGCGTGTACTTTACCTTAGTGAAGGAGACGCAAACACGCGCTTCTTCCACCTTTGTGCGAATGGCAGAAGAAGAAAGAACCACATCACACGTGTTTGTGATGACGACGGGGCAATATACACGGGAAATGCAATGGCAGATGTGTTCCACGCCTTCTATGATGAGCTGCTTGGAACCGAACAAGAGAGACCCGCCACACTAAACCTGGCGGCACTAGGCATCACGCCACAAGATCTTTCGGCACTGGAACAAGAATTCACGGAAGAAGAGATATGGAATGCGATCAAGGAGCTCCCCCCAGACAAATCACCTGGCCCGGATGGTATGACGGCGGCGTTCTATCAATCTGCATGGCCAGTCATCAGGCAAGATATTGTCCTAGCTTTCAATACTTTCTTCTCGAGAGACCGACGAGGCTTCTCATGCATAAATGGTGCTCTCCTGACGCTCATCCCCAAGAAGCATGATGCGTGCTTGCCTAAGGATTACAGGCCAATAAGCCTCATCCACAGTTTCCCTAAGCTTGTGTCGAAGATTCTTGCAAACCGGCTCAAGATGTACATTGGTAACATAGTGCTATGCAACCAGAGCGCCTTCATCGCTGGTCGATCTATACTAGATAACTTCAAGTATGTCCAGAGGGCGGCGGTAATGCTGAGAAAACACAAGATCCCGAAATTGTTGTTGAAGCTGGACATTTCCAAAGCTTTTGACACTGTCTCGTGGCAGTTCTTGCTGGAGGTCATGCAAGCATGGGGGTTTGGGCCACGATGGCGTGAATGGATCTCTCTCCTGCTCTCAACGGCAACTACTAGAGTTCTCATCAATGGGCAGCCAGGACCGCCAGTGGAACACCGCCGGGGGCTACGGCAAGGCGACCCACTGTCGCCCATGCTGTTTGTCATTGTAATGGACACAATGAACAGGCTATTCCGCAAGGCAGCTGAAGATGGTACTACAGCCAACAGGACTAGCGGCGGTGAAACATCATTGTAGCCTCTACGCTGACGACGCCATACTGCTGCTGGCCCCAGAACATGGCGAGGCTAGAGCAGTGCAGACTATCTTACAGCTATTTGGGGATGCATCAGGCTTGCGGGTGAATCTGGACAAATGCTCGGCCACTCCAATCTTTGGGACGGATGAGAACCTGGCTGAATTCCTATCAGCGCTCCCATGCCCAGTTCAGCAATTCCCCATCAAGTACTTGGGGGCACCATTATCAACAACAGCACTGCCCAAAGCCCAGTACCGACATTTGATAGAGAAGACGGACGGGACGGCTACCGGCATGGCAGGGGCCGCTACTCAACAAGAGCGGACGACTAACACTAGTGAAATCCACCCTCTCCACCATGCCGATCTACCTAACGATGTGCGACCGACTTCCAGCATGGGTGATCAAGGAACTGGACGACATCAGAAGGAACTTCCTTTGGTCAGGCAAGGACCAGGCGGTGCGGGGCAAAAACGCGGTTGCTTGGCCTGCGGTATGCCGCCCAACTAGTTTTGGCGGGTTGGGGGTGATCGATCTCAAGCTCAGCGGATTTGCCCTACGTGCCAGATGGCTTTGGCTACAAAAGGTGGATGGGGACAGATCATGGTCTCAGCTGCACATCAAAGCTGACCCTGAGGTGCTTGCGTTCTTCAACGCCTCGGTGACGATCCAGGTGGGCGACTGGCAGAAGAGCTTTATTCTGGCAAGACAACTGGATCGATGGTGACTGTCCAAAAAGACTTGCGCCGCGCTTGATCGACGCGGTCCCAAAGAGAATTCAAAGGACGAGAACCGTTGCGCAGGGCATGCAAGGGCGAAGCTGGGTCAGGGACATTCAAGGGGGGTTATCAGTCCAAGCCATTGCAGAATACATCGAGCTCTGGCACAGGCTTAATGGGCGACACCTGCAACCGGGACAGCAAGATACTTATCGTTGGAGATGGACGGCTGATGGACAATTCACGGCTAGGTCGGCCTACATGAAAATGCATGAGGGAACCACGAGGCTGCAAGGAAGCAATCGGATATGGAAGACTTGAGCACCGCCGAAGGTCAAGTTTTTCATATGGCTGGCAACAAAGGGGAGGCCTATGGACAGCTGATCGGCGACGAAGACACAACCTGGATGCACACGACGCTTGCTGGTTTTGTGACCAAGTGAGTGAAACCAGCGACCACATTTTCGTGGCTTGTGCATACACCAAAGAAATTTGGTGGAACGCGCTAACAGCGCTGGGATGCACCTGCATTTTCCCCGCGAGAGACCTGTCACTACAAGATTGGTGGTCGCATTTGGCACGTGCACAGCCGGCGCAGAAGAGAAAAGGACTCAACACGCTATTCATGTTGATCTCCTGGTCTGTGTGGAAGGAGCGCAATGCACGCCTATTCGATGGCAGCAGGCTGACGACGCATAGCCTACTGTCCAAAATGCGGCAAGAGGCACTACTATGGATTAGGGCGGGTGCGACGGACTTAGGTAGTCTTCCTAGCGAGTAGTCGGGTATGTCTGTACGGGTGTGTCTCTCGTATTGTGCCGCAGGTGTGCAGCACCGAGCGTGCGTGAGTTCGGCTCCGCGATGTTGTAAAACAGAACCTTGTTCATCTCCTTCTTAATACAATGATGCGCAGCTCTCCTGCGTATTGGAGAAAAAAATAAGTCGTTTTACTCGATTTGGTAGATTTGCATGTGCATGTAGGCATGCAACAATCGGTTAGCACCAAATCTGGTTAAAAGATAGAGCCAATCAAGGTCATTTTATATTTTTGTTAATTTGTCTTAAAATGTCTAGAATGACTATTTTTTTTACGGAGGGAATAGCAAGGATCGGACCCTGGTTTCCCACCCATATATTTTTCTCTCGATGCCGCCTAGCCCGGCTAACATGTTTATTAGAGGCAAATTTGTGTCAACCAGATTAGCCTCCCTCCTTGCTCCTTGTAGGAAACCTTCCAAACATTACATTATATATACTTTCTATATAAAACCAGAGGAAGATGATTTTTATATATAAAACTGTAGTAAGAGAACTTTAGTCCTAAAATAAAAATATATATGGTCGAGAACTACAACTTTAGGGTGCTAATTTTTTTTATAATTAATACAAGCTACTAGCTCTGTTCTTAGATATTGACGATGTTTAGAACAGGTAATTAGTTAAAAAAAAATGAGCTTAGTTGTTTGTCCCTAACATTATTATATACTGAAGAACGTAGGGAGCACAAACAACAAAGTGATCAAGCGCCTACATGGCTCTTTCATGGCCGCGTTTAGATTGTTTCGCGAAAAAAATTTACAGTATGTCGGGCACACATTTGAAGTATTAAATATAGACTAATTACAAAACTAATTACAGAGTATGTCAGCTCATCGCAAGACGAACCTAATGAGTCTAATTAATCCGTCATTAGCACATGTTTACTGTAGCAATTTATTGTCTAATCACGATCTAACTAGGCTCATTAGATTCGTCTCGCGAAGTACACTCCATCCATATAATGGGTTATTTTTTTCGACTACATTTAATATGACATACATGTGAGGGAACATACTCGAAAAAAATTTCGCGAAACATCTAAACAGGGCCATGATTTCAACTTATTTTATTCGTCGTGGACGTGGTAGGTAGGGTAGGACCGTAGGACATGGAAACGAGAAAAATGTGTGTACGGAACGAAGAGAGAAAACAGTTGCACGTACAGACATGGGAACATGGACTTGACCGCGGCTTACAGAAACCATTATTGGTGATTGGTGGACGTGTCGGGCCGTGCAGGATTGCAGATAAGGCACGTCTCGCGTCCCAGACTCCCAGCCACTGAACTCTCGTGCGTCGCATGGGGAAATGGCAAAGCTAGCGTAGTAGTACGTCCAGTTTCCACAGCAAGCGTGACTCACCAAAAGGTAACAACGCTATTCGACAAGAATGGTGTTTTGCTCTCTGCAATCGAGTGGGTGGAATGAAAAAAAAAACTGTAGCCGGTGAGAATGCCTAAAAATCAAATGCATAGAACTGATTTTAGGGAAAAACATTTACAAATTCTATGCCCACAAACTCACACGCAAGAGTTCATTTTTAGGGTGTGTGCGAGACCACATGACTGCAATCTCCAGCAAATTGATTTTTTCCATTTCTCTTACTTTTGAGCCATACAGAGAAATGAGAGGGGAAAACTTGCTTCATCAGCCTTCTCTCTTTCCCCTCTTCTTCTCTGGTCGTAGGATCCAGCCCCCGGAGAGGGGTGGAAGAAGAAAGCCTGTTAGCCAATGAATTGTGCCCTGCGCGTCAGGAGGAAAGAAAGAGGAAAAGAAAAAAGATGTCTAATTTTAACACATCTTCTCTATACGATAAAACTAGGAAAATCATTTTCCTGTATACATGGTGAGAAATGAGAAATAGAAAAATTAATCTGTTTGACATGCTCTAAGGACGCTAGTGGGCAAGCGTAATTTACAAGGAGCTAACGACAAATTTGTTAAAAAAAGAGTTAACGACTAATCACAAGGAGGTGTGAATTGTGATCCAGGCCCTGTTTAGATGTTTCGTGAATTTTTTTTCGAGTATGTTCCCTAACATGCATGACATATTAAATGTAGTCGAAAAAATAACCTATTGTATGGATGGAGTGTACTTCGCGAGACGAATCTAATGAGCCTAGTTAGGTCGTGATTAGACAATAAATTGTTAGAGTAAACATGTGCTAATGACGGATTAATTAGACTCATTAGGTTCGTCTTGCGATTTACTGACAGAATCTGTAATTAGTTTTGTAATTAGTCTATATTTAATACTTCAAATGTGTGCCCGACATACTGTAAAATTTTTTCCCATTAGCCAAGAAGAAGGTGACGCTATAATATTCTGCAAGCGTGATTCATGGCTGGCCAGCCTAATGACGCGATCATGTACTGCTGTAATAGCTGACTGGATAGCAAAAGCCGCGATCCAAGCATGTATCCCTAGGCCCCAGCTGTTGCCCGTGCATTATTCGCGGGTACACTCTCTGAAACGAAAGAACGATGGCGACGCATCATCATCTCATGCATCGACTCGGACGCAGTCACGCAGCACCAGTACATCATGCAAGGCTGCATTACTTGTCGGGCTGTTGGCATGCACACGGCACGTCACGTGGGGAAATGGCAACGGGCGGGGGAAGGTTTTTTTTACCTAAATATAGCTAGGATTCACTGTTTTATATATACCACAATTAAAATTACGCATTTTACTATTTAGTCCGTTTCACACTGCATATATTCGTAAGAAATCTCTTGAATATGTCAGGTTGCTTGGCATGACAAAAAAAAAAAAGAACATTACTTTCTGCATGTCCATGTTCGACTCAGGGGCGGGGTGTTACAATCGAGCGACAACAACATATATAGGAAGCAAATGGGACCTCTAGCACAGCGATAATGGTTAGAGCACCTGGATATCATCCTGCATGTCCATGTTCGACTCGTTGTGGAAACGACATAATCGAATATAAATAAAGAAATATATACAAAAATAAAAGACAGGTTAGGGCTTCCTGACAAAGCAAAATGAAGCCCAACGAAGAGGCAACGAAATCCCCCGGAACAAGGTCCCAACTCAAGGAGGTCTAGCGGTACCAATTATTCCTTCAAGCAGTCTAGCCAAATAGTCTTAAACTGTATCCACATCAAGTTTCCTGTCACTCCTCAAGATGCGTCTTTGTGTGGGCACGGCAAGCACTCCTAGAAAGCGATGATTTACGGTAAGACTTTATTCGTCTTTGTTGTCGCAATTATCGTTGATGGTGTTGTTCGCAGCGAGGGATGTACGGGAGGACATGTAAGGTCGTCGTCGCCGGCCTTCATGATCAACTAGTGACTATGACTATAGATGGCCACACGGCCATCCGATCCTATTCAGGCCAAATGGCTTTTCGTGTCGTGCCGGGTCGGATTGCCGTGCTGAACCCCTAGTGAAGCCGGTTAAGGCTAATTTCAGTGAGGATCGAGTTTCATTTTAATGTTTTCAAGATAGCTACATAAACAACATGAAAATGAAATGTTGTTTGAAACTAACTCTACAATGCAAAGTTTCATGGTGCAATTTCATAGGCACTACATGCAAGACACACTGTGTTGGTAACTGTGCATAAATAGTTTCATGTGGATGATTTTGCAAAAAAAAAAAAGTTTCATGTGGATGAAACCTCTCTCACCTCTCTCCTCATTAACTTACTGTCATATCACCAAATGACTGACATGGCACCCTAATTAAGGTGCATGAAACTTCTATAAGACTTATACTAGGATTAGCCTAATTAGTCTCCTTGGAGAGGAGCTAATTAACCGCCTAGGGACGGACCCTGGTTTCCCGCTGTCATTTTTTTTTTTCTGTCGCTGCTGCCTATCTAGCCCGGCCAACTAGTTTGGAGGCAAATTTCTCTCAAGCGATTAGAGGCATGAAAATCCCACTATTATAATTCAATGGTTTATATATAGTAGCCTATTTTAGACTACATTATTAAGAAAAAATAACTCTTTTGATTATGCCAGGTTGCTTGGCGTGACAAGATGAACATACCATGCACTACGCGAAATTGCGGCTTTGCCGTGTGTCGCAATCTTTGCCGTGTGCAGGAAGTCAGGCACACGGCAAACGGCTTGTTTGTCGTGTGCCACATCTAAGACACACTGCAAAGTTCCAACGCACGGCAACGATGGTATTTGCCGTGTGCCGCAGACACCAGCACACGGCAAAGGTGCAGCACACGACAAACGTAGCTATTTGCCGTGTGCCAAAGGTGCGGCACACGGCGAAGACGATGCCTGCTGACGACCGTTATCGTTTGTGTGTCAACTGTGGCACACGACAAATAGGCCTCACGTGCGATGCACGCGCGTCGGCCGTCGGACGACCGTCGGGGAGTTTGAAACTTTGCCGTGTGCCCAGATTTGAAGCACAGGCGAACTTGCAAAAATTGCGCCGTTTATAAACGCGGGTGACGGGGCGCCGTTAGGGAGCGCACCGTTATACACTTTATTTTGTCGTGTGCTTAAATAGACACACGGCAAAGCCTTTGCCATGTGTCCGTGGAATGGCACACGGCGAAGTCGGCTTTGCCGTCATGGGCGCTGACGTCGGCTCTTTGCCGTCGGCGGCACATGGCAAAGGCTTTGCCGTGTGCCGAGCCGCTCTCCCGTAGTGATGCCTTACAATACTAAAATGTGCCACTATAGGTCTATAGGGCATAGAAGAGGTTTACCAACGTATAATTATTCATATAGCAAGTTTGTCCTGCCGGTCCACGGCCTGACAAGCCTCCCTTCCTACTTACGGATCGAGTTCTTCTATGTAGGAAACCTTCCCAAAATCACATAATTTCTATATGAAATTGGATGAAAACCATCTTTATATAAACTGTACCAAGAGAACTTTACTTTACTTCCTAAAAACATGGTTGACAACTGCAACTTTAGGGTGCTATTTTTTATTTTAAAATTATTAAGGTGCTCGGATAATTGATATAGCTACAAGATCCGTTCTTAAATACTGAAAATGTTTAGAACAGCTAATTAGTTTAAAAATGATCTTAGTTGTTTATCCTAAACATTATTATATATTCGAGAATGTAGGGAGTATAAAGAACAAATCTTTCATACAGGTTTCAACTTATTTATTCATCATGGTAGGACACGGAAACGAGAAAAATGTGTGTACGGAACGAAGAGAAAACAGCACGCACAGACATGGGAACATGGACTTAGGCGCGGCATGACAGAAAGCATTATGGATTTATGGGTGATTGGTGGACGTGTCGGGCCGTGCAGAGGATTGCAGATAAGGACTTCATTGTTCATTCAACGCACGTCCCCGCGTCCCAACCACTGAACTCCCGTGCGTCGCATGGGAAATGGTAAAGCTAGCGTACGTCCAGTTTCCGCAGCAAGCGTGACGACTTACCACCAGGTAATTAGGTAACCGACGCCAGTATTCGGCAAGAGCGTGATACACAACCAGCTAACGACTGATTAGAAATTAAGATGCGCGTGGTCCTCGAACCAAGAAGAAGACGACGTTATATACAGTATTCTGCAAGCGCGTGATTCATGACCAGCGTAACACGACGCGATCATGTACTGTGCATGGTAGCTGGCTGATAGCATTATTTGCAACAAGACGTGATCCACGCAATAAGCAGCGCTAGCTTTATTAGCAGGCCGCGCATTATTAGCAGGTACGACTCCTACTACACACACCATCATCATCGATTCCGACCGAGCTAGCAGTGCATGCATGCAAGGCTGCAATCATGCATGTGACCGACAAAAACACGTACGTGGCGATCATGCACAGTACGAAAGACAATCATGCAAGGAGGGCCACCACAGCGTGTCCCGACAACGAACGCTCCCGCCTCGCAATCATGCAAGTTGAGTTTGCACTATTGCTTGATCGAGTATTGAACGTACTATACGGACATGATGTATGATGTATAAGGGCAGTCCCAACTCAGACTCTGCACATAGAGTCCACATGACGAAGAGTCTATCACAAGAAACCATACTCCCTCCGTCCCAATTTATTTGCTCATGTTGACTTTTAGACATTATGTTTGACTATCCGTCTTATTTAAAAATTTTACAAAAATATAAAAACAAATAAGTTATACGAGAAGTATACATAATGATAAAACAAGTCATAACAAAACAAATAATATATTCACCAAATTTTTGAATAAGACGGATGGTCAAACGTGATGTTTGAAAGTCAACAACTACATATATTTTGGGACGGAGGGAGTAACCTACAATGCAGATTTTGTATCTTGGAGTCTATCTAATCATTCAACCATACTCCTCTCCAATCATTCAACCAGATTTCTCTCGTTTTGCGTGTAGGCTTATGTCTAACTTAAACCTGGTTTCTACATTTTTGCATCTCTCTCCTCATTAAATTGCTTACCACATCAGCAAAATGCCTACATTGCAATGTAGTAATTAATAGAGATAGACTCTACCATGGAGTCTGGGTTGGGACTGCCCTAAGGTTTAAAACTTTTCATTTTCGCTATTTTTCAGCATTAGTGAAATTACCGAAATTCACAAATTTCATGAAATTAATTAAAAAGTTGAAAAAATATTGATTTAAATTAAAAAATGCTATTATAATATCCATCGAGCCAATCTATACTATAAAGAGCGAAAGATTTGACGATCATACAAATCTTACTACACCTCGTACAACGTCGGATTTTATTTATGACGATCGAACACTATAGATTAATCTAAAGAGTCCATGTTGACTACATCACTCCTAAACCGTCAACTTTTATGATGATCGAACGCTCTAGATTAATCTGAATAATCCATGTAGACTACGTCACTAATTTAATACAACACGTGCTTGTGGCACGTGCCCTTCTGATAGTATTAACAAAGAGCAGGTTAGTGTAGCGATTAGCTTTAATTTTTTGAACTAAAGGTCCAAGTGAGTGTGGTGGACTCACCCGTCATAGAGAAAAAATGCACAAAATTAGAGCGGATAGCAAGAATTGAACCCAGGACCATGTGTAGCACAAAATGGAGCCTCCACCATGCAATGTTGCTTAGCTAGTGTTGTTTAGCATAAAAATGACACATTACATTTTTCATATTCCGAAATTTTGAACTGAAATTCGGTCATGAGCAAAAATTCCGGAATCCACAAAATTTCGCTGAAATTTCGTCCTCAATTTTAACCCTCTATTGTGCATTATTTCTTCTCAAATAATTTTGAATATACGTGCTTGATTCGGATAGACAAGAACATCAGCCAAACATGCTAATTATTCCTCCTCCTAAATTAATAATAAAGTATGATAATTTCTCTTTGCTTTTCAACGTTCTCCATTGTACTTTATAGCTTTGGAGAAAGCATTTTTTACCTAGCGCCCAGTTGTTACCGCTGGATTAACGTGGAGAGGTCATCTCATGTCTAGTCTCTAGTAGGGGTGGTAAAACGGCTAGTAATTAATCTAAAAGTTTTAAAGATCGGACTAAAACACTATTTTAAAACTAAAATTAGAGTCGTGTTGGAATATTCTAGAGGAGGCATTGAGCTATTTATCCACTACACTATGACCCGTACTAGTCTCTAGTGGCATGGTTAATTCGTCGTCGTGATGCGAATGTTGCTTATCTGTTTTCTAGCCACAACGAGCTTGTTCTGACTTATTATATCTTCATTTTCTTCACATGATACTATTAAAACAGTTAAAATCAGCCACAACCAGGATTGTAATACAAAATAAATAAGCTGCGGGAGGCAGCACTTGTCCACTTCAGAAAATTGGAAGGGTCATGCATCATGCATGACAGCGTCTGCTGCTGCTTAAAAAACATGCAAAACATCATTATTAGCGATCAAGTCACGTACTAGAAGATAAGATTCGCGCGCCGGGTTTGTAGATCTTACATGTCGTCTGGCGGAAATAATTGGCCTAGTGGGCTAGTGGGTATTGATTACGTGTTTAATATTATGCAACGTTTAGATTGATGCAATCCTGAATGATCACAGACATCACGGTGTTTATTAGATCAGCTGATTAATTTTGCTGGCATGTCGTAAAAAAAAAATTCTGCATGCTCACTTCCACAGTTTCACATATATAGTACCCATTTTGGACACCAAGCACGACGACGTATCCTTCTTGCTGTCCACTCATCTATTATTTGCAAGCTTAGGATCCTTTTGCACTTCAAGCGATATGAGGGGGGAAACTTCACTTTGCGAGTTCGTGTGCAAACCCAATTGCTCCTGAATTGTGCCCTGGAAAATTCGGCCGTTACCGTTCCACATTTGATGCATGCTTCTAAATGATCAGCGTGTAGATCAAGGAATAATCCGAATATGTCGTCTACTTGTTTTTTCAAACATTGAATAACGATCTCTCAAATAAAGTTTACTATGACACACATAGTAGATATGAACGACAAAGTCGCTAGATAAGTAGCCTAAATTAATTACATCGTCTTAATCTTCTTTTGTGCCCAGCTCGTGCAGATCATGAGAGCTTTACAAGAAACATGCTTTGTGAACATTATTTTTGGCTCATACAAGTTAGTGAATAAAATGATCCTAGCCTTGCTTTGCATCCATGCCCAATTGGTTATTATAGGATTTAAAAATAGAATCTTGATGGTCCAGTATAACCGTCGTCAGCTCATGTACAGTGTCATGATTTGGGTTACCAGCAGAAGCTCTATCACCGTGCAAACTATACTATTATCTGTATAGCTCTATATATATGACATCTTAAAATTTAGTGCGACGAAGGCCACATGCTTGATAAATCCTTTAATGAACCCGTAAAATTCAGCACGGTACAGTAATTACTGAAGGAAAAATTGCTCAGGCAGGCCATATCTAATTAAGGCTGATGCACTACTTGCACCTGGTTACACATTATCGTACGTCAAAAGGCGGCAAGAGGAATCAAAATTTCAACCTGGAGTTTGATATCTAGTATCAAAAGTTGGTAACTCTCAAGTGTCAAATCTAGGTACACCTCAAGTTGGTAACTCAAGTATCAAGTAGAGATGTGTGATATGAGCGCACTCCCATGCGTGTGCCACCTTGTCATGAATAGAACAAAATACGAACCACTCATTCTTGGCGCAATTCTATTCTGTTTTAATTTACTGAATTCATAATGCTACTTAAATCGATAAAATACACTTCCATCTCTGATTGATCAATAATTCTGAATTGTATGATTTCGAGCCCATGCTGCGCGTGCAACACAAACTGGCGATTATCTTCTCCTAGCTTATCCCAGCAGCCACACACCATTTGGGTGTAATATTTTGTCGTTCGGAAAAAAAAAAATCTTCTCCTAGCTAGCTTGGCGATTTCATCTGATTATCATACACATCACTCCAAGAATTCAGGTCACCTCAAGTTAGCTCAAGTGTCAAATATAGATATGTGTGATATGATGAGCGCACTCCCATGTGTGCCACATTGCCATGAACAGAACAAAATAGGAACCACCGCGATTAATCAATCATGCCGGCCGGGCATGTGCCATGTCTGATTGATGGATCATTATGGAGCTGAATATAATAATTTTGAGCCCCACGCGCAGCGCGTGCAACACGAACTGGTTTGTTAGTAGAGCAAGAGTAGCTATCCGCGCAAGCAGCTCAGCAGAGGCCATTGTCATCTTATCGTAAAAAGAATATATGTGGCGACTCGTCGATCTGACTCCGACCCTATAAATAGCCGGCAGCCTCAGCGAGGTGTCACACAACACCCACAGCAAGCAAAGCCTGCAACCTGTTTCTTCTGTAAGGAACGCACTAGTAGCTACTACTACTCGCTAGGTGAACGTAACGAGCGAAGATGTTCGGAGGGATCATCGGCGGCCTGACCGGTAACAATAATGGGCGGCTCAAGGGCTCCGTTGTGCTCGTGCGCAAGAGCGTCCTCGGCCTCGACGTCACCAGCATCGCCGGCTCCGTCTTCGACAACATCGGCGAGTTCCTCGGCCGCGGCGTCACCTGCCAGCTCATCAGCTCCACCGTCGTCGACCCAAGTGAGCAGAGCACCATTCTGATCTTTTGTTAATTATGTATATATAATATAATGCGTGCGTGACACTGACCCGAACTGGTGCCGCAGACAACGGCAACCGCGGCAAGGTGTGCGCGGAGGCGAGCCTGGAGCAGTGGCTGACGTCCCTGCCGTCGCTCACCTCCACCGACAACAAGTTCGGCGTGACGTTCGAGTGGGAGGTGGAGAAGCTGGGCGTCCCGGGCGCCATCATCGTGAAGAACAACCACGCCTCCGAGTTCTTCCTCAAGACCATCACCCTCGACGACGTCCCCGGCCATGGCACCGTCGTCTTCGTCGCCAACTCGTGGATCTACCCGCAGTCCAAGTACCGCTACAACCGCGTCTTCTTCGCCAACGACGTGAGTAGCTAGCACTAGCATTCAGCTCGTCGGCGGCGTATATGAGTATGTCAATGTATACAGAGTATGTCAATGTATATGAGTACTGATACCACTGCATTTGTCGCAGACGTACCTGCCAAGCCAGATGCCGGCGGCGCTGAAGCCGTACCGCGACGACGAGCTCCGGAACCTGAGGGGCGACGACCAGCAGGGCCCGTACCAGGAGCACGACCGCGTCTACCGCTACGACGTCTACAACGACCTCGGCCTGCCCGATAGCAACAACCCGCGCCCCACTCTCGGCGGCTCCAGCGAGCTCCCCTACCCTCGCCGCTGCCGCACCGGCCGGAAGCCCACCAAGACCGGTGCGTGCATCTCCGACGATCCCGTGTCCCCCCTTTGTTTTTGTTTTCTCTGTTTCAACCTGCGGACGGACGCAGCAGACAAAAATCTGACGAACTTGCAACGTATTTTGCCACGACACGGCGCAGACCCGAGCTGCGAGAGCAGGCTGACGCTGGTGGACGGCGACATCTACGTGCCGCGGGACGAGCGGTTCGGCCACATCAAGAAGTCGGACTTCTACGGGTACGCCATCAAGGCGCTGGTGAACGCGGTGGTGCCGGCCATCCGGACCTACGTCGACCTCTCGCCCGGCGAGTTCGACTCCTTCAAGGACATCGTCAGGCTCTACGAGGGCGGCATCAAGCTGCCCGAGATCCCGGCGCTCGAGGAGATGCGCAAGCAGTTCCCGCTCCAGCTCGTCAAGGATGTCCTCCCCGTCGGCGGCGACTACCTCCTCAAGCTCCCCGTGCCGCAGATCATCAAAGGTCCGTCAGATCATCGATCTCTGCTTCACTGCTTGTGCAAACGTGGCACCTGTCTTTTTTTTACTTAAATAATATTTTTTGAATGTTTTCTTTGGTAAATAATATAGTTATAAATCTCATTTATGAATCCTATACTGGGTTATGCAGAGGACAAGAAGGCTTGGATGACCGACGAGGAGTTTGCACGGGAGATGCTCGCCGGCGTCAACCCCATGCTCATCAAGCGTCTCACCGTAAGTGAACGATCCATCCAGAGTTGTTCCAGATCACCCATTAGAGACTTGAATATGGCTTTCCTAATTCAATGCTGTTCCTTCAGGAGTTCCCTCCGAAAAGCACTCTCGACCCGAGCAAGTACGGCGACCACACGAGCACCATCACGGCGGCGCACATCGAGAGGAACCTCGAGGGCCTCACCGTGGAGCAGGCGCTCGAAGGCAACCGGCTCTACATCCTGGACCACCACGACAACTTCATGCCGTTCCTGGTCAGAGTCAACAACCTCCCGGGCAACTTCATCTACGCCGCCAGGACGCTCCTCTTCCTCCGCGGCGACGGCACGCTGACCCCGGTGGCCATCGAGCTGAGCCTCCCCGAGCTCAAGGACGGCCTGACAACCGCCAAGAGCACGGTGTACACGCCGACATCGTCGACGGGCGCCGAGGCTTGGGTCTGGCACCTGGCCAAGGCCTACGCCAACGTGAACGACTACTGCTGGCACCAGCTGATCAGCCACTGGCTCAACACGCACGCCGTGATGGAGCCCTTCGTCATCGCGACGAACCGGCAGCTCAGCGTGACGCACCCGGTGTACAAGTTGCTCCTGCCGCACTACCGCGACACCATGAACATCAACTCCAACGCGCGCCAGATGCTCGTCAACGCCGGCGGCATCTTCGAGACCACTGTCTTCCCCCGGGAGTACGCGTTCGAGATGTCTTCTGTTATCTACAAGGACTGGAACTTCAACGACCAGGCTCTCCCCGACGACCTCATCAAGAGGTTAGTAATCTTGGCACATTGGCATCAACACCAGCACAAATTTAACAAAACAATTTCAAAGGAGAAACGATTAATTGCAAACAAATTAATGTGCAATGATGCAGGGGCATGGCGGTGCCGGACCCATCGAGCCCGTACAAGGTGCGGCTGCTGGTGGAGGACTACCCGTACGCTTCCGACGGGCTCGCCATCTGGCACGCCATCGAGCAGTGGGCGACCGAATACCTCACCATCTACTACCCCAACGACGGCGTGCTCCAGGCCGACGTCGAGCTCCAGGCATGGTGGAAGGAGGTGCGCGAGGTCGGGCACGCCGACCTCAAGGACGCGCCATGGTGGCCGGCGATGCAGACGGTGCCGGAGCTTGCCAAGGCCTGCGCCACCATCATCTGGATCGCGTCGGCGCTGCACGCGGCCGTGAACTTCGGGCAGTACCCCTACTGCGGGTACCTCCCGAACCGGCCGTCGGTGAGCCGGAAGCCGATGCCGGTGCCGGGCACGGAGGAGTACGCGGAGCTGGAGCGCAACCCGGAGAAGGTGTTCGTGCGCACCATCACCAGCCAGTTCCAGGCCCTCGTCGGCATCTCGCTGCTAGGAGATCCTCTCCAGCCACTCCTCCGACGAGATCTACCTCGGCCAGCGCGACACGCCGGAGTGGACCTCGGACGCCAAGGCGAAGGAGGCGTTCAAGCGGTTCGGCACGCGGCTGACGGAGATTGAGAAGCGTGTGTTGTCCATGAACGCCGACCCGCGGCTCAAGAACCGCAATGGCCCGGCCAAGTTCCCGTACACGCTGCTCTACCCCAGCACCTCCGACAAGAAGGGTGAGGCTGACGGCATCACCGGCAAGGGAATCCCCAACAGCATCTCCATCTGAGCTAGCTGAGTCAGGCAGTAGTGCCTTTTCCATCCCATGAGTGAGTTGTAATAAAATAAATAAATTGGTCCCACCTACGTAGTAGTTACTAGTACTACTGTGAGGAAGCCGCTACAATTTCCAGAGTACTCCAACTTGTAATCGGCGTTATAAGCTGTGTTGTGTGCCAATTGTCGATCTCATGAGTAAATTGACAATTCAACATACCAATGTGTCGTCATCTGTGACCTGTGAACGTGCTTCTTTCCTTTCATTTTGAGGATCAGAGGAATTGCTGATTAATTCATTTTGCCGAAGAATTACAAAACTTAGATGGGACCATAAAATTCTGCCGGAGTAATCTCACCTAGCATACCTCAATTATCATCATACCAAGGAACAATAGATAGGAGCGTAAAAATCTGCCTGAGTAATCTCACCTACCAAGCAATGCCTTGGACTATACATCCTTTGGGCCATGGGCTACAATTGGGCCTTCTCTTAGATGGGCAATGGGCTACAATTGGGCAAAAGACATCACCAATTCACCACTGGTCTTGTCTTTCGCCGGCACGCCAAAGAGAGGCGGCGGATGCTACGGGGGCAACTAACGAAAAAGCTACAAAGAAAGAGTGTCCACCATCACAAAAAACATTTTGAGTGGTGTCTTCCAACTAAAGCTAACATTAAAAGGTGTCTAGTGTGTATGAGCAAATTTACCCTAGAGTTTTTTATGGTTGCATTGAGATTTTTTATGGTTGCGGGTGATGTGGTGCTAGTTGATGAGAGTAGGGCAGGGGTTAATAGAAAGTTAGAGCTATGCAGGCACACGTTAGAGAGTCGAAGGGTTTCAGACTTAGTAGGACGAAGACCGAGTACATGATGTGCGATTTCAGCGCGATTGGACATGAGGATGGAGACGTTGCCCTTGATGGGCAAGTGGTGGCCAAATCCGATACTTAGGATCGATACTACAATAGGATGGAGATATTGATGAAGATGTTAGGCATAGAATTTCATCCGGTTGGCTAAAATGGCGTCAAGCTTCTGGCGTCCTCTATGACAAGAGGGTGCCACACAAAAGGTAAAAGGTAAGTTCTATAGGACGGCAATTCGCCCGACGATGCTATACGGTGCGGAATGTTGGCCTACAAAAAGGCGACACGTCCAACAATTGAGTGTAGCAGAGATGTGTATGTTATGTTGGTCTTGTGGGCACACAAGAAGGGATAGAGTTCGGAACGAAGATATTCGAGATAGGGGCGGCGTAGCACCAATCGAGAAGAAACTGACGCAACATCGGTTGAAATGGTTTGGACATGTCCAAAGGAGGCTTCCTGAGGCGCTAGTGCGTAGTGGGGTTCCAGGAAAGGTAGATAATGTAAAGAGAGGTAGAGGTCGACCTAAACTGACTTGGGACGAATCGGTCAGAGGGATCTTAGAGAGTGAATATCTTCAAGGAATTAGTTATAGATAGAAGCGCTTGGAGACTAGCAATCAACGTGCCTGAACCGTGATGAGAGTGGAATATCTTCAAGGAATTAGTTATAGATAGAAGCGCTTGGAGACTAGCAATCAAGCGTGCCTGAACCGTGATCTTTGTTTCTTCTCTTATTTATCCCTAACCTTATCTTTGGTCTCGTGCCGTTTTTTGTCTTTTTTTATCCTTGTTTCTCTTGGATTTCATCTCTAGGCTACCCCAACTTGCTTGGGACAAAATGCTATGTTGTTGTTGTTGAGAGTTCGAAATTGCCCCAATGCTAGTTTGATGCTGGCAAGGTAAAGCTTGGGAATTTTCCACGTAAATCCTCAGCTCTATCGATGTCGCTAGTGTTGGACAGTGCCTCCTTGCACTTGAAGGTTCTTCCTCCATGCCAATTACTCCGTCTCATGTGCAACCACATTCGTCCTTCTCTCTGACTACCATGTGCACCAAGCATCAGGACATACGAGGTCAATCCTGTAGTACCATCACGCCACAGTGCCACACAGCTGGGACTGGGAGCCGCCGGGGCTGTGACGCGTAGCTCATACTGACGTCGCCACCGCTGACGCCAAGCCGATGACGTCAGGCTCGCCGACGGAGGCCGTGAGTGATGTTTACCTGTACGAGGTCCCGTGAGCACAACTCCAATCCACGCACCGATCCGGCACTTCTGTACTGTACACCCTCATCAAGGTCAAGCACCTAACTTAGCCTAGATTCTACGCCTCTAAAACGTTAATGGCAGTGCCTGTAGCCGGTCAGGACAGAGGAAGCTGGCGGGATGGCGGCGCTTCAATGGAGTGGGGGTCGAGTTGAATCAATGTGCATCACCCACCAAAGTACACGCCATTGAGAGACGCACGGCCGCACGGGGGAGTCTGGGAACAGGGAGTAAAATCCTGGGTACCAGCTGCAGTTTTTGTGTCTCCAGATTAGCGCCCCTCGTAATGACAAACAGTAATGGAGATAGCGAGTTATAATTTGACAGAAGAATCACTTCTCTCTCTGGAAGCTGCCCCGAGAGCTCTGCCAAACGAAATCTTTTCACCCATCACATCAAAGGAGAATTTTAGATGCATGAAGTATTAAATGTAGATGAAAAATATAAAAAGTTACATAGATAGGCTGTAAATCGCAAGACGAATCTAATGAGCCTACTTATCCATGATTTGCAACAGTAATGATGCTACAGTAGCTATCCGCTAATTATGGATTAATTACCCTCTAATTACCGTCGTTAGATTCGTTTCGAGATTTCCAACCTATCCATATAACTTTCCACCTTTTTCGTCTACATTTACTACTCCTAAATTGGTAAAATCACCGAAAAGATTTCGGGAACTAAACACGGCCTAAATGCATGATGTGTCAGCACATAGACCATGTATACATGTATTCAGAAAGTGATGAGAATAAAGAATATTGATTTCCATGTTAAGCACATAGCTCAAACTAACGAAGTGAAAAAGGCATGAAAGTGGATGCAAGAGCGTGTAGAGTAATTGTTAACTAAAGTCTATCAGAACATGTATTTATTTGGGTATTGTGTGTTCCAATATTTAACAGATAAAAGGGAATCAAAGATAAGCAATCTTTATGATTAGCTACACCATCTAATTTATAATATTTGTGCCTCTCATAATTACAAGCCCGTGCAGGTACGGTTAGCGGAGTGGTGAGTCTAAATGGCAATCAAGAATAGACAATGATAATAAAGGGATGGCAATGGGTACACATAGTTAAAGAGGAAGGAGATTGGGGGGTCCGTGATCTTCTTTGTTAATGCAATAATGCCCTCCTATATGTTCAAGAAAAAAAAAATAGGATCTCTTTGCAGTTTTCCCTGATTTGGTTTATGGTAAAGCTCTCGCCTCTATAAATTGTCTCCACCATTAGCGAGATCTCAAGCAAGTTCGCGCGCCCACAGTTCTCTAGGCCAAAGCCACTGCATCAAAAACCCTGCAACCTGATCAGACGTGTAGGAGAGAAGCCAAGATGCTGTTTGGAGGGAACAAGAAAGGGAGGCTCAAGGGCTCGGTGGTGCTCACGCGCAAGAGCGTCCTCGATGTCACCAGCATCAGTGCCAGTGTCATCGACAATATCGGCGAGTCCCTCGGCCGCGGTGTCACCTGCCAGCTTATCAGCTCCACCGTCGCAGACCCCAGTGAGCTATCCCTCTTTCCTTCTCTCCGTCCTTTTTTTAGCACAAGTCTTCGTCTTACATAGTACGGGCATGATTGGGCGTGCGGCCAGACAACGGGAACCGTGGCAAGGTGTGCGCGGAGGCGAGCCTGGAGCAGTGGCTGACGAAGCTGCCGTCGCTCACGTCCAGCGACTCCAAGTTCCCCGTGAGGTTCCACTGGGAGGTGGAGAAGCTGGGCGTCCCGGGCGCCGTCATCGTCAAGAACAACCACGCCTCCGAATTCTTCCTCAAGACCATCACCCTCGACGACGTCCCCGGCCGCGGCACCGTCGTCTTCGTCGCCAACTCATGGATCTACCCGCAGTCCAAGTACCGTTACAACCGCGTCTTCTTCACCAACGATGTGAGTGTATATCTATCACAAATTCACAACCGGCAAACCTTAACAGCGTCCTTTGTCCTCTGACGACACGCATCCTTTTCCGCAGACGTACCTGCCGAGCCAGATGCCGCCGGCGCTGAAGCCTTACCGCGACGACGAGCTCCGGTACCTGAGGGGAGACGACCAGCCGGGCCCGTACCAGGAACACGACCGCGTCTACCGCTACGACGTCTACAACGACATCGGCCTGCCCGACTCCGGCAACCCGCGCCCCACGCTCGGCGGCTCCGATGACTTCCCCTACCCGCGCCGCTGCCGCACCGGCCGGAAGCCCACCAAGACCGGTGCGTCTCCCTCCCATCGCGTGTAGTGTAGTCTCCCTCTTGTTTCCTCTGTCGTCTGTTCTAATAACCTGCTTGCGATTAATGGCGCACGCAACGCAGACCCCAGCTGCGAGAGCACGCTGATGCTGCTCGACACGTGCGACATCTACGTGCCGCGCGACGAGCGGTTCGGGAGCGTCAAGAAGTCGGACTTCTACGGCTACACGATCAAGGCGCTCGTGAACGCCATCGTGCCAGGCATCCGCACCTACGTTGACTTCACGCCTGGGGAGTACGACTCCTTCAAGGACGTCCTCAAGGTCTACCAGGGCGGGATCAAGCTGCCCAAGATCCCAGGCCTCGAGGAGATCCGCAAGCAATTCCCGCTCCAGCTCATCAAGGATCTCCTCCCCGTCGGCGGCGACTTCCTCCTCAAGCACCCCATGCCCCAAATCATCAAAGGTCAGTTCGCCTAACTATCAAACCTGTCTTTCAGTTAAAGTTTCCAATGCAATGCGGTTAAATTCTGTCACTCACACATGCAGAGGACAAGAAAGCCTGGATGTCTGACGACGAGTTTGCACGGGAGACGCTCGCAGGCGTGAACCCCTTGGTCATCAGGCGCCTCACGGTAAGCCATCGATAAATCTTTGCATACACATCAGGACATCGAGTGGCTGGCTCTTGCCTAATACTAGCTGCTCCTGTGTCCAGGAATTCCCTCCGAGAAGCACACTTGACCCCAGCAAGTACGGCGACCAGACGAGCACCATCACGGCGGCGCACATCGAGAGGAACCTCGAGGGCCTCACCGTGCAGCAGGCGCTCGACGGCAACCGGCTCTACATCCTGGACCACCACGACAACTTCATGCCGTTCCTGGTCAAGATCAACAACCTCCCCGGCAACTTCATCTACGCCGCCAGGACCCTGCTGTTCCTGCGGGCCGACGGCACGCTCGCGCCGGTGGCCATCGAGCTGAGCCTGCCGGAGCTCCAGGACGACGACATCACCGCCGCCAAGAGCACCGTGCACACGCCCGCGTCGACGGCCGGCGGCGCGGAGGAATGGGTGTGGCACCTCGCCAAGGCCTACGCCAACGTGAACGACTACTGCTGGCACCAGCTCATCAGCCACTGGCTCAACACCCACGCCGTGATGGAGCCCTTCATCATCGCCACGAACCGGCAGCTCAGCGTGGCCCACCCCGTGCACAAGCTGCTGCAGCCGCACTACCGCGACACCATGGACATCAACTCCAACGCGCGCAAGATGCTCGTCAACGCCGGTGGCATCTTCGAGCAGACCGTCTTCTCCCGCAAGTACTCCTTCGAGATTTCCTCCAAGGTCTATGGGGCCTGGAACTTCACCGAGCAGGCTCTCCCCGACGACCTGATCAAGAGGTAATCTTTTGTGGTGCCCATAGCATTACAGCAAGACCGACCTACACACCTATGGTATAACCAAAGCATGACGAATGGAAATGTCAATGCAGAGGCATGGCTGTGCCGGACCCATCGAGCCCGTACAAGGTGAGGCTCCTGATCGAGGATTACCCATATGCGTCTGACGGCCTGGCCATATGGGACGCCATTGAGCAGTGGGTGACGGAGTACCTGGCCATCTACTACCCCAACGACGGTGTTCTCCAGGCCGACGTCGAGCTCCAGGCATGGTGGAAGGAGGTGCGCGAGGTCGGGCACGCCGACCTCAAGGACGAGCCCTGGTGGCCAGCGATGCAGACGGTGCCGGAGCTGGTCAAGTCATGCGCCACCCTCATCTGGATCGCGTCGGCGTTGCACGCGGCCGTGAACTTCGGGCAGTACCCCTACTGCGGGTATGTTCCCAGCCGGCCGTCGGTTAGCCGGAAGCCGATGCCAGTGCCCGGCACCAAGGAGTACGCAGAGCTGGAGCGCAAGCCAGAGAAGGTGTTCCTGCGCACGATCACCAGCCAGTTCCAGGCACTCATCGGCCTTTCCCTACTGGAGATCCTGTCCAGCCACTCCTCTGACGAGGTGTACTTGGGCCAGCGCGACACGCCAGAGTGGACGTCTGACGCCAGGGCGCAGGAGGCGTTCAAGCGCTTCGGCGCACGGCTGGTCGAGATCGAGAACCGCGTGATGGCCATGAACGCAGATACGCGGCTCAAGAACCGCAGGGGCCCGGCCAAGTTCCCCTACACGCTGCTGTACCCAAACACTTCTGACAAGAAGGGCGATGCTGCTGGCATCACCGCCAAGGGCATCCCCAATAGCATATCCATCTGAGAGCTTAGGAGCTAGTGCATTCAGCATGCATGTGTGAATGTGTATGATGAAATGTTCTCTCGGTTTCATGAATTATGTTGTGTAATAGCCTAATAGGCACGGAAGCCACTACAACAGTACCCTTCAGTTTACCAATAGTGAATAATGTAGTCTGTGTGTTCCTTCTATTTTCTATTAATGGAGTATATGCCAGGCCTAACAAGTCTACATATTTGCAACGCGAAAGGCAAAACTGTATTCTTCCTTTCTTCTCTTTTATATGTATACTAGGTAAGTGCCCGTGCGTTGCTACGGGTACATATATGAGTCCTCATCATCAAATCCTTCGGCGAGAAAAGCCGCATACACCAGCATCCACAAGTCATAGATCAGTTCATTATATCATTATTTTCGTAATATAAACATGGACTAAAAAAGGGGGACACAAATAGATAAACATATCAAAATATTTGTTCATTTATAAAATTACAAGATCAGCACACCAGCTTTGAGACAAAAGAAGCAGATGACATATTGTTACAACTTCGTATGTGTTACCTTCAGTGAGGAAGAAGAACAGAGCACACACGGGCAGAGTCCTTGTAGGACATATGTACAGCAGTGTAGTGGCCATATGGGCCAAGAGAAGAATATGGGCCATGGGCCTAATATAGATAATGTGCTTAACACCCCCTTCAAACTCAAGGCGGAGGTGGAGGAACTGAAGCATTGAGTTTGAGCATATGTAACCGATGTTGCTCTCGAGTTTGCGCTTTAGTGAAGAAGTCTGCCACTTGCAGTTCTGATGGCACATACTGAAGAGCAATTGTATTTTGATGACAGTGAGACCGAGTGAAGAAAGCATCAACACCTATGTGCTTTGTAAGTTCATGCTTCACAGGGTCTTTGGCAATTTGGATGGCTCCAGTATTATCACAAAGAAGAGGTGTGGGAGCATCACAAGAAACGCCAAAATCAGCTAAGAGCCATCGAAGCCATATAATCTCAGAAGTGGTGGTAGCAAGTGCCCGAAGTTCTGCCTCGGTACTAGACCGAGAGACGGCTGATTGCTTCTTAGACTTCCATGCAAGAGGAGAAGATCCAAGAAAAATACAATAACCAGTGACAGAACAACGATCAGTTGGATCACTTGCCCAAGTTGCGTCGGAATAGGCATGCAGACAAAGCGGGCTGTTGTGAGCATAAAATAAACACTGAGATGATGTACCCCGAAGATATCTTAGCACACGAAGCAAATGTCCAAAGTGAACTGAAGTTGGAGCACTCACAAACTGGCTTAAGATATGTACTGCATGAGCAATGTCAGGTCTGGTGACAGTGAGATAAACAAGACTGCCCACAATATGCCGATATCGAGAAGGATCCTCTAGAGGGATACCATCTGTCGGACGAAGCTGCAAGTGAAGGTCCATGGGTGTGGCAGCTGTCCGACTATCAGTAATGCCAGAGCGTGCAATAAGATTCCGTATGTACTTGGATTGAGAAAGATAATACCCCTTGGGAGAATGTAAGACCTCAATCCCTAAGAAATAACTAAGAGGACCCAAATCGGACATCTGAAATTGCTCACCAAGTTGTTGCTTCACATGATTAATGTGATCAACATCATCCCCAGTAATTAACATATCATCAACATATAGAAGCAACAATGTGCGCCCACGTGGAGAGAGATGAACAAATAAGGCGGGATCATGATCACTTTGTGAGAAATCAGCAGCACGTATCACCGATACAAAGCGTTCAAACCAAGCACGTGGAGCCTGTTTGAGACCATATAAGGCACGACGAAGACGACAAACATATCCTGGAGGTGCATCAACACCTGGGGGTGGCTGCATGTAAACTGCCTCATGTAAATCACCATGAAGAAAGGCATTTTTAACATCCATCTGAGAGATATTCCAGGATTTAGAAGCAGCCACAGCAATCAGAGTACGAACCGTGGTCATGTGAGCAACAGGGGCAAATGTCTCATCATAATCACAGCCCTGAGTCTGCTGAAAACCTCTAGCAACTAGACGAGCTTTATATCGCTCAATAGACCCATCAGATTTGGTTTTAACTTTGAAAACCCATTTACATGTGATGGGTACTGTATGAGATGGTAATGGAACAATATCCCAAGTACCTGTGCGCTCAAGTGCAGCGAGCTCCTCAGACATAGCAGCCTGCCATTCTGGAATGAGAGAAGCCTCATGATAAGTGGATGGCTCATTAAAAACAGCACTGACCCGTGAAATCCCAATTTATCAGGTGGCTGAATAGTGGCGCGATCACGCAAATTATAGTTGGGCGCAATTTGTGACTCATCTGAAGCATTAGAATCAACCAAAACAGGAGCATCAGGACTGGCCGAAGAAACCGGACTAGATGGAGGTTTGGATTATAGGCAGAACGACGAGTGTAGACACGTGTAATGGGTGGTTTGTGTGGTGGAAGATCAGGTTGAGGAGACAAAGGAGGAGATGGTGGAGAGGAAGGTGCATCATCACTAGAGAAAATAGGAGGAAGATAAAGAAAAGATGTGGACTCTGGAGAAGAGGATGAATGAGTGGAAAAGTTATAAAAGAAAGGACGATCCTCAACAAATGTCACATCACGAGAGATACGCATGCGACGAGTGGAAGGATCATAACAACGATAACCCTTATGTTCAGGACTATAACCCAGAAAAACACATTCAACTGACTGAGCCGTCAACTTAGTTCGCTCACGAGGTGCAAGCAAAACATAACAGGTACATCCAAAAACTCGTAGATGATCATAGTGAGGAGGAATGCCAAAAAGAATTTCACCGGGAGACTTACCAGATAGTTTGGATGACGGTTGTCTATTGATAAGATAAACAGATGTTGAGACTGCTTCCCCCCAAAAGCGAGAAGGAACAAAAGAGGCAATTAGAAGAGTCCGAGCAGTTTCAATGATATGACGGTGTTTGCGTTCAGCTACACCATTTTGAGGATGTGCACCAGGACATGAGAGCTGAGGAAGAGTACCTTCAGAGAACAAAAACTGACGAAAAAGATCAGACAAATATTCTCCACCAGAATCAGACCGAAAGGTTTTAATAGTGGTGGAAAATTGAGTATGAACCATGCGAGTAAAAGATTTATAAATGGAACACAACTGAGATCGATGTTTCATAAAGTAAAGCCAAGTGTATCGAGAATGATCATCAATAAAGATAACATAATACTTATGGCCACCTTTAGTAGCAAAAGGAGCAGGGCCCCATACATCTGAGTGAATAAGATCAAAAGGTTTAGCAGAGTGAGAGGCACTAGAAGGATAGGGAAGCTGAATCTGCTTTCCAAGCTTACAACCCTTACAATGGAAATTAGACTCAACAGATGTATGACCTAAATAGCCCTGACGTATTAATGTGGACAACCGAGACCCACATAGGTGACCAAGTCGATGATGCCACTTCGCGAAGGATGATGAAGATGATGATGAAACAGATGACACATGAGCAGCAGAAGAAGGAAGACGCAAGGTGTCCAAAATATAGAGGCTAGGAGCACCTCTACGGCGATGGCCAGTCCCAATCACAGTCCCGCTTTGACGATCCTGAATGAAACAAGATGAGTCATCAAATCCAATAAAGCAACTATGATCAGCGATTTGGCCCACTGAAAGAAGATTCATGGACAACTGAGGCACAAATGAGACATCAGGTACAGAAAATTTGGTATTATAAAGAGAACCCCGATGAGTAACATAACAGTGTGTACCATCAGCTGTCTGAACAGAGGCATGATCAGTGATTGGCTTGCACGTAACCAACTGAGACTGATCAGATGTCACATGAAAGGAGGCCCCGGAATCGAGAACCCAAGCCGGCTGAGAAGCATCAACAGAAGAAGCAGCAGCAATAGAGACAGAACCATCTCGATTAGTGGTAGAGGTACCACGGCCACGGGCAGCACGAGAAGCCCGGCGGGCACGGTACTCGGCTAACTTCTCTGGATGTGCAGAAAAACAATTTGCAGATAGATGATTAGTCTTGCCACAATGTTTACATGGCTCTGAAGAAGTGCCTCTAGGTACAGGAACACGCTGAGAGGCTGCCAGCACACTATGAGGTGCTGTCACAGAAGAAAAAGAAGACATAGACTGCAAACGGGTCTCTTCAGCAAGCAACTCAGCCAATGCTTGGTCCATGGTTATAGTTGCAGAATTATGAAGTAGCCGAGTACGAATAGAATCAAATTCTGGTTTCACACCCATGACAAAACGATATGTCAGAAATCTTTCAAGAAATTTATGGGCTGGGCAGTCAGCCTGCTGTGCACTCAGCCACCATAGATGTCAATGAGCCCATCAAACGATCATAAGCTGAATAATAATCATCAATGGACATGTCACCTTGCTCGATGACATGAATTTGCTGCATGAGATTATGGAGAAGAGCACCACTGTCCTGAACATAGCGCTGCTTTAGAGCTGACCATATTTCCTTAGCAGTTTTAAACTTTCTGAGACTCATAATCATAGACTGTTTAGTACTATTAACCATGGCGGCCATCACCTTTCCATCGTTAATTTCCCATGTGGTGACAGCACTAGCATTACTGCCATCAGATTTGAGCTCAGGACGATCACCAGTTAAGTGTGAATAAAGACCTTGACCCCTCAGAGCAGTTTCAACACAAAAAGACCATTCCGGATAATTGGAGCCATCAAGAGTGATATTAATGACAATGGGACTAATCTGGGCCATGGTGTGGATTGCGAGAACTGGACTGAGCAGAAATAACAGCAAGATCTTGGGCGTTTACCAGACAGTGGGCTACTTGACGCTGCTGCAGAGCACCAAGCAGGCAGCAGGCAGATAGCAGCAACAACACAGCAGACGGAGGAGCAGCAGAGGAAGACGAATCGCTGCAGAGTGACGACGGGAGACAGGAGGGCCCCGACAGGAGGCGGACGGGAGGGCCGCGACGGGCGGCGGACGGGAGGGCCGCGACGGGCGGCGAGCGGACGAGGACGGACGGCCGCGGCAGACGGGCCGCGGGCGGACAACACCGGACGGCGCGGCAGACGGCGCGGCAGACGGGCGACGAGTGGAGAGGCCGCAACGGGCGGCGATGAGGACGTAGAAGGTGCGCGGCGAGCGACGGGCAGACGAACGGCGGCCGAAAAAAATGGGGATGCAGAGGTGACGCTCCTCACCCTAACCCTAATCGAACCTGCTCTGATTCCATGTTACCTTCAGTGAGGAAGAAGAACAGCGCACACACGGGCAGAGTCCTTGTAGGACATATGTACAGCAGTGTAGTGGCCATATGGGCCAAGAGAAGAATATGGGCCATGGGCCTAATATAGATAATGTGCTTAACAGTATGAACGACAAACTTTCTGCATGCTGCAATAATCAAATTACGACTTATAATCAGCTTTTGTGTACCTCTAAACAAATTCTAAATGACTAATACCACAAGGGAATACAGTACCACATATTGCAACAGACACATCGAACTTCTTAATCTTCTTCACTGTCGATTAAGCAAAAAATCTCCATGGGTAGATATCGTAATGAAAAATGCTTCGTGTATATACGAATCACTGGAAACAAGATGCCACATTCCAAAAAATAACCTTTGTAAAAATGAATGGTCTGTTAATAGTACATTACACCTCTTAAGATGATTATAGATTTAAACAGTTTGATAAGATGAAAACACTTATAGCTAATAGTGATCACATTATTGTCACTACCACAAAAAAGACTATACCCATCCAGCAAAGATTTCATGAACCTTCACGTACCTATATATGGCATAAACCATATGCACCCATTCTATACATGAACCTTCTTTTCTTTGATATAAGCTTCTTGCTTATTTACCTCCTACAAGCTGATGAACATGTGGTCAGTGTCCTATAGTTCCCTGAAAGATGCTTAGTCACTGAAAGAAAAATGATAAAATTTTGTATTGTCAGCTGTAAGTATAGTGATCCTTCTCTGAAATTCCCAAACACTGCATTCAAATAACAATTAGCAAGGATAGAAAGCTGACTTCCTGTGTCTGACCAAAAGATTTCTCCCACATGTATTATATTTCAGCACGTCAGCAACCAAAGTACTTATTTCTTACTGTAAAATTGACAATACATAGGCATTAGGATTCTTGTGCTGTGGTCTCCAGCTTTGCTGCTACATGTATTGTATCGGAAGGTTGGGACTCTGTGTAGTCCCTCCGACGATATATCAATTCCTGTATGTAATTTATTCGAAGGTTGGGATGATTGTAGTCCCTCCCACAATATAGGTGATCCAATCTAACTGTCAATACAAATGAAACAATTGAGTCTACAGGTGATGGTTACTATGTCGTTGCTTGTCCAATCAATTAGCATAATGCACATAGCACCAATAATAATTAGCAGGTGGATTGAAATCAATATGATATCTTTTGGCATTTCACAAGCACGCATCTAGCACCAATATCTGCAGACCAATCCCCCAAGAACGAATTACAGGAGCACGAGAGCATTATTGGATCAGTTGATGACACAAGAGCACGAGTAGCTACATAGTATACTGCCCCGCAAAATAAAACCCAGCTACCATATAAACACGTGTATAGCTAGATTGATCGATGCACACCTAGCTAGCTTGTACTTGTATTATACTCGATCAAGAGAAGAAATATATATGGAACTAAGATTATTCTTGTGTTGTTTGTGTACAGAGGGAATCCTTAGACTATTTATTTCTTAAATAATGTAGCTTTGCTGCAGAACGCAGGACTTGTAAGTTGTAACTCAACAGTCAACTGAATTTAGAGCGAGAAGCGAATGGCCTATCAGCTGAAGGTGGCCTACGATCGTCACAAATGAAACTCCAATTGAAAAACTAACTTCTGAATCTGAAGAAGCCAACAGCCGGAACAAACTAAAAAACGCATGCAGATGATTTGGAGCCGTCCATGCAGTAGGAACCCTGCCGCTAGCCATGAACGGCAAAACGGACCTGGTCGCAGCTTCCCCGTCCTCTTCATGTGGTCAAGGACGGCAGGATCGGAGAGAAGATCGATCGCAGGCGATCGAGATGCAAGAGCAGGGCACAAAGCAAGGAGGGGGCGACGGGCGACGACGGCAGCGGGCGATCGTGAATTCGTGATGCAGGAGCAAGGGGCAAGGGCAGTGGGGCGTGACCGTGAAGCAAAGAAACGAGGGGGCGACAGCCTCGAGCAGAACGACTGGACACGGAACGAGATCGTGGGAAGATGAGGAGGGCTTGAGGCTTGGGTAGAACTGCAAGCGCGACCAAAATTGACCAAAATCAATTTGACGGAGAGAGGGGCGAGTTGGTTTTTTAGTTTTTCCCTTCTTGGTTCTTTTTCTTTTTTTGACGGGGCGAAGCAATGACGGGGAAGCGATACGAGCGGTTATTTCGTGTCGCTAAGCGAAACGAATACCCAAATTGTTCTTTTTATTAGTAGAGATAAATGTTTGAGTAAGCAGTGCATCTGTGCGAGTCTCAACTAGACACGCTCACATGACCTCACTATAATCCTGCCACCCTCAAAATTGAGGTTCATCAGATATTTGTCATTCTCACACTGCTACAAGCTACCAATTCTAGCCCCTCTGTTAAGTAATCAGCAACCTGGTTTTCAGAAGTTATCTAACTCAACTTCAAGGACCCTTCATCCACATTCCAAATGTCTAGTAAGGTTAGGTTGAGCAGGACTTTTAGCTATATTGTTGGTTGACATGTTAGCACACTAACAGTTCACATCACAGGACTTCCCTCAGCACCTTGAACTTAGATAACTCTTACCCACGGCATTAGTGAAAGGATATAACCATAAGTCTGAATTTACCATTTACCAGGGCAAACTGATCGCTTCTTCCTTCCCCGCTAGACCATTGAAAAGCATAACAATCAGGTGCGTGTCTTCATATTATAAGCTGTGTGGTTCATGTGAAAGTTGACCAATCCTTAGTTTCCTATCATGGCTAGAGTAATCGACAAACCAAGCAAAGTAGCAAAACTTATGCAGCTAGCTGTTGGCATTTATTTGTGTCCCTATCCCTAAACGATTGAAGAACTAGTACAAAGCCAAGAGAATCATAAATCAGGCGGTGTAACTTCACCTAGTGTACATGCAGACTTAGCTTGCACCCAGGGCTCCTCGGTGATCTCCTTCCACCAGATCTGGCTTCAACTTGCCGTTCATTCAAATGGCCTCCAGTGACATCGCTGCTGCTCAAAGAGGGGATAATGCAAAGTGGTACACCTTCACCATGTGTTACATCTTCATAGAGAGATCTCCAAACACTTGTAAGCCAATCTAGTACAATACACAATCTGAGCTCCAAATAGATGGCAAACACTATGAGACCTCATCAAACTCTGACATGCTGGAAAACAAAATTAGGTCAAGAGATTGCTCGAAGTTTGAAGTAGAGACAACTCAAAGAACATAAACTTGCACGTGCGACCATACCTTCCACTGCTTCCACTGAACCACATGCCAAAGAAGGTATAACTTTTCTAGATTGCTTATCCAAGACATACAAAAAGTTTTCATGTCGTATTAGTTTCCTTATCCTTTGGAAGTAAATCATCTTTCTCCCTTCCTGATTGAGAAAGATAGCACAACCATGTCAGCTAAAATCACAATTATTGGTAACACCGCAAAACAAAGCCGAGGTAGAAGAATGACCATAACTTTTGTAGTCCCAACATAGAAGAATGACCATAACTTCTTAGGTAAAAAATAGAAAGTAAGATAGCAAGCAGTGCTTTCATAACTTCCCACCATGGCTAATGGGTAGTTCACACACCACAGACCATGCCCCTTCCCTTCCTTTCGAGGAGATTTAATCATTTCATTTGGAATTACAAGTAACAGGAACCAGGAAAATTGAATCAGCTAGCAACGTCACCTATCATACCTGCATAGCTCAAATGCAGACCTAAGCACAACCAGCCTCACAGCTGACACACTTCTTCAGAAAAGATACAAGAGTCAATTTAGGCAATCAATCGAACCATTTGAGACAGAGTGGTCATCAGTCCTATCTGATGAAATGTCTGCAAGCTCTGACTACTATACAGTGGTGTGTTCATTACTGACGGGATGGAATCTTCTTCAGCTAAGCAAATAATCTCGGTGGCTCTTCATCCTGCAGAATTTCAATCACCTCTCTATACATGGATGGCAATTGGCAAAGGCCTCACCTCCCAGTGACCTCGCTGCTCTCTTTGTTGCTGACACGCCTCCGCACGTTGCTCCGTTTCCTCCGGCTCACACGCGCTCTGTCCTCCTCTCACAAGCGGACGGCGGAGGCCGGCACCAGCACGGGGGCCTTCACTATCTCCTTCACCAAGCATCGCTTCACCTCGTCGTCTAGCCGATTGACCTCCCATGGCATCACTTACAAGCGGCGGTCGCCATGGAGCGAGATCCAGAAGCTGACGGCTCGGAAATCCATGGCCGCCGTCGGAGCCGCGGCAGCAATCACTCCCAGAATCGGTGCGCGAGGCCGCCATGGCCGTGCGCAGGCCAGATTAATCGCGATCCATTATTTCTCACGGAGCCCCCAAAATTTACATAAAACCCCCTAAATCGGATCGCGATTATTAACCGGAGAGGATGCAGGGTGTTTTATGTAAATATTCGGATCGCGATTATTAACCGCGATCCGAATATTTACATAAACCCTTTAAATTGGATCGCGATTAATGATTGCGATCCGAATATTTACATTAAACCCCCTAAATCGGATCGCGATTAATAATCGCGATCCGAATATTTACATAAAACACCCTGCATCCTCTCCGGTATCTCCCTGTTGCTCCGTCTTCCCGTCCGTCGCCGGCGACGCCCGCCCCGCCGTGGTGAATGGACTTCCATGACTACTCCAGCTCTCCGGGCCCCGTTTACCCGCCGGATATCTAGCTGTCACACGCATGCCCCTCCTGCTCCGTCTTGAGCCGCCGCTGCGTCCCTCCTCCCCTGGCTCTCCCCTGCTCTCGGAGTTAAAACGGACTCGCATGCCGGCATCAGAGTCTCCGCGGAACTCTGACATCGCCTGCTCACTTGTGAATGGAAGGGGTAAAAATGGAGGAAAATAAGAGCTCTGGCTGAATTCTCTTGTCATGATCAATCGACATTTATATTTGGGCCATGGCAGATTAACCATCTCCGGACTCCCTATATTTTCGGTTCTGACAGGGTATATGGCAAGGGGGCAGAGGTGTGTTAAGGTTTCAGGTTTCCTCCAAGAACAGATTAACACCATGATGAATATGGTATCAAAGTTGCGTTCTAGGACACATCATCATCTGTTCGTTCCAAATTCTGAACATCCGTATCTGTTCTCATTTCAAAATCTGATAAGAACTCTTGAATTTCCAGGACAAGACAAGGCGTCATTACAGGATGGAATACAGCCAGGATTGAAAAAGGTAGTGCACTATCCATTCCTCAAAAGACAATGCTAATATTTGAGGTGTACATCACCAGTCTCACTAGGATAAATGATATGAAAAAAATAACTGATAGGTAAGAAAAGGAGAAGAAAAAAAACTTTCTCAAAAGAAGAACTATGAAAAAAAATATTGAGCCGTACAATTTCTCACTCGGCTGAGTCCTAACTGTTCATTCTAATGAAATGTCGTGTAGTATATGCTGACAGCATCTTTATGTATGTTAGAGAATCTAACAATCTGCTCTCTGAAAGAGAAAATAGAGGCAGCACACCTTTAGTTGTGAGTTATAGACACTAGTGTTCACAGGACGAAGCAACATTTGTGGTGGCTACCCAGGACACCTTAATATGGTCCATTTTTAGGACAATCTAGTATAGCACACCTCCAGAGCTCCCAAACAGCTAAATGGACGATGTCTTATAGATGGTGAACCCCATGAGTGCAGGAATGAAGAAGAATAGCACAGGCGAGTGGAGCAAAGGGTTCATAGCATAAGCCTTCACAAGAGCTCTGCAAAACTGCACAATGAGAAGGGGTTAGAATTGTTTGAAATAGAGATAATTGCAAGCACAGAAAGTTACACGTGTTGCTTTGTACCTTCCAATGTTTCCATAGAACCACCAGGCAAAGAAGACACAGAAATTTCCTGATCCAGCGACCATTCCAAAAGTTTTCATGCTCTATCTGCCTCCTGCTCTTTTGGTAGCAATCATCTTTCTTCTTTCCTGACCGAGAAAGATAATGCTCTCGATATGCCGTTCTCTCAGCAGCCATGGAAGCTAAAATCGCAATTGTGGGTAATAACACAAAACAAAGGTGAGGTAGAATAACTACCATGACATCTGGAATCCCAGCATGGACTACTTCATTGCCACTGCTGGGTCTTTTAAGAATCCAGCCTCTATGTGTCATGTATGTGAGGTTATCATCAGTAATAGGGTGACCAAATAACCAAGGTAAGAAAACTAAATAGATAGTGTACACCAAAAGCAAATTCCATACAGGAATCACCCTGGCCAGCTCAACAAAGAGCCAGATGAAACCACCCACTAAAGACTTAAACAATGTCCTCTCACTACCATTTGTATACAGAGACTTATATGTGAACTGGTCTTTGAATACCACAGCTGAAACTTGTGGTGCAAGAAGCAAGGAAAATATCAGAGAAAGAGCACACCACAGTGCAGGATGATATATTGAAGCCCACTGAATACCAATCACAAAAAATTCCTTCCATGTCCAGTTTACTCTAGCAGTCAACCCATTGACAGAGAATGGCCTCAGATGGCTGATACTGGTGTCACCTGTTATGTCCATCACTTCAATTTGGAGCCAAAATCGACTGGGAGAGGGATCTTCAAATGCCCTCCAGTTCCATGGTACTGAATACATATGTCCTCTAGTTTCATTGGAATCCACCCTTTTCATTTCAGAGTCAAAGACTACTTCAAGAGTTCCTGGTCTTGAGTCATATATCTTTACAGAAACAGATACTATCTCATGTTTAGAGAATACAAGAGCCCTCACAGTATCAAAAGTAGACGGCCCCCTGATATGGCATTCGAAATCACGAGAAGCAGAAGCTCTTTGCATGAATCTTGAATCAAGGGGAAAGGTAGGCAGTATAATTATGCTCTTTGAGCCTAATCTGAAATCTATATCAGTATAGGAGACATAACCATCATCAATTGCTAGTATCCTCATACTTCTGCTCTTTCTCCAATCTCCCATCTCCCACTCCCAGAATTCTTCAGTACGAACTGCTTCTTCAGAACAGTTTTCCTTATTACTCTGAATTGCATAGCCTTGGTGCATGTTAAATTGGTAAAAGTGTTCCCATAATGATGGCTCCTGGACTGCTCGATGGTAGTATCGTTTCAAGTTCTTCCCGAACCTTGTATGAAGATGCCCACACAAGTAAGCAGCCAATGATTGCTTTAGGAAAACATCCTTGATACTTTTTCCTGACTCTGTTAATGCTGAGAAAGACAATGGGAAGTGCCCAAATGCAACTTTTGTCACTGGAACCTTGTCAAAGCCAGTGTCCCACTGCGACAACGCTTGATCTAATTCGATAAGCTGCTTGTCAGTTGGATGTCCAAATAGATTGGTAGGTCCTCTAAGACCAATCTCCATTGTGCTATCAAAGCCAACAAATAGATGCTTCCGACCACCATTCTGCAGAGCATTCAAAAAAACAATGTCAAGGATATTCTAAAATGTGATTGCAAGCACAAGTATATATAACAAATCGCAACACGCTTGAACTACAAGATGGCAACAAAATAAGAAGTGCCATATATTTCTTGCTGCAGAAAATAAGTGTCAACATACATAGAAAAACTACTAACCTCCACAGTAATGCTTTGGACACGTCCCTGACGTCTTAACTTGGCATTGATGCTATACTTCTGGTAGAAGTCATAGTTGGCGCCAGATGCCGGTACACCAAACCTATCATGATTTCCTCTCAGATCATAGAAAATTCGTCTTGGAAGCTTGCTGATTCGAATGATTTCATCGATTGTACTTTCATATTCTACCCATTCAACCTCATTCTGCTTCATTGTCAGCAGATCTTTGCTTTTCCCGTCTGTAGCAAAAGAAAACAGAGAGATATTGAAAATTGGTATAAATCCACTTGGTAATAATATTTCACGAAATGTTTTTTTTTTCCGTTTCTTAGAGGGTGCTAGAAAGTTTCTTTTACAATGGTTGGAGCAACTTGTGCGATGCTGATCAATATTACAGACTTGCAGGTGCCTATCATATTCTAATGGTGAAACATGTAATAGAAGATCATATGTTCATTTAGCTCAATTTTGCATTTACCTAGGACTTTGAAGTCCAAATTCATCGCTCTGATTATTACTCAATATCTAATTATTTAAATGTAAGAAAGCGTGCCCTCCTGTTAGTAACATTCAAGGCCCAAGTGTGCATCAACAATATCACGGGGACAGAACTCCATGCGATGGTTTACAGTTATTAGCAATGTGTGCTTACTGCCTAGTACTTCATTTGGAGACATCTTACTTTGTTATAGGGCTGCTTGTTGTAATGGTGAAAATGAGATTGCAGTGAGTAGCCTTGGTTACTACTGGTGGGCGACTGGGCAAAAACCGGCCACTTGCCCCTAGACTAGACTGGACGGATTGTGCTGCCTTAAATTGTGGATTCCATAACGAATGTTCTGAACCATCTCATTTCCACTCAAATTGAGCACTACTAGAAACGTCAGGTCATTTGCTAACTGGGTAATTTCATCTCATATTGGATCACCGCGGGGAATCAAACCGAGGACGGGGACGAGGGCCGGAGGGAGGGATCAGCACATACCGGTGAGGTCTCCGGTGATGAGTACGAGGTCGGGGTTGACCATGGCGAGCGCCGGGCCCACATACCGCCGGAAGTCGTAGGCGCGCTCCGGGTGGTGCACGCTGAAGTGGAGATCCGAGAGCTGGGCCACCCACACCACCCCATCCGGCGCGCCGGACACCTCCACAACTTCCCTCCCGTCGCGGGACACCGCGGGTGGAGCGGCCGCCGCGGCGACGAGGGCCAGGAGGACGGTGAGGAGCCGCCTGCCGCGCGTCTCCATGGCGAAGGCGCAGACCGGGGGGTACGTTTCTGCTGTCCCCTAGGCAAAACGCTCTTCGCAGCTTTACGCTTTCAGTGATAAACAAACAAGTTACGCCTCTGGGCTGCGAATTACGTTTTCCTGAATATTTTGACGTACTTCGTCGGGCCTGGAGCGGAGGACTCGAGTCAAATCCTCTTCCCCCCCAAATCCCCCGCGCCTCAGGCCTCAGCCTCGATCAATTTTTCCCGAACCCTTGCTCTTGTTGCAGTGGTCCTCATCGGAGACCATGGACCCGGGGCCGCTGCTCTTCTCACGCAGTGGTCTTCGATTTTGCTGAAACCATATCATCTGGTTCTTAATAGCCTTTCCATTGCGCGTACGCTTCGGTTTCCGTATCCATGACGAACAAACCCTGGTTAAAATCCCCGCGACCGTACGTCGCTACTCTTAAATCGGTAAAATCAATACCCGAAATATTTTCACGAAAAGATTTCGGGAACTAAACGAGGCCTAAGTTGACGTCATTTCAGTAACAACGTGCTGGCACGAATGTGACGGCCTATCGCTGTTTATATTATCGACTCGGATTGACGCAGATATGTATTCGATCAAGTTTACTGCATGTCTCTATATGTATCGCAGTGACTCCCCTGAGTGTTCTTTTCATGCTCCATCATATCCGTTTTGCAATGTTAGTCCATAGGACGTGCACACAAAAAGGTTAATTTTAAGAGAAAATCAATGTGAAATGTCCACTAACGTGCGATTCGATCCGAGGTCCGGCACAAGTGCCGCACGTACGTCGTAAAGATCCACCCTGATTCCATGCATCTCTTCACATATTTTCTCAGGATTGTCAAGTTATATATCAGGTCAGGTCAGGTGTACTGGAATCTCTGTACAATCAAATGTCCCGGCTGAAAACCGCACCAAGTTGTGACGGTACTCGTTAGACAAATTCAGGGCTACTTTTGATGTTTTCAAATCTTGAAAAAATCGTTTGAGACGGTACTGAAATCCTAGTTCCGTTTGAGACTGAATTCCTCTCTCTGCACAAAACCTGCGCCGACGTTTCAAATAGCTCCTACGAGGCGAGGAGCCACGTCGCGACTCCCAGCAGGCTTTATCAGGGTTGAAAACTTTCTCCTTTCAGAGATAAGACCCATGGTTCCTCTGCTCTCCAGCACCTTGCATGCCAAGAGGTCCCATTTCGTCTCTTCCTTCCTACCCAGATGCTGCATTTTCTCCTTAAAATGCCTGTAAAAGTATCAAATAAAAGTTGTTTAAACTACTGCTCTTTTTTCTTTTACAAGAATGAAATATCACGGCATTGTGTCCCCAGTAGTATTTATTTTGTATCATTAAACTGCATGCTAGTACTTCTTAGCAGACACAACAACCAAGACCAAGAAATGTGCTCACCTGCAGAGAGGGACCTTGCAGGTGTCTGGAGTGAAACACATGCGAGAATGCAGCTCAAGGAGCTGCCACATGCGCTTGCAGTTTGCGCAGCCACCAGGCACTCGAACTCTGCACGCTGAGAAGTGGCGAACGAGCAGCTCGATGCCCTTGCAGGCTGGGAACTTGCAGACAGCTGCTCGGCTGCCCTTGAGCGCTTGGTCTCGGGGACCGATCGTCCTGCATCCGTCTCGGCATATGTGAAGTAGAGCCTCCATTGCCTCGTACAGCTGCAGATAGACCTTCTTTTCTTCCATCCTTTTAGCTCTTTCCTGCCTTTTCTGCATCAATTCAAATCATCAGAAAAGAAAAAAAGTTTCAAACCAGCAGTGCAAGCAGTGGTACTAGGGACATGTACAAGTGCTCAACAAGTTCAGACACCAAGATCAGGCATGCACAACAACTAATAAGATGTAGTTGCAATGCAACAAAATATCAAAGTTGTGAAGTTAAAATCCTAAATCATCGGATAGAGAACATCATAGAAAATTATTAAAACCCTGGAAATTCAAACAGGGTTGCATGGAGATCAATAGTCTGAAACTCTGAATTGAACGGACTGAAACTCGGAATAAGTATGAATGACAGAGCAATACTAAAATGATCGTTACAGAGAACTCACTGTATCAGCTTCGACAAGAGACTCGAGCAACTCCTGCTCCAGGCTCGGGTTGACCCGTCTCATTACTTTCCACCCATCTGTCAGACAGATGTTCTTGAAATCCCCAATGATCATACGAGTACAGACGAGGGAGAGCCGTGGCGCATCACACAATCCGGCAAGTTGGAGTATGTCTACCACGTTGTCAGGAGAAAGGAAATTCCTCTCAAGTTGGTCGATGCAGACTGTCTTCAGAGATGGCACTGAGAAGACGTGGGAGAGTGCAAGCAAATGCAGAACGTGCTTCTTCATCTGTTCCTGCTCAAAACTGCACCAGAGAACAGCATAAATCAAAACTTTTGTTTCTGACTGAAAACTGCTGATCATAATGGAAAAATAAAATAAAAAGAGCACATGTCAGGATGAAAACAATCTGCACTATCTTCAGCTTCAGTCACTGAAAACTGTTTGGGCCGAAAAGCTGATTTTTAGAGTACAGTGAGTTATCTAAACAAATAACTTAATTCCATACCGTGAAGAATAAAGAAATCTGATGAAAACATGGACTGCTTCTGAAGGCGCGCCAGAAATTCGGATACACCGAAAACCATGGTTTGGTTTAGCGTCTTCAATTATAGCTCTCAGGACAGGAGATTTGATACCCTGCAGAAGGAATACGTGAAGCTATTAAATAACACCAAACCTGCTATGCTACACAACTGCAGGAATGCGAGCCCCTATCACATGAAAAGATTCAGACAAGTGTACTCACAAGAACACAAGAGTGCGACAGAATTTCAGTGCCATCATCTGTGGAAACACGGAGATCAGCCTGGTATCCATCTAAGAACAGCTTGTCCCAGGAATCCAGGACCTCTTCAGGGACACGGCTGCGAGCCGTTACATTCCTAGAACTTCTTCGCGAGCCATAAGAAGTTCCGGGTAACGGAGGTGGATCAGGGGCATTACTGCAATGAACCTGAGCATACCAGCGATGATGATCCGGCACAGCTTTGGTGCCTGCCAAGCTATTGGACTCGAGATGGATGTCCAATGGGTTGTCGATTGCATCGCCGTCGAAGAAGAAATCAGAAGAATCCAACTCAATGCATTCCATCAAGGCATCAACTACGCGCCCCCTGATTTGACTCTGAAAGGGGGAAAATGTTATCTGAAAATTACTACAGGGCTTACTGAAACTGTACTTCAAATAGGAGTAATAACCGCTTATTCAAGGCAGGTTCAGAAAGAACAAGTAGTAATAAATAACTGCCACAAGCGACAGAAACAAAAAGAGGAGGCGAATCAATTCGTCACTAAATATGGAGCTGTTCTAAAGCAGAAAATCTACGAGCATAAGATTTTTCTTCTTGTTTTTTTCCCCCAAGCTTAAGAGAAACTGTGATTTTGAGAATCTCTGCAAGACTGCAGAATATCTTTAGTGCGTTCCAGCACTGCTAACAATGAACCGAAAGAAAAATACGCCTTGATTACGTTCATGCTTTCTCCGCATGGCTTCTAAATGGGGAGAATTCAGGTTTTTTCTGAAATCTGAGAATTCCAGCCAGAAAACCGTCACCGAAACTCCGAAAGCTCGGCAACGAGAAATCAGAGAAATCCTGATTTGAACTATGCCATGAATTATGGAAATCCAATCATCTGGACCATCAGAGAATCGATTATGGTAGCAGAGGAGAGGATCAAAGATGAACTTTGTATCCAGAAATCGCCGCAGCGTGCTCACCTGAAACTTCTGAAGCCGAAAGAGGACGAGGACTACTGGACGAGAAGGAAAGGGAGGGAGCTTCACTACTGCGTCCTCGTTTCGTCAGTTCTCCTCCAAAAGCTTTTTAAAGCCTTCCGGTGTGCGACTCACCCCAAGGAGCCTGACAAGTGGTCTTCACAAGAGGATGATCTACATGTCAGTGGCGTGGATCACGAGGGTGCGTGCCGGCAACAGCGGGCCACCCCACCCATGGCCCGGCGAGACCGGGAGACGATAGCCAGGCACGGAAAATTGGCGGGCACCGCAGGCCCGCAGCAAATCGGCAAGTAGCTGGACGCTGCCGGCGACTCCCGTGTCCTCACGTTGGAGAGGACGCGATGCCCAGCCACTAGCCGCGCGCCACGTGTCGCGGTGCCGGTGGCGGCGCCGCCAAGCTAAGCATGTGTCTGTGTGAGCCCGGCGCGGTGGCGCCTTTCGGCCTTTGTCTGGTCCCAGCAGCACAAGAAGACGCTTGCTGCTTGCTCAATGCACTGCAACCTGAACCTGCAGGTGGCCGGGGAGAAAGGCTACCTGGATTGCCATCTGCAGCACCCCCAGCGGGAGGCCGGAGAGGATGGAGTGAACAGGTACCAATGAATTGACTCTCCTTGGATCTGCGGCTACAGGAGTCAGTCAGAAACAGCGCCGCACATTCTCCCAGCCTAGCTTCAATGGTGGTGAAAAAAAAGAAACATTTTTCATAGCAACACCGATACGTATACGTTCTACACGGAATATTTGCGGAAGTGTTTGCCACCGGAGCTTGGCACTTCTTTTTTTTTCTTCCTCACCTTTTTCTTGTGGTGTTCTGGATATCTCTGTTTTTTGTTTGTTCCACGGAAGAGGTTACTCACCTCCACTTGTCCTGTTCCACTACGACAACGGTTGGTGTTATCCGTGGCACTGGATGCTACAGCGCCACGGCACTTTTTGACAAGGGCTTTGTCACGTTCCGAGGTGTCCACGTCCAGGCCGACTCGACGGCAGGCGAAAACACACAAGCTTTTTCAGAAGACGGGTGCGTGGGTGGGTGCCAGCAGCCCAGCAGGTCGCGTTTTGGACGACGGGGTGGGCAGAAAGGTAGATGATGCCTGGGGCTGTGTTCGGCTCGCGGTGCATACATGGTTGCCTTGAGCCGTGAACGTCAGCGATGTAGAAGCTGCACAGGTGCTCACGGCTAACTAGAAAATCAGAGAAGCGTTGAGGAGGATGAAGAAACAAAGAGCACTTGTTACGCAAATGAGCCAAAGATGCCGTGCCAAGACATCCCAAACTGACTGTTCTGAATTCTGATACTGCTAGTTCAGAGGGCAACTGCCCTGTCAACGGGACAATGACTCCTGACACTGACAGGCATTACGCAGAGAACAGAAAGAAGGAAGATCACATGGCGATTGGTCGAAACAGACTGCTCTTCACAGATGGCGGAGAGCTCGACGCCGCGGCGCTATCGGCGCCGGCCCGGGGGCAGCGCTAAGGCCCGCTAACTGACGAGTGACGACTCTCTCGTTGAAGGCTTGCAGGGCCGGATTTTCAGCCCACATTGATGGGCTTTTTAGGCCCATAATGACTTGGCCCACCGGAAAGCTTCCCTCCTTTTTTTTTTTTTTTTTTTTTTTTTTGAGAAGGAGCTTCCCTCCTTTAATAGGCAGGCTCCATCATTCTTTTTGGTGTAAGGGTAACTGCATTTTCATGATTTATGTCTGTACTACGAATCTAGTACGACAATACCAACAACACGTGCATTTTGTTTGACACTGCAGTGGAAAGTAAAGGATGTATAGGTGTCGTGTTGTCCAAATTTACTCACAATCTGTTACAACTCATCCCAAAAAACAATCACATGGCATGTGATCCTCCACCTTAACAGCACTCAATCTTCCCCGGAAAGAGACGCGTTTGCAGCGATATGTACACAAAAAGGAGGCGTGCAGGCCCATGTCATTTCCTGTAAAACACAGGGCAAACCCAGAGCAAATTTTCAGTCATCATCATGTGTTTTTTTTCTCCAATGAAATAAATGCTCAGTCACCAAATGCAAATCTTTTTTTGTTTCTCCTGAACGTTGTGAACATTGTTCACTGTTCAGTGTGAATTCTGCTTCTCACTGAGCGATACTTAATTCGCTTAAATCGCCGGGATACGAACCAAATCTTCAGCGAGTCCTTCCAGGTCCCTTGCTTGGCGCAGTGCGCGTAAATCTTGTCCAGCCGGATGATGATCTCCGAGAACGTTGGCCGAGCCATGGCCTGAGGGTGCCAGCATTCCTCGATCAGCCTGCAGAGATCCGGGGAACAAGAAGAAGAAGAGCTGTCAATGCAATGCGCCACTCTGCTTTTTCTTGAAACACATGATACTGAATATATGGTACTGAAGTGAATATGGCACACATGAGGTGTCATGAAATTAGGGTCCTATTCGTTTTTTTATTGTTTCAGAACTCACGCTTTGAAGTCTGAGGGATAGCCCTTGAGTTTTCCCTTCAATGATGGCCGCGCACCCTCGAACCGAACTGAGTGTCCTGAATCCTCTGGTGTTCTCACTAATCCTTCAACCATCTGATGTTTACGCCACAAAGAATGAATGACTGTACGAACACTACATTCGAAACATTGGACCCGTATTTTTATTTCCCTTGTTGTTTCTGTATCTGGAACGGAAATCTACTGACCTCATAGAGGATGAAACCGAACGAGTAGGCATCAACGCTCGAGTCAAATGCGTCGTTTCTGTACAGCTCAGGAGCAGTGTGGTAACCTAAACACAGGAATAGCAAGATTATCATTTAGACTTTAGAGCATATATGTGCTGGGAAAAATACAAAATAGAGTAGACCAGAAATGCTGCGATCTCATTCTTACTGAAGCTATCAACAAGATCCTCATGATTGAGCAATCTCACTTTGTCGGAGTTGACCTTTGACACCTTTGTCACTCCGAATCCCGCAATTTTGAGGTTGCCTCCACTATCCAGGAAGATATTTCTGGCACCTTACCAAGATTCAAATAGTAAAGTACGGGACAACCGTGAAAGAAGGCATTTGAATGAAATGTGTAGCCCTAGCCCCTAGAATGCCACGAGAGAAGAGCAGGCCTAGTTGCTTCATTTCCTCATCTTACTTTGGCTTTAGGTCGCAGTGTATGATGGGGTCCGGTTTGCACTGATGGAGATAGGCCATGCCCCTACACAGTCAAGGAAGCAACAAGAAATATTGTTAATACCAATGTGCATTTGACATGGATTGTTATCTTTTCCTGCAAGTGTAAATTAAAGAGCCAGTACTACTGTACTGGTAGAGACCGATTATATGGGGTACATTTGGATTTTTCAACTCCTTTTGGAGTCAGATTCTAGAGTTATATACCTGGCAATATCAAGTCCATATCTTAGCACCTTCTGACCATGTAACTTCCCTTTCTTCTGAATACAGGCGGTTAAGTCTTTCTGAGTTTTATTAGAGGAAAAAAAAGCAAAGATGTGTCAATTTATCTGAAGATAATACTAATGTGAAGTAGGCATAGTTGTATGCTCAGAACTACTGAAGATGTTAAGGCTGTAAAAAATGTGCTATTAATTACCTCTTCATGAAGTTCAGAAACAATCATCATAGGTATGTGCTGTGTCACGGCTCCGACGAACTGAACAACATTAGGGTGCCGGACCTTCTCCAGTACAGTCAACTCATGCCTGAAAGAGTTCCTGCAACAAAAGGAAGAGGCGGTTTTTGTAAAGAAAAATCCTTTGGTGATCAAGCGCTGACATTTGCATCTTACGCGGCTTCTTGATCGGAGCAGCCTTCTCTGTCAAGTATCTTTACGGAAACCTTGGTGCCATTCCATTTCGCTATATGATACATTCCCTGTTCGATGTGTCATTAGTCAATTCCCCTTAATTCTCACTAGCGTCACCTTTGGTTCTCTTGAACAAATATCTGAGAAACAAAACTGTACGGAGTACTAGTATATTTGAATGAGAATTTCACCGGTGTAACATCGTAGCCTCGCCGGAATTGGACCTCGCCGGGGTTCAACTCGTACTCCGGTACCTCGCCGGGCGTCGATACCATCATCGGCGTCCTCTTGTTCTTCTGCGGAAACGATCACAGATCAGCGTTGGCTAGCAACCAACCAAACAGAAGTTTCAGCAGCTAGGTGTTGCTGTGGCTAGAACAAAACATACCGGCATCTTTGCACCATGAGCTTTCAGGAGATCGTAGACCCCCGAGTGGCCATAGAACTTGGCATCAGCCACTGCCTACGACCAGAGAAGCAAATGAAACTATCAATTCATCGTCTGACGCAAAATCGATAGAATAATGAAGGGAAGTTTGATCTGGGTGGGAAGTTTGGAATGGCGGAGATCACCGTGCTCCCCCAGCGGTCGCGCGCGTCGATGTTGGCTTTCCAGGTGAGCAGGACGCGGGCGACGGCGCGGTGTCCCTCGCAGGCGGCGATGTGCAGCGCGGTGCGGCCGTCGAGGTTGATGCTGTTGACGTCGACGCCGCTGCGGAGGAGGCCCTCGACGCCCATGGCGTCGCCCTGGCACGCGAAGAAGAGCAGCTGCATGGTGGCGTCGAGGTTTTCCGGCACGGTGAGATCCGCCGCCTCCGCCGCCGCCGCCGCCGACGACGACCCCACGGGGCTCTGGCTCCGGCCGCGCCGCCGGTTCGGGTCCATGGACGACTGGCGCCCGAACAGGAACCGGCTCGTCGCACGCCCCGTGCGAGGGGACTCCAGCGACGCCTGCCGCCGGAGCTCCGCGTTGTGCTTCATCGACCCGCCGGACACCTGCCGGTGCAGCGCCACCTTCATGCCGTTCGCCGCCATGGCCGCACTCCGAATTATTGAATGGAAGTCTTGTCTTCAGGTGTTAGTACGAGATACGATCAGCGGCGCATCCGGGAATTGAACGGGATCTCGGCGGCGGCGAATCGATCGGGGTCCCCGAGGCACGAGAAAGTGCGCCGGAGAGCCCCGCTGGAGATGGAGGCCTTTGGCGCTAGGCTCTCGTGAAACAGGAGAGGAGAAGAGGAGAAAGAGGAGGTGGCGAGCGGAGGGGAGTGAAGAGCGGAAGGACCCCGTTTTCGTCGGCGAGCTAAAGTTAGTTACCAGCGCTTATAAAGCGGGTGCGATGAAATCCTTTGGCGCGTTTTTTTTTTTCCTTCAAAATACCGTTGAGAATGATGGTAACGGTCACAGTCAGCAAAGGTAGCCGAAACAGAGTAGAGAAGTGACAAGTGGAGGCGTACTACATGGCTGTCACCAGCTACTGCAGCTAGGATGCCTGACAGTGTAAAGTTCGGCGCATGTTAGGATTAGTAATTTTTGCTTGTTTTATTATTGGCATGTTCGGAAGCTTGCAAAAGGGGGATAGTTTTAATTCGATTTTTTCTAGTTTTTATTTTGAAAAATAGCTATTCTTCTCTTATTTCTTGACCTCAAATAAATACCTTTTGCTTCGCGAGAATGGAATCGCTGTTGTTTTCATGCATCGCTTTGAAGCAGAAGTACGGACGAACAGCCACGTTTTTTCTTGAACACGGGACATCTTTTTCACTCATTAATAACTAGGCAACGATACGTTTACAGGGAAATTAGGATGTATATCATTACAACAAGTGCATGAAAATGCAGTCAAATCAACGAGTTAAACTACACACATACTGACCTTTTTCTTTTCTTTTTCTTTCTTGAAAAAATAATGCCATTTTCCCATTGTAGAAAAACTCCCTGTACTTAGCTTCTTCCATAACTAGCAAGTTGGCCCGCACAAACTGCGCGGGTATCTAGCCGCGTGTTCTAGGGATGCTGATGCTCTATTATTCCTCCTCTCTCTTGATCTTCTTCTTCTACCTCACCTTCTCCTCTTCTAGCTCTCCCTTAGTTCCGGAGCCCCTTGATCCCGCACTGCTCTCTCTCTCCAAATTAACTCGCCTTGATCCCGCACTGCTCTCTCTTTCCAAATTAACTCGGTGGGTAAATATGCGGTGATTTGCTCCTTGTGTTGTTGATACTCCCTGGTTTGTTTCTGTTGGCAGACCACGGTTGCCAACATTCTCATTGTTGTGCTACCCTTGATTTTGTTAGGAGGTGTTTGAATGCAATGGAGCTTTGCACAAATGACTTGGCAAGCAAAGTTGTGGTGAGCCAAATGATATGGACGGGACACTATTAGGAAGGGTCTTAGTAACAATCCTAAGTATGGGGAAGAAGTGTTGTGAGTCTGAAGGTTATGGGCGGTTGTGACATTATTATGGGGACCAGAGTAGTGGTCCTGAGGACGGGGAAGAAGCATATCTTTCAAAAGAAATTAGTTTCATTATTTATCTCTAGTTTAATTATTTGTCCATTATGTTTGACATGTACACTTTGTTTAGAAATTTGCTTTCCAATTTGCATCGAAACCATATGGCATTTTTCTTATTTTCTAAAATCTCAAATATTAGTGGTGTTAGATATAAGTTATTTTCGTTTTTAACATGACCGGGCATGTATGACCGTATTGAATTAGGAAACCAATTTTTTTATTCTGAATTAGTAACGTGGAGGTAGGATGCAAGGTTAGCAAACCTGGGAATATGGAAACCGTGTAGGGTTAGGCTTCTAAATTTCTATATATATCTATTAGTAAACTTTTCATAAAATAGTCAGGTATGATTAGGACTGTCTAGATAATTCTTGACCGTCAGATCTTCATAAAATCCAACGGTGGAGGTTCTTCTCTTTTTTAGATTAACGTGTGATTTTCTAGACTCTCTCGGTGAAACCAATTTTTTTATTCTGAATTAGTAACGTGGAGGTAGGATGCAAGGTTAGCAAACCTGGGAATATGGAAACCGTGTAGGGTTAGGCTTCTAAATTTCTATATATATCTATTAGTAAAATTTTCATAAAATAGTCAGGTATGATTAGGACTGTCTAGATAATTCTTGACCGTCAGATCTTCATAAAATCCAACGGTGGAGGTTCTTCTCTTTTTTAGATTAACGTAAGATTTTGTAGGCTCTCTCGGTGAATCTGGTGGCTCCTTTTGCTTCTGTTTTAATAAGATAATAGATAAATAGAATTCCAAATTCCTCCAAAGACAAACTTTTTAAATCAGTATCGATCATATTTCAATAAAAAACTTCCGGTCCACTTTTAGATAATTTTCGGAATACTAAATATGGTCGAGGAGGATTTTAAATTCGATGCTGACAGTGACACCCAAAGAATTGGTCGGACTCGGATCACTCCGCATTGGCTTTGCCTCTCCAGCGCAAATGGCGACGGCAATCTTCCTTCGGCGCACACGGAGTGGTCGATCTCCTCGGCCAAACGTACGTCGGCTCGTCGACGCGCTCTAGTTATGGGCACGAATCGGAAGACGGCGTCGCAAGAGACAACGATATGATGGTATATTGGCATCGATCGCGATCCGTGTGTCGAGATTGCCGAACTCTTGGGCGATCGGACCCGTCCTCGTCGACGACCAAGTCATCGGCAGCATGGTGGCACCGGTCACGAAATTCAATTCGCAGCGGCGTCCGTCGTGATCCGAGGTACGCCCGCCCCGGCCCGTGCTCTACGCGGCGGGACAGCTCAAAAGCTGTCCCGTGCAGTCGTGCTCCAAGGGCAAAGCCTTTCGTTTCGTGCAAGCAGCCTGATGGAGTATTTGACTACTAGTAGCTCAGTGTAGGGAGAGTGGAGAAAGAGCTACTCCGTAGTGTGCAGGATATTTCTGTTGTTTGAACTGGTCTTGCTTGTCCTTGATTCCAGGGATGTGCTACCAGATCCTTGCCGGGAAATGCGGAGGGATCAAGGTGACGTGGCAATGGCATGATGAATCCATAGACATACGGAGTACTGTACTTCATAGTAGTACAGTCTTAGCGTGGACTACTCGCTGTTGTTTCTTTCGTGGTGATGGAAATGGCGAGCACAGATCACAGATCATAGGGGGCCGCCCGACGCCCGGCCGGCGCAGGCGCGTGGACGCCAGGCAGGTGCCCACTGGCGTGGCGCGTCCGATTCGCTCCAAACGGCTCTGGCACGTCTGGATGGAACAGAGAGATTCGGAAGCCGCCGACACGGTCGCGGCGGCGGCGTGCCGGCGTCCGTCATTCCTCTTGCTTGCAACAGGCGGCCGCAGAGTTTCGATGGCGGATCGATCTGGATCTGGACCGCCGGGTAGGGTCCTTGGCGGATGGGCTTCCCGTGTGGTGTGGGCCGAACGGTAATGTCAGACGGTTTACGGCCCACGGGTTGCCTCCGCGCAAGCGAGCCGGCGGAGCAGCCTTTCAGTGGCAGTTGAGGACATCTTTCAGTTGATTCTAATTTGAGTCTCTTGCCGCATTGGATGGTGATGCAATCATGCAAGTCAGATATGGCACCTGACGATCGATGTCGGCATGAAAGGCTCTGCAACTATGGTAGGCATACAACCTGCAGTTCAGCTCTTGGCGGGGGGAGCTAGGAGCCGCATGTGCGGCGTCCCGCCCCTCAACGCAGCCAGCGCAGCTCCTCTGCCCAGATGCCCGGGGCCCACGGAAGAATTTTTAAAAAACAATTCATATTTCGTGAACTGAGTATTGAAATTAAATTTCGATTGCATCATTATATTTCTTGTGACAAGATCTACAAAACTAGACCACACTTAACTATATTTTAATTAGATTATTTTTGGAACATATTTTTATGAAGATGGAACAAGTCTGTTAACCGTTGGAACAAATTCATCGTAACCAGAGTGCAATTGTTCCAGCTTCATGATAAAATGTTTCAGTTTCATAAAAAAATGTTCCAACAAAAAATGCATCCAAACATAGTTGAGTGCGGTCTAGTTTTGAAGATCTCATTGTAAGAAATACAGTGGTGTAACCGGAATTTGATTTGGCCATTTAATTTAGCAGATATTAATTCTTTTACCGGCACTCGTTGCATTCACTGTTGGGGCCCACAGCTGCACGGGTTACAAAAATTAAAAAGAAGCTAGCACATATGGGGCAGACAGCGCGTGACGGAACATAGCAGGGTCAGACTGACGCATGCATGGGAGCAGACAGCATGCATGTGGAAGAGTTCTGCGGTGGAGGTGCTGGCGCCGCATACGCGGCACACAGCAAAACCGGCTCTTGGCGGCTGCAATTCCATTCCATCCCGGGCGTTGACAAACTAGTTTCCACGACGCCACAAACTACCCTCCGGCATTGTGGCTCCTCTCCGTCTATTGGCTGCATGCCTGCAGGCTGCAGCAGCCAAGCAAGCCCGATGCCCATGCCGACCGCGCTACAGTCGCCGCTCGTCACGCACGCTGTCTCGGCGGCGGCGCCATGGCTCGTCACGCTCCTGGCCGTGGCAGCCTTGTCCTGCTCATCGCCGGTGGCAGCGGCGGGCTCTCCGGAGCTCGTCGAGTTGACCCTGCTCGCAAACGCCCGGGAGAAGGGCGCAGGTATTCAGCTAACCGCGTCTCTTCCTTCCCTTCATTTCTCGCCTGCACTGCATCTAGGCAGGCTCTTCATTCATTGCGTATGTATGCACGTTACAGTTTGCTTGGACGGTAGCCCGCCGGCTTACCACCTACTAGTACAGAGAGGCTTCGGCTCTGGATCACACAGCTGGATCAGTAAATCTTGAGGTGACGAGTCAATCCTTTTTGTATTCGTATGTGTTGAAATTGTCGAAAAATTTGAGATCTTGATCGAGTCTGCGATGAATGTTATGCTTCTTTCTAGCATGATTTCTTTTCTTTAAAAAATGACTCAATGCAGCATCGTTATTGACTGCATTAAAACTCAGGGAGGTGCATGGTGCAACACCACAGAAGATTGTTCTGACCGCAGATTGAGTGACCTTGGTTCATCTAAATTCACGAAAGCAATAGAGTTTGAGGGGACCTAGTGCTATTCTCTTTTCTATGTTTTGCTAGCGAAAAATCCGGAATGAAAAATGACTATGTCTGAATAACCAAATAGAGAAGCTGTTGAAAAGTATCTTTTTAATCAAAATCTCTAAAACTAGCCATTAGAAAGGATTTGAAAAGTCTCTTGGAGTTGCTCTTATATGTCTCTGTCTAAATAATATGCTTATTTGGATTGCGTATCAGTTAAAGTGGTTCACGATTTGATCAAGTTTCTAGTAAATAAATAAATTTATTATACAAATATGTTTTATAATTAATCTATTGATATATATTTGATACCATAAATATTAATATTTTCTATTTATAATTAATCAAGTTTGAGATGTTAAAATTTTTGAGAAGTGTATTTTTTGTTTTGGATGGATGGAGTAAGTTTACGGAGAAAGCTGGCCATCTGCTTGAGGCCCGAGCAGATTCGATGCGTGTGGCTCGGCGGGTGGATTCTATCCGCACTGGGCATTTGGTCACTGGCGACCTGTCGCCTGTGGTATGGCCGTATGGCCTGCCAGCGGGGAGCCGGGGACAGGTTGGTGAGCAGCTTTCAACCATGGTCTCCACTCTCCGACCACACGTCTTCTCTAGCTACACCGCCTACACCTGCACCCGCGAGCGACGGCCATGGCGACCGAGCTGCTGTCGCCGCTCCTCCCGCAGCGTCGCCGCCGACGCCTCGCCCTCGCTGTCGCCGCGGCGGCGCCCCTGCTCGCGCTCCTCCTGCTCGTTGTCGTCTACTCCCGCTCACCGCTGACGACGGTGAGCTCGCCGGAGCGCGTCGACCTGACCCTCGTCGCCGACGCTCGGGAGAAGGGCGCGGGTACTGTAGCCTCATCATTTGCATTTTAAGCGTCCCCTTTATCTGGAACTGAATATTGATGGCCTGCATCGAATCGTTGCAGTGTGCTTGGACGGGACCCCGGCAGGTTACCACCTGCGGAGAGGCTCTGGCTCCGGAGCTCACAACTGGCTCATATATCTTGAGGTGACTGGATGTTCTTTTCCAATTGCAAATTGCTGATGTTTCCATGAAGGGAATGTACAACGTGCCTTTGGCCTTTGGGTGATTCCTACACAAATGATCATCCCATGTTCTGACTTCTGAACAATTTTGTTGACTGAAATCTGTACAAAAAAATTCTTGTTTTGGATGAGAAGGTATCTGAGAATTGAGATAGTGAACCTGGGTGACAACAAATGGTTCAACTCAAATAACGACTTCTTCCCAGCATGATGGGGTGTGGTATCTAGTAGGCTTACAGATTTCACATTGATAAATCTCAGGGAGGAGGTTGGTGCAACACCGTGCAAAGTTGCTCCGGGCGCAAAACAAACAGATTCGGCTCATCTAAGTTTATGAGAGCAGTGAAGTTCTCCGGGATCCTCAGCAATGATCACCTAGAAAATCCTGGTATACAATGTTTATTCTGTCATGGATCTTATCTTTATATTAGTCTTCATCAAGATGCGTGGTGGTTGGTGCTTCTTCTAGGGACTAGGGGGCAGTCCGCTATTGTTTTTCATGTCCAATTATTCATTTTGGGAATTTGGACTAATCCAGATGCAGTATTGCTTTGTGTTGGTCTTTTTTCTAATCATACATATTTTGAATTGAGTTGTGATGCTAGTACCTGCTCATTGTCTTTGCACTAATTTTTATCAGTCGTTATCAGATTTCTATGACTGGAATATAGTCGTTGTAAGGTACTGCGATGGGGCATCATTTTCTGGGGATGCAGAGGGTGAAGATCTGGTGAATTTTCTGAATTCTGATTTGAGCTGCCCATATTCATTCCGAAACTTATGCTGTACTAGCATTTGTATAGGCTGGAAACAAACTGTTCTTCAGAGGATTGCGCATCTGGGAAACAGTTGTTGATGAACTCATGGGAAAAGGAATGGACACTGCTAAACAGGTTCTCATTGATTTTCATATAATTTGTCCAAAAATTACACAAAGCTTGATCACATAAGTCCTAATCAAGAGCCACGCCAACTTTATTTCCCTCCCCAATTTCCAGGCATTGCTTACAGGCTGTTCTGCTGGTTCTCTAGCTGCATTACTTCACTGTGATGATTTTAGTGAACGATTTCCTCATGAGGTTTCAGTTAAATGCCTTTCTGATGCTGGGTTTTTTATTGACGTGTAAGTATCTAAAATTAGTATAGCGCATTAGCATTGTAATTGTACTAAATGAAGTACATTTCTCTGCCACAGGAAGGATTTATCTGGAGAAAGGTCCATGAAGTCATTCATCAATGGAGTAATTAAACTTCAGGTTAGCCGCAGAGCAGAGTCATGCACTTTTTTAATCTACTTCCATGACAAGACTTCAAATACGCAGTTTAGTAGAAAATGTTGATTGAATTGTTTTTTTAATTTACTTCCAGAATGTTAGAGAAGTTCTGCCCAAGGACTGCCTCCAAAATAAGGATCCAACAGAGGTATGCCCGTTGCTCCCATATCTAATTCAATAATATTTATTATGTTGCTATTCATTATAATGACGTGCTGTTGCTCCCAGTGTTTCTTTGCTTCCGAACTGATTAAGAGCATCAGGACCCCAACATTTATTCTGAACTCCGATTACGATTCATGGCAGGTAAATTCATCCTTTATGTTTCTTCCTGCTTGTCAAATGGTTAAAAACCTATATGTTTTTTTCTACCTAGATACAAAATGTTCTCGCACCAAATGGATCCTATCCTGGACAGGCATGGTCGAGTTGCAAAGCAAATATTCGGAACTGCAGTTCCACACAAATTGATGTACTGCATGGTCAGCCAAGCTTTTCAATTTCTTTGCTTTCCACGCTCATTGGTGATACTGTTTCCCTTGACGCTGCAGATTTTTCATTCCTTGTTGCAGGATTCAAGAACAAATTAGTCAGTGAATTGAAGGTTGCTGAAGATAACAAGAACTGGGGGCTGTTCATTGATTCGTGCTTCACCCACTGTCAAACACCATTCAATATCTCATGGCATTCACCGATCTCACCACGACTTGGTGACAAGGTGAGGCTTAGATAATTTGAACCATACACTGCAATAGCATAGCTACGTAGGTTTTCTGTGTCTTTACGTGGACTAATATCGTCTAAACTTCTTCTGTTGTTTGCATAACAGACTATCGCAGAGGCTGTTGGGGATTGGTATTTTGGCAGAAGGGAAGACGTGAATTATATCGACTGCAAGTATCCGTGTAATCCCACATGCAGCAGTCGCCTGCCTACTACTTGATTCACAAAGAATTGCTTTGAGATCACCAGTCTGTCCTCATTGCACAGTTCTTTTTTACCTCATTTACAGCTTTATTATTTTTTTTCCAGGAACTGAATTACAGCTTTATTTTGCTGAGGATTCAAGAGGAAACTTTTTTTTTTATAATACCTGCATTAAACTGAACATGACTTAAAGTACTTAAGATCTATTAAAAACTGATATGCACAAAATGTTCAGGAATTTTTCCTTGTCATTTTCACATTCAAAGGCCTAAATCTGCTTTCAAACTCCTAAGAGGCAAAGAAAAAAAAGGGATTCAAAATTGTGTGCCCTCAAGTGGAGTTATGAATGCAAATTGGCCTATTGGAAAGTACAATCAGCGAATGTTATGAACTTGTCATGCACACCACAGTTGAATTTTCAACTGGGAACAGTTTCCGGGTTCTAGAAAAAGAGCATGGAAAGTAGGTATTGCATGTTTCAGCATGTTGCAACATCTCGAACATTGAACCTCTGGATTTGAGGCATATAACAAGATATATCTGAGGAAAGATGTACTGAAACTGGAGCAAAATTTTTGGGGGCGATACTAATAATGCTTAACTGAAACTTTTATCTGGTCTCAGTTGAAAAAGGGGGATTTTTTTTGTTTCCCTAGAAACAAACCTTTGGTGGCTATTTAATTGTTTTTGAACTTGGAATGGTTTTTTTTTCTAACTATCTGGTGTGCACAAATTTTCTAGATAGTAGGACCTAGGAACAGTGGATGGGCTGCCCTGGATTCATCCTAGATGACGAATTTCCTGCTTTATTTAGTTCCCCAAATAAAAATCCTTCGTATACACTATGAGCCTGTTATCCGGGGTTTGTCAATCTTACTATGGCTTGTCAATCTGGACGTAGGTTTGTCAATCTTACTATGGCTGTAATCATCATGATACTTGTAGTTTGTACTCAGTATATGTCTGGGTGCAGGTGAGTAAGTGTGTGTGCGAGGTGAGGTGAGCGTGAGTACACGTTCACTGTAAGCTGTACTTGACAGAGACCTCAAAAGGAATTCTGATGTATGTACTGTTTGGGATTTGGAGAATAAACTTCGTTATCGTTTGGATTTGGAGAAAGTGTGCTGTGGCGCATAGTTTGGGATAGCGTTTTTCTTATTTCTACCCAGGAATCGCGTAACTGTTTGACTATGCTAGGTACTGACGTGGATCTGGATTTGAAGTTGTAGACCGTAGTTGTTGTAGAGAAATGACACCACGCTCCACCAGCTTGAGGTCCGAGCAGAATCGTCTAAGTCGACTGCGTGATTTGGTCCGCATTGGCGAGCTGCGGCATGACCCGCCAAGCGTATGATCAATTAAGTCAGCCCGGGTTTTGGGCTTTCACACACACAATCACCCGCGCGCGATGACCATGGCGATCGAGCTTCTGTCGCCGCTCCTCCCGCAGCGACGCCGGCGCTTAGCTGTCGCCGCGGCGCCGCCCCTGCTCTTGCTCCTGGCCGTTGTCACCACCTCCTGCTCACCGGTGGCGGCGAGGTCTCCGGAGGTCGTCGAGCTGACCCTCCTCGCCGGCGCTCGGGAGAAGGGTGCAGGTATTCTGTCGGCGACTGTTGCCTCCTTACCTTTTCAGTCGACGGTGTGCCTGGAGAAGCTGGTTGCTGACAGACCTGTACCATGTCGTTGTTGCAGTGTGCTTGGATGGGAGCCCGCCTGGTTACCACCTGAAGAGAGGCTCCGGCTCCGGTGCCCACAACTGGCTCGTCTATCTTCAGGTGACTCGATTTTTCCTCCAGTTAAAAAAAATTGCTGCCTTTTCATGATCAAACGCCGCATGTCAAAGGATTCTGACTGAAATCTGTAAACGAGATGAGAATTGAAAGATGGCTAACCTGTATGACAAAAACGGTTTAAGTTACATGAGTTTTTTCCAGCATGATGAGATGGTTTAACGTCTGTTGGAGTTGCTCTTACCGATTTAATATTACAAATCTCAGGGAGGAGGATGGTGCAACACCACAGAAAGTTGTTCCGAGCGCAAAATGACCGAATTTGGATCCTCTAAATATATGGAAGCAGTAGAGTTCACTGGGATACTCAGCAACCAGCACCAAGAAAATCCTGGTATATTACTTCTGCCATGATCAGACTTTTGAATTGAGCTGTGATCTCTAGTACCTTCTTAATGTTGTCTTCGCACTAATTCCAATCAGTTTGTGATCAGATTTCCACAACTGGAATATAGTAGTTATAAGGTACTGTGATGGGGCGTCATTTGCTGGGGATGCAGAGGGTGAAGATCTGGTGAATTTTCTGAATTCTGAATTTGAGCTGCCCATCTTAATTCATCAAACTGATGTTGTAATCGTCATTTATGTAAGGATGGAAGTAAACTTTTCTTCAGAGGATTGCGCATCTGGGAAGCAGTTGTTGATGAACTCATGGCAAAAGGATTGGACACTGCCAAACAGGTTTATGTTGGTTCAAATACTTTGACAAAGAAAAAAACAAAGCTTTAGCAATGGTAATCTAACCACAATCCAAATCAAGAGCCACGTCCAACTTCATTTTCTCCGCGCACTTTCCAGGCCTTGCTTACAGGTTGTTCTGCTGGTAGTCTGGCTGCACTACTGCACTGTGATAATTTTCGCCAACGATTTCCTCAGGATGTTCCAGTTAAATGCCTTTCTGATGCTGGCTTTTTTATTGATGAGTAAGGCTCTAAAAATTAGTGTAGCCCCTTAGCATTGCACGTGTACTAATTAAGTACAATTCTTCTGCCACAGAAAGGATTTATCTGGAAAAAGGTCCTTGCGGTCGCTCATCAGTGGAATAGTTCACCTTCAGGTTAGCCATGGAACAGAGCTGTTCCTCCTCCAAAGATCCCGTCCATGTTATAAAACGGTTTCACACGCAGATTGGTAGTAGATGTTGATTGGATCACATTTTTTGAATTTCTTCCAGAATGTTAGAGAAGCTTTGCCCAAGGGCTGCCTCGCAAATAAGGACCCAACAGAGGTACTTCCCCATTATCTAATTCAGTTCTTTGTGATGTTCCTAAGTTCACCTACTAACATGTTGTTCCTCCAGTGTTTCTTTCCTGCTGAACTAATAAAGAGCATCAAGACCCCCACATTTATTCTGAATTCTGATTATGATTCTTGGCAGGTAAATCCAGTCTTTAAGTTTCTTTCCACTTGTCCAAAGGTTAAAATTCCTGACTGCTTCTTCTCTCCAGATACGAAACGCTCTCGCGCCAAATGGATCCTACCCTGGACAGGCATGGTCCAGTTGCAAAGCAGATATACGGAACTGCAGTTCCGCACAACTTGATGTACTGCATGGTCAGCGTAGCTTTCCATTCTCTTTGTTCTTGATGCTAATTTGGTGATCATGCTGTTTCTTTGATGCTGTAGATTCTCATTCTTCGTGCTGCAGGATTCAAGAAGAAGTTAGTCAGTGAATTGAAGGTTGCTGAAGATAAGAGAGACTGGGGGCTGTTCATTGATTCATGCTTCACCCACTGTCAAACACCATTCAGAATTTCATGGATCTCACGGATATCCCCAAGACTTGGTAATAAGGTGAGGTTTAGATCACTAAACTAAACTGTGAAAGTGCAGCTACTGTTGGTTTCCTGCCTCTGTTGGTTATGTTGATATCTCCTGAATTCTCCTCTTTCCCTTTGGCATGACAGACTATTGCAGAAGCTGTTGGGGATTGGTACTTTTGTACAAGGGAAGAAGTGAAATATATTGACTGCAAGTATCCATGTAATCCCACATGCAGCAGCCGTCTGCCTACTGCTTAATCCACACAGGAACAAACTGATACTACCAGTCTTTCCCCCCATTTTGACAGTTTTTAACCTCGATTGAAGCTTTATCTTGTTGATAAGGCCTGCATTGAAGTGAACACGATTTGAAGTACTAGTTGTCATTCTTCACCTCAACTCACAAGGATCCAAGCAAATTGGCGGCGGACCTACGCAGGTGGGGTGGAGGGGGCAGGGTCGCCGCGACAGATCTCGAGCTCTGCCCTCGCCCAGGGTGAGCTGTGCCATGGGATTGGCCTTGGGTACGGGAATGGAAAAGGGGAAGGAGAAGAAGCTGCCAAGCTGGGGCAGCGGCATGGGAGGACCGCGCCATGGAGCTCCCGTGGATCGATCGTTCTGTGAACTCACCGGCCGCTGCCGTCGCCTGAGTGAGGTCCGTGGTTCATTCGTTACGCAGCACGGCAGAAGCATCGAGCGCTGCTGCGTAGTGGTTGAGGAGCGAGGACAATGCGCCGCTATTGGACTCGGCGTGGATGGCGGGGCGGCGGCTTACCAGCGTTTAGCTCCAAGATTGGGGTGTAGCGGCACTGGATGGCGAGGTGGCGAGGCTGTGGGCGGAAGGAATCGAGCGGCGACGGCGTAATGTAAGCTGCGGACAAACGAGCGCGCAGCGGAGTCAGCGAGCTAACAAGGCGAGATGGATGAGGAGTTGAGGACAGGTCGATTTTGTTCCATAATCGTGCACGATTCTTGACAACCAGCTCCTGATGTAGTTCTGGAAAGTTAGCAGCTGCGTGTAGCGGGCGGCACGGCAAGACGGGCTGGCAAGCTTCAGGCCTAGCGGTGGTGCATCGATGGCGAGGAGATGAAGCATGCAACCAGGTAGCTGACAGGGACATCCATCTAAACTGTAGATCATGATGAATCCTCACCAGAAGTTGGAGCTGATACAAACGGCTACAACCTATACATTGGTTTTTTTCCTCAAATCATCATAGTTTGAGAAGTTATTGAGCTATGAACAGAAAAACACATGCTCACTCAGAATGATCTTTGAGAGTTACGTACAGTACGTTCAAAGACTCAAAACAGTAAAATTTTCAAACCTGATTGTCCAGAATATAAATACTCAAATATGCAAAACATTAAACTTGATCTACCCCTTGATGTTCACTAACCATTGGACATTTGCATAGTTGTTGTACAAAATCTCGTGAAATTTGTCTCTGAAAATTTAATGAGCCTCGAAATAATGTGTTGCTTGATATTAACATATGTTTTTCGTGCTCAGTATATTATGTTAAAATTTGTATTACCCGTAGCAACGCACGGGTATAGACCTAGCATATTTTTAATTTAGAGATATATATTTGGATTAATCATCTGGTTTGCGCAAATGTCCGAGACCAAAAAAAACCACCACCACTATAATTATAGGCATTTCTTACGGGACACTCTGCATTATTAAGCAGAAATTTATTCAGCTCTGCGTCCTAAACTATGCATTAGGCAAAAGAATTGATTAATTCGAATCTGGGATCTGTACGACTTGGGCAAGTAGTACCCAGGAGGACTGGCTGTATTCTCCTTTTATTTAAACCCCGATCATTTGGCGGGTTCCATGATCCAGCACGCATTCATATATGCAGCATAACTAAGATTCCGCCGCGAGGCCAACCGCAAGTACGCTCTGTCATACCGTTGGCTACAGCCGCGCGCGGCGCGCCATGGCGACGAAGCTCTTGCAGCCGCTGCCCGTTCCGCAGCGTCGCCAACCAGCCGGCGTCGCCGTCGCGGCGGCCGCGGCGCCCTTGCTCGTGCTCTTGGCCATGGCATTTTTCTGCCACTCGCCGCTGGTGGCCGTGGCAACGGGCGCTCCGGAGCTCGTCGAGCTGACCCTTCTCCCCGACGCTTGGGAGAAGGGCGCTGGTACGTGTTCAATTCAACTAATTATACATCACTCGTTTCTTCCAATGGTGAGACTGAGACCAATTTGGTGTGGAGATTATTCTTGATGGCATGGCATTCTCCTGCACGTACGATTGCAGTGTGCTTGGACGGGAGCCCGCCGGCTTACCACCTGCAGAGAGGCTTCGGATCCGGATCCCGCAGCTGGCTCGTCTATCTTCAGGTGACAGATCGATCGTACTCTTATTTCAGTTGGAAAATGCTAGTTTCATGAATATAATGTGAGATGCGTCTCAAGCACTCGTGCTCTGATTATCTTCAGATGCTGCACAAAATTTTGGTAACCGAAAGCTGTAACTGTAAGCTCCTGCGACATACTAGGATGTTTTAGCCTTTTAGGTTTTCAATTCCGGTTTTCAAAAATTTTCGTTTCCCCTCGAAAAACCGAAATTCCCGAAATTTCGTTAAATTTAAAATTATTTCGGTCAAATTTTTACCGCAAGATTAGCGCTAAGAAGCAACCCTAGTTTAAGGTGGAATACAATTTTTTGAATAATTTTCACTATTAAGGTTTGTAGCCGATTTATACAACAGACAGTGTAGTGCAGCGGTCACGAATGTTTTGTCGATCCCTGCCGGCCCGGGTTCGAAGACCAGAAGAAGCGCTTCTATTTTTGTTTTGTTTTGAAAAAAATGGGAACCTGACCTACAAGCGTAGAGGCGGACAACTGGGCTGCAGCATCACATGTGACTATTTGCGCTTGTTTTCTTTATATAACAGACGGTAGTTCAACATTTTCCGAATTTTTTTAAACCGAAATGATTTTTTTCGTTCACCACCGAAAAACATGGAATTCCGGAAATTTCGCTGAAATTGTCAACCTTTACAAACGCTATCACTGATTTCCCATTGATAAATCTCAGGGAGGAGCTTGGTGCAACTCCACAGAAAGCTGTTCCGAGCGCAAAACAACCGCGCTTGGTTCATCCAAATTTATGGAGCTAGTAGCGTTTGACGGGATACTCAGCAATCAGCACCAACTTAATCCTGGTATGGGAGGAACCTTTATGTTGGGATCTCATATTTGGAATATTTTTTCCATGCCCCTAGCAATCATTCTCACTTTTGTCAGGATTGTAACGTTTGAGTTGACTTTTGATGCTTCTGCCATGTGTTTAGTTCCCACCCAAAATCTTGTTCGTCCATCACATCAAAGGAGAATCTTAGATGCATTAAGTATTAAATGTAGACGAAAAGGGTGAAAAGTTATATGGATAGGCTGTAAATCGCAAGACGGATCTAATGAGCCTACTTAATCCATGATTTGCAATGGTAATGCTACAGTAACCATTCGCTAATTATGGATTAATTACCCTCTGATTACCATCGTAGATTCGTCTCGAGATTTCCAACTTATCCATATAACTTTTCCACCTTTTTCGTCTACATTTACTACTCCTAAATTGGTAAAATCAATACCCGAAATCTTTTCACGAAAAATTTTCATCAACGGAACACGGCCTCTGTGTGCTCAATACATCTCTGCCCAGACCAGATTTCTATGATTGGAACAAAGTTGTGATAAGGTATTGCGACGGGGCATCGTTTTCGGGGGATGCGGAAGGTGAAGATATGGTGAGTTTTCTTAATTCTGAACTGGGTTTCCCATCTTAATCTACTTGAACTGATGATGCAGCGTTTGCGTTGGTATAGGACGGAACCAAACTTTTTTACAGAGGACTACGCATATGGGAAGTAATTATTGATGAGCTCATGGGAATAGGACTGGACGAAGCTAAACAGGTTTCAGTTTCTAGTTTCATATGGTTGATTTAGCATTATGGCCTTCTGTGCAATCTGAGACAAAAATAAGCTTCAGCTTCATTTTTTCCCCTACACTTTTCAGGCCTTACTCGCAGGTTGTTCTGCTGGTGGTCTAGCTACGCTATTGCACTGCGATAACTTTCGTGCAAGATTTCCTAAGCAGGTTTCAGTCAAATGCCTCAGTGATGCTGGATTCTTTCTTGATATGTAAGTTTCAGCTGAACATTGTACCCCACTGGCTTCGTGCTCGCGTACAAAATTAATTATGATTTTTCTACCTTCAGAAAGGATGTATCTGGAGAAAGGTTTATGCGGTCGGTCTGCGATGGAGTTGTTCATCTCCAGGTTAGCTCTGAACCAGAGTTGTTCACCATCGTTCCTTCCATTTCGGAATGCACATACGCAGCTTGGTAGCAAATGTCGACTCACTTAATTTTTCTGAATTTTCTTACAGAATGTTCAAAAAGTTTTGCCCAAGGACTGCCTTGCAAAGGCCAAGGATCCGACAGAGGTTAGTTGCCCATTGTCTAGTTCAATTCTCCTTGACATATTGCGTAGTTTATTTATTTCCTGACATGTTCTTTGCCTCTTGATCCTAGTGTTTCTTTGCTGCTGAGATTATTAAGAGCATCAGCACCCCAACATTTATTCTCAACTCGGATTATGATTCCTGGCAGGTGATTACCGAATACTGATTACGTTCTCTCTTTTCTTCTGTACATTAGTCAAATTGTCAGAATCCAAACTGCTTGAACTATACCTTCTGTTTAGATTGGAAACGTTCTCGCGCCAAATGGGTCCTATCCTGGAGAACTATGGTCGAGTTGTCAAAGCTGATATCCGGAACTGCAGTTCCAAACAGATTGATGTCCTGCATGGTTAGCCTAACTTCTCTTTGTTTTCTGCTCCCATTTCGGTGATCATCCTGTTGCCAGTGGCCTAATTTATCTTCCCTGTCCATGTTTGCAGTATTCAGGAAGAAGTTAGTCCACGAGCTGAAAGTTGCTGAAGGTAAAAGCGACTGGGGGCTGTTCGTCGATTCATGCTTCACCCACTGTCAGACTCCGCTCAACATCTCATGGCATTCACCGAGCTCGCCAAGACTTGGTCATAAGGTGAGGTTCAAGACATTTGAACTCTTGTTCGCTGCAATAGCACATCAGTTCCTCTTCTTTTTCGTTTTGTCCGGCTATCCTTTACTTGGACTATAAATTAAAATAGCTTGCTTATTCTGCGGAGCAGACGATCGCCGAGGCTGTTGGGGATTGGTATTTTGGTAGAAGCCGAGGAGTGAAAGAGATGGACTGCAAGTATCCATGTAACCCCACATGTAGCAGCCAGCTGCCTACGTGATCTACAACCAGTGCTTGAGAATTCCCAGGAGAGTCAGGATTAAGGATACACACCTTGACCAGCATTGCTTATCTGTGTCTCCTGTATATGTCTGCCAGCGTTTGTTACTTAAAAAATGGTATGGAAAGATTGTGGTTACAAGCATCTGTCATTGTGAGAGCCTTGAGCCATTCACAGAAGAATAAAACTTGTGGTTCTGAATAGTGCTGCTGAAGTGCCAAGCAATCGAGAATAGGAGACTAGAGAATAGCAGCTGTGTGCATCACTGCCAGGGTTCGTCCTTACCGATAAGGAAAAAAAAAAATACCGGAGGCCACCAATAAATGGGTTTATCGGAAATCTATTGATCCTATCGGTTTGCTTATGGTCAAAATTCAAATAAAAATTTATTTTGGCTCAATTTCTCTAGAGAGATACACAAAATTCTCCAAACCATTTAACATAGCAAACTACACGTGATAGTATTAAAATGGATTTATAACATTTTTTTACGAATTACACAGTGCAATGGAAACACCCACAACGTACGCACACTCGCCCCTATGAACGCATGTACGCAAACACTACCGCTATGAGCATCTTCAAATGCTGGCCGACATATCTTCAAGATTTACGAAGTCACCACAGACGTCTCGTTATCGACGGGAACGTCACTTACCACTAGAAGCACAATGGCGTTAAATCACCACTTTTGTATGGGTCGACCCTCTCAACTGCATGCAAAATCAATTAAAAAAATAGAATTCGGGGTGATTAATTTTTTTTTTACCGCGCCTTACTGGTAATGGGATATCAGGTTTATCGATTTTTATCGCGATGATCAACAACTAGGTATTATATTGGTGCGTGTGTGGTCTCTTTTCTTTTCTCCATTGGGCGAACTTTTCAGCGGGATAGCTAAAGACGAGCGTGGTGCGGGTCGACCCAGCGGATCGCTGAACCGAACCGTAAAATTGATCCTATTGTGGCTCCTATTTTGACCCATGAAGTGCATAGGGATCAGCTGCTCTGAACCTCAGGGTCGAGTGGATCGATCCACACCCTGCGCAGCGTGCCGCCGCCGCCACTCTCTGCACTGATCTGACGTCCTCCTCTTCAAAAGGCAGCTCATCAATCCTCACGTTCTGATCCAGAGGCCCAGCGTCATCTCGTCGAGCGATGCGACGGCGCATCCTAGCAGCGATGATGTCCACCCGAGCCGGCGGCAAGCTGTCAAACCGCTTGATGATTTGCTGAAGCTTGGCGAGGGGGAACAAGTAGGCCTGGGCGCGCGCGAAGAACGAACGATGCGAGTTATTCGACGAGACGGTCGCCGCCGCTAGCAGCGCAAGGATATGGATCGATCCACGCTATCCACTGGTTCGTGTGGTTCAAGCGACGGGTGTTAAATGGATAAACGGTGCCCCTGATTCTGATTAACGGATCGATGGTTTGCATCCGGTTCGACCCACGGTGAACCACGCCATCCTTAGGAGGATAGCAATAATGTGGGAGTCCACACTGTTAATGTGGTGGTGGGCGAGTGGACGTGAACGTTTCGGCAGTGACCGACGCGCTGGGCACGCGTTTCTTCACAAAGCGGCAGACGGCCTCGTCGACTCGTCGTCGTCTCACTCTCGTCAACCGTACACGGCGGAGCGACGGAGTCCGCGTCAGGAGTCCTCGTCCCCGCCGTTCTCTGCAGCGTGTAGCCGACTTGGCATTTGGAGGTCGCTGCTGCTCCTACTCCTATTCATTCCGGACCACTTGTCGGTTCGCCGGGTTTGCATCCATTTGCGTCATTCATGCGGCCGGCTTGACGACAAGCTATATAAAACTCGCGCCCTTCCTGCTGGTCGCTAGCTGAAGCCATGGTGCGCGTGCGACGTATGGCCATGGCTACCGAGAAGCACATGTCGCCGCCGTCGTCGTCGTCGTCCGGGAAGCGTCGACCAGCAGCATGACACGCCAGTCACTCCAAGAAATAGAGACGGAAGACAGCCGCCGTTGTTTCGTGCCATTGCTGCCTGGCATCTGCTCTGCCGACCTTGCTCCGCATCGCTGGTGGGCGGACTGCGGCGGGACTCCCTCTCCAGGGGCTCATCGAGTCTTGACTGCTCGTTCGCCGGGCGCGGGTGGAGAAGGGTGCAGTTATGGTTCTGCTACCGTTGTCGCCTCCTTGATTTCTTCCATTCGGCGCGAATCCGAGCTTGTTCTTGAGGGTCTGCATGTGTGTGCACGAGTTGCAGTGTGCCTGGATGGAAGCCGGCCTGCTTACCACTTTCAGAGAGGCTCCGGCTCCGGATCCCAAGCTTGGATTGTCTTTCTTCAGGGTGACTAGCGTTTTCCTTCTCAGCTGGAAATGTGTTATTACACGTCGTCATGAACGTAGGATTTTCGGAACTGGAACTGTAACTGTAAGACAGTAATAGTGACAAAACTCTGTTCGTGGGCTGTGGCTATATAGGGTGTGCTCGTATATGTATGGACTTTAATTTTAGTTGCGGCTAGACGGCTACCATAGTTCAATTCTGGTAGATTTGGTGGCACAATATTGCTGATTTTACATTGATGAAATGGAACTCAGGGAGGAGGCTTGGTGCGAGCACCGAAGAAACTTGTTCCGACCGTAAAATGACCGAATATGGTTCATCCAAGCTTATGAAACCGATAGTGTTGATGGGGATATTCAACGACCAGCAACCACAAATCCCGGTAAGTGTAGCTGTCCTAGAC